>JALGQZ010000001.1:79780517-80393017 GCA_023105745.1 Austropuccinia psidii | reverse complement strand
AATTGAAAAGATTTTTATCAGTAAGGAAAATTGAAAAATTGAAAACAAAATTAACAGAGATAGATAAATGAGATGAAATATGAAAGAGGTCAAAACAAAATATTGCAGCCATCAAAGTGGATTGAGTGTGAATAACATTGAGTTATTTCAAACAAAATTCAACATGTAAAAAAAAACAAAGTGAATATTTATAAGGACTGGATTTCTTGAGTTCAAGAATAATGAGCATCAACAGGAAAAGAAAATTAAAAAAAATTACTTAATGGAAAGGAGATAATCACTATAGAAAAATATATTTGAGAGATAAAAAAAGATTCCCTCCAAATAAATATTTTTTACAAGAAATAAAATAGTACAAGAATTTGATGAAAGGAAAATTACCTCTTATTTATGTAAATTCATAGCCAAGTCTTAAGCTCTAAAGGATTATCAAAATAAACAGACCCAAATCAACAGATATATAACTAAGAAATGAAAAATATATTATTGTGCTATAGAAAAATTATTGAAACCTCTGTATATACCTGTCCAAAGGGGCTTCAACCATTTAAGAAGAAGAAAAAACCAGCTTTGTGGATGATGAAGCTTCAAAATGTGTCATTTTTGTATAAATTAGTTTTAGGAAATAGAATTTTTCCTCAAAGAAAGTTGTAGGTAAATTTTTGACAACAATAGGCAAATTAGAAGTGGGTCAATTAATATATGTAGAAAAAATAATGGGATCCCCATAAAAGCTCTTCACACATTTTGAAGAAGGAATTATCTTTCTATGTTTATAATATATTTCATTCCATTACTTATTGTAGTATTTGATAGCTTATATTTGATGTATTAGTAAGAAAATAAGAATCTGGGAAGATCAATGATCTTCTATCTTAATTGAGTGATATTCTGAATGTCCAAAGATGTGGCTGAAAGTACAATACTTAAGATTTAAAGTATACATGGTTTTTTTTCCAAGGGTATAACTGTTTTTGACAATTGTACTACATAGGAGTTCAAGAGTAGGATGGAGATTCTCCTTTTGAAAGAGAAAAAGCCCCTTTTTAACCTGAGATTTAGTGAAAAGGGTATCTAGACCTGTTCATGTAGGAAGAGTGAACAATTTTCTCTTCCAAGGGCAGGTTTGTGGTTAATACACATCCTGTATAACCTGTATTGGGCTCAGATGTGGTTGTTTTCACAAATGCAGGGTGAAAAATTTCATTTGGGGACCACACAGCCCTCTTATGTGTATGTAAAATAGAATTCTGTACAGATCCTGTATGCGGACCCCATACAGGAAAAACTATGAGGTGTCAAAGGATAAAAAGGCTACTTTGTAGAATTGAGAATATGGAATTTGTAACCTTAAAACTGTCATAATATTGCCAGTTTTGAAGATAATAAGCTCAAAATTGGTGAATTCTGTAGTCCATGATTAGGTCTAAATAATAATATCTAATTTTCTATGGATAACATTAAATATGGCAAAGATTTTCTACTTTTAAATCCCATTATTCAGATATGGATTTATCTTAAATCCTGTATAGAGTTAGTTTTCTCCCTAAACTTTGTTGTGTATTAGCTATAAGGAAATAAATGGCACCATCAGTAATCCCTGATTGTCATTTTTCCAAAAATACCTCACTTTAGGTATCTCACATTAAAACTGTAAAAGTCATATTAGAGGTAAATATTGTGTTCACCCTTATTTGGCTTCTTTTTGGCCATAACTTTTGTGTTTTAATGCTATCTTGATTTGGATAGTACCATTAGATAGCCCCGACTGAGGAGTTTAATTGAAAAAATAATTTTATTGGGTTGATCCTCTTTATCTTCATTTTAGATGAGAGGTAAAAATTAAGGTTTATGCTAAGTTCTTGTTTTGAGCCAGAATAACTTTGTTATTCTTTGTCTTATGGTTATGGGAGCTATATATTTAGAAAGAGGTAAATTTCCTCCTTGTTTTTGAGCCATTCATTAGATATTTTGGCCAAGCTTGATTTTTGGTGATATTTTGCTCTACCATTGGTTTATGGTATTTTGGCTATCATGCTTGTGCTCTGGGTTTGAGTCACAGGCTGACATACCCTCCCTCCAAAAAGGCTCATCATTGATTTTACTTTTCAGCCCTCCTGAAGGCTCTAAATATTCTCCGGTGAAGGTCACCATCTGGTATGGCATCTTCTGCTAACCATTTATCTTTATCAGCTTTCTGGTTCTTGAATCTGACCAAGTCTTGTCTATTGTTCTTTCCATTGAGTCTGACCTTCATTGCCTTTATAGTTTTCTTCACTTGGAAAGGGGATTTCTTTACCTCCACTATATCTTGTGGAATATGGGTCTTGTTTCTGGAGGGAAACTTGTCCTCTCCATTTTGATGTAATGAATTGATCAAAATAACTGGAAATACTGGATGTTTCCTGGAAAATTTATTGGAGAGTGTGACTTCCACTACATTCTTCCCTATCAGCATGGTGATAGTGAATGGTTCCAAAAATGAGTCTCTCATTTCCTTAGGGACTTTAAGGCTGTTAAAGCTCAAGGTAGAAACTAATACTTGGTCCTCTTCCCTTAAATAGTGTTCCTTATGAGGTCTGTCATACCTCTTCTCATTTTACTCTTTTGCCTCAGATATGCATCTTGCTTCTGTTTTGCAAGCCTTCTTCCACATTTAATGGAAGTCCTTGGCTATGGGGTGGATTTTTAGAAGATTCTTCAGGTTATCCACTGGTGATAGGAGGTTACATCCTTTCTCTATTAAAGATGGAGTCTTCCCTGTGGTAGAGCTCTGGCTAGTATTATGAGACAGTTAAATATCTAGTAGAAGTGTAACCTAGTCATGGGTATATCCTTCATAGTCTTTGTATTCCATGATATAGGCTCAGAATCTCCTTATGATGTACTCCATAGTATGAATCATCCTTTTGACCATTCTATCTGTTTGTGGATGGTAAGTTGAGGGAAATGAAAGCTTAGTACCAAGAATAAAATAGAGGTTTGTCCAGAATTCTGATGTGAAATTGGGGTCTCTGTCAATGCTGATGATTTTTGGTACCTCACAGGCTTCTATAATGTTATTCCATAATAGTAATGCTGTTTCAATGGATGTATCCTCCTTGTGAAATGGCAGGTGTCTAACACTCTTGCTAAAACTGTCCACTATGACTAGGCAAGCATTGCAGTTTTTCTTTCCCCATGGGACAATCCCTGTTACCCAGTCCATGTTAATTATTTCCCAGGGATGCTTGGGCTTCTTTATATGTTGGAGTAGTACATACTTCTTCCAATTATTTCTATTTTCCTTCTGGAATCATTCACAAGTGTTGATTTATTAACTCAACTCTTTCTCCCACTGAGGCCAAGAAGCTGTGCTTGCTATACTCTCCTTGGTCCTGTCTTTATTTATGTGTCCCATATAGGGGAAGTAAGGGAATTCTTGAAGTATCAGTGAGACATGGTCTCTGTATATCACCATGAGGGCACAAGTGCGATTCTCTCTGTGATAAAGGAGTCCATCTATAAGAAAATTTGTTTTGTCTTTATAATATCTCAACCCAGGTTCCTCTAGCTGGTATTCCAGTTGTGGGCTCCTATACTTATGTGGAGGAGTGACATTAATATGTTACACTGTTTGTGTTCTTCATAAGATTTATTAGCTGAATTAAAGAATTGATTGAGGAGTTCAGAGGAGCTAATCCTTAATTTGGGTGTTTCTGTCTCTTCTGTGGTGCCCATTATGTGAACTTAAAGTTTCTCTTCCTATCTATTCCCATGACATAGATAGTGATTTTGGCAGATACTTCTGGGTCATAAGCTGGATTGCTATTGAAATTATCTAGTGGCCATATACTAAGGCCATATGCATTGGTGTGGATCTTAAATTCCTTGTATATGATGGTCATATTGTCTATATACGTCTGGATGTCTATTTGACACCTCAACATGTGACTATTAGTAGTTTTCATGTTGAGAAAATACTTGAGTGAAGTTCTGTCTATGCATAATTCAAAGGATGAAACCTCCAAATAGTAATGAAGTATTTCTACAGCCCATACCAGAAACAAAAATTATGCCTGAGTTTCTCCATACCTGGCCTCTGAACATTTCAGCTTCCTGAAGATATAGCAGATAACCCCTCCTCTAGGCTCACCATATACAATTTGTCTCTGGTGAAGGGATTATCCCAAATCTTGACTGCAAGCTGCATCTGTGTATAACCTAAATGGAAATTAAAAGTCAGGTAACATAAAGACAGGTGTATTAGTGAGTTCATGTTTTCTTCTCTCATATGCATACCTCCTTTGCTTGGTAATATAAAAAACTACATCTTTTTGAAATAACTTGCATAAGCTGCTAGCTATTTTGGAAGATGTTTTGATGTGGTTTCTGTAGTAGCGCAAAATCCCTAAGAAAGATTGCATTTATGTGATGTTTTTTGGTACTTCCTTCTGAAGTACTTCTTCTACTTTATTTTGGTCTATGGCCAAGAGAAGGCCTTAGACCTTATGTCACAGCGCCAATAATTATTTTTGGCCAAAATACACTTTTTGAGTGAAATTTTCAGATTAATGGGTGTGCACCTACTAAAGACTCTGTCTATGTATTTCAAATTATCTTCCCATGTCTCTGGATATATGATGATATCATCAATGTATAGCAACATCCAGCCTTCAAAAATTTCCTATTGAAATATTGTGTCCATCATCCTTTGAAAATGTGCTGGTGCATTCTTGATTCCAAATGGAATTCTGGTATACTCACATATAACCATATGGAAGATACTTATGAGTACTTTCATGGAGTTCATCTTAACTCCATTTTGGTGAAAACCTTTCATTGAAGAAATTTTTGTGATGTATTTGAATTTTTTCAATTTTTCCAGGAAATGTGGTATCCTTGTTAAAGGGTACCTGTCAGCCTTAGTGTAGTTTCTCACTGCTCTGAAGTCTCCACATAATCTAGATTTTCCATCATTCCAGGTGATTAGGACTGGTGTGGTTACTTCCGCAATTTCATTATTCCCAATATTTCTGATGAAATCAATATCTAAGAGTTCATTGAGATGGTTTTCAATTTCTCTCCTAGTATTCAAATTTTCTGAGTATGGACTCTTCTCAGCATAGGTGGATAAGGTCTTTCCACATCCAAATATAACTCTACATTGTGGCCTCTAATCTTGCCTAAGGGTTCTTCTCCTATGGAAAAAGATGGTCTTTTCTTTCTCAAGAGGTTTAGTAGACTAAATTTTTTGTTTAATAGTGAGGTTAGAACTGAAATTCCCCTCTTTGGATTAATAAAGTAGTACCTACAAGGGGTCTTGGTTGAATAAATGGTATACATCAAGGGAAAAAATATTTTCCTTGTTGGTACATATGGTAATATGCCTTTTTTACTATTTTAAATAGAATGCCATACATCCTTTGGTAGTCTGTTCCTGATAGGAATCCTTGGATGTGGAAATCCTCAAGCACTAAAAAATCTTGGTTGAGTCTGATATTAACTTTTCTATGGGGTATTATTATCTCTTAGATAATAGTCTCTAAAGAGGTCATATTTCCTGATGCACTCTTGAAATCGACTTCCTTGGTTGGAAACATTTGGATTTCCAAATTTTAAAAGTTCTTTGAACAATAGTATTTGGCCACTATTGAGCAGTGTACACCACTGTCAATGATTAATTGGTTCTGAGCATTATAAAAACAAACAGTCATCTTGGTGGCTGTACCATTAATTTATGCAATTCCTTTGGTTGGTGTAACTGGGAATTTTTGTGGATCTTGTGTGTGTGTTTGCACAGATCTTTGTTGGTAGTATCCAGTAGTAATCCTGCTGCATTTCCTCTTGGTACTCCACCAGGAACTCTTTGGTTGAATCTTGGCCATCATCAGAGTTTTCTCTGATGCCATCACCCATAAATTTCAAGTAATATTATTATGATTGATTTTATTCCCCTAGGAATTGTAAAATTATTTAGATCCTTTTCTTTTCCTTTGGATAGCTGTTTGCATAGTGGTCTGTGGATCCACAATTATGACAAGAGTTCTTTTTCTTTAGGACTTCTGCTACCTTTTCTCTGGGTTTGTCTTGTCAACCATGAAAAGCTTTTTTTCTTCAAAACCTTTTGATCTATAAAGGAAATAATTCACAATGTTTTTCCTCTTCCTTACTTCTTGTAAGGTATTTGCAATGTAATCTAGAGTGCAGTCTTTGTTGAAACTTAATTTTACTGCATGTTCTAGTTCTCCTAGAAGCTGGTTCAGGAGTTTGTGATTCCTCATCTGAATTTTCATAAGAGAATGAATGAATTTAAGGATTTTAGACAATTTAAGACACTATTAATAAGTATTTTTGTCTACTGAGTATTTGTCATTTTCAAATGAAATTGTCTTTTTCCATATGAAAGTAACATTACCGTACTTTTGGATTATTTGACTCTTCCTTTCTTCTTCCATGTCTTTATTTCATATATGTGTACCATATACTAGCATGTCCTTTGAATTCTATGCTTAGTCTTGCTTCTATACAGTAATAGGATATACTTGGAACATCAATGAAGGGCAAATCAATATGATCATATTCTCCTACACCAGAGAAGTTTGTAAAGCTTGTGGATGCTGAAAGTTGACTCAGTGATTCCCTCTCTAAATAAGTAATATTATATCCATCTTGGTATTATGATCAGTTCATTACTGTTTTTTTTGCTTGCAGGTGTAACAAAATTATGTTCATTATGAGTGGGGATATCATTTCCAATTATAGGTTTACTTATTCTATCAGAAATATTTACAATTATTTATTTCTTTTTACACTTCCTTCACTGAGTCAAACAGCTTCTGGATCATCAGGTCTGATTATTTCTTCCTATGGTTGAAAGAAGTCTTGTTTTTTCCCCTAAGTCCTTTTATACTCCTTGAGACTCCCTGGAATTGTGAAGAATGGTGACTCTTGGCCACTGATTTTCTGGATTCTGAGTGGTGTTAAGCTATTGGGGAGCTGGGTTGGTTTACTCCTTGTGAGCCTGAAGGAGTCATAATATTATCTTTATGGCTCTATTTCTCCTCTATAGCCTGGATTATGGCTTGGTTCTCCTTTATCTTGGCTTCCCTCCCTTGTAAAGTTTGAACTTCTTGTTGGTATTCCAACCTTTGGTGATTTCCATAAGTTCCTTGAAAGATATCTCTATGAGACATATTTTCTGGCATCTTTCCCCAAGTTCTTGCCAGTTTTAAGACAGTTTGAACCTCTTATTTTTTATTCTCCACTGGGACAGGTATTTGAGGAGTTGGTGGAGCTTAAGTACTTGATCCATATCTTCCCACTCCTCTTGTTTGAGGTATCTGTTGAAGTGTAATGTAAATAGGAGTGTGGGAATGATCTCCCTGAGTGTCTTTCTCTTCACCTTGATGTCCAAAATCTGGTCTTCTGCACCTGAGCAGTTCTGTCCTGTCCTCTGGCTAGTTCCTTGTGACCAAAAGGTCTCTGAGGTGTACAGGGGACATGGTATTGGTTTCTGAAGTAAGTAAACAACTTTGTCTATAGCTTTTTGAAATTTTCCGTTAGAAGTTACAATGGGGTTAATTATTGTTATATTTCCTGTAGAAGTTATGAAGGTTGGTTTACTTTGTTTTGAGGCAGAATTTTGTGGTTTTCTGGCCCTCTGAGTGGCAATCGGTATCCACTTCTTTGTTTTGATAAGGAATTCACTTTTCCCTTCTGCATTTGGTCTGTGTCTGAGGGTGTCACGGGTGGGTTTTTCTGTGACTTATCTCCAGTGGTATGAAGTTTTCTTCCACTTGTAGGCAAAATATGAGGGCTTAATGTGAGTCTTGACTCTTAACAATGATTTTCCTTTCAAAGAATGGCCTCTGGTGTAATATATGTCTGTAAAGTGACTGTGGATTGTTAATACTGTTTGACAGATGTTTGTTTATATCTGTAACTTGAATATCTCACAGTCTTATTCTGTAATTTACAGAAATAAATGAATAAGGTCTGTAATATGAAAAATTGAAGCTATCAATATTCTCAAAAGAGCCCTCTCAAAATTTTATTCACCATAAAATTGATTCTTTTAGGTTATTTAAAAGAATAATATAAGGGTTTTTGTTTTTTATATCCAAAAAAATTCCCAAATAGGACGTGGTAATTAAGCTTTAGTAGACCACATCCAAAATCTGTAGAAAAAAAGGAACAGTGGTATATGATTATATACCACTAAAATAATAATAATATATTATTATTTTTATTATTATAATTTTAACTCTCAAAAATAGTAACAGTAATAAGTGAAATATCAAAAATAAGGGAAAAAAAACTCACTTTTAAGCCAAAAAGTCCAAAAACATGGCCAGGCCCTCAAAATGTCAGGCTGTGTCTATGATAAGGCTATTAAAAGTAGCTAAAAGATTTAACTATGACCATGACATGATAATAAATGATACAAAGAGTTTGAAAAGAATTTTTGAGGATTCAAAATGAGGGTATAGTGGTGGTGAGCACTGCTGAAAGCCCTGGGTGCACTGATAATCAATTTACTAATTGTAATAACCAATAAGATACTTGAGATTCAAATTATAACTGTTTTAAACATCTGTGCTACATAGGAGTTCAAGAGCAGGATGGGGATTCTCTTTTTGGAAGAGAAAAGGCCCCTTTTAATCCTAAAATTGAGTCTAAAGGGCCTCTGGACCTGTTCATGTAGGAAGAGTGAATAAATTTCTCTTTCAACGAAAGGCTTGTGGTGATACACAGCCTTGATAGACTTTATTGGGCTAAGCTGTGATTCTGAAATCACATCTGGGAAGTTTTCACTAATAAAGGGTGAAAATTTTCATTTGGGGACCACACAGCCCTCTTACAATGTGTATGACATGTAGAACTCTGTACAGACTCTGTATGGGGACCCCATACAGGCAAAAAAAATGAGGTATTGAAGGAGAAACAGGATCCTTTGTAGAATTGACATGTCATATTCAAGAATATGGGATAGTATCCCACAGAATTGAGTCATTGACCGTACTGTGGGATTTTAACCCTAAAACTGCCATAGATTTTTTTTTATAATGAGCTCAAATTTGTTTCCTTGTGTAGTCTTTAATGAGTTAAACAAAATGGTATCCTATTTGGAATGGGTAAAATTTAATATGGAAAGGTTATGCCACTTTTAAATTACATTGTTTGGATATGGATTTATCTTAAATCCTTTATAGAGTTAGTTTGCTCCATAAATTTTGTTATAGATGAGCTATGAGGAGATGGGTGGAAAAAAAAGGAATTAATAATTGTTTGATTCCCAAAGAGGCCCCACTTCAGGTATCTCACACTAAAGATGTAGAAGTTAGATTAGAAGTGAATATTTTGTTCACCTTTATTTGGCTTATTTTTGGCCATAACTTCTGCAGCTTTGATGCTAGTTTGATTTGATAGCTCTTGCTGAGGGCTTCCATTTGATAAAGAATTTGATAGGGTTTTGCCTTTTTATCTGTATTTTATATGAGAGGTGAATTTAAGTTTATGCTCAGCTCTTGCTTTGAGCTGGAATAACTCTGTCATTACTTGTCCTATGAAAATGGGAGTTGTATCTTTGGAAAGAGATGAATTTCCTCTGTATTTAAACAAAATTTATGAGCTATTTTGGATCAGTTCAGTTTTTGATGGTATGTTTCTCTCCCATTGGTTTATGGTATTTTGGCTCTCATGCTTGTGCTCTGGCTTTGAGTCACAGGCTGAAATCAAACATTCTTTTTACATAATTTCCAGAAGAAAAATCTTTCAAGATTTAATTAATGACATAATACCATTGAATAAACTGCAAGACTTGAAGAAAAATTGGAATTTAGAAATTGATGAAGACATAATTCCTTTACTTGAAATTTGTGAAAGACATCAGATAATTCCACAAAAATTGAATCAGGAGCTTATAGTGACTTGATAAGCCTATTCAAAGAGAAATTCAAAAAATTATTCAAAAAAAATACTTTGTTTTAAAGATTATTCAATATTATTGAAGATAATCCAATTTTTCACACTTCATTCCACTTCAAACCAAAAGATCCATCAACTCAATTATCTTTTACTTTAAAAAGATTTTTATTGAATGGTAATGATTCAGCCTTGCACAATTCTTTAATTATTTTTGAGTTCATAACAGGTGATATTGTTTTATATAATTATTGAATTATATGATGTTTTATCAAGAAAAATAGATAATTGATTTGATGGGAAGAATGAAAAAATAGAATGGAATCTTCAAAGGCCATGAAAAAGGAGGGATTGAATGGTTGTGTTGGATTTATTAATGAAAGATTAATATAATTATCACAAAGGCCTGAAATGGATAGTGAGGCATACTTTGAAAAAAGAAGGTCCTATGAAATATCCTATTTATAAAATAAGATTATCACATATAGCTAAAATTCCTTTATTTATCTATAAATAGATAGTTATTGTCCATCGAGCTTATTCTTAAAATAGGAAAGCAGTTAATTTCCCGGAATTGGGAATGCACTGGGGTCTTGCATGATTCAAATGTATACCTTCAATGGAATGTTTTTAAACATCCAGGAAAAGTCAGTTGAAAATATCAATCTTTACTTTATTATTGAGAATAGGCAAGCTCACCTTATATTTTTCCTACCCACAAAGACATATCAACACAACAGAACAATGAAAGGGAATTTTAGATATTCCTTACAAAATCCCAATTAAGAATACACTATGAAATTGGAATCTTATAAAATATTTTTTGAGAAAATTCAGGATTAATGGTTTGAAATTTCGAAAGATAATGAAAACCTTAATCAAAAAATAATTAATAAAAACTTTAACTGCGATTCGAATTTGTTGATTTAAGTTATACTAAAGCCTTTAGGTTTGAAATAGCTTTATACTGAATTAAATTGAGCTTAATATAGAATAAACTTTTCAGAATATTGTATTATAAAGGGTCTTAAAAAATAAGTCATTTGATAATTAATTAAGGGATAAAAAATAAAATTAAAAAAACTTTCCTCTTGAAATTTAAAATGCGATGAATAATGTTAAGCTTTAATCTTTTAATTATATATCATGTTTTTAACTAATTCAAGTAACAAATTAATATTTATTTTTACCAATATTAAAGATTTTTTTGTTAAATTTGGAAAAATTCATTTAAAAATTACGTAATTGATTTATTAATGTTTTTCAAGTTAATTTGGAATTTTCAATATTTGATACAAAGAAGATTAAAGCTTTAAATAGGAATATTTATAATTCACGGTTGTTTTGAAAGATAAATTATAGTTTTAAATCTTGAAAGTAAAAGAAAATTCTGTATTTGTGTTAATGATGATATTTTTGGAACATAATATTATTATTGTATGAGCGAAGAAATTATTTCAGTTGATGCATGGCTTAACATAGCCTTCATCAATTTGAAGTTTACTTTAGAAACCATTCCTACTTATAATGACATTGAAGAAAGTTTTCAATTAATTTCCTTCAATATTAGACCATTATTTTTGGAGAAATTCTGGAATATTTTATTCATTCATAATTTTCTGATTCTCCTTCATGGCTGGTTTGAATTCAGTGGTTAATTCTAGACTGAAAAAATGAATCATGTTATTTAATTTCATTCCACTCATTGCTGTATTCATAAATTTGATAAATCAATAAATCTCCTTTTCTGAAAATAGCCTTGTTTAAGCCCAAATAACCTCCTTATTCCTCCTAAAAAAACATAAGTTGGGGTAATATCTTGTTTCTTCTCAGTTGATTTATTCAAAAACATAATAAGAATTTTTTTTTATAAAATATTTCTGATTGAGTATTGAAAGAATCAGTTTGTAATTTTATAACTGGAAAGTATGATTGATTGGTTTTATCAAAGAGGAAATATGCATCATTTTCAGAATTCTTAGGTTGGAGGTAAAGCTATGATCAATATTCTTTCTTGAATAAAAGCTTAATAATTCCATAGTTTTGACTACTTTTCCTACTTAATTCAAATGATTTAGGGCCTTGGATTCTTATTTAATTCATTATTATTTGTCTCTGGTCATATTAATTGGTTCTCAATCAGCTTGATTAATTAATTAATTAATCATTATTGAAATACAAAGATTCTGATCGTTGGCTATGATTAGTTTGGGCTTAATCATATTATCATCAGTATCATCTATTTCATGAATTATGATTTGGGTTATGAATTTGTATGAAGATGGTCTGTTTAATGTTGGTTCTCCATAAAGCTGATCAAATAATGTTTTATCATTAAATTATGATGAGGTATTTTCACCAATTTTAATACTATTATGGTAAGCTGAATTTGGTTTTGGTGTGACCACAAAATCATCATAATAATTGATTTCATGACTGATTATTTGAGATTACGGATATCCTAAAAAATATTTGGAGGACGTAATTCATTTTTTAAATTGAAATGACGATTTTAGAGGTTCAAAAAAAGACAAGGTTTTTTAAGAATAATTAAAACCATATAGAATTCCTCCTCTAGAATGATTCAAAAAAAAAAGAAAAAAGAAAAAACGGAATTTGTTAATCCTTTTTAGAGTTTATATTATAATAAAAATAAAGAATAAATAATTTTTGAGAACAAAAAAACCAATGATTGGTATAATTCAACAAAATTTATTACTATTAAAATCATCGTTGATTTCATTATTCAAATACTTATTTATTTAATTATTAAGATCATTATTGATTTAATTATTAAGATCATTATTGATTTTATTATTGAAATAGTTGTTTATTTTATTATCAAAATCATTATTGACTTTATTATTCAAATAATTATTAATTTTATTATTAAATCATTATTCATTTTCTAATTAAAATTATCTCAAGAAACTGTTTACAAAGAGTAATAAAAAGCCTTAAAAATACAAAATAAATAGGCAAAGAGTGAGTTTACAAAAACAACTAATAATTGAAAATACAGCTTAAAAAATTATGATATTTGATCATAGAGTTTTTTCAAAAAACACATGTAATTGTTGAGTTCAAAAAAAAATATAAAATGAAATAATGATTAATATTAAATTATTAATTAATGAAATTGAAAAAAAAATAATTTGATATAAATTTATCTTTTCCTTTTATAAAAGCTTACAAGAGGCTTTTAAAAATACAAAAATAGTTAAAAGAATAAATATAAAATACATACAATAAGCAAGATATTTTAAAAAAGAATACAAATAAATTCTGAAGAAATCTTTAATCATTTTAAGATCAATCAGAGGAGGTGGGGGAGGATCCAGGAGGGTTTTGGTGGTGATTAAATAGAGATAAAAGAAAAGAAACGAGAAAAATAACATTGAAATAAATAACAAAAGATTGTGTTTAATATCAAATATTTTGATTTAAAAAATCAATAAATTGATTAATAAATTGTATAAATTATTGAATATGTTTTCTTATAAGCTTATTGATGTTAAAAAAAATAACGGCCAGTCGGGCTTTTAATAAAGAATAAATTTGAAAAAGAAATTATAGAAATATAAATGCACTTTTATTGTTGTATGATGAATTTGAGAGTGAAGTGGTGTGAAATAAAAAAAAAGAATAATTTTGATTTGATAATTAATTATTTTGTCAATTTATTGTATAAACTAAAAAAATGACAAATAATGTTTGGTTTATTTTATTTTTTGTGTATTATTTTTTTTTGCTCTTTTTTGAACTTTAATTTTGAATTATTATTTTGGCTGGCTTTTTTTGCTTTTAGCATTTTCAAAAATAAAACATTTAAGGCTCCACACACTGCAAAACATACTCAACCATCAAACAATTTCTCTAAAAGTGATTACGGCTAATTGCTGCACCATTTAACAAAAAGCAAGAAACATTAAAATTGTATTGCTAATCACAAAAAGTGAATGAAATACATTAGCTACAATGAGCCACAATGATCTCTCATTTGTCAAAAAAAAAAGGGTTTTAAGTTTTCAAATTGGAAAACTTGAATTAAATGCTGAAATAGTTATATCCATTTTCTGAAATTTCTACTTAAACTTCATTTCTTTTTGTCTTTTCTCTTTTAAAATGAAATTTCAAGGTTTCTTTTTTCAATTAACAATTGTTTTTTTAATTTATAATCTTTGAAAAAATGAGATTATATCTTGTTCTCCTAAAATATCATTGGTGGATCTTTGAATAGCCTTTATTGCTCCATTTTTGTATTTCTGTATTATTGCATTTTTTTGGTTTTTTTCACCCCATTCCAATTTTTTATTTTAAATAAATTAATGACCTGTGATATTGATTTTAAGATTTAACAATTCTTTAGATACAGGAGATTTTAAGTACAAGCTAGCTTCTCTTTAAGAGTATTTTTAATATATTGGTGTATGAAGGTGAAAAGAAATTCATCAAAATTTATGGACCTCACTTTTTGAATTGAAGTTGAAGATGAAAAAAATTTATTTGTTTTCTGCTGGATCAACATCAGACTTGTTTTAATGTAAAATAATATGTCAATGAAATACAAATTAATTTCCTCAAATTGATAGAACTGGGATTATCTTCCTTGAAATTGGAATCCTTGACAATTTCCCCTTCATTATGATTATTGTAACCATAATTTTGAAGTGTTTTACAAATTTTAGGTGTGAAAGAAAGAATTAATATTCCAAATTCTCATTGAAATATAAAATTAGTTTGAAATGAATCAGCTGTAAAAGTGAATAAACTTCAGGTTCCTCTTCAGGGACCAACTCAACATCCATTGAATAAAAAATTGAAATTGGAGTGATATTTGACTTTTGACCAAATTAAAAAATCCTTTTCACCATGATGTGGATATACTCTTTACATATCCTTGGCTATAGTTTGTATTAATTTTTTTCATCATAATCTTTTTTTAAACCTTCCTCAATGATTTTTTGAATCTTTTTAAATATATATATTTATTTTTGTAAGTTCTTCATTAGTCCTTGATGCTTTTTATTATAAAATTCAAGTGGTTTCAGACTTCTTATCAACTTCCAGGGTCATTAGGTGGAGAGGTCATTGCTCTATGGAAGGTGATAATCCTACTTATAATTGGCTTGTGTCAGAAAACCTGCACATTTTGCAAATTTCTGTGGGTTATTGTGAAAAATTTGCACAAATAAAGTTTTAAAATCATTTAGACTTGTTTTTGGCAAAAAAACACAAAAGTGAACAAAAACTGCAAAAAAACTCAGAAACACCCTGAATCCCATAAAAGGCCACTGTCACATGGTGGAATGTGATCTACAACTTGCCAGTATAAACTGGTCTTTCTACTGGTTTAATAGCCTTTTTGGCAAGAGTTTCCTTTTCTGAGGTCTGGCAGACAACATTGTGACAGCCAACTTATCCCATTTTTCAAGGAAATACTTCAGAAGAACTTAGGATACTTTTTCCCTCCAAAATACAGAAGTGTCAGAAATTCTGTTATTCACCATAAATACAATGGTTATAATTTCAAAGGGCCGTTGTTAAATATGAAATATTTTTCCAGACCTCAACAAGCTAATTAAAGGAAGAATTATGGCAGAAAGGTATTTTCCAAGGAACAATCTTTGAAGAAGTATACTTAGGGATCAATAAATAGTTTTCTCATTAATACCAATAATCCCATCAATCAAGGATTGGTTATTTGAAAATATTTAGACTCCGCCCAAGGGAATACTGGAAGGGATCTCAAGGGATATTCAAGAGGTAGTCGCAAATTAGCTGACAAGTGTCAAAGGTTAATAAATACACCTTGGAAGCCATAATAATCAAATACAGTCTTATTTTTTGGAAGTCTGCATTCCTTTTACTGACCCTGGAAATATTATTCAACCCAGTTCATTTCCCAATATGGGAAGGTTTCTTTCCTCCAAAGAATTAAATACGGCTCCAGGAATTTTATACAGATCTATCTCAAGTTTGAAGTGATAAAGGTCTCACCTTTTCACAAATACCAGCCTTCATTTTGGCCCTGGGGTGCTTTCCCCATTTAATAAGTCTACTGATTATTATTATTATATTTATTTTCTCTCATCTGGATAGTAAATACTAATAATATCAAGTCAGTCATTTGCATCCTTCCTTTTCTTGTTAAGTATATATTGGTGGCCAGATCCTTATCAATTCATTCTTTTTATTTTGAAAGGTTGAAACAGTGATCAAGGAATTAATTGGTCAGCACTTTGAAATTGTCTTTCTTATTATAAATCTGATTTTTTCCTCAAATTATTCTTGTTGAGGAAATATATTAATCTCTTAATTTTTAAATTCTTTTGGAGTCTTCCAAGTGAGCTACCAGATTACTAATCTTCAGGCCACTCCTATTTCCCAAGAGCCCCTATGAAAAAGGAATTTCTGGGAGTTGCTGAACCAATTACACTTGTTGCAAGGAATTTGGATTTGATATTTATTCTTGGAGAAAAAGTTCAGGTCTGAAGGAAAATAGTGAGTGTGGGATAAATAGTAAATCAAGAGTCAATTTTTATGGTGAAGAAATTATGTGAGGACTTTTCTGGATTATTTACATCTTTTGAGATTAAAAATTATTTGAAGGATTTCCTTCTTGAGTTAGGTTTTTATATATGGAATATTGAATATTCCAAAGATGGTTTTTTTAGTAGAAATAATTGAGTTTTTTAAATCTTGTATTTACCTCCAAATACCACATTTTCTGCCTATGGAATGGTGAAGGTTTGAGATACGCTAATAAGAACAAAAATAATAATAATAATATTTTCTGAAATGTATCAAAAATTGAAAAAACTCATTAATTAATATAATTAAGCATATCAGCTTGAAGATTAAGAGAAATTAGAAAATAGAATATGAATTTTCTTCAAAAATGAAATAAACAGTAAATTCTCACTTTAACATCCATAGGAGTTGATAGAAATAAATGAAATTAAGTAAAATTAACCAAATTAATTAAACAAAAAAATAATTCTATATATATTTGAAAATCAAATTCTTTCTTTAAAGAATTGTTTTAAATGCTTTTTGAAATTTTAAAATTAGTATAAATTAACAGACATATAATATACTAAAAGATTACTTCCAGTAACAGAACCATATAATGAAATATGAATTCTTCTTAAGATTGGAATTATATATAGGTAAATATAGGTAATAGTTTCAAATTGAGTTTATAGTTATGATTATCATTCTGATATATTTTGTTCAAGAAATTCAATTATTCATTTTTCATTATTATTATTAGGGGGCTTCAAAGCTACAAACTATTGAATGAAAAGTAATGGAACTTGTATGAGAAAATCCTGCATTTAATTTATGAGCTTTTGTAAATAAAACACCTCAAAAGGTGTAGTATTCAAAGGGACAAAAACCCCTATTTTTGGTACCAAATAATTAACTAGATCACCCAAAATACCACATTTCTTTCCAAGAAACGGTTTCTAAGTCACAAATCATCGAGCTGATATTAGTTTCTATCATGGAATTATGAAACTTTATCTAAATCTTTATGAAGTTGAAAACCTTAAGAATTTTGTACTTTATAAATACACAGGTACGTAATATGTTGAAATAGAAAATTAGTTCATTAAAAAAGAAATAAAAAAAATAATTCAAACTATTATTCCTTCAAAGAACACATCTATAGAAGAATCTCTCAAAAAATGCTAATTGAAAAAACCAAGACCAAAATATGAAAATTATTCAAAAGATTCAAGGAAATAATATATTTTTAAGCTGGTGTAGTATTTTTTTCCTCCTGTTATTCTTTCATCTTCACTAATATATTGAAAGAAATATCTTAAATATATATTTTTCCTATTAAAATAAAAGTCAGAAAATCTAATTTTACAATCAATTAGATTTATCAATGGGATAAATATGAAGTTTAATGTTATAAATGTTACTTCTTTTATCGGGATCATAATTTTATAAAAGCGCTAAATAATTTAAAATATATCAATTGAGTGATTTTGAATTTGAAATCATGAAAGAATCCATCTTATCTCAGTTTAATTACACTACTTAAATAAATTAACTATATAGAAAGAAAAAAATCTTCAATATTGAATATTGTTGTAAAAATCATTCTAAAGGAATTTAATTTTCTTTTGGAAAGATCATTTATTCATGTATTTATAGAAATTATCGGTATTTAACTGTTTTAAGTAATTAAGAGGATTGAATTCTATTATTTATAAGATATTCCTCTCATAATTAATCATGATATACTAGCATTGGGACCGTAAGACCAATGAAATAAGAGAAAATAGAATGAAAACAATCTCTATACTACAAAAAAAAAGAAAATTAAAAAAAATCAATATTTATTTCTTGTATTGAAAAATAAAAATGAAGAAAACTAGTCTGATTCTTTGAAATGAAGTTATTTCAGAAAAAAATTATAAAAGGTGATTTCAACACGAAAAAAGAGATAGATTTATGCTGAAAATTAAATTTTTAAATTTGAAATGATGAAGTGCTTTTCCAAAGAAACTTAAAAGCTGATTTGAATAAAAAAAACAAGCTCAATATTTGCTGAAGAAATCTAAGGTTCTGATTTGGAAGATTTTGATGAAAGAATTTTATCCTTATTTTTTGGACTTTATTTCAAAAGAGACTTTTGATTGAAATTTAAAATGTGATTAAGTCAGGTTCAAATCTTGTTGCATACATAAATTTTGAGTTTTAAAAACAAGTCAAAACTTAACCAAAAGCATGGTTTTCAAGTGTAAATCCTACATTTTGGCATGCTAAGATACGACTTTTAGTCTCACAAAAGGAATCATGTTTGATGCATACCTCATTAAGTGAATATATATTTTCATATAAATTTATTTATATTGCATAAAATATGAATAAACTAGCAATATATCAAACTAATTTTTTAAATTATCATCAATTACAATACCCAAGGCATTAGTAAGGTTACCTTCAATTCATAATTTAAAATGATTTCCACTTATGGATCGTTTAAAATATGATAGTGATTCAGATATTAAAGATCGTATAGCCCTATTTAATATCATAAAATACAAATTCAAAAAAGCTTCAAAGAAGAAATCATTCACCTTCCATGTATACTTTGAGTGACCTGAGAGACCTATCATCTAAAAATCTCAAACAGCTTTGTCACAGCACACATTATTTGTCTGAAAGATTGGTTATTCAGATTAAATATTATGAAAAATTATTACATTCCTCACGATAGAAACAGTGGGATCTTTCCATACAATCTGCTGTGGAACTCTTACGGCTTGAATAAAATGGGTATTGGGCTTATTTGAGAAAAATCGCAATGTTTTTTGAAGTTAGTAATTGCTCTATTGTTGTTTAAACTCAAAGGGAAATTTGAATGTTAATAAAGTAAAAGAGAGGTATGATTTTCTTGGAAAAATTGAACGAAAATAAAGGATATATCAAGCTATTGCATCTGAAGGCTTTCCTGGTTGCTTCAAATTTACCGACTGGAGTCTCATTCCTTTATCGCAATGTTTCTCCAAAGATGGTAAAACCTATTTTGATTATAAGAAGAGCCAAGATATTTGATTCTGAAATATTCCAGTATTTGTAAATTCTAATTAATTATTCAAAGATTGGGAATTCTATTTCCACAAATCTGGTTTGTGAGAAAAAAACAGTTCATTTCTCTAATTTTGGATATAATGGCCCACATCATCAAGATTTATATCAAAATATTAAAATGAAGAACTGAAAAGAATTTATGGAAAGATTAAGTACTTACTATCAGATACAGCTTATGAAGTCTCACCTTAAGTTGTGTCTTCTTATAAAGGGGTTTGAGAAAAGAACAATGACAAAAGATCTTTCCATTACTTTTTTTCCAGATCATGGGTAATACTTGAGTATGCTATAGAGATTCTAAAGGTTTTATAGTTTCCCTAAGAGAAATTTGAAAGAAAATGAGAGAAAAACGGGAAATACAACATTTTATCAGCAGGGTGGCTTCATCTGTGATTTCAAATAATATTTTGGAAAAAATAGGAGACAAATAGTTTGTAATTTTTGAATATTATTATCCAGAACATGTGAAAAA
Organism: Austropuccinia psidii; assembly: GCA_023105745.1. Classification (NCBI taxonomy): domain Eukaryota; kingdom Fungi; phylum Basidiomycota; class Pucciniomycetes; order Pucciniales; family Sphaerophragmiaceae; genus Austropuccinia; species Austropuccinia psidii. Next base: position 80,373,024 of record JALGQZ010000001.1, on the reverse strand, counting down.
TACATTTGAACTAGATGATTCACAAAGTATTAGTAAGTATTTGTGAAAAGCTAAAACCAATAACTTTGATATGGAAAGAGGATCATTTAAGAATTTATATTTTATCAAACAATTTCCATAAGATATCTCATGTGACATTTTTTGTCAGCATTTTACTAAAACACAGAGAAAAAGCATTACCCCCAAAAATACCATCAGCTTGGTACCCAAGGAAAGAGTAAAATATACATCTATAGCCTTCATTAAAGAAAATAAAGGTACAAAAAAGGAAACAGAGACAAAAACCAAGACTTAACAAAGCTTTATCTTAAATTTGGCCATCTGCAAAAGGAAATTTTCAAATTCCAAAGAATATCCCTCTTATTACCAAAAAATAAGAATTGATCAAGCTATCGAGCTTGTAAAAGTTTGCTCAAATTAAATATGGATATTTTCCTCTTTTAGAATCTTGATTTTGTATCAAATAAACATAAAATGAGGCCTTTAATTCAATATTCTGAATAGGGATCTTGAATGTTACCAGTATCAAGACTGTAACACCACTGGATCAAAAAAGATACCATATAGTTAGCCCTTGAACAGCCAGAGAGAATTACTGTATTCTTTCACCTCTCATGTAGATTTTAAAGTATTGATAAGAGACCTATCGAATATAATGTATTTTAGAAGGATAAATCAAAAATAAATAAAAGTTCAATCCTCATCTTTGTATATCATAACTAAAAAATTATTAGAAATGATTTCTTGAAACAAGGAAAATACTATTTTAAAAAAAGTAAAAAATAATTTGCGCCTGTATAGGTTTGGCATAATTAGGTAGAAGTGATTCAAAAGTGCTACTAACCTGTAGATCTCACTTGTGTCTAAAATATAGGTCATTTTTCAGATATGTATCCTGCGAAAAGACAAATGTATCAAGAATTTGAGGTTATAATACTGCACCAGTTTTTATTGTGGGATACTATCCCAGCTAATTGGATTATGGGGCTTGAAGGACATAAAAAGGCCTCCAATTCATTTCTTATTGATACATTAGATAATAAATGAAAAAACCTTCTTAAGCAGGGTGGTACTGTCAGATACAATATTATATAGTTGAATTATGAGGTGTCAAACCCATGTAAATGGTGTTTATACTTTGACTACTAATAGCTTGATCAATCAGGGTAGCTAGAATTTTTTACGTAATTAGAATCCTCCTTGACTTTAGAAAAAGCCTAAGATCTCTATTGGTAAGAAAATTGAGCTCTCATAGGCATAAGAGGTTGAGATGTGGTTTTGAAACAACATCTAGGGACCAATGAAGGTTTTTGTGGTTGTGTTGGACCCCAATACAACCAACTGAGTGAAGAAGTCTTTCAAAACGTATTTGGGATAAAAGTGGAACTTTTCCTCTAGGAGAAAAACCCCAAAATCTCATCAGATTTTGTAAGGTTTGACTATGAAACAATAAGTAAAAATTACCAGTATTTTACTTATTTTACTCTGAATTTCCTGATAAATAAAGTAAATGAGATAAAAAAAATTATAATAATAAAGAATTATTATATTTAAGGTGTAAAAATGATTATATTATTGAATAAATATAATAATATGACTTATATGACAAAAAAATAATATATTAGATGAATATATTAATATATAAGAATTAATATATTCAAAAGCACTTTATTATTGCTACCTAAAAATAATAAAGGCATAAAAAATTGTTCTTTATTAATAAAAAACAATTAATAACAATAATATTACCAATATTAAAGTTATATATTGATATAAATATTATTAATAGTAATAATAGAGAATAACCTACTTTTGATGCTTAATATAATAATTTTGGATGAATTTACACCTAATAATGTAAATACAACTTATTTAAATTGTATTTAAAAATAAAAATAAGAGAAATTACAAATTTTCTTGATTTTATGTCGAAATGGGATTTTTTAGAGAATTATAGCTAACCAGCAGAACAATTGAAGTAATCACATCAAAAAATGATGATTATAATAAAGATTATTTTTGGTATTTGATAATATAAGAATATTTATATATAAAGAATAAAGAATTTATCTTTTTATTTCATTGTTTTAATGTTTTGATGCATCTGAGGGGAAAATAGAGTAAAAAGAGCTCTATTTATAGTAAATACCTCCCTCCTAGAGTCCAGTAGGCTTCTAGTAGACATTTAATGATGGTATCTACTAGAAATGATCAGTATCTTAAGATTTAGTGATGATTACATCATGATCAAGCCATCTTATCTCATTATTACACCATTATTTAGAGTTATCACTATAACTCTAAATTTGATGACATCATGGGCTTGGCAGAAGCCTAAACTTTGTGGATTTTATTAGTATTAATCATAATCTAATAGTATTTACCATTTGAATCAATTATATAGCTGTTAAATTTAAAATAAGATTACAGTGAGTGATCATGAATGATCAAATTTAAGCTTAAGCTTTGATCATTAATAACCTTTGAGTTATACACGCTACAGCTATTCTGAGGGTGGATTCTGATAGCTTGGAGTGTACTTACCAAAGGTCTCAGAGGATTTCATTACATAATCAAAACTCTATTTTTGATGATTTTTCTTGTAACTCATCTTTTCTGTTGAAACTTAATATTTTAAGCTTCAAACCATGATTTCAAGGGGTTATACCTTGAATATTATAATACAAATTACATCATTATTCACGTATGAGCTAGTAGAATCTGAATATCTAAATTTTTCAAGTTTGGACCACTTTCACAACAAAGTGGTCAACAGCTCCATTGATTTTAATCAAGAATCCGTTACAAGTTTTAGCCTTGTTTATAGCTTGTAAAATGAATCTCATATCTTTGTTATTACAGCAATTACGTGGTGATTTTGTTTTTGGTTTATCTCACTATCTTGTATATTTAAAGAGATATTAGCTAAAAACCATGAATATATGCATTGACCAAAAAAGTGCATATATTCAGCTCAATTCCTCAAGTATTGACTTTAGAGAATAGATTTATAATTGTTTTATGTGTGGTTTTTTATGAATACCACAATGGTATAATTTATTTCACATGTTGTTTCATTGGTTTCTTATTCTTCAGTAATTATTGAGTTTTCAGATATACCATAAAAATGACATATGTGTATTTTACCATGAGGAATCTAATAATGTAATTTATTTCACATTTTTACTCATTAAATTGTGAGTTAATTCAAATTGTTTTACTTATTTATAGTATTTTTACTAGTCTTTGAGATAATCATTATAAGTATAATTATCAGAAATTTTTTTGTGACCTTTTTGGGTATGTGGTTGTATCTCAAAGGCTCACAGATTTCCCTCAAATGGTTAAAGTGTCCTGAAAATAAGTAACTCTCAAAATAATTGACACATAATGATAATATCCATTTTTTCAGTGCTTATTATGATACAAAACATGAGGATGATTGCAAAATGACTTTTAATTACTCATCAGAACTTTTATTGAATATTAGATCCCTATAATCGTGTTCTTATACCATTTTTACATGTTACAGACATAGATAAATATTGTATTTACTGTCTTATAGATTCTATATAGACTCATGCTAACAGAGTCAATGTGGAATTCAATTATAGAAATATACTACTTGAAGATTTTTCTTTTGAGCTCTATTTTAATCCTGTTAAATTTTATCCACCTGGATTTAGAATTTTAATTTGATTTGATTAGTGAAAAACTGCAGATTCAACATAATAAGAGCTTGGATGAAAGCCAATGACTCTTCTTATCCCAGCTGATATATCCTCATTAATTTTTGTTTCTTCTCCATTACTTAATTTATTCACGAATTTAGCTAAAAAAACCTAGATTTGATGTATTAAAATGGGTAAGAATGGCTCCTAAATTTTTAAATAAAGACATCAGGGTGAGGAATAGTATTTATTTCTGGAATTCTTGACCAAGTTGAATTACTGTGTTTTATATCAGATGAAATAGTGGAGAATGTGCTTTAGAATATTTTTGATTATCCAAGTGCTAATGTGGTTTTTATCTATGGGCTTGAGTAAGACTTCTTTCATTAATTGAATTATTCCTAATCGTGAAATCAGAAGAAATATTATTATTTTTATCATATTGAAAATAATTCTGATTATGTAATAAATTTGGTCCAGTCCTAACCAGGAAATAATTATAATGATTTTGAGAATCTGATATGGAAAAAGGAATTTTTCAAAGATTTTCAGGAGGATGGGAGTCTTATTTATTCGAAAAAATTGTAATATTTGATAAGCCCCTTCTAAGTATTTCACCCATCTAAGATAACTTCAAATAAAACGCAAAAGTGATTATTCATCAGTAAATGTTAGTAGAGTGAAACTTGATTATCATGAGAAGATGGAAATACCTAGAAAAAAGAAATGACAGTACAAACACTATCTTCACTTGAGAGAGGATGAAAAACCCTTTTAAAATAAAATTACTTGAACAAGAACCAACTGAATTTACACCCTACACCAAAAGACCTTCAAACTATGTGTAAAAAGGCCTGTGAAACTGCAGCGAGATTTATCACAGAGGCCAAAGAATATAACAAACAAAAATATAGCAAGATTAATAAGGAACCTGAATGAAAACAAGGGACCAAGTGTTAGTCTCAACACTGAACTTCAAAAACCTTGAAATTTCAAATAAGATGAGGGATATCTATATAGGGGAATTCAAAATAATAAAATTGTGGGAAAGAACTCAGTGGAAGTGAAACTCACTGAGTAATTATCCATGAAACACCCTGTTTCTCCAGTTATTTTGATCAAGCCCTATAATCAAACAGATGCAGGCAAATTTCCCAAAAGGAAGGTAGCCCCTTCAACAGGGAGATTAGTGAAAGAATATTTAGCTGGACGAGTGAAGGAGAGTCAAAAATCCAGGAAGATTGAGATAATTGGGAAAGGCCACAGAAAATATGCTCTGCGGCTCAAGAGCCAGGCAGAAGAAAAAGCTAAGTTTTTTTCCTGAACATGAAATAACTGATGAAAAAATTAGCCACAGGCGGACAGAAGAGTCTCCTCAATAATGAGCCTTTTTTGTAGAGAGGGTATTTCAGCCTGTGACTCAAGGCAAGAGCAAAAGAATGCAAGTCCAAAGTACCATAATAATGGTACACAATAAAATAGTGAAATACACACCTTTAACCTTCATTGAGACAAATAAAGGTACAATAATGCCACAAATACAGGAAACAGGACTCAGAAAAGCTCTCCTTTAAGTATTGAAGTATGAAAAGGCAGCCTTCCTGTTTTAGAAAATATTATTCTTATTACCAACCAATGATAACTGAAAAAGTTATTTGGGTTGTAAGTTTTTTCTGAGCATAAACCTTAATCTCTACCTCTGATCCAGAAATTTGAGTTTGTATCACAGACTCACAAAATGGGATCTCCTATTAAATCCCCAAAAATAAGGATATAAAATGGTACTAGTTTAACAACTGTAGCACCATTGGGTCAGAAGCTACCATAAAATTACTATTCAAAAATCTACAGAAAATTGTACCATTTATTAGCCTCTCATTCAGCCTTGAAAGTATTGATGAGAGAACCATTAAGTATTAAATTCTATGGAAGGACTACATAAATATACACCTGTGCTTGCTTTACCTTACACAGATCAAAATATATTGGAATTTCTTTCTTGAAAAAAGAAAAACTCTATTTTACAAAAAAGTAAAAAAGAATATAGCCTGTGTAACTTTAGTATACTAGGTTTAAAATGAGTCAAAAGTGTTTCCATATTTTAACAATTAGTTGTGGCTAAAATTTGAGTGACTTTTGATTCCTATATCCTGAAAACAGAAAAAGGTAGAAAGGAGTTTATGTTATAATCCCACACCAACTGGTACTGTGGGATATTATCCCAGATAATTCAATTATGAGGTTTTAAAGGCGTAAAGAAAGCCTTTCATCCATTTATTACTAATTAATTTCATCATAAATTCCCACAGATGCATATAAAGGGTGGCACTGTGGGATGCTCTCTCATAAAATTGAATTATGAAGCCTCAAAACCATCTAAATGATGTATATAATTTGATTACTCATAGAATGAAAAAATAGAGCTCCCAAGAAATGTTTTTAAAGTCATTGAGCCAATTCTGGATTTTAGAAAACACCTGAAACTTTGATTGGTAAAAATTTCACCTTATATGGGCACAAAAGGTTGATATGTGCTTTCAAAATCACATCTGGGAACAAATTAATGTGTTTCTAGCTGGGTAAAACCACAATAAAGCCAGCTGAGTGAATAATTTCAATATTTATATATATATGGAAAGATTTTATCCACATCCCTATAGCCTGATTTAAGATACAAGGAGGCTTTCTTCCCAGGAATAAACCCCATCATCTTATCAGCTCATTCTGACATGGTTATAATTTCTTTCGCAGAATTAATCCTTGGAGTAAATTAAGATATAATTATGATTATAATTAGAATTTTACTTATTACTGTAACCAAATAGATAATTGGGGAAACTAGGTCTTTCAATAGACTCATTAACCCTATTTCTCAAAATTAGAGCCCTTTATTTTTACATATTAAAGTACTTGTTATAGCTTGCCATCACTCCCTTATAGCTATACAATAGACTAATCCTGACAATCAAAAATTTCACCAATTCTTTGTTGAATTTACTACTCCTCCATTTTTTTGACTCCTAATCAATACTAAATGAAGAAAAAGAAGCCCCAGGTCTGGCTCATCCTTGATAGAACTTAAAACAGCACAAAACTCTATTTATTATCATATTGTTGACAAATAAAGAAAACTAAGAGGCATGTTTTTGAGCTAGTGGAGAAGCACCTGTTGGAAAACCCCCTAAAGTAAACAAATGGATTTCACCTAATGGATATGGAATTCAGTCAAAAAGAAAGCAATTGATTGAATTATAGTGAAAGTAGTAACTGGGACACATGGAATACATATGGAAGAATTTGAAATAGACAAGAAATGAAAGAGGATAAACTAGAGAATTTATCACTGAGAAATATGAGAAAAGAGGGGTGCATGATATGAATGAAAATCTGGGGAGTAGTTCTCCATGTTTTGCAGAAGTGGATTCACTCTTGGGTCACAAAAAAAATGAAACTCAAACAAATAGCTATTATTCTCAAGAAGTATTGGATATAAATTCTCATGAGGATGAAGCAGAAGATCTGTATAATTATTTAATTTCATAAAGTAACACAGAGTTTCTGACACAGTTGAATTGTTTAAATCCAGAAAAAACAAATTAATAAGTAATAAAACCTCACAAGTGAAACTAATTTTGAAATATATGAGGGAGATGAGGTTATCGTTTTATTTTATATATGTGAATGGTTTGGGCGGATTACAGTATACTTTTTAGTATTAAGCCACAGAGGCTAAAAGCCTGCTTGTCAAAAAAAGAAAGCCAGAGTAAAGCTTCAGTTTGAATGAGAAAAGTGGGTCCCCAATGAAGACTTAGAATGTGTTTACTCCAATTTATCAAAATATGTTGGGAAAGAATCAAAAAGGCGACTATCTGAGAATTGATTGTATTCTCATGCACAAATATTCATATAAAGTTATTTTAGGCCATGAGGCACATGACCATGGATTCCTACAGTGGCATGATAAGAATTAAAATGAGTACAAGAATAAATTTACAATCAAAAAAAGAGCATGGAACGATTTTTAAGGAAATGGAAATAATATTTGAGATTGAGAAAACTGTTGAAGGCAGGAAGTATTTTAAGGAATAGTAACATTCACAGGAATAATTTGACATGATGAAATAATAAAGACAGCATGATTTGGAGAATGAAACAATGAAGAGAGAGAAGGGAATTTGTGAAAGACAAAAAATATATTTTATCTTTTCGGAATTGGATTCGTTAAAACCAATTGCTAATTGAAAAAAGATTTTTACTTGAATCAAGAAATATCATAAGGTAACATGTTCAATTTTGATATAGATTCCAAGAAAATAGGTTTTTATTGTTCTGATCTCATTGGGGAATGATTCTTTCTAATTGCTGAAAATTCGTTTTCAAGGTGTGTCTCAAATTTCAGATTTCAAAAGTTAAAGGCCCAATAAATACAAGAAGATACATCTGGAAATTCACTTTTCTTATTCAAATTTATATTCTTGAAATCAAATTTATAAAGAAATCGGTTTTTGCTTGATTTATCTTATAATCTTGTTTTTCTGTCAAATAAAATGTTTACACAACCCAAAATAATCCCCAAAATTATCTTTTTAAGGTGAGAACCATGCAAAATAGAATAAAAAAAATGAGTAACCATTGAAAAAAGGAGGATAAATGGCTCGAATTATTGAACTACGTCAGATTTTGGCCTTTATGATGGAAACTTTCTATTAATTTAAATTTTTGAAACATTTATCCCAGTAAATCCTGGCTCAAACTCCCTTCCCCAGAAGCTTTAAGTCAAAAATATATAATTATCAACAATAATGAAAGACCATGCCTTCCGATGTCAATTTATGAAATAAAGATTTTAAACATCCCTACTGCTATATTGTAAAATCTTGAGAAACTCATCATATTCCTAAATAAACTTTCCAGTAACAGACCTTGAAGGGCAGTAATATATTAAAGATAATTGTATTTCTCTCTCTAATGTCAGTTAAACTTATTATTGTGTCCACAAAAAGATTCAAACTGATAGAAGTGATGTTAATCCATGGACATATGAGCTTTATTTATTTATCAATATAGATTAATTTAAACCAATTACAGCTTCTTTCCAGCCCTCAAGACATGGATTTAGCATCCCTAAGCTCAAATTTTATTTGTATTTGTACCAAATAAGAAGGTATAATAAAGCTTCTTTCAAAAAAATAAGCAATTATTAATAATAAAAAAAAATCCTACACATGAACAAATTAGCAATGAATGAATCACACACTTTATTTTATCTTTTTAAATCAAAAAATCATTAAGAAAAGATTAGAAAAAAAATTCAAAAATTCATCTTGTTAAAGCTTTCAATCAAAGATATTTGGGAAGGAGGAAAGGGAAAAACTAGATCAAAAAATATAATTCAAAAAATTACAGGTGTAAAAAGTTTTGATTTTATTTACTTCTTGTAACCAAATGCTGAGACGTTGAACCAGATGAATGAAAAATTGTAAATGTGATTTTCATCCATAATTGAAATGAGTCAGAGGAAATGGCTTAACCCTTTCCAAAAGGTTAAATTGGCCATTCAAATAAACTTGATTAATTAATAATTGTAATTTGGGTGGATCATTATCTCAATAAAAAAACACATTGAGAACCAAGTTGCAAAAAGAGATGGTGTAAGATCATAAATCTCACCTGTCAAGATGACTCTATAGTATGATAGATGAAAGACTATAGTTCTGAGTTTGAAGCCTGAAGATATGATTAAAATAGTTAATAGAGAGGTCTCAATATTTTTAGTGATGGTGAATACTTCTGAAAAGCCATGGTGCAGCTTTTATCAATTGGCTAATTATAATAGAGACTAAAATAATTAAGTTTTAGCTCTAAACTGATTATTTTTCAAGATTAATTTTATTAACAATAGTACTATGTAGGATTTTGAGCTCAGAATGGAGAGTCCTATTTTAGGCAGAGGAAGGTCTCTTTTTATCCTGAAAAGTGGGTGGAGGGACCTCTGGTCCTTAGAATGTAGAACGAGTGAAGACTTTTAGCTTTAAAGGGTGGGCTTGTGATTTCCACACCCTTTTATGCACTATATTGGGCTCAGATGTGGTTTTGAAACCAAATATGGACACTTCCCCAATACAGGGTGAGAAATTTGACCTAGGGTCCCCACAGGCCAGACATGTAGAACAATGTACAGAACATGTCAGTGGGCCCCATATTAGTCATACTATGAGTTATTGAAGTATCAAAAAATGTTTTGGTCATTTTTGCACCTCATATTAATAGCTACTAGATAATATCCTAAAGTATTGGTGTTTCTTCAATATTGTGAGATTTTGACCTTAAAGATGCCATAGGTTTGTCAGTATTGAGGATGAGGGCTCAAAGATGGTAAATTTTGTAGCTGTTGATTCTCTCTACACAGTTCCTCCTCATTTTGTATGCCTAAAATGAAATATAGAAAAGCTATACAGGTTTTAATTCCATCATTGGAATTAGGTTTTTTGATGGAGCCTGTATCAAGTTATTATATTTAATAAATTTTGTTGTAGAGGTGGTACAAAAAATGAAAAGGACCATTAGAAAGCTCAGATTATTCTATTTATAAAAGGAAACCTTTTTGGGAAGCTCAAAATTAAGTTTCAGAAGTTAGATTAGAGGTGAATGTTTTGGTCACCCTTATTTGGCTTATATTTGGCTATAAACTTTGTAGTCTTCTTTCTCACCTTGTTTGACTAGTACCATTGGATAGCTATGACTGAGAAATTAAAGTTGAAAGTCCATTTTATGGCTTTCTTCCTCTTTCTCTAGATCCTGTATGAGCAGTGAAAATTAAGGTTCATGGTCAGTTATTGTTTTGAGCTGCAATGACTTTGTCATTCCTTGTCCTATGGTTATGGGAGTTTTATATTAGAAAGAGGTGAATTGTATATTTCTTTTTGAATGCCTTTGTGAGATATTTTGGCTCAGGTTCCATTTTTAGTGGTCCTTTTTCTCTACCATTGGTTTATGGTATTTTGATGTCATACTAGTGCTTTGGTTTTGAGTAACAGGCTGGAATACCCCCTCTTAAAAATGCTCATAATTGATGAGACTTTTCAGTCCTCCTAGAGAATCCAAACCTATGTTGGATTTCTTCTTATGTTAAAAATTCACCTTTTTCAGATGTCTGGTTCTTGAAACTGACAAGGTATTGTCTATGGTCTTTGCCATTGTTTCTGATATTCCTGGACTTGACTATTTTCTTCACTGGATCAAGTGAGTCCTAGCCTTGGAGTTTTTCCTGCAGAATCTGAGTCTTGCTTCTGGAAGTAAATTTGTCCTCTCCAGTCTGGTGATAGGGTCTCACCAGGTTCACTTGGAAAACAGGGTATTTACTAGAACATTCCTTGCAAAGTCCAGCCTCCACTGCATTTTTCCCTATCAAAATTGTGATAGTTAAGGGTCTTACAAATGAGTATCTCATTTTTTTGGGCCTTTAGGTTTATTGAAATTGGGATTAGATACTAGTACCTGGTAACCCTCCTTGAATTCATGTTCTCTATGCCTCTTATCATATCTTTGCTTTTTTGTACTCATTTTATTCAGCTTTGCATTTTGATGCTGTATGACATGCGTTTTTCTACATGTCATGGAAGTATTTGGATTTTGAATTGATAGTTGGAGGATTATTCAGTTGATATCCTATCTCCATATCAGAGATGGGTATTTCCCTGTAGTTGAGCTATGGCTGGTTTTGTAAGCCAGTTGGGTAGCTGGGAGAAGTGTGACCCAGTCATGGGCATACCCTTAATGGTCCTTATATTACATTACATATGCACAAAGCCATATTATGATTTCCTCTATTGTTTTACTAATCCTTTCAGCTAGGAAATCTGTTTGTGGATATTGAGCTCTGCAAAATGCAACCTTGGTACCAAGAATTTCATAGAGATTTGTCCAAATTTTTGAGGTGAATTTGGGGTCCCTTTCAATGATTATTACTTTTGTAACTTCACAGGTTTCTATAAAATTATTCCAAATTAATAGAGCTTTGCTCATAGCTGTATACTTCTTATGAAATGAGAATAATCTAACACTCTTTCTAAATCTGTCTAAAATGGCAAAGAAGGAATTATAGCTCTATTTTCCACCTGGGACAAGTCCTTTCACCAAGTCCATGTTGATTATCTCCCATGGGTGTTTGGGCTCTTATATGTGTTGGAGTAGTCCATATTTCTTCCCATGGTTCCTATTTGTGTTCTGGAATTTTTTGCAAGTGTTGAGGCACTCACTCAGATCTTGTTCCCACTAAGGCCACCAAGTTTCTCTTGATACCCTTTTTGTGGTCTACCTGCCCTCATGTATTCTATATATGGGAAATCATGGCATTATTGAAGAAAAAGTGTGATATTATTTCTTTCAATCACCATAGGGTCACTGCTTTGGGTCTTTCTGTGGTATATAAGACCACCTAGAAGGACAAAAGTATTATCCCTTGAATCTTGCAGCCAAGGCTTCTCTAACTGGGAGTCCAGCTCTGGGCTTCTTTATTTCTGCTATGGGAGTGACATCAATATGCTACACTGTTTATTTTGTCTGTATGATTTGTGCATTGTATGAAAGAACTCATTATGGAATTATGAGGAGATTATCTCCAATATGGGAGTTTCTTTCTCCAATTTGGTACTATTGTGAAAACATAGAGTTTCAGGTTCTGGTGCCTACTATGAGAATCTGAATTTCCAGCTCCTGTCAAATTAAATAAAGTGTATAGGTGTTTTGGATTCCACCTCTTGCTCAAAATCCGGGTTTCTTTTGACATTATATGATGGCCATCTATTGAGGCAATCTGCATTGGTGTGGCCTTTTCCTTCTTTATAAATTATGGTAAAACTACCTCTTTACTCCTGGATGGCTATTTGCCATCTAAAAATATGCCTATTGGTTGCTTTAATGTTGAGAAAGGATTTGAGGGCTGTGCAGTATGTGTAGACTTCAAAGACTGAGCCCTCCAGGTAATAGTGGAATTGCTCTAATGCCCATACTAGACATGAGAATTCTGCTTGGATTTCCCATATCCAGCTGCTGAATCCTTCAGTTTCCTAGATATATAAAATATGAAACCTTCTACTTTATCACCATCTATAATTTTTCTCTGGTGTAGGGCTGCTCCTAGTCCTTTACTGCAGGCTTTAGCTATGTAGAACTTTAATGGAAGTTCAAATTCAGGTAAAATCAAGACAGGTGCATTGGTGAGTTCATGCTTTATTCTCTAATAAGAATTAATTATTGCTTTAGTTATCCAAAAAACTACATCTTTTGAGAATGATTTGTAGAGGTTACTAGCTATGTGTGAAAAGCTTTTAATTTTACTTCTGTAGTAGGTAGAAGATCCTAGGAAGGATGGCACTTCTTTAATGCTCCTTGGTACTGGCTTCTAAATTACTTCTGCTACTATATTCTGGTATATGGATAATATTAGCCCCAAGACTTTGTTTCCTAGTGCTAACAGTTCTTTTTAGCTGAAGTTACACTTCTTCAAAGAGGTCTTCATATTGAAGGGTGTGCATTTACTTGAGACTCTGTGTATGTCTTTCACATGGTATTAATATTTCTCTGAGTAAATGATAATATAATATATGTATAACACCATCAAGCCTTCCAATATTTAGGGATTAAATATTGAATTGTGGGATGAAATAAGGCAGTAACTTGAGGGGGAAATTATTGGTATGTCTGTTTTGAATTTCTAAATTGTCCAATAACCATGGGTGCTAAGGTTTATTAGCTTCCCCTCTAAATAATACTTAATAGTCGGCCTACAGAGAATCACAAAATAGAATATTATTTGTGGCTTTGATTTATTGAGAAGACTTATCAGTAGTCTCTAGATCAGACCTATCAATAACACCACAGTAAAAACTCTGGTTCAAAACTAGAATTGTTGATAAACTAAAGACTACTACTTGATTTGATTTTGATAATAATAATAAAAGACTTTTTTAATTTTCTTTTTGTTTTTTATTTTTTGATTACAGTGATTCTTTTAATATGAATACTAATAGCAAGCCTACTAGATTTAATACTAATAATAATTCTTTAACAATATGCCTATATTCCTATTTATCTTTTGTTAATGATACTAAGCTTCTGAGCAAGGCTACTAAGCTTTTCACTACGGTTATACTACCATTATTCAATAATACTGACATACTGAGATTTTCATTACAGCTATAGTACTACTGAGCTTTGCACTATGGTTTTACTACTATTATTCAGCGATACTAAGCTACTGAGAAATTCTAATGAGCTTTTGATGACTAAAACACTACTAATACTCTAGATATCCTGCTAATTCAGGGATGGTTGTGATCCTCAATGGTGGGAGCTTTTTCCATTTTTTTTGGAAAAATGAGGGATCAAAGACCTCTGTTTATACCTTTTGGGCCTCCATAGAGCTTCTCAAAATAGGGGACTTATAAAAATAATAGTTAAGATGTTTTAGCTGGTGAGACGTGTAATTTTAGTGTAGAAACATGTTTTCTGAGAGAATTTTTCTGGTGGCCTTTTTTGCTTGTAAAAATCATGTGATGTAATTGAGATAATTTGGTGGGTGATATTCTATTTTATCCAAGAAAGTGCAGAAAATACAGCTTCTGACAATTGAAATTTCTTCTAGTCATATGATATCCTTGAGAGAATTTATCTGGTGACATTTTTCTTTTTGGTGACTTAGTTACATGTTTTCTGAGAGATTTTGGCTATCAAAATCATGTGATGTAATTAGATAATATGAGCCTGTGAGGTATGTATAACATACCCATAAGGCCACAAATAGCTTTATACACATTTGAATTTGTCTTCAATAGACTTTTGAATTGAATTTAAAATAGAAAAAAACAAAAAACAACTATAACTTTTTTTGGATAAACAAAGTTATAAATATTATGTCATTTTTGGATTCTACACCAAATATAACCTAGGGTACATCCATAAGGTGTTATACCCAAAAACACTTATTTCTTATGTTATTAGAAGATTTAAGAATCTCACAGTACTAATGTAACTTTTTTAACATTTTTTTAAAAATTGTTAAATTGAAAGTTGCATAAGGTTTATGCAAACTTACCAAAATTTTGGTTAAAATTGAGGTGTGGTGTATATTTACTGAATTGGCTAAGGATTTTCCATACAGAATGTAAATCCTGCGTGAGCTGAATTTAAAAGGGTTTAAGGCCATAGTATGGCTTTAAATAAATAAAAGGGAAAGATCCACGCAAAAAGGTGGGACATAGGAAAAAGAACAAACACAGCTGGGGTACCCAACCTTTTGGATCTGCAATGATTCAATTAAGGTTGTCCACCTGTATTGGAGGATTTTCAACCTTATTTGAGCTGTAAGATGAGACTTTGATACAACATTGAAGCTTCAACTGGTCTTATCCCAATTTAGACAGGAATTTCAAGCTTCCAAAGGGTAAATCCCAATATGCAGGCTTGAATTTAAGATTTTAAGAACTTTCAAAGCTTAATTAAGCTTAAAACTTCAAGGTTACAAGCATTAAAACCTTATCAAAACTTAAGGTTTAGTGCATATTGCTATTTTATGTGGAAAAATAGCAATAACTTCAAAAATTCATTAAAAATGCAATTCTTAATGGATTTGCTTGCAATTCTCACACAGATTACAATTCAATATCATCTATATATAGATTAAATTTTAAGTATCTTTTATAAATAAATTTCCTGGGTATTTAGCCTGGAAATTTACCTTTTTAATTAAAGATCAAAGAAAATTATAATTTCTTTAAAAATTAATCAAAAATTGAGTTTAAGAGATTTCTGCTTTAAGCTCTATTTTTAAGTTGCTCATGTGATGAGCTTTAATAAAAATAAGTTCATTTATTTGAAAACTTAAAATAATTAGTTTAAATGAGGATTAAAGCTACATGGAGTTAAGAATAACACTGATAACTTTAAATTGGAATTAAAAATAAGTTCCCTTAAGTTAAGAACTTTATTTTTAAGCATGGTTTTTCAGTTTTGACCTGAGTACGCCCTCTATATTCATTCTGAATCATGAGAGCTGCTCTGAAGACATAAAAAGTGTCTTTTCATCACTGTTTTTGTCCATCATTCATTATCAATCCAATAATATTAGAAATTTAAACAGGTAAAGTTTTATTAAATATAAAATCTTACTATTAAAATTAATCTTAAGTTATTTTATTCTTTATTAATTAAAATTAAAGAATTGAAATCATAGAATTTAGATTATTGTTGTAATCACCAATAATATATTTTATTATATAAAATTATCATCTTAAATATCTTTTAAAAATCCACAAATTCCTCTTGAAAACTCTTTAATCATAATTTATATTATAAAAAGTTGTTTTATCTTTAAAAATATTGAGTTTTGGTGTGTTTTTAACTTATAATTCTTATTTAATATAATAACTGTTGTTGTTTGACTTGTTGTATTAAATAAATATTATAAGTAGGTTTTCTCTAAAGTTCTATATCTTTTTTATCTAGTATTAGCTTTTTTATATAGAATTTTATTCTATAAGAGTTATTTCTGCACAGTGCGTGTTTTAATTCTTTTTATAAATAATATTTATATTATTTATAAGTGGTTAATATTCTTATTTTCCACATGTAATTGTCTCATTAAGAGCTTTACACTTCTTATTGTTATAACTGTCAGTGACTATAACAATAATAGAACAATTATAATTTATCATAATTATTATTTTTTATTATTATTATATTTTTATAATAATAATTGAATTCTCTTTTTTTATATAATTATTTTTAATAATTATATTTAAAGTTGTGGTTGTAATATTTCATTATATTATATATTTCTACTGAGGACAGTCATAGCACTCTTGATTTTGCTACTATTATCAAGAGTTTCATAGACATACCTTACATTTGGGGGCCTGGCCATGATTTTAACCAATTTTTGGGACATAAATCATATTCTAGACCTTATTTTACTATTTTTTGATGTAAAATTGCGATATTTATCTTAATATTGGCTTTTTTGGGACTTATCCCTTATAAACAATCTTTATAATATTAATCAAGTTATTTTTTCTTGGGAATATTGTTTGAAACAATATACTATTGAGTGACTTGGAATAAATTTCTTTTGTCTAACTAGCGGCTTTTTCACATCACAGACTTGAAATTTATTCTTTGAGTTATTCTAGTATAAAGTGAATAATAACACAATTTTGATTAATCAACTTGTTAATTGCATAATTATTCTTTCCTAAAGAAAATAAAAAATCAAATAAAAAAATTAAAAAATTAAAAATCTTTAGTGAAAATATTTTTTCTTTTATCTTAGACATTTTTCTTTATTTTTGAAATAATTTGGCATAAATTACATTAAAACAACTTTATTCAATAAGTTGAGCTTATAGGTTATTTTAATTTTTCTCTAGCTTCATCAATTAGAGACAGCTCTTCAGACTCTGAAGCCTCAGAGTCTAGTATTGAAATTCAAACCAGCCCAGCACCAAGGGGTTTGATAACCAAAGAACCCTTCAAAGGTCCAGCAGGTGAATTCAATCCATTCTTAGTACATTTTTCTTAAAATTGACGTGAAATGACTCCTACTAGAAGTGGGAGTAATTACTCCATCCAATCAAATGGATCTGGACCAGGACATTCTAGTCACAAATCAAAAAGACAAGAATGTCAGCCCAGAGGAGAGGCACAAATGGAGGATGCCAGAACTTCCACCAGTTCCCAAAGGTTAGCCGGCACCTTTGAACTTCTTATTGAGAGTCCAGAAGCTGACATAACTGCTATTGCTGTTAGACCTGAATCATTTCCAACAGGAAGCAGTGGAGATTTACCAGTCTCAGTACAAGAACTGGTTCATGGTTTCCAAACAGCAAGAGTGGGAACTTCTCCCAAGTCTTTGGGTAGGCACCATGAACTCTTATCTTCAAGTGAAGAAGTTCATGGGGCCAGAAAAGACAGAAGATCTTCTGAAGGGTTGGACACCAATGTCTTGCAAAGGACAAGTCAAACAGATAAAAGCTTGGTTGAAAAACCAAAGCATGTTATCAGAGGATCAGAAGAAGAAGTTGGCTCAAGGCAAGGAGAACAGCTCAGTGGAAGCTCCCCAAGCATCCACCAGCAAAAATCTGACTCAAAAAGTGCCAAACCAGCCCAAGAAAGCCCCAAAGACCAATAAGAAGGGCAAGCAAAAGGCAAAGGGAAAGGCAAAGCCCAAGTGGAACAAGCCTTACCCATAGAATTACAGAATCCCAAAGAAAGAAAAGACAGCCATGGACAATGTGTTCAATATGGCAAGAACTCTGATGGAATTCAATAACAAGGAGGAGGAAAGATTGAAAAAATCTTTCCCAAACAAATAGATCTTGTTAAGCTTGTACCTCAATTTGAATCTTGTAATAAATAAATTATAACAAAGCTTAAAACATTTGAGTATATCCAACAAAAGTTGGGTAATGAGATATTACAAGTAAAAGACCAACAAAAGACCATTATAGGACTTGAAAATGCTCATAAGGACAATATTGTGTCTTTGACGCAAATTTGTGCAAGAATTAAGTCTAAAGTTACTTTGCTCAATCAACCAGATGAAAATTTAATTTCTTTTATAACTGGACAGTTAAGAGAATTGAAATTACAAATTCAAAACTTGGAAAATTCAACTGGTCACAATGCAGCTCTTTTTCAAGAACAATTGGAAAAAAGTGATAAAGCAAGACTTGAATTGAAAGAGGACATTAAATCAAGTATTAATAATATATCACTGAAAAATGAATTGCCAAGGCAACCCACACCAATTCTTGACAGAAATGTGCTTAATGATTTACATCATACCATTTCAAGTAATGAGGAGGAAACTGCTTGCAATTTCAAAGAAATTCCAAAAGTATAGGAATGGCCAACCTTCAATGGTGAAGGAGAATATAATCATATGGAATTTATGAAAACAATTGATATGTTTAAAGAAGACTTTAACATACCAGATGAATACATAAGTGCCAGATTACACTCATTATTTACCAAATCAGCAAAGAAATGGTACTACAAAATGAGACAAGACCATGGTAAACATTCTTGGCCTTGGTAGAAAGAACAAATTATTTCCAAATGGGTAAATGATTCCTGGAGATTTAGAATGGAGAATTCTTCTGAAGAAGCCATTTTTAATATTGAGAGGGACAGGTTCATGTCTTGGTTTCTTAAACAGAAGGACAGATTAACTGCCCTCAATCCTGATATGTCTGAAACAATGGTACATAAAAGGATATTAAGAAATTTTGGTGGTGGCCTTGAGCATGCTATAAGAAGCAGATGTATTGAGCCTTGCTCTACAGAAGATTATATCAATGCTATGGAGGACATCACTACTAGAACAAAAATTGGAAGAAATTGGTCCAAATCCCCAATAGACAATAAGACTAATGGGAAACCATTTTCAAAGCCAAATAAGCCACAAGACAGACTTCCTTTGAGATGTCACAAATGTGGAAGTACATCTGATTTAGCAAACACTTGCCCAAAAAAGACAAGAATCAATGAGATAAATGTTGAAAAAGTGGAAGACACAAAAGAGCCAAATGATGTATCTTTACATGAAAGTGATTCTGAGCCTTCAGAAGAAGAAGAAGTACCAGAGGAGCTTAGTATAGAAAACATTAATGTTTCTTTTGAAGTCACTGAGGTACACACTCATTTACCACAGTATAGTGATGAATGTATGGATCTCATACATGTGCAAGATGCTAAAATGAAGAAAACCAAATCTGCCAGAGGTAAAGGTTATACAGCTGGGTCATCTTGTATCACTAATATTGTGATAAACAACACAGAAGCCAAGCTACACCTTGACTCAGGTGCTTTTTGCACTTGTGTTGGGAATGATTATCTTGACAAGGTTTATACCAATTGGCAAGACAAATTAATGCCAATTGAAGGTATAAAATTCAGCAGTGCTAGCCAAAATATGCACCCCTTGGGTATATTTGAGGCAGAAATCATATTTCCTCATCCTGCAGGAAGTATAAAATTGAAAGGTGAAATTGTTGTCATGAAGAATTGTACTTCACAACACTTTATACTTGGGAATAATTATCTCAATATTTATGATATTGATATTAATAATCATAAAGACAGGTATTTCACTATAGGGGAAAATAAAAGACAAAAGTTTGCTTTCCCTTTAGAAAAAAGAGAAATTACTGTCATTAAACAAGTGAAAATGTTAATAAGGAAAAATTTGTGTCAAGTCAATTGATTGAAGCACAAATTAGTCCTGAATTAACACTAGAAATGAAGGAAGAGCTGATTGAAATTTTATTTCAATACAGAGAAGCCTTTGCTTCAGATAATGAACCACTTGGGGCTATAAAAGGCCATGAAGTGGACATTATGCTTAATGTGGAAAGGACTTATCCGCCACTATTGAGAAGACCAGATTACCCAGCTAGCCCTAGGGCTAGAGAAGCATTAGAAAATCATATTAATAAAATAATGAAACTGGGAGTTCTTAGAAAAGCTGGACACAATGAGGAGGTAGAAGTCACAACTCCAGTAATCATTACTTGGCATAATGATAAGTCAAGGATGGTTGGTGATTTTAGAGCACTGAATACCTATACTATTCTAGACAGGTATCCAATCCCTAGAATTCATGAGACTCTGACTCAATTATCCAAAGCAAGAGTCATTACTTCCATGGATGCTCTGAAAGGCTTTCATCAGAATGTTTATACACCTCATTATAGGAAATTATTGAGAATAATAGCTCATTGTGGGATTTATGAGTATTTGAGAATGCCTTTTGTTATTAAAAAT
Source organism: Austropuccinia psidii (assembly GCA_023105745.1). Taxonomy (NCBI): domain Eukaryota; kingdom Fungi; phylum Basidiomycota; class Pucciniomycetes; order Pucciniales; family Sphaerophragmiaceae; genus Austropuccinia; species Austropuccinia psidii. Next base: position 80,352,532 of record JALGQZ010000001.1, on the reverse strand, counting down.
GCACCCTCTCATTATAAGAGAATGATGAATAACATCTTCCCACATGAATTGTTAGAAGGATGGCTAATCATTTATATTGATGACACTATCATTTGTTCAGAAACCTGGCAATTAAATTTAGAGAGACTTTAATTAGTACTTAAGAAAATTATTCAAGTGAACATGAAAACATCTCTGAAGAAATGTAATTTTGGGTTTCATGAGTTAAAAGCTCTAGGACATGTAGTCTCAGGACTGAGCCTTGGTGTTGACAAAAACGAAGTGGCTGCAGTTTTACTGAAGCAAATGCCCCAGAACAAAAAAGAAATTATGTCTTTTTTAGGGTTTGCCGGTTATTACAGGCAACACCTTAAAGATTTTGCAATCCATGCCAGATCATTATACAGAATTTGTGATCAAAAAACTGTTTTTGAAATGACACAGGAGAGGATTCAATCATATGATAAAATCAAGTATGCCTTGACCAATGCACCATTATTATTGATGACAGACTGGAAGCTTCCTTTCAAGCTGTATATTGATGCATGTGGTGAAGGTTTAGGAGCTTCTCTTCATCAAATTCAATTCGTCAATGAAAAACCTTATGAAGGTCCAATTTGTTTTATTTCAAGACAAATTAAACCTACTGAGGCCAGATATGGAGCCAGCCAAATGGGGTGCCTTTGCCTTGTTTGGGCTTTGGAAAAATTTCATTACTATCTTGATGGTAGTGTGTTTTAAGTAATTACTGATTGTAATGCAGTAAAATCACTTCTTAACATGAAAACTCCAAACAGACACATGTTAATATGGCAGATTGCTATACAGGAGTATAGAGGCAATATGACCATAGTACATAAAGCTGGAAATATTCATAAGAATGCTGATGGCCTAAGTAGATGGGCATTATCAAATACACCTGATAACCCTGCCTATGTTCCTACAAGTGCAGAACCTCAAATTCCAATTGAAGGAATTAATATCACAGATGTTGGAACAGAATTCTTTGAGGAAGTTAGAGAAAGCTATAAGAAAGATAAGAATTGTCATATTCTTACTGCTCTACTTGACAAAGATTGCAAAGGTATAGCCTTGGCTAATTCTCTGGATGATATTTGGAAAACATCTTATGATAATGGAAGATTCCATTTGTTTGATGGTATACTATATCATAGATCTAAACACACATGTGTCATGGTCCTATGTATTAGAATGTTAATTAACACCATACTACTAGAATACCATGATAACATATATTCTGGACATCTGTCTGAAGACAGAACTATGGAAAGAATTAAGACATGTGCCCCGTGGCCATCTTGGAGAAAAGATGTCATTGGGTACTGTCACAGTTGTGATAGATGCCAGAAAGCCAATAAAGCTACTGGTAAAAGATTTGGTTTAATGATCCATATTCAAGAACCAAGTACCCCATGGGAAGTGGTTCATATGGATTGGGTAGCTGCCTTACCACCTGGAGGTGATAAAAGCTACAATGCATGTCTTGTTATTGTGGACAGATATAGCAAAGAACCAATCTTTTTACCATGTCACAAAGATGACACAGCTATGGATACAGCTCTTTTGATCTGGAATAGAGTAATATCCCATACTGGTCTCTTTAAAAGAATCATTAGTGACAGAGACCCAAAATTTACATCAGCCTTATGGACTAATTTACATAAGCTTTTGGGTACAAGACTATCATTCTCAACAGCCTACCATCCACAAACAGATGGGCTGGAAGAAAGAATGATTCAAACCCTTCAGGACATGATCAGAAGATTTTGTGCTTATGGCCTGGAGCTTAAAGATTCTGATGGCTTTACCCATGATTGGTGTACTCTTATACCAGCATTGGAATTAGCCTACAAGACCTCCGTCCATGCTTCAACAGGAAAAACCTCTGCAATGTTGGAAAAATGATGGAACCCCAAACTTACAATTGATACTTTGAAAAAAGATCTGGTTAATATTCATCCAACTGCTTCAAGTTTTAAGTTATTGCTTGATAAAGTAAGACATCATGCAAATCAAAGCATGAATGATGCCTTTGAATATGCTAAACAGAAATGGGATAAGAGTCATAAGACCCCAGAATTCAAAGTAGGGGACTTGATACTAGTTTCAACCTTGAGCTTTAATAACATTAAATGCCCAAAGAAACTAAAAGATTCCTTTGCAGGACCATTTATTATTAAAGCCCTTCATGGGACAAATGAAGTACAAGTAGAACTGTCAGGAGAACTGGAAAACAAACATCCAACTTTCCCTGTCAGTCTAGTAAAGAATTATACTTCAAGTGATAAGGAATTATTTCCTTTGAGAAATGAAACACCCTTAGAAGTACCCCCACTAGATCAAAGTGAGGAGAAAAAAGTACTAAAAGTCTTGAAAGAAAGAATACTTAGGGGGAAAAATGAAATAGAATACTGAGTCAGGTATAGAAATCCACAACATGAAGATGAATGGATTGTAGAAAGCAAAATACCTGATTCCCAAAAGTTTCTCAGAAGATTCAGACATGAGAGGAGACCAATTGCTCAATGAAAAGTTTGAATTTTGTGAGCCTTAGAGGTAATTTCATATACCCAAAAGACCACAAATACAAAAAATAACATATTAATATGAATAAAATAAATTTATTTATATTATTAAAATAAAAATCAAAATATAAATATAAAGAATTATATTGAAAATTAAAATTAATTACAATTTAAAAATAAAAATACATTAAATTTTGTAAGTATAAAATTACATTTATACTTGAAAAAATTAAGTAAAAATGAAATTTTAACAAAATTGTGAAAAAATAAATAAATTTGGAAAAAAGTTAAACAAAAATTATTATAACTTTTTATTCAATAAATAAAGACATAAAAATTATTTCACCATTGGATTCCTCATAAAAAATCAGGTGGGGTCATCTCTGAGTGAAATTCTTGTAACTCAACTCTAAATAAGTTTAAATTAAGTTTTTAGTATTTTCAATACAAAATTTGAAAATCCTCAAAAACTTGATTTAATTCACAATACATGTGGTGTTAACCATCAATTTTTGTGTTAAAATTGAGGTGTTGTGTTTAGTTTAGAAGTTATGAGGAATTGAAGTATTTTCAATTGAATTCAATTGAAATGTCAAAATGTGCACGTATATTACATAAGTGAACTTTTATTTACATATGAGGTGTCAATTATTACTGTATTGTACTGTACAATTGAATTGAATTACATATTTAAATTATAAGTATAATACATGATGAGGAATTAAAGGAAAAATAAATTGGAAAGATTAAATTTGGGGGGGGAAAAGGAACTCCAGCTCTAAGGGGGAGCTAGACCCCCAAAGTCCTTGCTGACAGGCGTGGGATGTCAAAATTCACGCAAAAGTTCATCACTTTTGGCCTGGAATTAAGTTACAGGGTCTGTGGACTCAATTGATGATGAGGTTTTGATACCAACTGGGGTAGTTTTAGCTGTTGCCAAGAGGGTAAAACTACTGTTAAGATAAAACAATCATAGTAAAAAGGATTTTAACTGGTTTCTACGCCTCTGACACACATTCTGACGTGTTTTGAAGGCTCTAGGCCCGGTATTGCTATAGTAATGGCTGATTTAAGGGTCTAAAATGGCTAAAAATGGCTTAAACCAGCCCTTTTTGGTCTGAACCAGGGTTCAATGATGCTATAATTGGCTTTTCTGTTGTCAGACTGTTTTTCACGACTGACAAGAGTAAATTTTAGTTTTGGAGTAAGAGAATTGATGGCTATAAAAGAATGTCTTCTTTGCCCCACTTTTCTCTTGATGTTAGAATCTTTTCCTTTTATAATTAGTTTAAAAATTGTTAAACAAATCAATAAGAGATTCCAACCACCTTTATTAAGTAATTTTAAACCTTTTAACCATGTGAAAAAATCATCATAATCATTGTTTGTAACTCTTATAATCATTTTTACCCCTGAACCACCCCAAAAGTGAATTAAAGCATCTTTCATCACTGTAAACTTTGTCACTTTGTTTCCAAATTCACTCTGGTAACTTTTGGGTGTGTTTTCTATTTAATATTCTTTTTAAAGAATTTTTTCTTTAATTAATTGCTTGCAGTTCTTTGCTCAATTAATTCCAATTGAAATTGCTCTTGAAGAAATTTCTTTTGTAGCCTTAAAATATCTCTTGTAGAGTATTTTTTGGATAAATTTTTATTGTTGGTAAAACAATAAATTTTTATAATATTATTGTTTTATACTAATAAAGTTATAAACAATAAAATTGGCTTTTTTTCTCTTAAAAATAATATTTCTTACTATTTTTAATTGATTTTTACCTTATACAAATTTTGAGGACAGGAAAAGTACTTGATTTTTAATCAAATTTTCATATCCACACCTTACATTTGGGGGCCCAGCCGTGATATTTTACCTGTGACATATTTTTTTACTCTTTTTAAATCTTTTTTCTTATATTGAAAAATTTAAAAACATATAAAAAATACTTATAATTCAAAAAATCCATAAAAAATAATTTTTTTCATATTATGAGTGAGGCTTATATTTCTATTTCTTTTTTGAAATAACCTTTTTTTTACTTAATTAATTGGCTTTTTCATTAATTTTAGTGTCTGAAAACGTGGTAAGACAAGAAAACATTGAAACAGCCTCAACAGTCACCAGCATTGTTCCTGCAAGCACTATTAATTCACACCATAATAGTACTGTTATTGTGACTCAAAATAAGCAACCTGAACCAATATCTTCTGAATTGATTAACTTGGACATAAGTAATACTCTTCAGAAAGCTAAGAATTTGGCCAATAGTAAGTTTTTTGACGTAAAAATACTATTTTAAGCCTTTAACCAGGTCAGGAGCCAGATACAACCCCTCAAGCAGCTCCCAAAAAGGTAATAGACGTGATTATGGCAGAGGCCAATCAGGTACAGAAGGAAAAGGGTCAGTTTATGCCTTCCAAACAACTAAATTGGGTCATTCTGAAGCTGATAATACTATTTTACCTTCAAAAAGAGCTGACACCGCCACAACAAGCCTCTGTGGACATATACAAAGCCAGCCACAGTGCATACAACAATGCACTTCAATTCAAGGAGTACCAGATCCTTGCAGACCTGTGGAAGAATTGCATGAATTCTTACCTGACAGTAAGAAAATTCCTGGGCCATCCCAACACTTGCAAATTGCTCAATGGATGGCATCCATTGATGGAGAAGAAAAACATGATGCTTTTGACACTAGAATGGAGGAAAAAAAACCCTCCACCACCCAAACCAGTGCCAAAAACAGCCCCAGTGGCCAGCAGCAGCAATTCCAACGTGAAAAAGCAGCCACAAGCTCCAAACAAGGGCAAAGGGAAGGCACCAGCCCCAAAACCTTACAGCCAAGGCTACAGGATTCCAAAGATTCAGCAGGATGCCATGGAAAATGTATTTCAGATGGCCAGAACCATGATGGAATTACAGAAGAAGGAGGAAGCCAGATTAAGATTCCAGAAATGATTTCTGATATATTTGATTCCATCCCAGAGTTGTATGATGCTATAAATGATGTGAGAAAACATCTTTCTGATAAAAATGAAACCATTTGTAACAACATTAAAACAAACAACCTGAGTCAGTGCCAAATTAATGAAACACTTATGTGTTTTGAAAAAGTTTTAAGAACAATTAAAAATTCCAATAATGATAATTCTTCTAACAATAAAATAAATGAACAATCTGCCATTATTAAAGAATTAACAGATAAATATTCTAAATTCAATATTGATGACATAATTGAAACAAGAATTAAACAAGCCATAAATATTATCAAGACAGATAACAAGAAAGTCCTTGATGACATTTCAAATTCATTTACTGAAGTAAAGACATATACCATTGCCTTGAAAAAGTGTTTTGTGCTTCACAAAAAGAAGTATCAAAATTATCAATGAAATTGAATCAAGTCACTGCTGATAATACAAGACAGACAGAGTTATGGCAAGAACTGACACATAACGAAGACATGTATAAAATTGAAGTAATAAATTTAATACAAAGCTTCCAACATGAATACAGAAATTCCCAAAGGTGTAGCAACAGTAAAATGAATGACATTGAACAAATACTGAACACCTCACCAAGAATGTCTACACCTCTAAATCAAAATGAGGGCACAAGAATTCCAAATCCACAAGTATTGGATCCTGATAATTCACAATTAAAAAATGAATTATCCACTTCTTTTCATAACGTGGAACCATCAATGGGCCAAGCACTCTTGAAAGAAGTTCCAAAACTTAAAGAATGGCCTCACTTCAGTGGTGAAGGAGAGTATGACCATATGGAATTCATTAGAGGTATTGACATGATCAAAGAGGATTTTGAATTACCAGACAGATTGGTAACAGCCAGGTTTAACACCTTGTTTACCAGATCAGCTCACAGATGGTACATCAAAATAAGACAAGCACATGGACACCAGAGTTGGACCTGGTGGAAAACCCAAATCATCAACAAATGGGCAAATGATGCTTGGAGGTTTAAAGTTGAAACAGCCTTTGAATCTGCCAAATTTAATACTGATAAAGACAAAGATTTACCATGGTTTTGCCAACAAAAGGACAGATTAACAGCATTATATCCTGACATGTCAGAATTTATGATCCATAGGAAAATTCTGAGACAATGTGGAGGTGACTTAGAGCATGCTGTCAAAAGCAGTACTACTGAAAAATCCTCAGAAGAGGATATTATCAATATACTAGAAGAAGTAACCACCAGAACCAAAATTGGTTCTAGTAGGGTGAATCTCAAAACAAGGTTTAATACACCTTGGAAATATTCTGTGGACAAAAACCCCAAAGCAAATTCTAGTAATATTAAGTATAAATCTGCAGATACAGTCAGAAAGTGCCATATTTGCCAAAGCACCACCCATTTATCCAATACATGTCCAAGAAGGGGGAAAATCAATGAAATTGACATTGAAAAAGAACCAGATGTTGAAAAAGAAGACATAACTGAAGACAATTCAGATGATAAGTCATCCATATTTTCTGAATCTTCAAAAGATATAGAAAATATCAATGCCACTTTTGACATCATGGAATCATATTCCCACTTTCCACAATTGAGCAATGGTCAAGTTGATTTATCAAAAGTTCAAGATGCACAACTTATGAAGACAAAACCAAATAGAGGGAAAGGTTATACAGCTGGTAACTCCTGTATAACAGAAGTGGTGATTGAAAACAAGCCCACCAAACTTTTGCTTGACCCAGGAGCCTTCTTCTCTTGTGTTGGAAAATCTTTTCTTAAGACTTGTGCACCAAATTTTGAAGACCAATTGTTACCAATTGATGGGATAAAATTCAACAGTGCAAGTAACCCAATGAAAGCATTAGGAATCTTTGAAACCAATGTCATATTCCCACACATAAATGGGAATTTAAGAATCACAGTTGAATTTGTTGCTATGGAAAATTGCTCTAGTACCCATTTTATATTGGGAAATGACTATTTAATCATGTATGGGATAGATTTACATAATAACAAAGACAGATACTTTACTATTGGAGACAATAAGCACCAAAAATTTGCCTTTTTACCCTTTAAAAAACAAATTACAGTAAACAAAGTATCACCAGTCAACTTAGAGTTAGAAAAATTCAAGTCTGAACAGTTAAATGAGGCTGAAATAAGCCTTCATCTGACTGATAAACAAGAAAATGAACTTTCTTCCCTTTTGTATGACCACAGAGGAGCATTTGCTACAGAGAAAGAACCTCTAGGAGCAATTATTGGTCATGAAGCTGACATCATTCTTAACATTGAGAGACCTTATCCACCACTCTTAAGAAGGCCTGCTTATCCAGCAAGTCCAAAATCAAGAGAAGCTCTAGAAATTCATATCAAAGAACTTCTGGACCTTGGTGTAATAAGAAAAGTAGGCCACAATGAAGAAGTAGAAATAACTACACCAGTCATAGTGGCGTCGCATAATGGAAAATCCAGAATGGTTGGGGACTTTAGAGCTCTGAACACTTACACTGTTCCAGACAGATACCCAATACCAAAAATCCAAATTGCCCTTACTCAAATATCTCAAGAAGTGTATATAACCACTATGGATGCCCTTAAAGGATTCCATCAAAATGTGGTAACACCAAGAGAAAGAAAATACTTGAGAATTATTTTTCATTGTGGAGTGTATGAATACTTAAGGATGCCCTTTGGTATCAAAAATTCACCTTCACACTTCCAAAGAATGATGAATGAAATCTTCCCTGAAGAACTCTCAGAGGGATGGTTAATCATTTACATTGATGACATTATTATCTGTTCCAAGACTTGGGAGGAGCACATGTACAGATTATCAAAAGTTTTGACAAAAATTCAATCAGTAAACATGAAAATCTCCTTGAAGAAATGTGATTTTGGATTTAAAGAACTTAAAGCACTAGGACATGTTGTATCTGGTTTGTCCCTTTGGATTGACAAAAACAAAGTTTCAGCAGTATTGTTAAAACCCATGCCTCAGAATAAGAAGGAAATTCAGTCATTCTTAGGTTTTTCAGGATATTACAGGCAAAACATTAAAGATTTTGCATCCATAGCAAGACCACTTTATAAGTTGTGTGACAAAGACACAGTATTTGAAATGACCGTTGACAGAGTCAAAGATTTTGAGTCTCTAAGAGAAGCATTGACCACTGCTCCACTCTCACTGATGCCAGACTTTAAATTGCCTTTCAAACTGTATATTGATGTATCAGGGGATGAACTGGGTGCTGCACTTCACCAAGTTCAGATCATAAATGATAAACCTGTAGAAGGACCCATATGTTTCATATCCAGGCAAATAAAACCAACTGAAGCCAGATATGGAGCAAGTCAGATGGAATGTCTATGCCTTGTCTGGGCCTTAGAGAAATTGAACTACTTCTTAGAGGGATGTGTTTTTGAAGTGATAACAGATTGTACAGCTGTCAAATCACTTTTGAACATGAAAAAACCCAACAGACATATGCTCAGATGGCAAATAGCCATACAAGAATACAGAGGCAATATGACTATTGTTCATAAGGATGGGAATATTCATAAGAATGCAGATGGACTAAGAATATGGCCATTACCAAATAATATTGATAATCCTGCTTATTTTCCAGAAGAAGCTTCACCACAAATTCCAATAGAAGGAATAAGTGTTACAGACTTGAACACCACCTTCTTTGAAGAAGTCAGAAGTAGTTACACTCAAGATAAGAATTGTAGCATCTTATGCCAATTGCTTAACAAAGACTGTAAAGACAACTCTCTAATACATGCCTTGGATGAAGTATGGAGAAAATCTTATGATGAAGGAATATTTCACCTACTGGATGGTATAATTTACCACAGAACCAAGCACACATGTGTCATGACAGTTGTGGACAGGTCATTAATCATTCTTGTACTGAAAGAATGCCATGATAGTCCCTTTTCAGGACATCTGTCTGAAGACAGAACAAGAGAGACAGTAAAGACCTGCATATGGTGGCCAATGGGGCAGAAAGATGTTGCAGAGTATTGCAAAACCTGTGACAGATGCCAAAAGGCAAATAAATCCACTGGAAAGAGACTTGGAAATATGATAAAAATCCAAGAACCAAACAGACCTTGGGAAATTTTCCATATGGATTCGGTAACTGGCCTACCACCAGGAGGTGACAGAAGCTATAATTCTTTCCTAGTAATAGTGGACAGATTCAGTAAAACTCCAATCTTTTTACCATGTCACAAAGATGATACAGCCATGGATACAGCTCTTCTGATATGGAATAGAGTAGTGTCATGGACTGGGATATTTACAAAACTCATTAGTGATAGGGATCCCAAATTCACTTCAGCACTATGGACAAATCTTCACCAATTATTTGGCACTAAACTGTCTTTCTCTACAGCCTACCACCCACAAACTGATGGCCTGGCTGAAAGAATGATCCAAACCTTAGAGGACATGGTGAGAAGACTTTGTGCATATGGCCTTGAATTCAAAGATTTTTATGGATTTACCCATGATTGGTGTACTCTGTTTCCAGCACTGGAATTAGCATATAAAAAATCAATCAATGCCAGTACCAATCAGACTCCTGCTATTCTAGAAACAAGATGGAACCCCAAGTTACCCCAAGATTCCTTGAGGAAAGACTTAATTTAAATACATCCCACAGCTGCTAGCTTCAAAGGAATGCTAGAAAAAGCTAGAAAGCATGCAGTAAGATGCATGGAGGACTCTTTTGCATATGCTAAAGACAAATGGGATAAATCACATGCAACTCCAGATTTCAAAGTGGGGGACCTAGTTCTTGTATCCACCACTAACTTCAATAAAATCAAAGGATGTAAAAAGTTGAGAGACTCATTTGCAGGACCTTTTGTTATTAAGGCCCTCCATGGAGAAAATGCTGTTGAAGTAGAGTTATCTGAAGAACTTAGCAATAAGCATCCTACATTTCCAGTGAGCTTGATAAAGCCATATAAACCTAGTGATGCTGAGAAATTTCCCTTGAGGAATAAGATTCCCCAAGTTATACCTCCTATTGAGACATCTGGTACTAAGAAAATTACCAAAGTTTTTAAAGAAAGGAAATTAAGAACCAAGAAAGTAAGGGAATACCTCGTTAGGTACAGTGACCCAACTTGTGAAGATGAATGGTTAGAAGAAAAAGATATACCAGAATCTACCAAAATCCTCAGGAGATTCAGACAAACTAGAAACACCAATATTACAAAGTAATATTCTTTTTTAGGGGGAGGGAATGTGAGCCTTAGAGGTAATTTCATATACCCAAAAGACCACAAATACAAAAAATAACATATTAATATAAATAAAATAAATTTATTTATATTATTAGAATAAAAATCAAAATATAAATATAGAAAATTATATTGAAAATCAAAATTAATTAATATTTAAAAATAAAAATACATTAAATTTTGTAAGTATAAAATTACATTTATACTTGAAAAAATTAAGTAAAAATGAAATTTTAACAAAATTGTGAAAAAATAAATAAATTTGGAAAAAAGTTGAATAAAACTCATTATAAATTTTTATTCAATAAACAAACACATAAAAATTATTCCACCATTGGATTCCTCATGAAAAATCAGGTGGGGTCACCTCTGAGTGAAATTCTTGTAACTCAACTCTAAATAAGCTTAAATTAAGTTTTTAGTATTTTCAATACAAAAGTTGAAAATCCTCAAAACATTGATTTAATTCACACCACATGTGGTGTTAACCATCAACTTTTGTGTTAAAATTGAGGTGTTGTGTTTAGTTTAGAAGTTATGAGTAATTGAAGTATTTTCAATTGAATTCAATTGAAATGTCAAAATGTGTGCGTGTATTACATAAGTGAACTTTTATTTACATATGAGGTGTCAATTATTATTTTATTGTACTGTACAATTGAATTGAGTTACATATGTAAATTATAAGTATAATACATGATGAGGAATTAAAGGAAAAATAAATTGGAAAGATTAAATTTGGGGGGGGGGAAAGGAACTCCAGCTCTAAGGGGGAGCTAGACCCCCAAAGTCCTTGCTGACAGGCGTGGGATGTCAAAATTCACGCAAAAGTTCATCACTTTTGGCCTGGAATTGAGTTACAGGGTCTGTGGACTCAATTGATGATGAGGTTTTGATACCAACTGGGGTAGTTTTAGCTGTTGCCAAGAGGGTAAAACTACCCTTAAGATAAAACAATAATAGTAAAAACAGTTTTAACTGGTTTCTACGCCTCTGACACACATTCTGATGTGTTTTGAAGGCTCTAAACCTGGTATTGCTATAGTAATGGCTGATTTAAGGGTCTAAAATGGCTAAAAATGGCTTAAACCAGCCCTTTTTGGTCTAAACCAGGGTTCAATGATGCCATAATTGCGTTTTCTGTTGTAAGACTGTTTTTCACGACTGAAAAAAGTAAATTTTACTTTTGGAGTAAGAGAATTGATGGCTATAAAAGAATGTCTTCTTTGCCCCACTTTTCTCTTGATGTTAGAATCTTTTCCTTTTATAATTAGTTTAAACATTGTTAAACCAATCAATAAGAGATTCCAACCACCTTTATTAAATAATTTTAAACCTTTTAACCACGTGAAAAAAATCATGATAATCATTGTTTGTAACTCTTATAATCATTTTAACCCCTGAACCACCCCAAAAGTGAATTAAAGCATCTTTCATCACTGTAAACTTTGTCACTTTGTTTCCAAATTCACTCTGGTCACTTTTGGGTGTGTTTTCTCTTTAATATTCTTTTTAAAGAATTTGCTCTTTAATCAATTTCTTGCAGTTCTTTGCTCAATTAATTCCAATTGAAATTGCTCTTGAAGAAATTTCTTTTGTAGCCTTAAAATATCTCTTGTAGAGTATTTTTTGGATAAATTTTTATTGTTGGTAAAACAATAAATTTTTATAATATTATTGTTTTATACTAATAAAGTTATAAACAATAAAATTGGTGTGTTTTCTCTTAAAAATAATATTTCTTACTATTTTTAATTGATTTTTACCTTATACAAATTTTGAGGACAGGAAAATACTTGATTTTTAATCAAAATTTCATATCCACACCTTACAAATTTTGTTCTTTACATACTTAGAAAAATATAAGTAGAGAGGTTGGACAGTGGATTATACCCTCCCAAATAACTTGGGGGTATACTAAAGAGAAAAATTGTGGTACAATGTTTTTTGGTGGTAGGGAATGTGAGCCTGTGAGGTGTGTATAACATACCCATAAGGCCACAAATAACTTTCTACACATTTAAATTTGTCTTCAATAGACTTTTTAATTGAATTTAAAATAAAAAATAGCAAAAAATAAGTATAACTTTTTTTTGGATAAACAAAGTTATAAATATTATGTCATTTTTGGATTCTACACCAAAAATAATCTAGGGTAAATCCATAAGGTGTTATACCCAAAAACACTTATTTCTTATATTATTAGAAGATTTAGGAATCTTGCAGTACCAATGTAACCTTTTTGATATTTTTTTAAGAATTGTTAAACTTAAGCTTAAATAAGCTTAAATTTAAAGTTGCATAAGGTTAATGCAAACTTACCAAAATTTTAGTTAAAATTGAGGTGTGGTGTATATTTACTGAATTGGTTAAGGATTTGCCATAAAGAATGTAAATCCTGTGTGAGCTCAATTTAAAAGGGTTTAAGGCCATAGTATGGCTTTAAATAAATAAAAGGGCAAAATCCACGCAAAAAGGTGGGAAAAGGGAAAAAGACCAAATAGAGCTGGGGTACCCAGATTTTTGGATCTGCAAGGATTCAATTAAGGTTTTCCACCTGTATTGGAGGATTTCCAACCTTATTCAAACTTGAAGATTAGACTTTGATCCAACATTAAAGTTTAAACTGGTTTTATCCCAATTTAGACAGGAATTTCAAGCTTCCAAAGGTTAAATCCCAATATGAAGGCTTGAATTCAAGGTTTTAAGAACCGTCAAAGCTTAAATAAGCTTAAAGGTTCAAGGTTAAAAGCATTAAAGCCTTATCAAAACTTAAGGTTTAGTGTGTATTGCTATTTTACGTGGAAAAATAGCAATAACTTCAAAAGTTCATTAAAAATCCAATTCTTAATGGATTTGCTTGAACGTTTCACACAGCTTACAATTTAATATTATCTGTATATAAATTAAATTTTAAGTATCTTTTATAAATAAATTTCCTGGGTATTTAGCCTGGAAATTTACTCTTTTAATTAAAACTCACAGAAAATTATAATTTCTTTAAAAATTGATTCAAAATTGAGTTTAAGAGATTTCTGCTTGAAACTCTATTTTTAAGTTGTTCATGTGATGAACTTTAATATAAATAGGTTTATTTTCATTAAAAACTTAAAATAATTAGTTTAAATGAGGATTAAAGCTACATGGAGTTAAGAATAACACTGATAACTCTAAATTGGAATTAAAAATAAGTTACCTTAAGCTAAGAACTTTATTTTTAAGCATGGTTTTTCAGTTTTGACCTGAGAAAGCCCTCTATATTCATTATGAATCATGAGAGCTGCTCTGAAGACATAAAAAGTATCTTTTCATCACTGTTTTTGTCCATCATTCATTATCAATCCAATCATATTAGAAATTTAAACAGGTAAAGTTTTATTAAATATAAAATCTTATTATTAAAATTATTCTTAAGTTATTTTATTCTGTATTAATTAAAATTAAAGAATTGAAATCATAGAATTTAGATTATTGTTGTAATCACCAATAATATATTTTATTATATAAGATTATCATCTTAAATATCTTTTAAAAATTCACAAATTCCTCTTAAAAACTCTTTAATCATAATTTTTATTATAAAAGGTTGTTTTATCTTTGAAAATATTGATTTTTGGTGTGTTTTTGACTTATAATTATTATTTAATATAATAACTGTTGCTGTTTGACTTGTTGTATTAAACAAAGATTATAAGTAGGTTTTCTCTAAAGCTCTATATCTTTTTTATCTAGTATTAGTTTTTTATATAGAATTTTATTTGATAAGAATTATTTCTGCACAGTGTGTGTTTTAATTCTTTTATAAATAATATTTATATTATTTATAAGTGGTTAATATTCTTATTTCCCACGTGTAATTGTCTCATTAAGATCTTTACACTTCTTATTGTTATAACTGTCAGTGACTATAACAATAATAGAATAATTATAATTTATTATAATTATTATATTTTTATAATAATAATTAAATTCTTTTTTTTATATAATCATTTTTAATAATTAAATTTAAATTTGTGGTTGTAATATCTCATTATATTATATATTTCTACTAAGGACAGTCATAGTACTCTTGATTTTGCTACTATTATCAAGAGTTTAATAGAAAAACCTTAAAATATTAGTGTTGGAACTTTTTAATGCTTCCTTCATGCTATAAATTTCATTCATAATTTACAACATTCATCTATATATAAATTTATGCCTATTTTTGGATTATAATTTGATCCTAGCTCTTGAAAAAGCATTTATTAATCACTATCAATGAAGGACATATACATGCAGCACCAAAAAATTTAAAATATGAATATTATTTTCTTCCTTCATTTCAATAAAATCCCTATTAGTTTTTCCAAAAATGAAAGATTTGAATCTGGATAGGTGGATTTTCACTTTATGAAGCTATTTCATACAGAATTTCGCTCCCATGAAGAGACAAATTTTAATTTTCTCTTCAACAGAGATTTGGTTTTGGAATATTTTGTTACCCAATTTCAAAAAAAAATGGAAAATTTCTGACAATAATACTCAATGGCCACTTTTGTCTTTCTTGATTGAGATAAAAAACACTCAATACAATTGAAATCCATGCACAAACACATTTTTTCTCATTCATTCCAGTATGATTAATCATTAAATTATCAGAAATCTACATTGTAGCTTCAAAGGCTCAAAGGAAATTTATCAAAGGCATCTTTTAAGTGGCTGATTTGTCAAATCTTGAGAATTTAATATTGTCATATTTTCTCTATGTGAGACTTTTTCTGTTTTATAAAAACTGCTTATATCAACAAAATTATTTGGTATGAATTCTTCAGATATCTGAATCAAAAAATATCAGAGTATCCTTTTAAATTTCCTTTGAAATTGAGAAAGAAAATAGTACATTTGCAAAGGCTCTGGTAATGTTCAAAAATAATTATGCATCTGAAAGTGATAGGATTTGAAATTGGCTCCTATCAAGCTTTCCATGGTATTTTTTGGTTTCTTTGCAGCTCTGGATGTTACTTATATTAATCCTCATTCAAATTTGACTCAATCCTTTGTCCAACCCACATTCACTGGCTATGTCATAGTCAAGTTGGACCCGAGATGGATTAGGCATTATTAAACAATATACCACTATTACATGTTGCTAAATTGAAGAAAAAATAAGAGTATTCTTTATTTCGTTTATTAAAATCACTAAAAAAAATTCAATTTATTGAAATATTTTCAATAAAGATTTCCTATCAAACTGTCAATCAATTTGAAAATAGACATGTATTTGTCCTTTTTGCTTTATTAAATTACTCTTCATTCTGTTGGGACATGAATTTCAAATTTGAAGTAAATCTCAAATTGAATGAATTTTGATCCACAGGTACTCATTATATCAAAATCCATGGTATTTGAAATATGTACCAATTACTACATGAGCTTTCTTTCTTATGCTTGTACCCAATTTTCCCCAGATCTTAATTTATCTCAGCTTACTTCAACATTTCTCATCGTCTTTTATTCTAACTTTCTTAGACCTTATTTCTCTATTTCATCTGTAAGATTGTGAGCATATTAATATTTTCAATTTTTGGGATTTTTTTGACTGTTTTCCTTCATTTTTTGGAATTATAACTCTCATTTATCTTTTTTTTGTATTTTTTAATCTGTTACTTTTTTCAATTCTTCATTTTATTTTTTGTTTTTATGATTTTCATTTCATATTTTTTGATTTTTGTTCATTTTATGTAATTTTTGGTAATTTTTTTCTTTTTTTATTTTTTCTAATTTTTCATTTGAAAATCTTACAATTTCAATTTTTTTATTTTAATTTCCTTTGTATTCTTTCTTTTGAAATGTGGAGTTAAATTTGATGAATTCTTTTCCAATTTTTATTGTTTTTTTTTTTAATTTTGAATTTTATGCTTTGGGTTTAAGTTTTTGATCTCTTTTGAGGGGTTCGAACACTCCAATTAAGTGAAAAAACACTGATTTGGAGTTTTTAAACCCCTAAAAAAGTTATAAAACTCAAAAAATTAAAGTAAAAAATTGACATTTCCAAAAGAATCAGAGAAATAAGCCAAAAATATTTGAATCCAACATTAATAAAATTAGAAGAATTTATCAAATTAAAAAAATCAATAAGCTTTGAAGAAGATAATATAATTGGAAAATAAAATTTAATCAATCTAAAACTTAAAAAAAATCCTTGAGAAAAAAACAAACAAAAAAATTCAATTAACAATACAAGAATTCAAAAAAGAAAAGAAACAAAAATTTGGAAATAAATAAATAACAGAATGAAATTAAAACATTAAAAATATATTCTTTTCCTATGATATTTAACCAAAGTAATAGAATACACAAAACGTCAAAATATCAATTGACCAAAAAGAGTGGGAAACTTTTGAACAAAATTGTGGAAAATATGAAAAAATTGAAATTTTTTCAATCATTGAAAAAAAATTATCAATATTTAAGAAAAAGAAAACCTTAATTAAAAGAAACCAAGTGCCAAAAAACATATGAAATCTAAAGAGAAAATTGAAATTTGAAAAAAGTTCATTTGACCTTTTGATCAATATTCCTCATGATGATGATTTGCACTTTTTTCGGAGCCACTTTTACAATCAATCATATTTTAAATAATCAGAAAAATTGAAAAGTAGAAATTGACATTTATGGAAATAATCGATTGCGACAAAAGCTGAAGATGGGTAAGCCTAAAATTTGAATTGCAAAAATTGAGCGCTGGCATTCTTTGGAAACTTGGTTATAGGACAATTTTGAGAATATGGATTGGTTTGAAGGAATGATGATATATCCAAAAGGAAATTTAAAAATTTGAAAAAAACATTTCAACAATCATCAAACTCAAAACCCGGGGGTATTGAAGGCGGAAAAGACCTTTGATAATAGAAATGTTTCAATAAATTGTAAAATGCTTATGAAGATATAAGAATAGCCTTATATTGATACTCTTTATAATAATGGTAAGAGTACAAATATTAAAGATAAGGAATAATATTTGTTATCAAGAAGTGCTTATGGCTAAAAGTTAAGATTAAAAACACTTGGGAAAATAATCTTTGCAAAATCAATATGGGATATTGATGAGTAATATAAATAAATGTGATATATTTATTGGGAATATACTCAATTCCTAGGTTAAAATTTTTCAAAGGTATTCAAAGTATGCAAGAGGAAGGACAAAAATAATATAGTAGGGGATTTGGCTAGTAAATGTGTCATTTATCAACAGATACTTTTTATATCTTGAATTTTTGCAATCAAAAAAGTTAAAAATTCTTTTTTTGTAATGGTAGGTACATTTGAATTGAGTTTATTCCTCAAATTGGAAAGCTAAATGGAATTCATAGAATTAATCTCTGCATATATTAAATAGAGAAGTTTCTTTCCCTATTAGAAATAATTTTCATTCAAGAACCACTTGAATTAATGAATAGTGGCTATATTGTGTACAAGGAGAAAAACAAAGATCATCAAGAGTCCAAAATCTTCCATTTCAATTGAGTAACATTCTTAATTTAGAAATTTTTGGCTTAAAGTATCTGCGAAAATGTTTCAAGGTGAGAAGCAGGGTTCAGGCCCAAGTTGAAAGCAGGTTAGATCTGGGTTGGACCTGCTACCCCTGCCAGTGGGAATAGCTTTTTTTTCATGGTTAATTTTCTTGATAAAGGTTGCTTGATTATGGATGAATAAAAGATTATTTATACAGCTTAAGTTCATATCTTGGACCAAACCTGTGTTCTGTTGAGAATATTTTGACTAATTTGATGGATTTTGACCCTTTTATTGTATTTTACTAGTGTTGAAACCCTATATGCACCTTTTGTAAAATGAACACCTATTTTATCCTTTTCATGAAAATTCTAAATGAAATTCTCATTGATGATTATTAGCTGTTTTCCCTCCCTCTCCATTTGATAATTGTACCATAATTCCCACCTTCTTTCATAATAATTCATTTAGTAAATAATAATCCCTTTTTTCAAAAAAAAAACAATAGAAAAGTAAATTATATTATCAAGAATTATTCAGAATTACAGTAGAAAAATTCATCAAAATACTAAGAGTAATAATCAATATTTTTTAAATATATATATCATATAGAATACATATATAAAGAATAAAAGCTTAAAAAATATAATTAGATAAAAAATTATTTAATAAAATGATGACAGAAGATAATATAAATAATATGAAGGATTTAAATAATAATATAATATAGCCAGAAACAATAATTAATCAATTCAAATAACATAAGTAGTATGAGTGATAAAGAATTATTTCATTATTATATTTATTACTTCATTGAAGTACCAGTAAAAAAAATTCAAATTTTAATTGTCTGATTGTTTTGCTTTCTGGCTGCAGGTGATTTTTTTCCTGGAAGATTAATCTCATTTACATTATTATATTTCTTCTGTTTGCAATGCCTATTTTATTTTTTTATTTTTTGATATTTTCTTATTTTATTGATTTATTCTATTTAAATTGTTCTGAACTCTAACTAAAATTAACTTCCTTTGTCTTGTCTCCCCTGATTCTCTCTTTTTTCTTCTCCAAGTTTAGAGATTCTTATGTATTGTTCTATCTAACTATTCAGTTATCTCCACTCATTGTATCAATGGTATTCTTTTGAGATTATACCAAATTATCGTCTTTCAAAGAATTTCAGCTAAGATTTTTTCTTTTGGACCTGTTATTCTCTAAAATTTTACTGACACCTCTTGTTTTTTTAATTTATTTTAGATATATTTTAATTAAATTCATGGTTATCCTACTCTTGAAACCATGCATAACCCCCTTAGATCCTCTTCTAAAATAATGTAGATCATAATTGACAACAGTATCAAATTCCTAAAGGTATGTCATCATTGTTTGATTTCTGACTTCCTTCCTAGCTGACTGTTGTTTTGGTTTAATTATCTTATATGTTATTATTCTGGTTTTTCGACAGGGTTTAGGATGTTATTTCATCTCTTGCATGAGCTTTTGATGGTTTTCCCAAGGAAGTGAGTATTTTTTTAATTTATTTCTATTATTTCCCCTCCGCCCTCTTTTTGTTCATAATCTATAGTCCCATCTTACTTGCTTTAATTCCACCCATTTCTTTTTTCATTCATATTTCAGAGAGCAGTTGAGAGAGAATTGTTTTATTTGATGGTGAGACTCAATATACAATTAGCTCTATTCAATGAAACAAACCACAATCTAGAACACTCACTCCTACTATCCCAATTACTATTTTAACCCAGTCTGACCTTGTTCAAGAAGTACTATCATTACTTACTCGAAACAACCCAGCTCCTCCACTGTTTGTGTTTATGGTGTTATTTGGACAGCTTCTTCCAAAATCAAATAAATATTTGGCAATCTGTTACCGTTCATAGTTAATAGTGAAAATCTTTCCTCTTCTAGACTTACTTATTCACCTCCTTAAAAGCTTTGATTTGCTCCTTCTTTTCCTCCTTCTTTACAACCTCGACTCAAGGAAAGTTTTAATTAAATATACAAGGAATTTTATAGGATTTTTTGGCTTTACATATGAATTCTTCTCAAATCCTAGAAGTCTCCTTTGTTTATATTCATTTCTGCGTAAATTTATGGAGTTATATAATCAGATTTCAGAGTAAGTGGCCTTTTCTCCATTTTATATTATTTGAGTTTTAATTTCATAAACAGTGTAGAATCATCGACCTAAAAAAGGCAGTTATATGTTTTTATTGACCTCTATAATATTTGAGTTATTTTTTTCTGGTCGTGGCCCTAAGTTTTTTATTATTTTTTCTTTTCATTTAATTTATACTTAAATTATTTGTTCATGTTTTATCATTATATTTTTTTTACTTAAATATTTTTTTCTTATCCAGCTGTAGGCTGATTTGATGTTTATTTGTTCATTTAGCTTTATTCTTGTGTTCTTGCTATGTGTCACAATTGAAATTTTTTAAAAGATAATAACATGATACTTTTATCTTTGTTCGATTAGTTCCACCTATTTAAGCAAGTGGACATGGTATATAATAATCGAATTGGAAACTCTTCAAAAGACTTGTGTATATTACTATATATGCATTATAGTTAATTATGGAAGTAAAAAAAGCATATACTTATTCTATACAATTACTAATATATATAATCAAAAAACAATTCTTGGAATAAATCCCAGATATAAGGCTTATGAGAAATAATATATATATATATATATTTGAGAAAAAAACTCTCTGATACTATCACAGAAGAGGAAAAAATTCATGTAGCTTTGTGCCTCAGTTAATGAGATTTTCATGTCCCAAAGCCAAATGTTTCCATGGCATTTGGCTTAAAAAATGTAAATTTCCCTTCATTTTCATAAATTGGGGGCTCATATTGACTTAATTTTGTTCTTAAAGAAGATTCTTCGCCTTTCTTATGTTTCAGATAGTTTTTATTTTGAATAGAAGCTTGATACCTATGTGCAAAATGCAGTGGTAAGGCTGAGGATAAATTTTGATACGGAGTGATCATATCATATTTTTTTTCTTTTATTTCTCTTCTCATAAGATACTTGGAACTTTCTTTTTACCCAGTTTTTATTTCCATTTTTCTTTCAGAAAAATAATCATGATGTAGAGATAGTCCATGATTGTGGGTTGAACTGAGATGAAATTGCCATTGATAATCAGAATTCTGTGTTACTGAATTTTCTATCAACCCTTTTTTTGCATGTTCACTGCTCCTCAAAGGGTATTTTAATATTAATTGAACTGATTCTTTATCAGTAATATTTTTTTCTTTTTCTGTTGACATTACCTACTCATTGAGAAGGAGTTTTTCCCCATATTAATCCCTTTTTTCTGATCTTTGAATCTCTAAAAGTATAATTTGTTGCCTTAAAATGGTACTTTTATGTAGAATAAGATTTTGGGCAATTCCTTGTTTTATAACTTCATTTTAAGGTTGCATTTTAGCTTTTACTTTGGTATTTGGATCAAAAATTCCCAGGTTCTGGAGGTCTTGTAGGGCTTTTGAATCCTTTTTGGATGTAGGAAGATGAAATAGGTTATTATTTGCTGGAAGGTTGTTTTGTGATTCATCTTTTTTGTCTTTAATTACTGTTTTGGGTAAATGCTTTTCTGAATGATTGATTTCATACTCAAATTTTCCACGTTCTGTTTGATTATTTCATTATTTTGCATGAAAATCCTTGGGTCAATATTTTCAATATTTGAGGGGAAAAGTTGAATTTTGTTAATGTTATTATTTTCCTCTTTGAGTGAAGCTTCTGGATGAGATACTTTATCCAAACTTCTTGCTTTACTTGTTTCTTCTTGTGGTAAGCCTGATTCAATTTGATCAACATTATTCTTAATGGCTTTGCTTGATACTTCCTTTGCAGTTTCCTGACCATAATAATTACTATTTTCATGTTAGTTTTTGGTAGTATTTTCAAGATTTTCATTTAACCTTATAGATTCTTCCCATTTTGAAATCAGGTTAATTTCCTCTTCTTGAGCTCTGTGATTGTCTTGAGGTTTGAGATCATTATTTCTAGTAGTTTTGTATTTGAGGAGAATTTCTTTTAATGAATTCACTGATGATTTATAAACTTTAGAATTAAAATTTACTGCTTCTGAGGCGACGTTTATTACTGCTACAACTGGCTTTATACTTGGCTTCTGATTGTTTTTGAACTTGAATTTTGAAAATCAATTTAAAGATTTATTAGGTAAGAGAATCTTTGATAATGGATTTCTTTGACTTCTCTCAAGATTATTGAAATCATAACTGCTGGTGTCTTGAGAAATTTGGCTGCAAGTATAGCCCTTTTCTCTCTCTGAAATCAATATTCCTGGAAGCTTTCTTTCTTCTGTATTTGAATTGATGTCTTCTATGTTAACTTCAGCTAATTCCTTTTTTACTTTCACTGGATATTCAGATTATTTCATTTATTCTCTACTAAATAGTTGGAGAGGATTTTCTTCTGAATATTCCTGATTTTTGGAACTCCCTTGTTGTTGTCAGGATGATACTATGATAAAGGTATAACTAGGCTAATTACAACTTTAACTGTGTATGTGACATGGCAGAAAATGATTAAAAAAGATTTTATAAGGGTTTATAATAAAATAAAAGGGTTCTACTATTTAAGAAATAGTGGTGGTGAGCGCTATTGAGAACCCTGGGTGCAGGCTTTATCTGTTGGATTACAATAATAAAGTCTACAATAATTAAAGATTATAATTATACCTGATTATTTAACCAAGAGTAAAACTGTTTTGGACAGTTTACTACGTAGGTTATTCAAGAGCAGGATGAGGAAACAATTCTGGCAGTGAAAAGCCTCCTTTTTATCCTGAAATGGGGTGGAAAGGGTGCTAGACCTTTCCACGTAGAGGAAGTGAAGATTTTTTCACTCTCTAGTACTGGCTTGTGGTTTGCAAACAGCCTGTATAACCTGTATTGGGCTCAGATGTGGTTTTGAAACCACATCTGGGCAGTTTTCACCAATACAGGGTGAAAACTTTCATCTGGGGACCTCACAGCCTGATTCTGACGTGTATGACGCGTAGAATGCTGTACAGAAGCTGTATGGGACCCCAGTATTGACTGACATATGAGGTATTGAAGTAAAAACATGCTTCTTTGTCTATTTGACACCTCATATTCATGATTATGGGGTGTTATCCCATGGTAAGGCTGTATATGACAGCAGGTGGGATTTTGACCTTAAAATGGTCATAACTCTGTCGGTTTTTGAGATATCAAGCTCAAAGTTGGTTCATTGAATAGCTCTATATGAGCTCTACACAATGGTACCCAACTTGACATGGTTATCATTAAATATGACAAAGTTATCCCATGTACAAGTATTTTTGTACATTGGCGTGGTTTGGGCAAAAAGCTGTATTGAGCTTGTTTGGCCAATAACTTCTGTTGTAGTTAAGTTATGAGGAAATGGATGGCACCATCAGATAGCCCTGATTGTGCTCTTTCAAAAAAGACCCCACTTTAAGTATCTCACACTAAAACTGTAAAAGTTAGATGAGAGGTGAATGTTTTGTTCACCCTTATTTGGTCTGAATTTGACCATAACTCAAGTAATACTGGTGCTAGCTCAGTTTGGCTGGTACCATTGGATAGCCCTGGCTTAGAGCTTCATTTTGAGTACCCATTTGATGGGGTTAAGCCTCTCCTTCTAGATTTTAGATGAGAGGTGAAAATTAAGGTTTATGCTCAGCAATAACTTTGAGCAGGAATAACTTTGTTATTTCTTGTCCTATGGTGATGGGACTTATATTTTCAGGAAGAGGTGAGTTTCCTCTTTCTTTTGATACCTTTTGAGCTAATTTGGCTCAGCTCCATGTTTTGGTGGTATTTTGGCTATACCATTGGTTTATGGTATTTTGGCTGTCATGCTTGTGCTCTGGTTTTGAGTCACAGGCTGACAGTTGTACTGGGAATTCTTTCCACTAAAATGATTTTGAAGCTGAAAATGCTTCAATTCCTACTCATGAGTTTTCTCTCCATCCTATTTCCTTCAGTGAACAGCTTTGTAAGGAAAGTCTTGTTCCATATGGGTCTATTTAACTGAATATTTTCCCTTTTTTCTGATATAAGTCTAATCTTATATCATTATCTGCAAGAGAAGGTATTCCCAATAGTGTTTGAACTGCTCCTTTTCATAAAAAAATGTGTGTATTTCTTTTTTCTCCAGTAAAAAAGTGATTTTAGTAAATTCAACTAATACAGCTATTTAGATACATTGACCACCAATTCCGGTTAAATGCATGCTTAAGAATTTGTGGCAATTCATGCTGTGATTCCTGAGGCTTTTGATCCTGTATCTAATAACTCCATTATTTCATTTCCTTCTTCCCTTACATATACATTCATAAATCAGAATGGGCAGGAATAATCTAATTTGGGTTTTTCATGATCTCCCAAATTATCATCTATGAGCTTGGTTTGACTTCCTTTTGTGGGAAGTTAGTTGACAGAGCTTCCTTCTTCTGTTGATAGGTTTTCAATTGGTTCATAAGCTTAGGTAACACAAGCAAATCTTTGTCAAAGGTGAGATTTATTTTCTGATCCAAGACCTTTTTAGTAACTTGGCTCATAGCCTCCTGAATTCCTGGTTTCTCTTGTTTAAAAATCTTGTTTTTATAAGTATCTTAAATTAACTCTTGTTTCTTCCCAGAATACTCCCTTTCTACAGCTTCTGGGGTGACTTCTTTTTCATCCTTCAAAAATTTGATATTCGTTGTATTTAGTGGGAATAATCTTTTTCTCTGGTACCTCGTTCATCTTCAATATAGGCTCCAGGTGTGTTTGGTTTCCTTTTAAATGGTGTTTCAGTTGTCCTTGTTGGTGTTTCAGTTTCTTTTTGTTAATTATTTATTTGGTTCTTGAATTTTATGCTCATGTCTTGAGGATCTTTGTTTAGTATTTCTTTATCTGTAATTCTTAAAAAATAGATCATTGGCTGATGATATGGTTTGTGGCTGCCATATTCCCAAATTTTCTATTTTGTCTATAGCAGTTGAAATATAATATTTCTTGAACTGTATACTCTGATTTGGGTAATACCTCTTCAGCTTAATTTTCCTTTTTTTTAAGTTCTTCTTGTTATTTTGCAAAGTCTTCAAATAACTTCTTTGGATAGGTTTTTCCATGTGTTGGTACTCTTCTCCAATTGGGAAAAAAAATCAACCTCCCTGTCTGCTGACCCATTTTTTATTCTGATCTTAAAAGAGGTAGCTACAGATGTTCACAGAATTTACTTCCTTCAGACAGTAATAAAATTTGGAATAGGGCTTTGGTATGTTATGTGAAGGTATATAAGGAACATGCCTTTGTGAAAAAGGTGGTTAGCTATATTTTGGCTACCTTTTTGGATTTTACTGCTTCAACTCCTGTCCTGTTTTGATTTGAGATATTGCTACTTCTGTGAACTAAGTAATTTTCTGAATGAATTCCTTCATTTCCTTCTTTTTTTATGTTCCTGAATATTGGGTCTTTGTTCTTCAATTTTTCTATTAATCTCTTTCAGTTCATTTAAAGAATTTTCCATGGTTTCATCTTAAAATTGAACTTTCTTTAGCTGTGTTTTATTCAAATGTTGATGATGAAAGTCATCATAAGGAATTATCTCTTCAGCCCTTTCCCTTGATATGATCACATTTTCTAGCTCTTCTCTATGTATCTCTTCAGTACTTTCATTTCAGGTACAATATATTTACCATCCCTTGGTTGGATTATGACTTTATCTCCTCATTTACCTTATCATGGAGGTCCTTAATCCTGGTGAAATACTGGAATATAGCTCTTCATTATTCTCCAATTCCCTTCTAATATATCCATATTTACATAGATAATTTGCGATCTCTTCATATTATCCAAAAAATCTCTTTTATTCAGCTAAGTTGCTAATTCATCCTGTTCTGTTGGTATTGGTGAACAGATTATCCAAAAATTCTGGCTGGATACACTCTTCTGCATTCTGTGGTCAGCTCTTCTTTGAGTTTTGTGCAGTTCTTCTCTTCATAGCCTTTCATGGACTCAATTTTCTTTATAATCCCTCAGATTCTGACATAAAGGTACCTGTCTTTTTAAATCTTCTCCAATCTCTCCTCCAATTTTGGCTTCTTCTTCTACTATCTTGATAAAGTTTTCCTTCATTACTATCAAAGTCAAGATTATAATTTTTAGCTCTTATCTTAACAATAGGAGAGGTTACCTTGGGAATATCTTTCCGTAATAGACTTGGGTGGTTTGTGTTGAAAAAAAAATAATTTCTTTGGAATAATCTGCCCTCTTTGTTCCATTTTGGTTGTGGATTTTTTCCTAGGGCCAGGTGTAGGTTCTATTGGTGAATATTCAGGTCTCAAAGGCTTTGGTAATGAGGGCTCACTTGGACTGGCTGCAGGTGTTGAGATTCTTGTTTCCTTCTTTTTGCATTATTTTTAACTTTCTTTGATAATAAATCTTGCACTTTCTTCATAAGACTCTTTATTTTCACTGTTTGATCTTCTTCACTTTCTTCTACATACTGTCCTTCCACAGTATCCTCACATAATGGTGGTAATTATGGTGTTGATTGTTGATCCATTTATACTCAATAGGCTTATCCATTAAATTACTGTTTTCTTTTCTTGTTTACCTTTTCTTATTAATATAAAAAGAAGAAAAATCTCATTACTTCTTCTCTTTATGTGATCATGTGAGATATGTATGACATACCCATAAGGCCACAAAGAACTTTTTATGCAGTTAATTTAATGTTGAACAGACTTTTCAATTGGATTTAAAATAAAATGAAATAAAAAATAAGTATGAATTCTTTTGGATAAACAAAGTTATAATTCTTATGTCATTTTTGTATTCTACACCAAAAATAACCTAGGGTAGACCCATAGGGTGTTATACCCAAAAATGATTATTTTTCATGTTATTAAAATATTGAAGAATATCAAAGTATAATTGAAATTTTCTTAGCATTTTTTGAAATAGTTAAATTTAAGCTTATTTAAGCTTAAATTGAAATTTGCATAAGTTTTGTGCAAGCTTACCAAAACTTCCATTAAAATTGAGATGTGTATATTTACTGAATTGCCTAAGGATTTTCCATACAGAATGTGAATTGTGCATGAGCTCAACTTAAAAGGGTTTAAGGCCATAGTATTGCTTTAAATAAATAAAGAGGAAAAATCCACACAGAATGTTGGAAAAAAGGAAGAAGACCAAACAGAGCTGGGGTACCCAGCCTTGTGGATCTGCAAGGATTCAATCAAGGTTGTCCACCTGTATTGAAGGATTTTAAACCTTATTTAAACTTTAAAATTAGACTTTAGTCCAAAATTAATATTTAAACTGGCTTTATCCCAATTTTCACAGGAATTTCAATCTTCCAAAGGGTAAATACCAATATGCAAGCTTAAAATCAAAGTTTTAAGAAGATTCAAAGCTGGATTAAGCGTAAAAATCTTGAATAAGCTTAAAACTTATATATTTAAAAGTGTCAAAACCTTATTAAAACTTAAGGTTTTGTGTGTATTGCTATTTTGAATGGAAAAATAGCAATAAATTCAAAAAATCATTAAAAATCCAATTTTTAATGGATTTTCTTGAAATTTTTACACACATTGCAAATTAATTTTGTATGTGTATAAATTGAATTTTAAGTATGATTTCTGAAAGCTATTATTGTCTAATTACCCTTTAAGTTAGCTTGTTTAATTATTATTGAAGAAAATTAAGAGTTCTTCAAGAAATGTTTCAAACTCCAGTTTAAGATATTTTTGCTGGAACCTTCATTTTGGAGTTTTTCATGTGATCAGCGGTAAAAAATAAACTTATTTTACCTTAAAACTCAAAATAGTTCATCCAAAAGAGGATTAAAGCTACTTGGAGTTAAGAGTAACACTCCTAAATTCAAATTGGAATTCAAAAAACAGTTACATTGAGTTCAGAACCTTTTCTTAAGCATGGTTTTTTGGTTTTGACCTGAGAATGCCCTCTATATCCATTATTAACCATGAGAGCTTCTCTTCAGGCATAAAAATAGCCTACACATCACTGTTTTTTAAAATAACAAGTCATTATTCAAATCAATCAGACATTTTCAACAAGTAATTGTTTGTTAATTATAAAATATTATTATTAAAGTCATTTCTCAAACATTTCATTCTCTATTAATATTAATTTATGGAATTGAAATCATAGAAATCAGATGATTGTTGTAACCACCAATAATATATTTTATTATATAAAATTATTGTCTCAAATATCTTTTGAAAGCCACCAATTCCTCTTAAAATCTATTTTATTTTATTTTATCATAAAAAAGTTGTTTTGATATTTCAAAATACTGATTTTTTGCATGTTTTGAAAGTGTAAACATTTTTTAATATAATTACTTTTTTTTTGACTTGATGCATTCAATAAATATTATAAGTAAGTTTTCTCTAAAGCTCTACATCTTTTTCATCTATTAGTGGTTTTTTATATAGAGTTTTTCTATAATAATTATCTCTGCACAGTGTGTGTGATACTTTCTTTTATAAATAATACATATATATTATTTATAACTTGATAAATGTTATTATTTTCCATGTGTAATTGTCTCATTAGGAGCTTCAAATTTCTTATTTTTATAATTGTCAGTGACTAGAACAAGAATAAAATAATTATAATTTATTATAATTATTGAGTTTTTTTATTATTAAATTATTTAATAAAAATTCAATTCTTATTTTTATATATAATTATTTTTAAAAATTCTTTCATTATATTATATTTTCTACTAAGACAGTCATAGTACTATTGATATCTGCTCCTATTATTAGGATTTTCCTAGACAAAACTTTCACTTTACTTCAATCCTGTTTATTGTGTTTAAATGTGTAAATAAATATCCTTGGGCGTTTTATTTTCTGGAGTTCTTTCCTTTACTGGATAATAAAAATGGTATGATTGATTTGAGAATTGTGATGGCTATGATGATTGTTTGAAATGGGATATTCTCCAGAATCCAGATTGTATAGGTGTTTTGATGGTTATTTATTTGTGAGTATGAGATTCTCTGGGAGGTAGGTTGATTTGATTATCTTTTGTAATGATGGCTGACTAATTATTAAATGTTGAAGTTTAGAGCTGGCCACTGTTGGGACACCAGATGTGGAACCCCTTTTAGTGTGGAATTGGATAAGGCAGTCCTTGAGGTAGAAATTAAAGGTATACAGTTTCTAATTACTTTAATAATCCTGTAACCAAGGGCTCTCAGGTTATCTTATCTTCCCCCTGAATATACTGCACAATCCCTCTAAAGAGCTTGCAAATCAATTTTTAAGACTCTAACTTTACAACTAGAGAAGACCTTTCAGAAGTCTCGATCAGACCTAATCAATATTCTTTCTAATGTTAATAATAAATAATAATTATTTAAATAAAACAAATTAAATAAAAATTTCTGGGTGGATCCCTTAAATTTTAATACCACAAGTAAAGCTATATTTTTTAACAGGAGAAAATTATGATTGGGTAACTTAATAGTAGATACAGTTTTACTGAGTGGTGATTCAAGTTTTTCATTTTATTTAAAGTAAGTTTCAATTAATAATAGTTGAATCTGAGAATATATAGTAATATTAATTATAATTCACAATTTGTTTAATGGTTAACTAGTTTGGATTTATAATAGAATTTATAAAAATAATAGTGATAGCTAAGAATTAATTGAAGATATAGAACTAATGATAGTACTATATATTATAGGACCAATAGGATTCTAAAAACAATACTGGTGAAGGTTGATAAATATTTCACTACTTATAATAGTAATAATGGATGATAATAGGGATGATAATGAGTCATAAGAGCTATTAATATTAACAGTTATTAGCACATAGTAGTACTTCTGTTTTTAATTTGATAACGATAATATGAAAGCTTTCTACTAATGAGAAATCATAATAGAAATATTTTTCTTAATTGTTAAGAATGAGTATTTGAATAATAGATTATTTTATAGTATAGGTAGAACTAATGTTAACTACAGCTAATTATACAACAACTTTAGTATAGGATAATAGAATTTCAATTTATAGCTCAATCTACTAGTAAAGGATAAAGAATTATTCTCCTTCTTGGTGTATAACTAACTGCATTGAGGGAAGAGTATAAGATGAGAAAGATAGGCTTCTTTTTATGTTTTTACAAGTACCCATGAACTCTACATGTAAAGCCTTATTTTTTCCCTTGAGATAATTTTGCTAGTGGTGATTTTGTGGATGATGCCACATGAATAAGCTGTCTTTCCCATTTTTTTGGTTGCAATTTAAAGCTTGAGTATTTTTGCTGGTGTAGATTTTCATAGAAAATTTAGATTACTTATCTGTTACACTGCATTAGTCAGCTTTCACAGCCTTGAGGGATTAATTCTGGTAGGTAAAATTGAGAAGGGTTTCATATTAATGATTTCTTTGTAAGATTTCTTAATTCAGGTAAATAATGCTTTGTAATGTGGGGATAGCCTTTTGAGTTGCAATATCTGATTAATGTAATTGTTGTGTAATTTAGTGTATCTTTCTTGCATGCAGCTAGTTGAATTTTAATCAATTTTAAATTGATTATTCTGTGGCTGTTTCATCTACAGATCTCATGCATGTGGACTGCATAAGCTTTATTTGAGGGACTATATTTTTATGTATCTTAAAGTTCTTAGTGGATTTTCCCAGAATCAAGTCGGATTTGATAATTTCAGATGATACTTGTGTTAAATAAGCTTTATCCTTTATTATTGTAATTCTAGTAATATAATATAACTGAGGGATTTATGGTGCATATAAGGCTACACTGTTACTTCTTAAATGTAATTTTTGTGTTTTCTGTATGTATTAAACTATATTATTGATGCTGGGAAGCTTATATGTTAGTTTTATTCTATAAATACATAATATTTGATTCATTTATTATTCATTAAATCATGAAAATATGCTAGTTATTTCTATTCTTAATTCTTATACTTTCCTTTCCTCAGTATTATTGATCTTATTACTTGGATTGTGTGATTTTAAGAATGTATTTTAAGTGGTGAATTCCCAAATTGATAATTTAAATCCTCATTTTTACAGCTTTTAATTTTTAAAAATTGATTAAAACTGGTCTAAAACATATGGAATACCACAACTTGTTACCTCCTTTCGGTGAAATCAACACAAAATACATTAATTATTTTTTTAAATAATTGAAACTAGATAAAAAAAATTAATTTTAATATTTTATGAATTGATTTCTACTTGAAATTTGAATACTGTCTGAAATATCAAATTAAATATCAAATTTTTCTAATACAAGTTGTTTTATTAAAACAATGGGAAAATTAATTGTGATTCAAAATAATGTCAAAGATTAAATTTTGATATTTTTTTATTAATTTCTAAGTCAAATTGAAATATTCTCTTAAAAATTAAATAGAATCCTTAATTTAAATTTTTTTCTTAAAATAAGAAAGATATTAATCGTGATTTGTAATAACCTGAAAAATTGAATAAAAAATTCAACTTCCATACACTTTTTACCAATTTTTAGATGAAATTGGGTTATTGTCCTCAAAACTAAAAATTAAGTGAAATATATAGCTTTCCAAATGCAAAGTTTTTTGGTTAAATTAATAAAAATATCCATTTTGATTTCAAAATACATATATAATTAGACAAAAAAATCCATCTTTTATCAATTTATATGGGAGGTTGAGAAATTTAACAAAAATAAAATAAAATATATAATCTTCCACTTTAATTTATTTCATATTAGAATAATAAGAATTAAAAGAAATCATTTTAAGGAAAACTATGTATCCATATACTTATTCAAAATTACATGAAAATTGAATGAAAATATTTAGATAAACTTAAAAACACAATTTCCCTTATTGAAAGACCTTTTTCTGAAATAAACAATGATAAAAAATAATTATTAAATAATTATCATTTTATTTTCTTTGGTGAAGGAAAACTAACTTCACCTACACACCCAATCAGAGGTGATCAAAAAGGCAAAGAAAGAGCAAAGATAAACTATTAATTACTCCTCTCCAAAGGCAAGTGGAAATTAATAGCTCTCACATGGGCACCAAAAAAAAGAAAGAAAGAAAACAACCAGGTGCGAGCCTTAGAGGTATTTTTATATACCTCAAAGACCACAAATAATAACGCATGTTATAATTAGAAATAAATAAATTTATTCATATTGTAAAAAACAAAAATTGAAATATAAATATAAAATAAATATATAAAAAAATAAAAAATTTGATTATAATTCAAAATTAGAATCACATTGAAATTTAAATTCTTGAAAACACATTTTTATTTGGAAAAATTAAGTAACAATAAATTTTCAACAAAAATACTAAAACTAAAATATTTTTGGTAAAAATTGAAACATGATTTCTTATAGCTTTTTATCCAATGAATAAACTTATTAAAATGATTTTACCATTAGATTCCTCATAAAAAATAAGGTTTGGTCACCTCTGGGTGAAACTTCTGTAGCTCAACTCCAAATAAGCTCCAATTATGTTTTTATTATTTTCTGTATAAAAATTGAAAATCCCAAAAACCTTAATTCAATTCACACCACATGTAGTGTTAGCCATCAGCTTCTGTGTCAAAGCTGAGGCATGGTGTGTGGTTTAGAAGATATGAGGAAGTCAAATATTTTCAATTGAAATGTCAAAATGTGTATGTGTATTACATAAGTGAACTTTTATTCACATATGAGGTATCTATTATCACAGTTATGTACTGTAAAAAATCAACTGAATTACATATGTAAATTAGAATTATAGTAAATGATGAGGAATTTAAAGGAAAATTAATTGGAAAGAGTAATTCTGGGGGGAAAAGGAATCTTGGCCCCAAGGGTGCCAGACTCCCCAAATTCCTTGCTGACAGGAATGGTATGTCAAGATTCACGCAAACATTGATCACTTTTTGCCTTTAATTGAGTCACAGGGATATCTATGCAATACTTAAAGATTTTCACAATAAATATCATTCTCAAAATTCACAAAGAGATTTTTACTATAAATATTTGCAAAAATTCAATTGTTGAAACCTATAAGTTTGCTTTTCACTTCATAAAATCTTTTCAAACTCAATTATTATTTCATCAAGAAAAAATGTCAATTCCCTTTGTAAAGTAATTTTAAATTCAAAAGGTCTTGTTATGAAATGGAAAGAAATGAAAAACAAATTATTTTGATAAGCTATCAAAATTGTTTTGCGGCTTTTGATTGAGAGCAAGAATCCTGAAAGAAATTCAAGTCAATTTGAAAACAAATATTTTTTTCATCACCCCAGCAGAAGTAATTATCAATATATTATGATTTTTATACTAATTTTTACTTATTTGTATAAAATCTATGTAATAGATATCTGAATTGGCTTCATTGTCAAATTCAGAGATAGTGATATTGCCATCAATGTCTCTGTGTATGAGGTTTTAAGCTGATGGAATATTTTTCTATTGATTAAAACTCTTAATATAAACTATTCATATATCTCAGCTTGATATTATTAAGCTTTTCTTTCGAATTTACTTAAAAAACTTTGTATGTACTTCTAACTGGTTTTAAAATCTGTTCATTTTTAAAAATACTGATGCCTCCAGGAGTGATAATATTTGAAAAACAGGTCCTTAAGACCTTTTTGTGTGACTGGCTGTTTCTTGTAAGCTTCGGATGTAGCTTGAATTAACTTCCATTTAAATTTTTCTCATATCTTTCTCCAACCCACTTACACTGGCCAGATTTCAGTCAAGTTTTAAACACATTGGATATGTGAAGATTTATAATTTTATTACTACTATCAATTACTTAATTGAAAAACGTGTGATAGTATATCTTGCTTTAATGACTCAAATTACAAGCACATAACATTGATTGAACAATTTCCAAAAATATCCTCTATACATCCCTCAATGAGCTCAAAGATATCAATATATTTTGCCTTCAAATTTTGTTTTATGTGTTTTGAAAATTTGGGGATATTAAATGTAAATTACAAAACAAAATTCAAACTCATTATAGCTGGCTCCACAGGTATTAATTACATCAAAGGTTATGGTTTTGATATATGTACAAAATTCTAATCCAACATTCTTCCTTATTCTTAGACACTGTTTGACACCAGTTTTTTCTTTTTTCATATTAGTTGGGAGCCTTTTATTACCTTTCTTTTATCTGAATTTTCTGAAATTATTTCCATATTTTTTTAATATGATTGAAATCATATTGCTTTTTCAATTTTGTGTGTTTTTTATATCATTCCCCTGGATATTTTTGAGCTTTAATTTTGTTATTTTATGAGTTTTTTTCTTTAAATACCTTTGGCTTGTTCTTTGTTTTGTCCTTCTTACTTCTTTTGGATTTGATTTATTGATTTTTCATCTTTTTCATCTTTTACATTTTTTTTATGTTTTTTATGTTTTTTTTATTTTTTTCATTTTTGACTTTCAATTTTTGTTTTTTGATCTTTTCTATTTTTAAATTTGTGTTTTTACATATTATTTTCATTTTTGATTTTTCTAGTTTTATTGCTTTCATTTCTTTAATTTTTATGTTTTTAAGCTTTTAATCTTGCGGTTTATTTTGAGTCTTTTTTCAGGCTCTTATTTTTTGTGTTTTTTATTCTTTAAATTTTTTTTAAATGGAAACACTCCAAATCAGTATTTTTACACTGAATTGGAGGTTTGTTTGGCTATGTGTTTGCAATAGCACTCTTTCAAACAAATAACTGAATCACACTCCAAATCGGTGCCTTTACACTGATTTGGAGTGTTTCCACTCCCAAAAAAACAAAATTTAAAAAAAATATTGAAAAACATTCAAATTACAAAAATATTTCAAAAAATTCAAATAAAAAAATGCAAAGATAACAACCAAAGAATAAAGTTAAACAATAAACTCCAAAAAATAAGCAATAAAAGAAATAAAAAGAAATAAACATTAAAAATTAAAAAAATAGCCTAACAACAATTAAGAAAAATGCAAAACTCTGGAATAAAACAACATTCAAAAACAAAATTAAAAATTGAAAGTTCAAATTACACCTTGGAAAATTACAAAGAAAGAGAAAAATTCAAAAAAGAAAAGAAATTACCAAACAATTAAAGAAAATGAATAAAGATAAAAAATTCAAAAAATACAAAATAAATTAGTAAAAATAAAAAAAATCAGAAGTACAACCCTCCTTTTTTCTGAGTATTTAAAACATTTAAGAAAAAACATAAATTCCACAAAAAATGAAATTTCAAAACAATTACTCTCATTTTTTCTTGTGACCAAAATTTCTCACGATAATAATTTATGTTTTTTTCAAAGGAACTCCCAGAATTTACAAGGCTTTAACTAAGAAGAAAATATAAAAATTAAACTGAAATTTCTGGTTGCAATATATAACTGGGTAAAAAGATTGAGGTGGTACAATAATCAATTGGAGTTTCAAAAATGGAATACTTGGCTTCTTTCCAAATTTTTGTATACAAATTTCACAAAAAAAAATTTTTTTTTTAATTATTATGAGCTATTGAAAGCATGCCTTAAACGCTTCAAGTCAAATTAGGATAATTATCATATGGACCAGATTTCTTTATCTCAAGAATCATCAACCTCAACATACAAGGGAATTTAAATCAGAAAAAAGACGTTTAATAATTGAAAATTTTATTTAATGTAAAGAATAACACAAATATAAAGAGTAGACTTATGATTAATATCTTTAAAATTCAAGATAAGGTTACAAATAATCAAAGAAATATTACTACTGCCGATTTATATAGATAAATAGCTTAAAACTAAGCTCCAGGAACTTGTCAACAAAATGATTCCCAAATAAATATTTCTTATAACAAAGTAATAACAATGAAATAGTTTACTGCTTAAAACAATATTGAAAGATTGAAATATACCTCTTAAAAGGAATTTCAAGTATGCAAGAGGAGAGAAAACAATGATATCAGGGATTCTTTGAGTGAAAAATGTCTCATGCTTTTATACAATTTGTTTTATACATTGAACTTTCTTCTTTTGAATAAAGCTAATGATAAATGTTCTTTGATTGTGGGTACATGTGAAATGATTCAAGCATTCCAAATGGAAAAGACAATGTAAGTCATTTAGAATTGTGTCAGACATCTTTGAAAGGCAATTTATTTCCCTTTTGGGGATAGTCTTAATCTCAAATGATTTAGTTATGCTGAATTGTAGATATGTTATGTATGAGGAAACAAACAAAAATCATGATTACTCCATAATATCCTATTTTAATTGAGTAAGATTATGAGGTTTTGACTCTGTGGCTGAAAGTGTCTGAAGAAATACTTCAAGGTCAGAACCAAGGTTGAGACTCATGTTGAGAGGAGGTTCAACCTGCTCCCCCCACCAGCAGGGATAGCCTTTTTTAATGGTGAATGTGGCAATGTCCTGACAAGAAAACAGCAAATGAACCTCCTTACAATTCTGACGAAGGATAGGTCAGCCTTTCCCATAGGTGATAAACAGCTTGGTAAAGAAAAGGGAATGACATAGAAATTCATTGAGATGTGGAAAGATAATATACACCTATGGTAAGAAGACCCCATTCCCAACAAGGCTTGAAAGAAGAAAGGAAATAGAGAAATACTTCAATGAGATCCCGAATATTGAGCTTATTAGTAAAATAGTGAAAATTGGATAGCGGAACCAGCCACACCAGTATCGAGAACCTGTAATTATGGAATCTTCAGAGCCGGTGAAGCTTTTAGGGAAATAAACAACTATGCAAAGGACGATAAGTACCAAATACCTAGACTAAACCCCAATTAGATGAACTATTCTAGGAAAACTATTTAACCAAAATTCAATTTATGAAATAATTTAATCAGAATCCAGTTCAATCAAGTTCCATTAAGATTTACATGATATTATGCCACATGGGCATATATGAATATACCTGAATTCTATTTGACATACAAGATTCTTGAGAACAATTCCAAAGGGTGGTGGAGATAATCTTCCAAGAGGAAATACTTGAAGGGTGGATGGTGGTGTATGTAGATAACATCATCATATACTCAGAAACATGGGAGGACCATGTAAAATATATTGAAAGAGTACTCAAGAATTTCATAGCTATCAATATGGAAATTTCACTGAAGAAATGAATGTTTGGTGGAAAGGAGCTATTGGAGCTAGGACAAAAGGTATCTGTCCTATGACTAGCCATATATCAAAAACAAAGTAGAAGAAGTACTAAAGAAACCAGTGTCACAAAATATTAAAAGAGCGCAGTCATTTCTAGGATTTTTAATTCACTGTATAAATCAAATCAAACATATTGCACATATAAAAATCAGATTATTTGAACTGTGTTCAAAAGATTTATTATTCAAAGTTATAAAAGATGGGAGTGCTTATGATTTAAAAATTTGAATTAACACCAAAATTCTACATAGATGCAGCCTGAAGTAAGGGACTAGGAGCAGCACTCCACCAAAGAAAGATACTAAATGGTGCACCAAGAGGAGGTTTTATATGTTATATATCTAGAAAACTGATGTTTTAAGGAGCAAGATATGGAGCCACATGAACAGAGTGCCTTTTTACAGTATGGGCACTCTCAAAGCTTCACTATTACCTAGAAATACAGTTTTTGAAGATTAAACAGACTGCAAATCCTTGAAATATCTCCTCAAAATGAAAATAACAAGGAGACACATGTTGATATGGTAAATATCTATACACAAATACGGAGGTCCCATCACTATAATATATCAAGAAGGTGAATTTGAGCCTTTAGTTATTCTTTAAATACACAAATAGGCAAAAAATTAAAACAAGAATAAATCAAAAACCATAAAATCCCCAAAAATAATGTTCATTACCCAAATTCATCATTTTCAAAACTGAAAAAGATGAATGAATTCTTATTTATCCAGTAAGTCCTAGGATTCAAGATAAGATTTTGATTCTACACTTAATGAGATATATGAAAACTCATCAAAAATGCATTTCTTAATTAAGTGTTCTTAAGCTTTCAGAACCAATTTAGAAAGAGGTGATCTCTAATTTTATCTAAAGATATTTATAAGCTCACAACACTAATTGAAATTTCTACTTACAGGCATTTTTTATGATTTCAAATAGAAAACTGAAGCTTCATAAATCCAGGGAAGATAGAATTTGTGATTGAATCACCAATAACATTGATAGCTGTGATAAATAAATGTAGATTTTTATATAGAGAAATATTTACATGAGTAAATTGATTCCTTTTAAATTATAAATGGGTTGGTAGTGATTAGGAATTCATTTATTAATTAGTAGCAAGGTGATTTAATCTTCATTTCAGAAGTGTTAAATGGATTCTAACCTCATGGATTTTCAGAGGGCTTCCTTCAAAGACCTCTATTTCTCTTTTATACTCTAGAAAGCTCAAAATGAGCCCTCTTGTCACTGTTAATTCCACATTCTTCAGCATTATGTTACAAGTTCAAGTTGTTTGCAATATATTCAATATCTCAAATCATTAAAAGACATTGAATTTTGAATATTACTATAATTTATAGTATTATAACCCCTAAAACAAATCATTTTTGCTGTTTTTAATATTTTGAAAATTTCTAAGGCCAAAATATTTCTGAAATACCTCTAAGATATTCTAATTATTCTCTTGAATTGTTTTCAAGTTGTTTTAATGTAATTATATCTATCATATCCTTATAGAGTTTCATTATTACTGTTTGAATATCTATCTGAACTTTAGAATCCTAGTTAAAAGAACTATTATAATAATTATTATCAAAAAAAATACTTTACATTTTTTGATTTGTTTATTCTTAAATATCCACTGAGTACCTTTATTCATGTTGAAAATTACTCCCTCCTATTTTATCACTGGTGGTGTATAATAAGTATTATAATAATTATTGATTGTTGAATTATTATTGATAATACTAAGATATATTTCAATATTAAAATTTTAAAAAGAATTCTATTTTTTGCTAATGAGATTGTGGTTCTGATGGTTTTATTATTATACTTCATTATGAAATTCATAGTGCTCTTTATTTTATTAAAGGTTTCATAGACAAACCTTACAGTAAAGCTCACGCCGATGCAGATTGACTCAGTAGATGTCCACTGAATAATGATAAGCACAAACCTTCCTATGAATCAAAGAAAGGGGCAAGTAATCCAATCCAACAAATGAAATCGGACAGGAAAAGTAACTTCAAGTTAGCCAAATGAGCACCAAAAAATTGAAAAAAAACCAAGTTATGCTGAACCAACATAGATTAAAACACCCATCTTTGATAGAAGCTCTTCTGAACTCCACATATAATTCTTTATATCTGAACAACAATCATATTAAAAGAATGATCAAAGAGCTACTACAATAGAAGTTCATAATACCCGAGCGAGGAAGAAAATTAGAAGAACCTTGGCTCTCTAATTGCAGGTAAAATCAGTCTTTTCTAATGAATGACCTGATATACCATGAAGATCCCTGAAATTTACAGATAGAGAACATATATCACCAATCCTTAAGGAATGACATGATGGTCCCTACATGTGGAGCATAAGTGAAAACAAGAATAAAGAAAGAATCGTCAGAAAATCCTGGTGGTCAAAATGGGGACAAAAATTGAATGAATACATAAGCACTTGTGAAGGATTCCAAATCTAAAATAAGAGCCGTGGGAAGAAACTTTCATTACTCAAAAAAATTGAAGAACCCAAACATCCATGGGAAATAAACAACATGGACTGGGTTACAGGACCGGTCCCAGGAGGGAAAGATAGCTTCAATGCATGGCTAGTAGTAGTTTGCAGATTTTGTAAGAGTCAGATATTCCTACCATGTCATAAAGAGGAAACTTTAATGTATACTGAACTATAGCTCTGGAAAAGCATGATAGCACATGGTGGAGTCCCACAAATAATAGTTAGTGACAGAGATCTTAAACTTACCTCAGAGCTCTGTACTAATATATATAACATGCTAGGAACCAAATTGGCATTTTTCACAGCCTATCATCCCCAAAAGATGGAATTTCAGAAATGTTGATACAGAATATGGAAGATATTATAAGGAGATTCTGTGAATATTGAATGGAATGAAACAATAATGAGGGTATACCGACCATTGGGTAACACTATTAACTGAAGTACAGATGACTTATAATCCTAGCCAACATTCCACAACAGGGAAGTCACCCTCAGTATTGGAGAAAGGCTAA
The DNA here is from genome assembly GCA_023105745.1 of Austropuccinia psidii. Classification (NCBI taxonomy): domain Eukaryota; kingdom Fungi; phylum Basidiomycota; class Pucciniomycetes; order Pucciniales; family Sphaerophragmiaceae; genus Austropuccinia; species Austropuccinia psidii. The sequence goes on along the minus strand of JALGQZ010000001.1, from coordinate 80,312,003 downwards.
AATCTATTGCTACCAGTGGATCACTGAATGAAGGACCTTCTGACAATACACCCCACAGCCAAATATTTCCATTAGATGCAGAAAAACGCATGTGATACTGCAACTCAATTTATAGAAGAAGCTAAACTATACAGTGATAAGAGATAGGAAAAAGTAATAAAGAACCATAACTTAATGAACGGGACCAAGTGCTTGTATCCACACTTAATTTGAACAATTTAAAGGGACCAAATAGGATTAGAGACTCATATGTATGACCTTTTACAATAATAAAGGTCATTGGAAAGAAATTGTGAAAGATAAAACTAAAATATGAATTCTCAAGGAAAAACCCAGAATTTGAAGTATTCTTAGTGAAACCATTCCATTAGACAGGAAACAATAAATTTCCCAATAGGAAAAGAAGTCTCAACACAGAAAAATAGTGGAAGGGTAATATTTACCTATCCCAGTGAAAAAGATCATCAAGGCTAAAAAATTAAGCATCAATGGCATGGAGTATAGACAGTTCCTAGTAAGATTCAAAGACAAAAAATCAGAAAAGAAAAATGGCTACCTGAAAAAGAGATTCTAGATGGTCAGCTACAAGGATATTGAGAGCCTGAAGGGGGAAAGAAGAGTCTCATAAATGATTATCCTTTTTTTGAGAGAGGGTATATCATCCTGTGACCCTAAAAAGATCACAAGCATGACAAGAGAAATACCATAAAGACATGGTACAAACCTTAAAGAATAGTATAAGGAGAAATCACCACATACTAGTCTAAACCCTAATAAGAGTGGAAAGTAATCCACTAATAAAACTATCAACATTATCCAAATAGGACAACAAAAGACAAAATATCTGAAACCTCAAGTGTTAGAAAATATCACTTCATATATAGCTTATGCAAATTTAATTAAACCCCTATTGAAAGGGGATTATTATTTAAGCTACCATAGATAACTATTCAATGGTGAGGACCACCCTTAAAAATATAGGCTTAAAACAGAATAATCCTTGAAAAAACACTTAGACAAATTGGAGAGATCATGTACGTAGCTTACAATAAATACTACTATCTTAGAGTGTTTCATGAGAGCTTAAATTATAGCTACTTTCCATCCCTCAAGCTCTAACATTGTCAAAGATACTTTGGCTGAAATATTTAACATCAACATAACAAGTAGAAACCAAATTAAAAACCCTTTTAGCTTTTCCATACTTTATTAAACGCATAAATAGAGGCATACAGAATTGATGTAAGGTTTGACTATGAAACAATAAGTAAAAATTACTAATATCTTACTTATTATACTCTGAATGTCCTTATGAAACTTAAAAAATAAGGTAAGAGATAATTATAATAATAAAGATTTATTACAATTATGGCTTAAAATATTTATATTATTAAATGAATATAATAATATGAATTATATATTTGAAATATTAATATAATAAAATAAATATATGTATGGCACTTTATTATTGTTACAAACATATAATAAAGGCGTGAAAATTTTTTTTTCATAATAAAAGAAATTATAAAAATAATATTACTAATATTAGAGTTATGAATTAATATAAATACTATTTATAAGAATTCAAGAATTATTAAATAGTAATAATCAAGAGAAATCATTATTACAAGAGAAAATAACCTACTTTTAACACTGAATATAAAGATTTTGGATGATTTTACTCTAAAAAATATAAATACAACTTATTTGAACTGTATTTACAATAAAAATTAAAATAAATTCCATAAATTCTTGTTTTTATGTGGAATTGGAGATTTTTAGAGAGTTTTAACAAAAAAAATTAAAAATTGATTTAATAAGATCAAAATTGATGATTATAATAAAAATGAACTTGATTCTTTGAATATATAACAGTTGTATATAAAAAGAAGAAAGCTTTTTACCTCTGATTTAATAATTTAATGTTTTTGTTTCATCTGAGGGGGAAATACAGTCAAAAGAGCTCCATTTATAGTCAAATCTTCCCTCCTAGATTCCAAAAGGCTTCTAGTAGACGTGTACCAATTCTATCCACTGTAATTGATCATTATTTTAAGGTTTAGAGATTATTACATCATAATTAAACCATCTTATCTCATTATTACGCCATTATTTAGAGTTATCACTATAGCTCTGAGTTTGATGACATAATAGGCTTTTAAGAAACCTAATCTTCATGTATTTTGTTATTAATACTCATAATCTAATAGTATTTACCATTTTTATCACTTATATAACTATTAAACTTAAAATAAGATTACAGTGAGTGATCATAGATGATCAAATTTAAGCTTAAGCTTTGATCATTAATAACTTTTAGGTTATACAGGAAAAAGCCAATCAGAGAGTGGATTATTATAGCTTAACACTTTATAATCAAAGTGCCAAGAGAATTTCATTAAATCATCAAAACTCTATTTTTGATGATTTTCCTTGTAGCTCATCTTTTCTGTTGAAGTTCACTATTTTAAACTTCAAACCATGATTTCAAGAGCATGTACCTTGAATATGATGACAAATAATACATCATTCTTCACATATGAACTAGTAGAAACTGAATATCTACTTTGGTTTAAGTTTGGAATACTTTTGCAACAAAGTGGTCAACAGCTATAGCAATTTTATTCAACAAACCCTTGCAATTTATAACCTTATTTATGACTTTTTGGATAGAGTTTATATCTGTATTTGTACAGTAATTACGTGGCAAGTCTATTTTTGGCTTAACTCTTTATCATGTGTATTTCAAGAGATGTGAGCTAAAAACCATGAATATATGCATTGATCATAAAAATGCATATATTCAGGTTATTTCCTTGAATATTTAATTTAAAAATATGACATAAAGATTTTGTATGTGTAGTGTTTCATGGGGAATCCAATGGTACAATTTTATCTACATTTTGTTCCACTTTTTTCTGAGATAAATAAGAATTTATGTCTTTTTTATGGTATTCTTACTTATTATTAATTAATTATTGACTTTACAGATATGCCATAAAAATGATATATGTGTATTTTACCATGAGGAAGCTAATGATGTAATTTATTTCACATTTTTACCCATTAGATTCTAATGTAATTAAGAATCTATGCCTATTTATGGCATTTTCACTTATTCCTAGATATACATCTTAAAAGAATGATTATTGTAAAGTTTTCTTGTGACATTTTTAGATATGTGGTCATATCTCAAAGGCTCACAATAAAAAACCTGAGTTATCCCTTCAATGGGTTCACATTGAAATTTTTACAGCTCCTAATTGGCTAAGATATCTGGGCTCAATTTTTCTCTTGCTCCAAAACAGAGTGATCAAAAATAGGGAATCCTTACAGCCATTTTAAAGCCTGTGATTCCAAAGAAGATAGGATGTACAGAATATATAATGAAAACCTCATAAATCCCTTCAATTCTGTATTCCTCCTTCCTCTAAATGTCAAAAACCAGCTGATGGATCTTGGGTGAAATAGTTTCAAGCCACCAAGAGGTTTACAAGGGAAAAACGGGTTTTTATAACCTATATGACTCTATTGGGGCCCATAAGGACCTAAGAACCTCTATTGAGCACCATACTGAGCTCATAGAAGAGTTTTGTACAAATTGAGACATGTAATCATGGTGCTGAGATTGTTGAAATGTCCCTTTGTGAGCCGGTGAGGCATGTATGACATACCCCTAAGGAAAAAAATATCTTTTTATAGATTTAATGTATTCATCAATTGACTTTTCAAATGTATTTAAAACAAAAAATAACACAAAATGGAAAAAAAGAACAAAAATAACATAAAAACAAAAACAAACAAAAATAAGCAAAAATAATCAAAAATAAACAAGAATAACAAAATTAAGAAAAAACAAAACTAACAAAACATGACAAAAAATTACAAAAAATAACAAAAAAACAAACAAAGAATGACAAAAAAATGACAAAAAATAACAAAAAATCACAAAGAATAATAAAGAATAACAAAAAATAACAAAAAATGACAAAAAATAACAAAAAATGACAAAAAATAACAAAAAATAACAAAAAATAACGAAAAATAACAAACAAATCACAAAAAATAACAAAAAACAACAAAGAATAATAAAGAATAACAAAAAATAACAAAAAATAACAAAAAATAACCAAAAATAATAAAAAAGAATAAAAAATAATAAAAAATAACAAAAAATGACAAAAAATAATAAAAAAAGAATAAAAAATAATAAAAAATAACATAAAATAACAAAAAATAACAAAAAATAATGAAAAATAATGAAAAATAATGAAAAATAATGAAAAATAATGAAAAATAATAAAAAATAATAAAAAATAACAAGAAATAAGTAGAAATTTATTTGTGACAAATCAAGCTATAAGTATCATGTCATTTATGTATTCTACACCAAAAATAATCTATGGTAGACCCATGAAGTGTTATACCCAAAAAAGGCTATTTCTAGTGTTATTGGAAAGCTTAATAATCTTACATTACAATCCCCAATTTAGAGAATTTTACCAAAAATTTCAATATGTTAGATTTAAACCTCATTTCACAGCTGAATAAGGTTTATGCAAAGCTACAAAAATTCAGTTAAATTGAAGGCATTGTATATACTTACTGATTTTTCTAAGTATTTGACATACAGGCTCCAAATTCTGCATGGGCTCACTTGAAATTGGTTTAAATAAACTATATGGCTTTGAATAAAGAAAGGAAAAATCCACACAAAAAGGTGGGACAAAGGGAAAAAGGAGAAATGGTGCCAGGGTACCCAGCTCTTGGAATCTGAAAAGCCCAAATACTATTTTCTCCTTTATTGAAGAATTTTCAACCTCATGTAAACTATAAGATTATACTTTAGCTTAAAATTGAAGTTAAAACTGGTTTATTGCTCTTTTGGACAGAACGTACAAGCTTCCAAAGCCTAAATCCCTATATGAAGACTTGTAATCAAGGTTTTTAGAGCTTTCAAAGCTTGCTTAAGTTTAAATAAGCTCAAAATGAAATCTAAAAGAATTTAAAACTTATACAAAGTTAAATTTTAGTGTGTATTGCTATTTTTATATGGAACAATAGCAATAACTTCAAAAATTAATAGAAAATTCAACTCTTGATTAATTTACTTGAAGCTCCCACACAGCTTACAATTTAATGCTATCCGTTTATAAATCAGATTTTAAATTTCTTGTACAAGTAGGATTCTTTTGTATCTATCCTACAAAATACATCTTTTAATTAGAGTATTGGTAAACCCACATAAGCCCTTGCATATTTTTTCCATAAATTTTTAAACAAACATAAGGAGTTCCCTGGGCCTATTTGAAATCAAAATAAAAAAGCATATATTGGTCCAAAACATTCCAAAATCCCCTTAACCAAATTGCTTGATATTTTTTCACATCCCCCAAAACAAGAACAAAAAAGACCAAACATGCAAATGAACCACATTATCCCCCCAAAACCATTTTTTGAAAACAGCATTACAAACATAATTTTGCAAAGCTTTCCACACTTTTTTTCTTTTTTTCCCCAAATACCACATTTTCCTCCAAAACAACCTTCCTCCAATTCTCTAAAGTTAACTTTTTTTACCTTCCATCTTCATTTCACCTTTCCAACTTTTTTGACTTTTCACACCTTTTATCCCTTCTTTTTCAAATTTCAAAATTTCTTTCCTCTTTACAAATACCCAAAATTCCCCTTTTTTAAAATTCATACATCTCTTTCACCATATAATTCTTCAATCCACCACTTAAGGTTAATTTCAGACCCTTGAGCTTCTTTGGCTGAATTTGCATAATTTTGCCAGGGAACCGGGGTATGCTGTGTAAAACTTGAGATCCAATATGACTCACAAGCAAATTAAAAAAGGTTGTGACAGCTCTGGGACCCCAAATCCCCAGAAAAACACCTACAAAGTAGTCACTTCAAGAAATGTAGACTGTCCATTTATACTTTATGCCAGAGAATATTCCAATAGTACCACTTGGACTCTTAAGGTCAAAAATCCTGAATGCAGCCATGATGCCACTGAAAATATCATGGCACATCCTGCTTTCAGAATATTCAATGAGCAAGAAACATCCCAAATAGCTCAAATTTCTGAAACACTGCTCATGCCAAGGCCAATTAATGCCCAATTATGCAGCCATAGGAGGTCTGATGGGCCTGTAATCCTTCAGGACATTTATAACAAAGTCAAGAAAATCAACAAAGACAAACTGAATTTCAGAAGGCCAATTGATGCTCTTATTGACTCCCTCAAAGAATAAAATTTTGTGTGGTCCTCTGCAAGGGATACTGAGGGACACATTACCTCCTTGTTTTTCACCAACCCCTTTTCCATAAAACTCCTTCATTGCTTTCCTCATTTTATTCTTATGGTTTGTACTTATAAAAGAAATAAATACAAAATTCCCTTTTCCATATTTTTGAATTATGCTAAACAAATCAGACCTTTTATAGGGATTTTTGTTTGATTAAGAATGAAACTGAACCCTCATATACTTGGGAATTGAATTCACACAAAGAAAAAGGTCTCAAAAACACCAATATTTCTCCTCTCCATTCATTGTTATTGAAAGGGACTTGGCCTTGAAAATTTCTCTTAAGAAGCTCTTCCCAGACTCAAAAATCATATTATTCATTTGGCACATCAATAAGAATTTATCTGCCCATTTCATGAGGAAAATTCATCATGGATTATTTTGAAAATTTCATGGGCCTTTCAAATCAAGTATCATACTTTTATATTTTACTTTTATTCTTATTATTGGTTTTCTTAATGAATTTGGCATTCATTTCTCAGGTTATGTATTCATCAACTGAAAATTCTTGTAAAAATAACTTGAAGAAGCTTCAAAAGAAAGTCAAAAATACTGAAGTGTTGCAATATTTGGAAAAAAACCTGGCTTACTATAAAGTAGTATTATGTTTCAGCCTGAACCAACTATCATTTCCACCTGGGTATGGGCTCCACCTCAAGAGTTGAAGGTTCCCATTCCATGGTTACAATTGTGCTCCAAACGTCCACTGGTACTCTCCTGGAGGTAGTTAGGGCTCTTCACATGGCTTTCAAGAAACAATTCATTGAAATAATAAGTGGAATCTCCAAAGCAGTTATTTTCCATGCCAAGATTTTTCCTCCACACATCTGTGCTTTCAATGGCAAGATGTCTCATTATGCCCTTCAGATGGCCTTTGAAGATTTCAAAACCAAATTTCCCCCAATGAGAGATAGACCAACAAATCCCCAAGCACAAGACTCAACATAAAATTTCCAAGTGCCAAATTCTTCAGATATTAGACTTCCATCCTCAGTGGCATTTGAATTTACCTGTGAGAATTCTTTGATCTTCAAATTCTTATTTTTTTTCTTATTAACTTATTTTCTTTGTCAAATTCCTCTCAGACTGGTTATCAAGGTGATGATAAAAGTGTTGAGAAAAAAAAGAAAGGATGAAGCCAAAAGAATATTTGAAGATATTGGGGAAGACCTTTTTCAAAGGCCAGTGGCATAAATTACCCCAATTCTTCAATATTTTTAAGATTTTTTGACTGGAAAAGCTCCTTTCAATAAAATTCCAAAGATTAAAGGGAATGATCAATATTATGAAGACCCACTAGAATGCAAAAATATCCATGGAAGACCTCAAGAAGCCAAAAAAAAAATAGAGATCCCTCAAGATTTTAAACATTGAAAGTCAATTCAATAGAAGATGAAAGACCTCATGAAAACTGACAAGCACAGCAAAATAAATATCACATTAAATTTCCCCCTCTCAAATCATGGAAGTGGATTCATCTGAAGATTCTTAGGCCTCATTATCCAAATCCACAACTTCATCACATTCACTACCCTCAGAAACTTAATTGAATGAATATGTCAAATCAGGATTAACCCTTAGAAGGTCCAAAATATTGGAAATAGGTAGCAAAACCTCACAAAGAGAGTTCCACAAGCCTGGAAAAACTTTGAGAATACATCATGCAATAATATACTTGACCTGTGAGCATTTACAAATGAATTATCACACAGGTGGTGAGTGTTCCAAGTTCTTTGTTAGTTTCTGATTCATTCTAATGTTTATTTATTTTGTTTATTTCAATATTTATTGTTTTTTGAACCTATTTTTATTGGGTACCTGGCTGAAAGGACTTGCAAAAGCTTATATTGAAATACACCTTCAAGCCCATCAATGTCCAGGATGATGGAAACTGTGGCTAAAGAAAAGTACGTCATTAAATTTACAAAGCTCAAGATCAATGGGCTGATTTCATAGCTGACTTGGCTGAATAAATTCAAAAAAATCAAGACCTTTATGAAGCCATGAAAAATTTCATTCCCTCAGTATCCTCTTATTTGTACAGAATTGAGTGGTATGAATATTTTGGCCATGCTCTAAAGAGAAAGTAAATGTCCATGCCTGATATGGGGTATCCAATTTAAAATAAGTATTAGAGACCTGTCTTCTTCCCTTATTTCTGTTCTCCAAATGATAATCCACCCATTTTAATCTGTTTCTTGGATAGCCGTTCTCATTTTGTTTCATTTGATATGATCATTTCTAAAGTTTATCCAGTCCCCCCATTACTGTGAATTGGGTATTTCATGCCCAAACACACGCCCTGGGTTAGGAAGATGAATTCAAGAAACATAGGAGGTTATATTTTTTCAAACTTCCTCCGCCCAGAAAAAACCAACAATTTTGGAGTTTGAATCAAATTTATTGATTCTTTTGTATAGAATTTATGCCAATTATCCCCCTCAGTCCTATTTATTGCTTAAATTCCACCTCAGTCTCATTTTTATCAAGAATGTGGCACTTTTGTACTTAAAGATAGTCATATTACAAACATGGAAAAGAAGCTTGGAAAAAAAAACCTTTTTGGGCCTTCACTTGTCCCACCAAAACACCTCCCCAAATTTAGGAGCTTCTAGTTTTTGATTTTCAATATGGAACCCTTAATTTTTTAAAGAAAATGAAGGAAATGCATAAGTGGGAACATTTTAAATGAATTTTTTAAAAATTATGCCATTTTGCCAAATTGGCCAAATTGGAGAAATTTGGTAAAAAAAATGAAAAAACTTGATGCAATTGATATCCCATGTTGGAAACATTGTGGCAAAGAAAAATAAAATAATCCTCAAAATTAAGCCTCAGGAATGCTTTTGAAAACACGTAAAGACTTACATGTTTTTACTAAAAGCTTATGTGGGTTTACCACAACCCCTTAATTATTTTTAAGGAAAATCAAAAAATGTCTGAAAATCAATTCAAATTGTATTCAAGATATTTTTGCCTGAGAGTTTATTTTGCAGTTTTTCATGTGATTATATTTGATACAAATTTAGTAAATTTATAGCAAAGCTCAAAAATAATAAGCTTGAATGAGTATTAAAACTACTTGGAGTTAAGAAAAACACTGGTAACTTTAAATTGAGATGAAAAATAAGTTATCTGGAATGAAGAACCTTTATTTAATTTTAAATTCATTTTTGATCTGAGAAAACCCTCTATATCCATAATTAATCATGGGAGCTTCTCTGAAGGCTTAAAAGAAGCCTCTTCATTGCTTTTTTGTCCACCATCATTATTCAATCAATCAGACATTTTGAAACAGGTAATGGTTTATCAAGTAGAAAATATCATATTGTTAAATTAATTGTTAGGATATTTCATTCTTTATTAATTTTAAATAAAGAATTGAAATCATAGAATTTAGATTATATTATTTTCATTAATAATTTATTTTATTATATAAAATTGTTGTCTTAAAATATCTTTTAAATCCAGAAATTTCCTTTAAAACCTCTTGAATCATATTTTATAATAAAAAATTTATTTATTTATTTAATATGCTGATTTTTGGGTGTGGTTTAGCTTATGAAAATTATTTGATACTATAGCTTTTGTTTCTTGACTTGTTGTATTGAATAAATATTATAAATAAGTTTTCTCTTCATATTCTATAGCTCTTTATCTATTATCAATTTTTTTACATAAAGTTTCCATATAGGATTTATATCTGAACAGTATGTGTGATATTTCTGTTATAAATAGTATTTCTATTATTTATAAGTGGTTAATATTTTTTTTCCACATAAAATTGTAAGGTGTGGATATGAAACTTTGATTAAAAATCAAGTACTTTAACTGTCCTCAAAATTTGTATAAGGTACAACATGATTAGAAATGTTAAGAATTAAGATTTTTAAGAGAAGAAATTCCAAATTTATTTTTTTAACCATATAAGTATAAAAAAATAATATTATAAATATTTATCCAAAATTACTCTTCAAGAGATATTTAAGGCTACAAAAGCAACTTCTTCAACAGCCATTTCAATTTGAAATTAATTGAGAAAAGAACTTCATGAAATTAAAGCAACCAAAAGGTTTTTATAAAGATTATTAAAGAGAAAGCACATCCAAAAGTGACAAGAGTAAATTTGGAAACAAAGTGACAAAGCTAATAGTGATGAAAGATGCTATAATTCACTTATGGGGTGGTGCAAGGGTAAAAATGATTATAAAAGTTACAAAAAATGATGATGATGTTTTTTTCACATGATTAAAAGGGCTTCAAATTATTTAAGATCTTTTATTGATTGGTTTAACAGTGTTTCAACTAATTGTAAAAGAAAAGTATTCTAACATGAAGAGAAAAGTGGGGCAAAGAAGACATTCTTTTATAGGCATCAATTCTCTTACTCAAAGCCTAACATTTGCTCTTGTCAGTCGTGGAAAGCACTCTGACACCATAAAAGCCAATTATGGCATCATTGAACCCTGATTTGGACCAAAAAGGGGCTGGTTTTAGCCATTTTTTGCTATTGTCAGCCATTTTGGACCCTTAAATAAGCCATTTCTATAGTAATACATGGTTTCAAGCCTTCAGAACACGTAAGAATGGGTTTCAGGGATGTCTCAACCAGTTGGAAATGTTTTTACAATGTTTTTTTATCTTAAGGGTAGTTTTACCCTCTTGGCAACAGTTGAAACTGCCCTGGTTGATATCAAAACCTCATCATCAATTGAGACACAGACCCTGTGACTCAATTCCAGGCCAAAATTTATGAACTTTTGCATGTATTTTAACATCTCACGCCTGTCAGCAAGGAATTTGGGGGTCTGGCTCCCCCTTTTAGCCAAGATTCCTTTTCCCCCCAATAATTAATCTTTCCAATTTATTTTTTCTTTATTTCCTCATCATGTATTATACTTATAATTTACATATATAATTCAATTGAGTCTTTACAGTACACCACTTTAATAATTGATACCTCATATTTAAATTAAATTTCCCTTATGTAATACATGACCACATTTTGACATTTCAATTGAAAATACTTCAATTACTCATAACTTCTAAACTACACACAACACCTCAATTTTAGCACAAAAAATTGATGTTTAACACCACATTTGATGTGAATTAAATTAAGGTCTTTAGGATTTTCAACTTTTCTGCAGAAAATTCTAAAAACTAAATTTAAGCTTATTTAGAGTTGAGTTACAGAAAATTTACCCAGAGGTGACCCCACCTCATTTTTTATGAGGAGTCCAATGGTGAAATAATTTTCATATTTTTATTTGTAGGATAAAAATTTATCATAATTTTTATGGAACTTTTTTCCAAAAATATTTTGATTTTGGTATTTTTGCTGGAAATTCATTTTTACTTAATTTTTTCAAGTAAAATATGTTTTCACAATTTTAAATTTCAATGTAATTTTATTATTAAATTATAATAAAATTTTTAATCTCGCATATAAATTTAGATTTATATTTTAATTTTTGTTTTGATAATATAAAAAAATTTATTTTATTTATAATTTTATCTTGTTTTATTATTTGTAGTCTTTTGGGTATCTTAAAATACCTCTAAGGCTCACAATAATTGTCTGATTAAGAGCTCTTATATCCTTATTTTTGAATTTCTCATGACCTATAATAATTATATCATGATATATATATATAAGTGCTATAATCTTTATAATTGTAAGCTTTAAGAATGAAAACTCTTTTATATAATATCTTATTAACATTGATGTTATTAATTTCAACAATAATTTTATTCATATATTTTTGGCTATAATATTCAATTATGTTATCTTTTCTACTGATAAAAGTAATATTACTCCCAATATTAATTATTATTATAAAGGGCTTCATAGAAAAACCTTATATCCTTTGTAAAGTGCTTTAAACTGTATTGATCATTACAGACCCACATTCCCTGTTAAGACCAGCCTGCAATACATTTTAGGACCACAGGTGGTCCTTCTGGAGATGTGAATGCCCAATAGAATCTTATCAGTTTCCAGAAGGAATAGGAGAGACCTTTGCTTCCCTTTAAAGGAGCTCTCATTCATAAGAACCAATTCTTACATAGTTTAAATCTTGAAAAACATTTACACTCTGAGAATTGAGGTGGTCATAGCTAAAATATTATGTATTGTAGTATTTAAATAGTTTATCAACTTATAGATACTGAACATAGCCCTCTCAAAATAGCTCAAAATCATCATTTCATGAGGGGAGGTTTTTTTACCATTTAGTCTTGTTTTTATGTGTCACACTAAGAGTTAGGGATTATTTCTAGGTATATCATAGAGTTATTCTAACAATAAAATTCTTCTATTAATCCTTTTGGGATTATTAATGCTAAATACTCAATAATGAACATTTCACATGAGTAAGAGGTTCTCATTACCTTCTTGGAGCATAAAAAAATCAGCTTATTACCTATTTTCTCATCATTTGATGAGAATTAGCCCCTTTTAGGGTGATTCTATGTAGTAGCTCAAAAACAGTAAATACAAGCTAGAGCTATGACTGTGACACAATGAAAATAGACATACAGTCTTACTGTTATATAATAACTGTGAGGCTCAGTGTTATTTTCAGATACCCAAAAGACCACAAATAATAAAACAAGATACAATTATAAATAAAACAAATTTATTTGAATTATCAAAACAAAATTTCAAATATAAATATAAAATTATACACAAAAATGAAAATCGAAATATAATTTAAAAAGAAAATTACATAGAAATTTCAAAATTGTGAAAACACATTTTCTGTCAGGCTGAGTCTATGATAAAGGTGAATAATAGTAATTAAAACTTTAACTATGACTATGACACAGATAAAATAGTTTTACAAAGAATTTGATTTATGATAATAAATATTTAAATTAAGATATTAAGGGCTTTACTATAATAACATAGTGGTGGTGAGCACTGCTGGAAGCCCTAGGTGCAGTTTTACCAATCAGATTACTATAATAAGAACTACAATACTTACTTTTAAAGCATAAACTGTTTATTTTCAAAGAGTATAACTTTTCTTGACAGTTGTACTATGAAAGAATTCAAGAGCAAGATGGGGATTCCTTTTCTGGCAGTGCAAAGGCCTCCTTTTGTCCTGAAATGGAGTGAAAAGGCTGCTAGCCCTTTTCACATAGAGGAAGTGAAGATTTTTCACTCTCTAGGAGAGGCTTGTGGTTTGAAAAGGGCCTGTATATCCTGTATTGGGCTCAGATGTGGTTTTGAAACCACATCTGGGCAGTTTTCACCAATACAGGGTGAAAATTTTCATCTGGGGACCACATAGCCTGATTCTGATGTGTATGACACATAGAATGCTGTACAGAACCTCTATGGGACCCCATTATTGAAGTAAAAACAAGCTTCTTTGTATTTTTGACACCTCATAATCATAGGTATGGGATATTATCCCATGGTATGACTGTATTGACCAAAATGGGGGATTTTGACCTTAACACAGCCATACCTTTGTCAGTTTTTGAGACATAAACCTCAAAATTGGTTTGGTGTGTAACCCTGTATGTTTTCTACACAATTGTACCTCATTTGATATTATTATCATTAAATATGGCAAAGTTATGCCATGTACAAGATTTTTGTACATATGCATGTTTTAGGCAAAAAGCTGTATTGGGCTTGTTTGCCTTATAGCTTTTGTTCTAGATAAGAGATGGGGAAATAAATGGCACAAGGAGATAGCACTGATTTTTCTCTTTCCCAAAAGATCCCACTTTAGGTATCTCACACTAAAACTGTAGAAGCTAGATGAGAGGTGAATATTTTATTCCCCCTTATTTGACCTTATTTTGGCCATAACTTGTGTAATACTGGTGCTAGCTCAGTTTGCCTTGTACCATTGGATAGCCCTTACATAGGGCTTTAATTTGAATACCCATTTGATGGGGTTAAGCCTCTTACTCTGTATTTCAGATGAGAGGTGAAAATTAAGGTTTATGCTCAGCAACAACCTTGAGCAGGAATAAGTTTGTTATTCTTTGTCCTATGATGATGGTACTTGTATATTTGGAAAGAGGTGAGTTTCCTACTTCTTTTGATACCTTTTGAGCTAATTTGGTACAGCTCCATGTTTTGTGGTATCTTGGCTTTACCATTGGTTTATGATATTTGACTGTCATGCTTGTGCTCTGGTTTTGAGTCACAGGCTGAAATATTTACTTGAAAAAATTAAGCAAAAATGAATTTTCAACAAAAATACCAAAATTGAAATGAAAATTATCATAAATTTCTATCCAAAAAATAAACATATTGCAATTATTTCACCACTGGACTCCTCATAAAAAGGAGGTGGGGTCACCTCTGGGTAAAACTTCTGTAGCTCAACTCTAAATAAGCTTATATTAAGCTTTTAGTATTCGTACGAAAGTTGAAAATACTCAAACCCTTAACTTAATTTAAATCACATGTGGTGTTAAACATCAATTTTTGTGTTAAAATTGACGTGTTGTGTGTAGTTTAGAAGTTATGCAGAATTGAAGTATTTTCAATTGAAATGTCAAAATGTGTGCATGTATTACATAAGGGAGATTTCATTTACATATGAGGTAACAATTATTACAGTGGTTTACTATAAAGACTCAATTGAATGACATATTTAAATTATAAGTATAATACATGATGAGGAATTAAAGGAACATAAATCGTAAAGCTTTATTCTGGGGGGGAAAGTAATCTTGGCTCTAAGGGGGAGCAAGACTGTCAAATTCCTTTCTTACAGGTGTGAGTTGTCAAATTCCATGCAAAGCTTCATCACTTTTGGCTTGGAATGGAGTCACAGGGTTTGTGTCTTAATTTATAATGAGGTTTTGATACCAACCAGGGCAGTTTTAACTGTTGCCACAATGGTAAAACTACCCTTAAGATAAAAAAAAAGTTGTAAAAACAGTTTCAACTTGATTTGACATCTCTTAAATTCATTCTGAGGTGTTTTGAAGGCTTAAAACCTGGTATTACTATAGGAATGGCTGATTTCAGGGTCCAAAATGGCTGAAAATAGCAAAAAACGGCTAAACCCAGCCCTTCTTTGGTCCAAACCACTGATCAATGATTCCATAATGGCTTTTCTGTTTTCAGATTGTTTCCCACGACTGATAATAGCAACTTTACTTTTGGAGTAAGAGAGTTGATGCCTTTAAAAGAATTTCTTCTTTACCCCACTTTTCTCTTCATGTTATAATTTTTTCCTTTTGTAATTAGTTTAAACACTGTTAAACCAATCAATAAAAGATTCCAACCACCCTTTTAAATTGTTTCAAACCTTTTAACCACATGAAAAAATCATTATAATAATTTTTTGTAACTCTTATAATCATTTTTACCCTTGAACCACCCCATAAGTGAATTAAAGCATCTTTCATCACTGTTAGCTTTGTCACTTTGTTTCGAAATTTACTCTGGTCGCTTTTGGGTTTGTTTTCTCTTTAATAATATTTTTAAAGACTCTGTTCTTATATTAATTTCCTGCAGTTTTTTGCTCAATTAATCTCAACTGAAATTGCTCTTGAAGAATTTTTTTTCATAGCCTTGAATATCTCTTGTAGAGTATTTTTGGATAAATTTTTATTGTTGGTAAAAGAATAAATCTTTATAATACTTTTTTTTATACTTATAATGCTAAAGACAATGAAATTGGTATGTTTTCCCTTCAAAAGTTCATTTCATACCATTTTTACTCAATTTCTACCTTATACAAATTTTGAGGACAGGGAAAGTACTTGATTTTTAATCAAAATTTCATATCCACACCTTACAATAGAAGTGGTGATGAATCTAATGAGATCCTTTACTGCAATTACTTAATATCAATTGACTGTGAAGCTTACTACAATAATGAATTCATCTTATCGTATCAATATGATTCTAAGGGTACTAATGGTATGAGACAGTTTTACTAAATAAGGATGAGATTTTTTTTCAGTGGAAAAATGCATGCTTTTATCCTTTATGTGGACTGTGGGGGGCTGGTAAGCCCTTCACATGTCTCCAGAGTGAGAATTGTCACTCTGGAGGCTTGGTTGTGGTTTTGTACCATCAATTCTGATGTCACCATGATCAAAATTGTGGGTTTGGAACCACAAATGATCATTCTGGATCACTACAGGGTGAGAAAACTCTTCACAGGCCATTTCATCAATGTTACAAAGTGTCCATGGTGTTTCAATTACTAATATTAGTCATTTTGGGCAGTTTTAAACTTTAAAACAGCATTATTTTAAATATTAAGCCAGCACTGGTTGGTACAGATTTGATACAGACCAGTATGGGCCAAACTTCTTTCAATACAGATATCTCAGTAAATAATAGAAATTGAAGAATCCAAGAGCACAGAATTGAAAACCTTGATGCACTCTTTAATTTGGAATACTTCATATTCACCCTTCTCAAAAATAGCAAAAGTTATAGGGGTTTCAAGCTTTTTGATGTATCATTGTACATCAGTATGCGGCTTCAGAAACTTCTAAGCCAGATATCTTTGTCAATTTATAAGATATCAGTATTCTAATGATACAGAATTCTATATATTGATGGGATCTAAAGTCTGATATACTAAACAGTACAGTTTTATGAATATATGGCAAAGATACCAGATATTTTATTATAGCTATTTTCAGAAATCCTGTATTTGGAGCAATAGACCTTCCAACAAAGATACCTCTGCCAATTTCGGAGATACAGAGGTCTAATTTATCTCTAATTTAAATATTCAATTTTATTATACTTTTGCTTAAGCCCTCCTGGACTTCTGAGGGATTATAATGGTATTTTCTTCAGGGAGGGTGCTACATGAGAATGGATAATACCAATTGATAGATCCATTTGAGAGCTTCAAGAAAATACCATTGTTTTGTGGTTGCATTAAATATGCATAAGCTACATGAGAGGTTAAAATAAGGGTTTTTACTAATTTTGTATTATCTTTAAGCTGTTGTATCTTTGTTGTTTCTTATCCTATTTGGATAAGGCTGGTATTCTTATATTTGGGGATGTTCCCTCTTTATATCTATACCTTTGTTGGATATTTTTGTCCAATACCTTCTATACCATTCCTTATTTAATTTTGATTTCAATCTGGTGCTCTGGTTGGAGTCAAAGGCTGATGGCCTTGATAAAAAGGTTTCCAAAATATTTTAACAGGATAATTAAATCATTAAGAGCTATCCATTCAAGCTCTGGGAGCTCCTGCACCTCAGAGGCCTCAGAAATAGGTTCACCTTCGCACTCCTGGATGTCTTTTTTCCGCCTTAGGTATTTTCTGTGTTGAAATAGTAAGTAAGAATGTATGACTGATATTAATTATGGTTATAGCAATAATTAAAGTAACAATAAATATTTTATAATTGATAGAAATATTCATGAAACCAGTTTTAGTGTATGTGTAGGATTGGAAGTTTCAGAATCCCATCATTTTGGCATAAAAATTCAAAAAACAAATATTTACACAAATCACTTATATGGTATTTATGATTAGGTGTTTAATTGCTTTACACTTTAGAGACAAATATATTAAATATAAGCCTATTCACTCTATGGATCTAAACTGGGAAAATTTGTGTGTAGAATACAAATCTATTCTCAAATCCATATATTTATTTACTCCCAAAGACATTATTAATCTTCTAATTCAAGAAAAATGATGAGTTTTGAATATTTATATGATTTATTGTTTCTTCATATCAAAAAAGTCATTCCAAGTGTATTTGAGGCCTATCTTTCTATATATGATGTAAATCAAGGCTCACAACCTCATTTGTAATCACTAGGATCATGAAAATCCTTCATTATGATCATAAGTAGTAACCAAATAGGTTTTTAATACCTTATATTCCAGTCAACATAGAAGCCATTATTGAAGCTTCAAACAAAGCTGAGAGTTTATTATGAAATACTTATATGTCCTTAAAGAAAATACAAGAAAATTTAAATACAATATTTTGAATAAAATCTTGACTTTTTCCTTCTGATAACTAATTTCTATTAAGATTTGATATTTAAAGTCCAAAAATCAGTTAAAAATACTTATTCAGAAATTTTGCTGGAAAAAATCGAAAGGCTCTTGGTAAATTTTGTATTACATTCCAACCACTTTCAAAATAAATTTGCCAATAGGATTGTTAAAAATAATAGATCTTGATCATGTCTAGGGGCGGAAACTTTAGATATCATTAAGCAATAATCAAAATTTCATTTGATAAATTTCATTCATGAACTTAGATGGCTTTAATTAAAAAATAATTCAGGTTTTAAAGTCAAAATGACAATATTCATCATGTATAAGCCATTTCTATTTCGAGAATACTAAAAGGTGTGTATACATAGGTACCCACACAAGTATTAGCGTTAATAATATATATATTTTATGTTTTTCATGAAACCAATGGTCTGATTTTCTTGAGAAATTTATAGGAAGTAGTTAAAGTAATCTAACAGAATGTGTTATTAACATTGGTGTTTATTACTCAATCTTTATTTCCATTTTGTAATCATATTATTTTGTTCTTTATGATATTTTCTTACTTCATTTATATAGTAGTCATGAACATATATCCCAT
Source organism: Austropuccinia psidii (assembly GCA_023105745.1). Taxonomy (NCBI): domain Eukaryota; kingdom Fungi; phylum Basidiomycota; class Pucciniomycetes; order Pucciniales; family Sphaerophragmiaceae; genus Austropuccinia; species Austropuccinia psidii. The sequence continues at coordinate 80,293,110 of JALGQZ010000001.1, read as the reverse complement.
ATTTAAATTAATAATTTATTATTATCTGATTTTAATGGTATTAATCATTGGCCATATATGTCTGTGACCTTATTTGGATATTAAATTATATTTCAAAGCTTCACAGTTGGCCTTCCCTATCTTGGGAAATGGAAATGCAAGGACTACTCAGGATAGGAGGAAGCGGGGGTGTTAAAAATGTAGTTCCCTCTTAAGCCCTGAGGAGTGGTTGATTCCCAATCTTTGCCAATCAATGGGGATTTTCTTACCGATCCAATTGGCCCAAAATCCTTGCAGGTACATTAAGAAATAAGATTTAATAAAGGCAGTAAGCCCCTTGTCTTGACCTCGTCAGAAGACCCTCTTTTTATGTATTTCTTTATGTAAAAATCTCCTTTAACATGTTGCTGTGCAGACAAAATTAAGTGTCTACATCACGGTTCAAAATCAACTTTGTACGGTGACTTATTTCAAGCTGAAGTGCCTACAGAATAATTTCAATTATTTTTGTTTTTATTTGCACCAGAGCTAGCTTTATCTACATGGCTGGCTCTTCATTTACTTATTAAATTAGAATTTATTTTTTGGTTTTTAGCACTGGCAATTACTTCTGCACTCCACACTCATATTTCGTTCAATCATTTGTTCACCTTTTAGGTAAAAATTTATCTTTTTTATTTCATCTTACTACTTTTGTTATAAGCTGCATGTTACTTCATAATTATTTTAGTCTCGTAAATACTCTCAGTTGATTGTGGTATGATTGCACCGGCACCATCCTGATCATATAGTGGGTGGCCTATAGTCACCAGCTGTACAGCGTTCGGCTGCGGTAATGATCCACCAGGCTATATTTTTTTTCATTGACGGCCCCACAGAATTGTAAAGTTATGACTAATAATGAGGCGCAAGGTGTAGTTACAATTATTGAAAGAGATCACCTCTAGCTGACAAACATGATATTGGATTTTTCTAAGAATTCGATACGGTACTAAAAGACACTAATAACTTTATTCCGCTACTTGATCACTGACTAGGATCATCCGAAATGATGAAGGAGGAAATGATCAAAGATCCGATAGAGAATAAAACATGTTCATCGGCTTCTCTACAGTGTATCAAATGAGAAGAAGTGTGTTTCGCCTGAAAAAGAAGGAACTCAAGAATTACTACATAGTATAGTTACATTGTAGGAATGTCTTGACTTGGATTACCCACTCTTGCACCGCTGCTCACGGCGCACAGTGCATCAATGAATATTGCGATTTTTTTGTTGAGGAGCTTAAATGTCCTCCAATATTTCGATATAATTCAGATTTCGAAGCGCAAGGTAGAGGATTAAAATAAAACAGACAAGAATATGACGAAGGATTCAGAATCTAAGAGAAGAGCCTAGTCAAGACATGGAACCTTTTTAAAACCATCTTATGATCACTTTTCACACGAGGATAAGCTTCCATTTTGGAGTCAGATCGTGTCAGGTAGTGTCGAGCCAATTTATCTACTTCCTGGTTTGAGCGTTGCATTATATCACACTACATAGCTTAAAGACTCTACATTTTCGGTGAACGAATTGTATATAGAACACCCGGGCGTGTGCTTCTAGGGTGCTTTCAACTCTCTGAGAAGAATGTTATTCAATCTGATGGTTGAAATAGTTTTTATTTATGCTTTTCCAAATCCACTGGCTTACAAACAAAATTAATTTTCATTTGATAATCTTACTGTAATTTTTTATTTTCTTTCTCGAATATTGAAAAAGTAACTTTTGGCGAGCGGAGTCTTTATCAAGCAGATGTGATACTCAATTCGATATTTTTAGAAAAGGGAGCTCCAAGCAAATTAGCAACAGCTTGCAGCTAAAACTTGATGAAGGCCGTAGATTAGGCTGAGGGCGGTGATAACGGATGATTGGCGAGGGTAAGTTGAGTGATCACATTATCGCAATACGACTTCGTTCTTCTTCCTCAACTAAAAGACATAATACCCCTTTGTCAGCCCGAGGCAAGATCAATGCATGTTTAAAAAACATACAGCTTTTCAGTAGTCGCGCATGGTCCTTGCCGTGTGGGGTTGCAGGGAACCGACCCAGTACCGACCATCCCTTTAGTTTGATAGTCCGAAGAACGTTTACGTATAGAGAGAGCGCTTGTAGATTCCAGGAGCAGTAGTTGAAATAAAAGCGTAGCTAAGATTTGAATTGCCAGGATATTAAAGTAAAACTTCATTTTTCAAGGTAATGAGTACTCTGTGCGAAAATCAACAGTAGAACCGCTTGTAAACATATTGAGCCACTACAAGGAAAGCAAGCAGAGAAAAGGAAGATCTTGAAGCATCGCACAAACCTAAAAAATGGCTATCGAGTATTGAAAATTGGAGTGTAGTTAAAAGAAAACGTTGACGCAGAAAGCTACTGATTGTTTTAAAAATGGGAGTTGACACTGAAAGAGTGGTGAGGTTTGTCTCACAAGCAGCCCCTCGTCAATTATTTATAGGCTGGTGCTGGGCTTACACTTTACCTTGGGTAAAATGAAACAAGAAAGAAAACTGGACTTCATAATTTAATATCAGCCACACATGCTTGATACTACAGTAATGAAATTGTCAGCAGATATCTCAGTATCAGATGAGATTGGCGTAAATTTTCAATGGAGTTTTCGTGTGGTTGAAATAAGCTTTAACTATTTATATAGCTTTACCAAATACGTAGGCCGCCCAACACGTGTCACTTGACATTTTGTTTTGTGCTTCAAACGATACCCTATTGCATGTATAACTAAATTCTTTAGTTATTTATAGGTCAGACTGGCTACGCCCACTTGAGATATATAAGAGCAACTGTTAGAAACTCGGTCCGGAGGCATGCTGTACCGGCCACAACCTTTTCGTAAATGCTAAGCTTTCATTTGGTCTTTTCGAAGACTAGAGGAGACTAGAGCGTAGCCCATGTAGCATCTTCGGTCATGCTAGCCGCTGAAATAGATTTTTAGCATTTGTATTACTTATCAATGCTTGGGTGGTGGCTATGCACTGAATGAATGCCATTGGGCCCTAGTGCACGAGCGTATAACTCAGTAAATGTTTTACCTCTCATTAAGGTACAACTGGCCTCAGGTAGAAGAAAATTTTTGGGCGGTAGGCACAATTTTTACAATATTCGCTTTGGTTCGTTGCAATTACGAAGCGGCTTTTTGCCCTTGGTGCCCGAAATGGGTCCAAACTTGCTCTTATCAACATGCCCGCTTGCCAATGGTAAGCACTTCTGGAGGATTCCAAAAGTTACTGCGCCTTCACGGGTGCATGCGAACTCATATAGGCTCCATGCTGACGATTCAGGCAAGAACGGAGTGAGTTGTTTATAGGTGCCGCTTCAATCTGTCTTTGTACTGCGTAATTCAGTCGATAGTACCTGTTGAATAGGCATACAATACCAGCTCATGGGCCTCGTATACTAGGTGCAGTGGTGCACTATTCAGCTTTTATACAACCACGAAGCCCACTTTTCCATCGTTGGCTTAGTTAGAAGGCCAATCACTGGGCGGAGAAAAGAAAGATGTTTCGAGATGAAATTTCGATGAGGCCGAGGTTTCCTTAAGGGAATCATTTTAAGAACCTTCTGACCAATACGTAAAGTAAAGTGCGTCACCTGAGGTATGAGTCTACTAATGGCTATTCAAGCCCACAGCAGATTTTCCATTTAAGCTACGAATTCAAATCATACCCGTCTGCATAGCGTAGAGATAATTGGGTATTATCCAGGAATATTATGCAATGAATGAAGCTATGAAATTTAAATCGATGACTTATCGAAGAACCTGCCAAGATTAACTCTGACAACGAGTCTAAACATCAATGTCTAGGACTTGCGAGCATAACCAACAATTGATCAATCCCATTATCAATTTTTTCATTGATAAAGGGATTAGCTGTAGAGACCATGGAGTTTTCAATTCTTGTGCCTAATGTCACAGATGAGAATCTTGTTCTTGGTGAAACCAGCGTCAAAGTTGTTGTGATCTATCGTGAACCCAGTTGTTTCTACTTTTTTGTCGTATCGTGACAATTATTTCTTCATCTATTACTTTATAATTCCATAGGTTTGGGGCCCAGTTGACGCATAGATTAATACAGGACTTCTTTCAAGCAAAAATCAAATTACTTTCATTTCCTCATTTTGATAGCTTTAAAAGTAAGAACGAAGAGTAAAATATATTATTTACCCAAACCCACGTTTGGTTGAAAATATAAGGGAGTCTTCATGAACCAGGTTTGATTTAGCTTGGAGAAATCTTTTTCAATGAAAAAATCAAAAATCCCAAAAAAATCGCTCTAATTTTTTTTACAAAACTATCAAAACTCACCAATTGCTAGTGATTTGGTGTTGTTTGGAATTTGTAAACAAAATTCTATTAAGCTAAAAATCCACAGTAACACTCCAAATCGTCTAGCAACTTTGTCAACGGACATTATGGGTAAGGCATTGAAGGTTGATTTATCTGTGTCTTATACCAATTTTTTATCGCAGTTTTTTTCTTGGCTTGAAAGTTAGGGACGCATCAAATGACAATTTCCTTAATCATGATTTTTTTGTTCATATTAACATATAACTGAACATTCGGATAGATGGTTGAAAAATGTCTAGGTAAATTTGTTCACTAACGGGCTTGAATCCATTCATGAAAATGGCGTTTTAGATCAAAAAATTTGACAATCGTTTTGTGCGGTCCATGAAACTCTCAAGTCCTTCAAAAAATGTCAAATAATTTCACAAAAACAGAATGAGAATGCCTAAAGTCAAGTTACACATTTGGAATATAAAATAGATCTTACACTATGACAAGTGGGAGGTGGTTCAAATTTTGAAATTCTGAGATCTATCCGCTATGGGCTAATTTTCATGGCATATTTTTAATTGGTTTTGGTGTTTTGGTTATCAATACACATAACTATGCAATCAGATTAGTCCTTATATTTTGATTGAAGACTTTATGGGATAATTATTTGGTATTTTTTAATATTTGTCAACCTTCCATAGCCATCAAAAATTCCTAATCAAATTTTTACAGCAAATTATTTACGTCTTTTTTATTAATTTTGAGAGATATTTTAATTTTGAAAATTATAAAATAATTCTTATAAAGGAAGTTATTTGGCTGAAACGTTCTTTCTTAATGACCTCTGAGGCTCATGAAACTGCAAAATGAAATTTTCATGAAAGCTTAGTGACATTGAATTTTTCAAAAGGATGAAATTTATTTTTTTGTTTTTCTAAAAAAATTCCTTTTTACTAGGATCTAAAATTACTTATGAAGGGAATTAGGTCCAAGTTCAAGGGGAAAAAAAGAATACTATATAGAAAATTTTTGTTTGAAATGCATTTTGAAAAAATACAAGGTATATCACTCATAGATATTTATATTAGTTTTGGATTTAAATTTAAGACTTTTGTGAAAACTGAAACTGAGCTGTAAGAAAACTGTATTAAAAACTTATATTATTTGTGATGGTGAGTTTTTGTAATTATATTTTCTTCACAAAATATTTGCACTACATAATTGAATATAGAAATTTGAAACCAAAGGTTTTGAGAAAGGAAAACAGAATCTCCTTTTCTCAATTCAGATTTCTTCTCTACTAAGTTACTAGAGACTAGAATTCAGGAAAATGTAAAAACAATGTAGATATTTTTGGATCAGGATCTTATTAAGCATCCTTGAAGTTCAAAATATATACATCAAATGTCAGGCTGAGGCTATGATAAAGAGATAATAGTAGTATATACAGTATTTAACTATGACTGTGACATGGTGAAATTGCTTGAAAGAGGTTTAGAGATTGATAATAAAGGTTTAAATTGAAGTAATAAGGGCTTTACTATTGTGAAATAGTGGTGGTGAGCACTGTTGAAAGCCCTGGGTGCAGTCTTACCAGTTGAGTTACAATAATAAGAGCTACAATACTAAAATTAAAAGTATACCTGATTCTGTTTTCCAAGAGTATAACTCTTTTTGAAAGTTGTACTATGTACAAATTTGAGAACAGGATGGGGATTGCTTTTCTGGCAGAGAAAAGGTCTCCTTTTATCCTGAAATGGGGTGGAATGGCCCTCTAGTCCATCCATGTAGAGGAAGTGAAGATTTTTTCATTTCAGAGTACTGGCTTGTGGTTTTCACAAGGCCTATATACTGTGTATTGGGCTCAGATGTGGCTTTGAAACCACATCTGGGCAGTTTTCATCAATACCGGGTGAAAATTTTCATCTGGGGACCACATAGCCCTCTTCTGATGTGTATGATGCATAGAATGCTGTACAGAACCTGTGTGGGACCCCAGTATTGACTGACTTATGAGGTATTGAAGAATAAACATGCTTCTCTGTCTATTTGACACCTCATATATAGAGCTATGGGATACCATCCCACAGAAAAGATGTATTGGACCAATTGTGGAATTTTAACCTTAAAGCTGCTATAACTCAGTCATTTTTTGAGATATGAAGCCCAAAGTTGATTCATTGTGTAGCCCTGGATGTTTTCTACACAATGGTACCTCACTTGATATGGTATAATTAAATATGGCAAACCTATGCCATGTACAAGAGTTTTTGTACAAATATATGTTTTTTTTAAAGCTATATGGAGCTTATGTGCTCCATAGCGTTTGTTCTAGATAGTATATTGGGAAACGTATGGAACCATAAGGTAGCCCTAATTGTGCTGTTTCCAAAAAGACCCCACTTTAGTCATCAGACACTAAAACTGTAGAAGTTAGATGAGAGGTGAATATTTTATTCCCTCCTATTTGACATTATTTTGGTCATAACTACAGTAATTCTGATGCTAGCTTAATTGGGCTAGTGAAATTTGATATCCCTTACTTAGAGCGTCATTTTGAATACCCATTTGATTGGGTTAAGCCTCTTCCTCTGGATTTCCTATGAGAGGTGAAAATCAAGGTTTATGCTCAGCACCAACTTTGAGCATGAATAACTTTGTTATTCTTTGTCCTATGGTGATGGGACTTGTTGTAACAACCATCCATCAGGGGTAAGGGTATTCATTCATACACCCACTCAAACACCTCAAATCAGCAAATCCAGTATCTGCATCAGCAGTCAGTTTCAGCAATCTTCAGTCTGAAACATGCATACAGTTTGGTACATCAATACAGCCTGTCAATACTTGTACAGGATGGATTCACCCAATACAGTTTCAATACACCAGTATGAAACTGTATGATCACTCAAATACACCACACCTCTTGTACAGGTTCTGTACAGCTGTACAGGACCTGTATTGGCCAGACTCAATTCAACAATCAATTATTCTCATGAAAATTCTTCTCTGGATCAGGGCTGGTGATTCTCACATATACCAGCCCCTCTTTCTCCCCCCTGGGGACTTTTCCCCAGTTAATTAATTTAGTTGATTTATTATTATCTGAATATTCTTATCCTTATATTTTGGGTATTATATTTATTTAATCTTAAGTTAGTCTTTGCCTTTTTCTTTCTTCGCCTGTACAGTATGAGTTGGGTGGCCATATCCTTATTAACCCTTCTCTTTCCATTCTGACAGGTTGAAACAGTGGACTTGGACTTGTTTGTGGTTGGCTCTTCTATTTCTTATTCTTATTTCTTTTGTTGCTGCTTTTCTTATATTCATTCTTTTAGTAATTCATCCTTAACACTCTTAAGTGTACCTCATCTTATCCTATCCTTGAGCCCTCCATAAGTGAGTCCCAGTTTACTGAGTGCCAGGCCCTCTTCACTTCGAAGAGCCCCTGTGACATTAAATTAATTAACTCATATTTGATTCTTTCTTTTCATTCATTATATTCATTTCCTCTCATTCATCAATTATGACCTTTTCATGATTTTATGATTTTTTATGATTTACTATGAATTTTTCTTTCTCATCAATTTTCATCTCATTCATTTCATTCTTATGAAAATTGATTCTTTTCCTTTCTTAATCATTGCTGACCATTTCATCACTTCATTTCACTTTTATCAATCAAGTCTTTTCTGTGTTCTTATTCAGGTCTTATTCAGGAATTATTGATTGGGTTAATTGATTGGATTATTCATTGGGATTCATTGGTTGATTGGATTATTGATTCAGGACTTCATTTGGATTGTTGATTGACTTTTGAACCCTCAAGAATTTATTTGATTTATTGATTGATCCTCAAGAATTGATTTTGATTATTGATTTGATTTGACTCATCAAGATATTGAATTGATTCCTGAAGATTTTGAACTGATTGATTGATTCCTCAAGACTTGATTTCATATTGAAGACACTTATTGATTGATTATTGATTGAATATTGATTGATTATTGATTTCTTCAAGATTATTGATATTTGATTGAATTGATTGTTGATTGATTGAATTGATTTTATTGTTGATTGAATTTGATTTCACCTCAAGATTGAATTGATTCCTCAAGATTCATCAAGATTTTATTGTGATTGATTTGGCCAAATTTGATTATTCTTCTTAATACCATCAAGTTCTATTTCATTATTTCAAAATGCCAGTTCAGCATAGCCCCCCAGCAAAGAATACTAGATCCCAGAAAATTCCAGCTGTTCTCACTCCTACAGCAAGGGCTCCTCTTGACCGCACACCATCAGTTCATCAACTGAGTGCAAACTTGGACAGAGGACCACCAATGGAAGGAGCAGCACCCTCAAGAAGAGGTGGAATGAAATCTAGAAGATCAAGATCCTTTTCTGGACTTTTGGGTGGCTACCCTGGCATGTCTGAAGGTGCAAGAGCAAGACAAGGGGAAGTTGAAGATGAAGAGGGGGAAGAGTCTGTGGAAGAGGATGATTCTGGGGAGACTGAAGTGGCAGATGCCTTGGCAAATGCTCCAGAGGTGCCTCAGGGTTCTAATCTAGCCCTTTCTAGTCAACCTCTTGTCTCTCAAACTGATCCAAGTCTCCTCAAGATGATGGAGCAGATGACTCAATTCATGGGACAACTCACTCAAGCAGTTGCCCCCAGGGACAATTCCAAAGCCCCTACTTTCAAGACTCCATCCATGAAGGCACCTGATTCTTTTGATGGTACTCAAGCTCATAAGTTGAGAGGATTTATCCAATCCTGTCAACTAATTTTCCATAATGATCCAGCAAACTTCTTCTCTGACAGGAAGAAGGTTTTGTACTCAACTTCTTTTCTTACTGGTAGAGCTGGCAAATGGATTGAACCTTACCTCTCAAATATTTCCAATGAAGACCCTTCCTACCTCCTCAATAATTGGCCATTGTTTGAATCTCAATTATTCACTCTGTTTGGTGACCCCAATGAGGTCAGGAAAGCTGAACAAGAGTTGGACAATTTGAGGATGAAGGAAAGTGGTCATGTTTCCTTGTACATAGCAGATTTCAGAAGCTTAATGTCAAGAATTGGAGATTGGGGGGAAAGAGCTTATATCCATGTTTACAGAAGAGGATTGGCATCAAGATTATTGGATCAGTTGGCTTCTCACCCTGGAACTTTTGATACTCTTCAAGAACTTATGGATGTCACTCTAGAATTAGACACAAGATATCATGAGAGGCAAAAGGAAAAGGGTGGCAATCAAGAAAAGAAGCCTCCAGTCATTGGATCCAATCAGTCTAGGCCTCCTCAAAACTCATCTTCAAAGAGGCCTCACCAGAAGAAGAACAAGAAGGGCAAGCAATTCCAATCTTCAAAGGACAAGCCCCATGCTGCTCTCCTCAATAAGGACAATAAACTAATTGGTTCTGAAAAGGAGAGGAGGATTAAAGAGGGGTTGTGTACTTATTGTGGTGGAAAGCACCCAATTGAAAAATGCTTCAAGAGACCTCAGAACAAGCCTGGGTCATCATCAAGAGGCTTCCCTAGCAAGCAGGGAAAAGCCTGAGTAGGAATCATGATGTGTTCAATGGTTCTCACTTATTTCCTTCAAGAGCACAATTGTGCACTCTGAATACTAGTGTCAAGAAATCTTTAAAATTTCTTATTTTTTCTTCAATCTCTGATATTTTTTATAGTATTCTCATTGATTCTGGTGCTACAAACTCTTTTATTGCAAAGAATTTTGTTCTCAAGTACTCATTGACTCTGTCAGAGCTCCCTGAAAAGATTCCTCTTTTCATTTTGGATTCTAATGAATCCCCTGCCTTGTTCATCACCCATTATACCAAGTGGGTAGTTGACTTGCCTTCCTTCCCAAGCTTTGAATGGGATTTCTTTATCATAGATTCACCCAAAGGAGAAGACCTGATATTGGGCTATGATTTCCTTTACCATTTCAATCCCATTATTGATTGGAAAAATGGATTTATCACCTATGATTCTAATCATAAGGATTCTAGTGGTATTATTCCTTCTACTAGTAATGACTTAGCCACTGCTGTCAACAGTGTTGCTCTGGCTGGTGAACTTAAGACACCTTCCATCCCATCTTCTGTCCATATCCCTTCCATAATTCCCTCTCAGTCATTACTTCCATCAAGAGATGAAGTCTTCAAAGAGATAAAGGATGTTGGAGAAGATGTTGCCATATCTTCACTTCATCTCTTCCAAGGGGATATGGACCTTCCTCCCTTATCTTTTCATGCATCCCTGGAGGAGCAGTGGGATGAGGAGGAAGAGCCAGAGGAAATTGAAACTGTGTTGAAGGTTGTTCCTCCTGCTTATCACCAATATTTGGATGTATTCTCCAAGGTGAAAGCAGAGAAACTTCCTCCACACCGTGCCTGTGATCACCATATCGAATTGGAGGGTCTTCTACCTCCAATTGGTGTTATCTACTCACTATCAAATCAAGAGTCAGAAACACTGCGGGCCTACATTTCAGAGAATGTAGAGAAAGGTTTCATCAGACCAAGCTCCTCTTCAACAGGAGCACCTGTCCTTTTTGTCAAGAAAAAGGATGGAGGTCTTCGTTTGTGTGTTGACTACCGCAAACTCAATGCTGTCACTAGGAAGAACAGATACCCTGTTCCTCCTATGAACCAGCTTCTTACCGTATTCAACGGTTCCACTATCTTCTCCAAGATAGATTTGCGTGGTGCATATAACCTTCTGAGAATCAAAGAGGGGGATGAGTACTTAACTGCCTTTAGAACCAAATATGGTAGTTATGAGTATTTGGTCATGCCATTTGGTTTGACCAATGCTCCTGCTTCTTTCCAAAATCTAGTAAATGATATCTTTGCAGATTTTTTGGATGTGTTTGTTGTGGTTTATCTAGATGATATTATGGTCTTTTCCAGTTCTGAGGAGGAACATGTCAAACATGTGGCCTCTGTCCTCCAAAGACTGAGGGACAATAATCTATTTGCCAAAGCCTCCAAGTGTGTATTCCATGCCTCAAGTGTGGAATACTTGGGCTATGTTGTTTCAAGTGATGGCCTCAAGATGGATTCTTCAAAAGTTCAGCAAATCCTCAATTGGCCTCAGCCCAGAAACATCAAGGCTCTTCAATCTTTTCTTGGCTTTGCCAATTTTTATCGACGTTTCATTAAAAATTATTCTAAAAAAATAACTTCTCTCACTTCCCTCCTTAAAAAAGATTCTCCCTTTATCTTCAATGAGGAAGCTCTTAGTCAGTTTCAAGCACTCAAAGAAGCTTTCACCTCTGCTCCTATCTTATCTCATTTTAATCCTTCTCTACCTACTATAGTAGAGACTGATGCTTCTGATTATGCATTGGGCGCCGTACTGAGTCAGGTGAATGACTCTGGAAAGCATCCCATTGCATTTGATAGTCGCAAGCTCTTACCAGCTGAACTCAACTATGAAATTCATGACAAGGAACTCCTTGGCATAGTTTGGGCTCTCAAGCGCTGGAGAGCATTCCTTCTTTCTCTTTCCAATTCTTTTGAGGTCTTGACAGACCACTCTTCCTTGCAGTATTTCATGTCTTCCAAAGTTCTTACTCGTCGTCAGGCCCGTTGGGCTGAGTTTCTCTCTGAATTTCATTTCACTATCACTTACCGCCCAGGCAGGCTGGCCACTTTACCAGATGCCTTGTCACGTCGGGACGACGTGTACCCAGAGAGGGGGGTGGACTTCATCATCAAGAATCCTCAAAATCTTCATCAAGTTCTTAAGCAAGATGGAATTCAAGAGTCAAGATTCTTCTCAATCAAAGTGGAAATTTTCTCAGATTTAGTTGACAAGATTCAAAAAGAAGTATGGCAAGACAAAGACTATAAAGAAATACTCAAGCAACTAGCAAGAGGTGAATCAGTTCCAGATTATTCTCTTGAACCTCAAGCCAAGTTATTATTATTCAAAGATAGAGTGGTAATCCCAAGCAATGAAGAACTTCAACTCAATATTCTTCAAAAGCGTCATGACTCACCATTGGCTGGCCATCCTGGCCAGGAGAAGACCCTCAAGCTCATCAAGAGGGATTTTTATTGGGCTGGCATGAATCAATTCATCAAGGACTATGTGTCCTCATGTCAGCAATGTTCAAGAAACAAGAACATTCACCACAAGAAGTTTGGATTACTCAAGCCTCTTTCAATTCCGTCTGGTCCTTGGAATTCATTATCAATGGACTTTATCACTCAATTGCCACTGTCCAACAACTTTGATTCAATTTTAGTAGTTGTGGACAGATTCTCAAAAATGGCAATCTTCATTCCAACTTATGGCACAATCACTGCTCTGGATTTAGCTCAAATATTCATTAGTCATGTATTTTCCAAGCATGGACTCCCAGTCAGTATTGTCAGTGATAGAGGATCCTTATTTGTTTCATCATTCTGGACTCAATTGTGTCAGCAGCTCAAGATATCAAGAGATCCTTCAACTGCCTTTCACCCTGAAACAGATGGACAGACAGAGAGGGTAAATCAGATACTAGAACAGTACCTTCGGATGTATGTCAGCTATCATCAAGATGACTGGTACACCTGGCTCCCTCTGGCTGAATTTGCCTATAATAATGCAGAACATTCATCAACCAAGCAATCACCTTTTTTCACCATTTATGGAAGAAATCCCAGCTTTGACTCAATCCATATTTCTCAAGACTCACCTGCTGGAAAGTTATCAACAAAACTCCAATCAGTACAGCAAGTTGTCAAAGAAGAATTAGAGTCAGCAATAAGGAGATTCAAGAAGTATGCAGATAGAAATAGGGCAATTCCACCTGATTTCCAACCTGGGGACAAAGTATGGCTAGCTTCCAAGAACATCAAGACAACAAGACCCACCAAGAAATTATCAGAAAGATGGTTGGGACCCTTTGAAGTTCTTAAGAAGATTGGCAGCCATGCATATCACCTCAAGTTGCCTCAGCAATGGAAGACAGTTCACCCTGTATTCCATGTGTCCTTATTAGAACCAGTCAAGCATTCAACTATCCCAAATCATCATCAATTGCCGCCACCACCAGTTCTAGTGGAGGAGCAAGAAGAATGGGAAGTGGCTCAGGTTCTGGACTCAAAACTCAAAAGAGGTAATTTATGGTATCTTGTAGAGTGGAAGGGATTCAGTGAAGACCCAGAAAGAACCACTTGGGAACCAGCTTCCAACCTTACCAACTCACCAGACCTTGTCAAAGATTTCCACTCATTGTATCCAGACAAGCCTGGTCCAAATACCTCAAGAGTTTGATTTTATGGTGCTTGGTGGGGAGAAGAAGTTATGAAAGTAAGTTCCTCTCCTGGCATGCACCTTTAAGGGGGTATTCTACCCATATGTTGTTGTAAGCATCACCTTGGCCACTTTGTGAGCACTTGTCAATTCTTTGGACAGGTTCAGGAAGCATACAACATCAATACCCTCCGATTTGGACCTTATCAAGATATGGCCAAATAGTTTCTTTCCTTCTTTATGTTTCATTTTCTTTCTTTATTATCTTTTCATTTTACGCCAATCATCATAATTCAAGACATTCATTTACTTCAAGTCATTACGGCAATTCTTTTCATAAGTCATTTATGGCAATTCAACTCAGAAGTCATTTATGGCAAGTTATTTCAAGTTTATGGTGCTTGGTGGGGAGTGGAAGTTATGAAAGTAAGTTCCATCTCCTGGTATGCATCCCTGAGGGTTCTACTTCTTGTAAAACATTACCTTGGCCACTCTGTGAGCATCAAAATGCTTGGTTTTCATTTTTTCAGACTTATTGGCCAAAATCAAGCAACTCACCACAAGAAGGACCAACCATCAGGATTTTTCTTTATTTTCTTTCTTTACTCTCATTTTCTCTTATTCTCTTATTTTTTCTTTCTTTCTTTACTTGTATAATTTTCTTTTTTTTTATTTATTTCTTTAAAGCAGCAGCATCCCCTCCCCAAATCATGTATTGGGAGGTTCCATTATTTTTTCATTTTTTAGTATTTATAAGAGTGGGGATGGAAGGCAAGCCAAACACAAACAAGGAAAAGGAAACTAGTTATCTCTACCCAAGTCATCAAAAGTTCTCTGGAAATCATTTATCAACTCATCTTCATACCAGGCAAATTTTGCAGCCATTTCTTCAGAAGCAGTACCTGGAATCGTCCTGTCATTGGCATACATAATCACCTCTCTGCTATTTCTATCAACTCTCCTGAACAATCTGGCCACAGCATCTTGATTTTCACTAGCCGCGTTGGGATCTTCTCTGGTAACCCGGATAGGCCAACGTTCTCTTCTTTGGAATACTTGAGCGGCAGGAAACGGCAAAGGGGACATCCCATCTCTTCTTCTGCTGGAGCTGGCCACAGGTTGGAGTTGACGGGAGGTGTTTATGGGTGAGTTTCTGGGCTGTTGAACTGGAGATGGTCTTACTGCTGGATTCAAGGCAGGCCTGGTGGTGTGGGAAGTAGTTGGTGATGGAGGAGGAAGGGTTGCAGGAATTGAAGCAAGCATTGGTTGGAAGGTTCTTGGAGTGCTGGGAACCACTTGGCTTTGGAATCTGGGGTTGGCAAGAGGTTGAGAGGAGGAATTGCTGGATGGATGGCCACTTGAATGAGGAATAACTTGAACTTCTTCACCATCCAACTCATCACTTCCTTCAGCATCTGGATCTGATGGGGAATCAACAATTCTTCTTAGCTTCTTCACTACTTTCACCACTCCATCAGCATTGGTCCTTGAAATGGGAATTTCTGAGCTGTAGTGGATGGGCCTACCACCAATCGGAATGGGCCCTCCAACATTAGTCCATCTGGCCACATCCCTCTGCCTGGAACCAGTCACTACATCAAAATATCAGCATCAATTCAACCAAGAAATGCAAATCACTCACATTGAGAAAATCCAGAAGTGGCATCAGGGGTAGGTTCCTCAAGAATGGGGAATTCCTGCCCATAAGGCCCATCCTTCCTACTCCATAAGTGCCTCTTGACCCGGGACAAGGTTGATCCGGTACGGCGGCATGGCTTCTTCCCAATAAAGCAGAAATGGCATTTTGACAATCGAGGATTGTAATGTTGAAAGCAATCCTTCCCCCTGGCCAAACACTCAGTACAGGCAGGATCAAGAACTTCAACTGCTCTGAACCCATCATATGTTTGGGAGGGGTCAAAATGGCCAGAAGATGCCATGGAGGGAGAAGACAATCGACTGAAGACGCCAGAACCATGAAGAACAGACGGTGGCGGTGCAGAAGGGGAAGATTCAGTGAGTTCAGTCAGTTTGGAACTCATAACTTAAGAATGTGCAAGCAGAAGATTCAAGACGTCAGAATCAATCCACTCCACATCAAGAAAAAGAAATTTGACTCAAGGAATTGGGGCCATAAATCAATTATGCCCCACCTCAAAGCCTCTAAGGTGAAGGTTCACACCCCTTTGGGGCTGAACTCATCACCCAGGGCCTCCTCTGCAACTCTGGGGGAGGCCAAGATCTTGATGGTCCTGGACCCCTTCAATGGATCCAGGCCATATATGGTGAAAATTGGAATGGGGCCATTTTTGGGCCCCTTGGTCACCCTGGGTCCCCAGTAAATTTGGGCCCAGGGGCTCCATTTTGGTCCTGGGGGCCTCCAATAGCCCCCACGGACCGCGGACCGCGGCGTACGGTCCACGGTCCACGGCCCACGGACCGTAGGACCCCAAGACATCAAAAAGGCCTATTATGGCCAAAAACCCAGAAAATCAAAAAAATTGCCCTAGTCACCAAAACACCCAGCAAGGCCAAAAAGGCCATAAAAGCAAGATACATCAAGATCACTCAAGATGGAGGCCACAGTCCAAAACCCACTGGGAGGGCTGCCTGAGGCCAATTCCTTGGATCATGGGGACAAGACCCCTGGGAGGTTCATTGAATGGATTAAGTCTGGGCCAATGAGTACAAGTCATATACTCATTGGGCACCAATTTTTGAGCACAAGTACTCAATGGCCTTTATTCTGGGATATATCCCAAGGCCACATCCCAAGACATGGCTGATTGAATCAAAAGAAAGAATTGCATACTCTGGAAGGAATACTCACTCAAATTTGAAAAGAAAGGGGGGAATCAATTGAATTTGGCAGGGAAGAAGTAATGAAGGATTTTCAGGATAATGGTCAAGAGGAAAGAAATTTAAAAAGAAAATTTTTTGAAAAAATGTGGGGATATTGAGATGCCACTCAACAGTGGCAGGGTATTATGGTGTTCAGGAGCCCACCAGTTTCAAGAGGGGGATACTGTAACAACCATCCATCAGGGGTAAGGGTATTCATTCATACACCCACTCAAACACCTCAAATCAGCAAATCCAGTATCTGCATCAGCAGTCAGTTTCAGCAATCTTCAGTCTGAAACATGCATACAGTTTGGTACATCAATACAGCCTGTCAATACTTGTACAGGATGGATTCACCCAATACAGTTTCAATACACCAGTATGAAACTGTATGATCACTCAAATACACCACACCTCTTGTACAGGTTCTGTACAGCTGTACAGGACCTGTATTGGCCAGACTCAATTCAACAATCAATTATTCTCATGAAAATTCTTCTCTGGATCAGGGCTGGTGATTCTCACATATACCAGCCCCTCTTTCTCCCCCCTGGGGACTTTTCCCCAGTTAATTAATTTAGTTGATTTATTATTATCTGAATATTCTTATCCTTATATTTTGGGTATTATATTTATTTAATCTTAAGTTAGTCTTTGCCTTTTTCTTTCTTCGCCTGTACAGTATGAGTTGGGTGGCCATATCCTTATTAACCCTTCTCTTTCCATTCTGACAGGTTGAAACAGTGGACTTGGACTTGTTTGTGGTTGGCTCTTCTATTTCTTATTCTTATTTCTTTTGTTGCTGCTTTTCTTATATTCATTCTTTTAGTAATTCATCCTTAACACTCTTAAGTGTACCTCATCTTATCCTATCCTTGAGCCCTCCATAAGTGAGTCCCAGTTTACTGAGTGCCAGGCCCTCTTCACTTCGAAGAGCCCCTGTGACACTTGTATGTTTAGAAAGAAGTGATCTTTTTCTTTATTTTGATGCCTTTTAAGCTGGCTTGGCTCAGCTCCATGTTTTGGTGGTATCTTGGCTTTACAATTGGTTTATGGTATTTTGCTGTCATGCTTGTGCTCTGGTTTTGAGTCACAGGCTGACATACCCCCCCTCCAAAAAAGGCTCATCATTGATGAGACTGTTCAGTCCTCCTAGAGGCTCTGAATCTCCTTAGATGAAGGTTCCCATCTGGTATGGGATCTTCTGCCAACCATTTGTCTGTATCTGCTGTCTGGGTTTTAAGTCTGACCAAGTACTGTCTCTGGTCTTTACCATTAAGTATAATCTTCCTGGCCTTGATGATTTTCTTCACAGGGCCAGGTGAGTCTTCCACTTCCACTATGTCTAGTGGAGTTGAATTTTTCTTCCTGGAGGGGAACTTATCTTCCTCTGTCTGAAAGTATAGTTTAACCAAACTCATTGGGAATACTGGGTGTTTCCCAGAAAACTCCTCTGTCAGTTTGACCTCCACTGAATTTTACCTATCAGCTTAATGATAGTGAAGGGCCCCAAAAATGAGTATGTCATCCTATTTGGTCCTTTAAGGTTATTGAAGTTGAGTGTAGACACTAACACCTGGTCCACTTCTTTAAAGTCAGGTTCCATGTGTGATTTGTCACACCTCTCCTTCTTATATTCTTTTTACTCAGCTATGCATCTAGAAGCTGTGTCACAGGACCTCTTCCACATCTCATGGAAGTCTTTGGCTGTTGGGTGGGTAGTCAGAAGACTTTTCTTCAGGTGGTCCACAGGCAATAGGGGGTTCCACCATTTCTCTACCAGTGAGGGTGATTTCCCTGTTGTAGTATGCTGACTTGCATTGTAAGCCAGTTGAGCTTCTGGTATAAGTGTAACCCAGTCATGGGTATATCCTTCATGGTACTTATATTCCATGCCATAGGCACAGAACCTTCTAAGGATATCCTCCATGGTTTGGATCATACTTTCAGCTAGACCATCTGTCTGTGGATGGTAAGATTTATAAAATGCAAGCTTTGTAACTAGCATATCATAGAGGTTGGTCCAAAATTCTGATGTGAATTTTGGGTGCCTGTCACTAATGATGGTTTTTGGGACTCCACATGTGGATAGGATGTTATTCAAAAATAACAAGGCTGTATCCATTGCTGTGTCTTCCTTATGACATGGTAGGCACCTCACACTCTTGCTATACCTATCAACTATGACTATGCAAGAATTGGAATGTTCTCTGCCTCCTGGGACAGGTCCTGTGACCCAGTCCATGTTGATTGTCTCCCATGGGTGTTTGGGTTCTTCTGTGTTCTGAAGTAGCTCATACTCCTTCCCATATTTTCTATTTGCCTTCTGGAATCTTTCACAAGTGTTGATATATTCACTCAAGTCTTGTTCACATTTTGGCCACCAAGCTGGGTTTGCTCCCTTTCCTTGTTCCTGTCTTCACTCATGTGTCCCATATAGAGAAAGTCATGAAATTCTTTCAGGATAAGGGATATATGGTCCCTGTCTATCACTGTGAGTGCACTGGTGTGCTTTTCTCTATGATAGAGAAGGCCATCTATAAGGAAAAATGTGTTGTCCTTATAGTCTCTTAACCAGGGTTCCTCTAACTGGGATTCTAGTTCTAGGCTTCTGTACATCTGTTGGAGGAGTTGCAACAATATTCTACACTGTTTGTGTTTGGCATATTTCTTCATTACTGCACTGAAAAATTCATTATGCAATTCTGAGGAGCTTAGTCCTAATATGGGAGTTTCTGTCCCTTCTGGTTCAGTGTCTCCATTGTCTGGGGTACCACTTTCTGGTGCCCATTCAGAAAATCTGAAGTTCTTCCTCCTATCTATTTCCATGAAATGGATAGAGATCTTGGCTGCAACTTCAGGGTCATAAGCTGGATTGCTCTTGACATTATCCAGTGGCCATCTGCTAAGGCCATCTGCATTGGTATGACTTTTACCTTCTTTGTATATGATGGTCATGTTCCCTCTATAATCCTGGATGGCTATTTGCCATCTCAGCATGTGTCTATCTGTAGTCTTCATGTTCAGTAAAGACTTCAAGGCTTTGCAGTATGTGTAGAATTCAAAGACTGCACCCTCCAGATAATAATGGAGTTTCTCCAGAGCCCAGACTAAGCATAGAAATTCAGTCTGGGTGGCCCCATACCTGGCATCTTAATCTTTCAGTTGCCTAGAGATGTAAAATATTACTCCCTCTCTTGGTTCACCATCTACAATTTGTCTCTGGTGAAGGGCTTCCCCTAAGCCTTGGAAATAGGCTGCATCTAAATATAACTTGAATGGTAGTTCAAAGTCAGGTAAGATGTGCACAGGTGCATCAGTGAGTTCATTTTTGATCTTCCCATATGCATCCCTTCTTTCCTTGGTAATTTCAAAAACTACATCTTTTGAACATAACTTGTATAGACTACTAGTTATGTGGGCAAAATTTCTGATGTGGTTTCTGTAGTAGCTAGAAAACACAAGGAAAGATTGCATCTCTTTGATGTTCTTTGCTACTGGTTTTAGAAGTACTGCTGCTACTTTATTCTTTCCTATGGACAGCCTAATATCTGAGACTTTATGTCCTAGTTCCAGTAACTCTTGGTGGCCAAAATTGCACTTCTTAAGTGAAATTTTCAGATTTATGGGTGTGCATTTACTTAGGACTCTGTATATGTACTGAACATGGTCTTCCCATGTCTCTGAGTATATAATCATATAATCAATATATACTACCATCCAGCCTTCCATTATTTCTTCGTGAAATATTGTGTCCATCATCCTTTTGAGGTGGGCTGATGCATTTTTGATGCCAAATGGAATCCTGGTGTACTCATATATGCCCATATGGCATATTATTATGAGTAGTTTAATGGAGTTTGGTTTAACTTCATTCTGGTGAAAGTCTTTCATACAATCAATCTTGGTTTTGTATTTGGCTTTTGCCAGTTTGTCTAGGGCATGAGTTATACTTGATATAGGGTACCTTTCAGCTTTTGTGTATTTATTCAGAGCTCTGAAATCCCCACCCAACCTAGCTTTGCCATCATGCCAGGTGATACGGACAGGAGTGGTTATTTCCACTATTTCATTGTGCCCTATCTTCCTGATGGCATCCATTTGTAGGAGTTCATTTATGTGTTTCTCAATTTCCTTCATAGTTTCCAGACTTTCTGGGTATGGAGGTCTTTTCAGCATGGGTGGATAGGGTCTTTCCCAATCTAGACATAGTTCTATATCATGGCCTCTTATTTTACCTAAAGGTTCTTCACCAATGGAAAATGCTGGTCTATCCTTCCTCAGCATCTTCAGTAAACTAAGTTTCTGTTTACTGGTGAGGGTAGTGTTGAATTGGCTCTCTTTGAATCAATTCAGTAATTCTTCCAGAGATTCATGGGTAGAT
This sequence comes from Austropuccinia psidii, assembly GCA_023105745.1. NCBI lineage: Eukaryota > Fungi > Basidiomycota > Pucciniomycetes > Pucciniales > Sphaerophragmiaceae > Austropuccinia > Austropuccinia psidii. Next base: position 80,272,310 of record JALGQZ010000001.1, on the reverse strand, counting down.
ATTTGGTATATATCAAGTGGAAATTTCTTTTCATTGTTTGTACCAATGTTAATATGCCTGTTCTTACTATTGTAAATATCAATTCCATACATACTTTGGTAGTCTGTCCACAGTAAAAACCCTTGGATGTGGGCATCATCAAGCACAACAAACTCTGGGTTGAGTCTGATATTACCTTTCCTATGGGTTATAAATATCTCTTTGATTACTTTCCCAACATATGTCATCTTCTCTGATTCACTTTTGAAGCTCTTTGCCTTGGTTGGCAAGAGTTCTTTTTCCCAATTTGGGAAGTGATGATCCAGATAACTTCTGGCCACTATTCCACTATTGAGAAGTGTGCTCCACTGTCAATGATCAATGGGTGTTGGGCATTGTCAATACAAACAGTAATATTTGTTGCTGTCCCATGTATATATGCCATTCCTTTAGTTTGTGTAACTAGGAATGTGTGTGCATCTTGTGTGTGTGATTATACAAGTGCTTATTTGCAGTGTCTTGTGGCATACCTGCTTCTAACTGTATGTCTTGAATTTCTAGTGGTGTTTCCTCTTGGTACTCTACTATAAATTCTTCTCTTGGGTCTTGGTATTCATCAGATTATTCTCTGATGGTTTGAGCCTTGGGGTATATTTTACATACCCAAATAGGCCACAATTATCTTAAAAAATTCTGAACTATGCATAACCCATAAGTAATGCATATATTCAAAATTAATAATTTTTGATTTCAGAAAAGATGAAAGACTTTTTATTGAGGAAGTAAATCCATGGATTGCAGGCAAGATTTGGATTATACACAAAATTTCACCTAGGGTAGCTCCATAGAGTGAATAAGCTCAAATCAACTCTTTGAGGTGGTAATATGGAAAATACTTCAATATAAAATCATCAATACCACATAAAAGATCCGTGAATATTTTTGTTTTTCTCAATTTCACGCCAAAATAATGAGAATGTGAGAAATCCCATGTTACATATACACTAAGAATAGTGTTATGCATGTATCAGGCACTTAATATTATGGTATTCTTATATGCACTTTTGGTACACCCATAGTGGATATCAGTCTTGAAGCCTGAATCTCTATTTTTGACATGAAAATAGCTAGAGGGGACAAAACACATCAAAGAGAGCCAGGGTACCCAACTTATGAGGCCTCTGAGGCATGGACAGCTCCAAAGCTTATTTTCATGGCTGATCTTGGACTAATTAGTAAGCTAAAGCCTTTTGGAAACTTGGTTACCAAGTCAGAACTTCAGTATATCATAAGAAAATAACAAATAAGCTGCTATTTTGATGTGCCAAGGAGGTAAAGAGCAGATCAGACTCCTGTAAACATGTCAATTATTAATGACTCTCCATGGATAAACCCCAAAAGAGTAATTAAAACCCTTTTTGGACTAGTATCCATTGATTTACCTCATAGCAACCAACCATAAACTGCTATTTGCAATTCTATGTAGAAATGAGGTAAAAACTTCAAAAATTAATTAAAAATACAATTCTTAATGAATATTTCTGCATCCTTCATGCCCGATTTAGGAATGTATAATTAATAAAAAAACCAAAAATAATTATACTTTTATATATAAAACTCAATTTTTTACTTACAGTCCATTTTTGATGATTCCATGTGAAACACAGAATCTTGAAAAATTTACATAAAAAACATTCTGTGATTAAATTCCCAATAAAGTTGATAAATTTGAGAAATAAATGATTGTTTTGGTATAAAAGAAGCTTTACAGCTTTTACACCTTTTATTCTTAACCATAAATGGGTTGGTAGTCACGTAAAAGCCTCAATTAAGTAATTATGATAATCTTACGTGACAAAAGATGATGCAATCAATAATAAAAAAGGTTTATTGTTTTATAACTCACTGGTTTTTCAGATTCCTTCATGGAATGCCTCTGTGAGCTGTCCTAGACTTAAAAGAGGCTTCCTCTTGCTGTTTTTTCCAAATCATCACATTATTCCATTATACCTTTATTACCACCAAGTAAGTATTAGTTGAAGCTATTTGTTTAGTGTTTTATTCTTTTAAAATCAATCAGAAAGACGTAAAATCATGGAAATGAACTATATATTGTTGGAATCTTGTTATAAATCCATTTTGATCCTTTAAATCCACAATTATCCATCAATTTTTCTACTCTTATCTTTCAATAAGCTCTTTGGAGTATTAGTGAGTGTTTTGATTTAATTCTTAAAGTTTTTCTCTAGTAATAGTTTTCTTCAAGGGTTATTTTCATAATTACTCTTATAAAGGATAATTATATATTAAACTAATTTTATTATTTTAATAAAGAAGATTTATTATTAAATTCTTCTTATAATTGATTCTTGTAGGAAATTACTGCTCACTGTTATGATCACTAGTAGTGTATAACAAGCAAAAGAAATAAATAATTAATTAATTATTCAATTGTGTTTATAATTATTCTTATTATTATATTTCATAAAAACAGTAATAGTACTGCTGATTCAGAATCCTCTTTTTGGGATTCCTCCTCTAGAACCTTCTAAATGTCAGATACTTTCTTCATTGACTTTGTATAGTTATTGGCCTAATGGTCTGTTGAACCACAATTGTGACAAGAATTCTTCTTCTTAGTCACCTCTGCCACTATTTATCAGGGGTTGTCTTTGAATTCCACCCTGAAAGGTTGTTTCTCTCTGAAACCACAGATTTTATATGAAGAATATTTCCCTATATTTGTTCTCTTCCTTAAATCTTGTAAGATATTTGCAATGTCATCTAGAGTGCAATTTTGGTTGTATCTGCATTTTACTGCATGCTCTAGCTCTCCTGGAATTTGTGATTCCACATCTGAATATTCATTTGAGGATCAATGGCTTTAAGTTTTTTAAACTGTCTACAACACCACTAATATGGATCTTTGTCCACAGGAGTATTTGTCATTTTCAAATGGCATGGTCTTCTGCCATTTCCAAGTACAATTGCTATACTTTTGGATGATTTGATTCTTCCACCATGACCAGTTTCTTCTGCCATGGATTTATTTCATCTCTATGTACAAAATACTAGCATGTCCTTTAAATTCTGCATTCAATCTAGCAGTAATGAAGTAATCTGGCATTCTTGGTGCATCAATAAAGAGTCCATCGATATAATAAATTAGTTACATATGATCATATTTTCCTATAGCAGAGATTGGGGCCATCTTGAGGCCTCTGGAAGCTGTTTCAAGGCTTCCTCCTCAGAATTAGACATATTATCTGCATCTTGGCATTGAGATGGAGATCTTTCCTTATTCACCAATAATGCATCTGGTTTGATGTCTTCTTGGTGGAATGAATTCTCCAAAGAATGGCCTTCTGGTTGGGGCTTCATGTTTTGGTAGACATTAAAAAACTTGTTTATTTCTTGATCCAGACAATCCCTGTGCCTTTTGAAGTGGTGTTGCTGTTCAAAGACTTTATTCAGTCTTTTGTTGGTTTCTTCAGGGGCTTTTCCCAATTGAGAACATTTCTCTTCAATGGCTTTTATTGTAGCCTCTTGTAAGATTGAATTTATTTGAAAACTTTCATTTATCCTCTTGAGATCATCAAGTGATTCTTGAGTTTGCACTGCATATTTGGACATTTTTAACTACAGTTTATCACTGTTTAAGTTACTCTCAGGCGTAACAACATTATGTTCTGTCTTAGTGGGGCTAATGATTCTGGAAGTATTTCCAGCTATTTCTGGCTTTTTTGTACTTCTTTCACCTAGCCCAACAGCTTCTCTATCATTGGGTCTGACTATCTCTGCCTTTGGTTGAAAGAGGTCTTGTTTTTGCCCTTTTATCCTTGTCTTCTCCTGGAAACTACCTGGTATTGTGAAGAATGGTGACTCTTGGTCACTGAGCTGTTGGTTCCTGAATGGTGTAAAGCCACTGGAGAGCTGGTTTTGTCTACTCCTTGTGAGCCTAAAGGAATCAGAGTAAGCCCTGTCTGGTTCAGCTGTTCTTCTATAGCTTGTATAGTGGCTTGAGTCTCAGTTATCCTGGTTGCCCTCTCCTCCAGGAGTCTGAACTGCCTGGTGGGATTCTAGCCTTTTGTGATTTCCATAAGTTCTTTGAAGTTTATCTCTTTGGGACATATCTTCTGGAAACTTGCTCAAAGGTCTTCCCAGTGGGAAGCTAGGTTGAACCTCTTGTTGTCCATACTCCATTGGAAAAGATCTTTGAGAAGTTGGTGGAGCTGAAGAACTTTATCCATATATTTCTAGTCCTCTGGTTTGAGGTTCCTGTTTAATTTGAAAGTGAATGGCAGGGTGGGTATGATTTCCCTTAGTGTCTTGCCATCCCCCACTGTGTCAAGGTGTCCTCTTCCAGGTCTTCTGGTTCTAGACAAGCCTTCTCTGTCCTCTGGTTGGTTCCTTTGAAAGCCAAGGCTTCTGAGGTGTACTGGTGACATATCAGTGTTTGCAAGCAGTCAAAAACCTTATGGTCTTAGGGTATTTACCTTTGACTGTGCCTTGTACAAATTTTTTGTCTTCTGATTTTGGCAATTTACCTTTAGAGGTTAGAACTGGGTTAATTGTGGTAATCTTCCCTGTACAAGTGCTTAAGGGTGGTTTATCTTGTATTGAAGCAGAGTTTCATGGTTTTCTATTCCTCTGAGTGGCAATGGGTGTCCATTTCTTTGCTGTAATCAGGCCTTCACTGTGCCTCTTTCCCTTTCCCTTGCTGCCCTCTAGTTCTGAGGGTGTCACTGGTGTGTTGGCCTGTGACTGGGTCTAAAGTGGTATGTAAGTTTCTTCCACTGAATAAAACAGGAAAAGAGGGCTTAATGTCAGTTAAGACTCATTAAAATGCTGCTTGCATGTCTAAGAATGGCCTCAGGGCTTGTATGTTACTACAATATGCCCTTGTATAATCACAGTGTAATTGAATTAACAATTTCATGTCAGAAATACAGCTTACAGATATCTGGTACACTGTTTGTATGCCAGTACCTCAGAGAATGACTTGTAAATAGCAAGTATAATCTGATACAAGTGGTATATAAGAGGGTAATTGAATTAACAACACACCCAGCCACACCTCTACTGTTGGTTTTACAGTAAGAGGTGTCCTTATTTTAATTAAAAAAGGAGTTTATTAATGGCTTAAATTGTTTTTATATGTAAAACACGCCAAAAATAAGGGTTGTTCTGGTGATTAAATTATAATCAACCATGCCACAAATTGATTCAAATAAGATAAAAATTATATATATTTCTATTAAGAAATTATGCCTAAAAAAGGTAAAATAATTTTTTAGAATAGAGAAAATAAGAGAAAAAACTCACTCATAAGGTCCAAAAAAGTTAAAAAAAAACACGGCCAGGCCCCCAAAATGTCAGGCTGAGTCTATGACAAAGGTGTATAATTGTATTGACTGGCTTTAACTATGACTGTGACGCAGTAGAAAATGATAATAAAAGATGTTTTGATTGGAATAAGGGTTTAAAATAAAGTAATAAGGGCTTTACTATAATATTATAGTGGTGGTGAGCACTGTTGAAAGCCCTGGGTGCAGTCTTATCAGTTGGATTACTATAATAAGAGCTACAATACTTAAGTTTAAAGTATAAAATGTTTATTTTCCAAGGGTATCACTGTCTTTGACAGTTGTACTATGTAGGAATTCAAGAGCAGGATGGGGATTCCATTTCTGGCAGTGAAAAGGCCTCCTTTTATCCTGAAATGGGGTGAAAAGGCTGATAGAACTTTTTACGCAGAGGAAGTGAAGATTTTTCACTCTCTAGGACTGGCTCATGGTTTTCAAAAAGGCCTTTATAGCCTTTATAGGGCTCCAATGTGGTTTCGAAGCCACATCTGGGCAGTTTTCACCAATACAGGTTGAAAATGTTCATCTGGGGACCACATATCCTGGTCCGTAAAATACCATAAATAAGTACAAAATATGAATTAACTCATAATCTAATGAAAAAACATGTGAAGAAAATTACACCATTAGATTCCCCATGGTAAAATTCACACATGTCATTTTTATGGCATATCTGAAAAGTCAATAATTACTGAAGTATAAGTAATAATACCTTCAAAAAGGTACAAAACCTCATTTATATTAGAAACCCAGGAAAAAAATGTGAAAGAAAATGTACCATTTGTTTCTCCATAAAGATCTAAACATAAAACTATTATAAAGAAAATCTCCAAAGTCAATACTTAAGGAATTAAGCTGAATATATGCACTTCTTGGGTCAATGCATATATTCATGGTTTTTAGCTAATATCTCTTGAAATATACAAGATAGAGAGATAAACCAAAAATGAGGTCACCACGTAATTACTGTAGGCTCACAGATATTAGCTTTATCTCACATGTTATAAACAAGTTTAAAACTTGTAATAGATTATTCAATAAAATCAATAGAGCTGTTGACCAATTTGTTGTGAAAGTGGTATAAACTTAGAAGAAAGTAGACAGTCAGACTCTAATAGCTCATACGTAAATAATGACGTAATTGTTATTATAATATTCAAGGGATAACCCCTTGAAATCATGGTTTGAAGTTTAAAATACTGAATTTCAACAGAAAAGATGAGTTACAAGGAAAATCATCAAAAATAGAGTTTTGATGATGTAAAGAAATGGTCTTTAAAGCTCAATAAGGACATGCCAAGATTTAAGAATCAACTCTAATAGTAACTGTAGCGTGTATAAATTGAATGATATTAATGATCAAAGTTTAAGCTTGAATTTGATCATTTATGATCACTCACTGTAATCTTATTTTAAGCTTAACTGTCATATAAGTGATAAAACTGATTAATACCATTTTATTATGATTAATACTAAAAAATACACAAATTTTAGGCTTCTGCCAAGCCTATGATGTCATCAAACTTAGAGTTATAGTGATAACTCTAAATAATGGCGTAATAATGAGATAAGATGGTTTGATTATGATGTAATCATCACTAAAGCTGAAAATATTGATCATTTCTATTAGAAAGCATCACTACCCTTCTACTAGAAGCCTGCTGGACTCTAGAAGGGAAGTATTTACTATAAATAGAGCTCTTTTTACTCTATTTTCCCCTCAGACGCTTACAAAACATTAAATTATTAAATCAAAAAGGTAATTTCTTTATTCTTTATATAGAAAACTTTTATATTATTAAAGAACAAAGATAATCTTATAGTAATTTTCATTTCTGACGTGATTATTACAATTATTCAATTGTTTTGTTTAAATTTGCCTTAAAAACCTCTATTCCACGTAAAATCAAGAGAAATTGTAATTTCTCTTAACTTTTATTGTAACTACAACTCAAATAAGTTTTATTTACATTTCTAGGTGTAAAACTATTCAAAATTATTATATTAAGCATTAAAACTAGGTTAGTTCTCTTATTATAATAAGTTTTCTCTATTATTACTTTAATAATTCTATAATTGACATAAATAGTATTTATATTTATTTATAGCTTTAATATTAGTAATATTATTGTTATTAATTGTTTTTTATTAATAAAAAACAATTTTTTACGCCTTTATTATTTGTTGGTAACAATAATAAAGTGCTTTTAAATATATTAATTCTCTTATATTAATAGATTTATTTTATTATATTATTTTTTTATAATATGAATTATATTATTATATTTATTTAATAATATAATTATTTTACGCCATAATTATAATATTTCTTTATTATTATAGTTATTTTTATCTTATTTATTTCATTTATAAGGACATTCATAGTACAATAAGTAAAATATTAGTAATTTTTACTTATTTTTTCATAGTCAAACCTTACATTTTGGGGCCTGGCCGTGATATTTACTCTAAAAGACCTTTAAAAATATTTTGATTGGGTTTATCCAATACTAAATTATAATTATAGTCATAAAATTATATAATAATTTTCTATTTATTGATTTTAAAAAGCTATTGAGGAATTTGGAAAGCAATTGTACTGTCTTACACATGGTTTTTCACATCCTTAGACTTGCAAGAACTTTCTTTGAGTGACTCTAGTGATTAAGAAAGATATTTATAAATCAAAAATAATGTTATATTATAAATTAATTTTATAACAAGAATCATATTAATTTTTATTTTATTCTTTGAAAATAAAAACATAAAAAATATTAAAAAATATTAAAAACCAATAAAAAAGGTTGTTTTTATTCATTTCATTTTTTCAAAGATATAAAGGCAATTTTTACGTGGAAAATTGCAATATCTTACCAAAAAACAACACTTCTTATATAAAAGACTTATATTTATTTGTCTTTTTTAGTGTTTGAAGACAATCCAACAGAGATAAACCAAGCCACTGTTGAAAGATTGGTGGAAGAAACCTGTCCAAGTTCTCCAACACCAATTTTCATTAAGAAAAAGAAAGCTAAGGAATTAGACTTTCCAGGACCCACTATTCAGGACTCTGAAGGTGAGTACCTCATTTATAAATTGCCATAAGAAGAATTCTTGTCCTGAAATCCTCTTATTTCTTATTTCTCAAATCATGACTACCAGAAGAGGATCCCAATACTCCATCCAATCAGATGGAGCTGGACTCCGAGGTAGAATTGATTCCTCAAAAGGGAAAAGAAAGGGCAATATACCCAGTGGAACACAATCTATACAAGGAAGTGCCTTATCCCAAAGGAAAGTCCCAGAAATGCCCATGATATCTGAATAAGAGTTAGAAATAAGTATGAGTAACTCAAACAGGTACAAATCACATTCAGAGGGCTCAGATAGACATTTACATGAGCCAGTACAAGCAGTACTACACAGTTTACAAAGACAAGGACTGGGACATGTTGCCTCAATTACACCAAGGAGTGATGAACTCCTGGAACATCCTCAAAAGGTTTCCCACAGAGGAGGAGATAGTGGTATATGCAAATGGATGGAATTCACTGTCATCCAAGCCTCAAATCAAAAAGATCAAGGAGTACCACTCCAAAAAGAGGGAGGCAAGGAAGGAAGAAGCCACAGTAGCTTCTACCAGCAAGCCTCAAGTCAACAAACCTCCCCAAGAAGGGAAGAAGAACAAGAAAAAGAATTGGAGGAAACCATATTCCCCAAGCTACAGGATTACAAAAATCCAAAAAGATGCCATGGACAATGTCTTCAACATGGCCAGAAATTTGATGGAATTAAAAGACAAGGAGGAGCAAAGAATGAGACAACCCCATTTCCCAAAGAAATAACCTTATATCCTGATGTTGTAAATACTATAACATAGCTTAAAGACAGTATTTTACCTCTTAAAGACATTAAAAATAGTTTATTATCTTTACAAGAAATAAATAATAGCTTATCATCTTTGACAAAAATTGTTTTAAAAAATAAAAAACGAATTGATAACATTAAGTTTATGGTTGAAAATAATAAACCAAAATTTTGAATTGACAATACTCAAAAATTGATACAAGGGCAACAAGAATTGTATAAATAAATAAAAGATATCAAAGATAAAACTTTGACAATCAATTATGACATGAGTATTGACAATCTTCTAGAAAAACTGAACAAATCAAGTATTTCTGTAGAACAATTTGAAGAAAAGAATTCATCACACCAAAAATTACTTTTAGACCATGTGGAAAAAAGTGATGAAGAAAGAATGCATCTGAAAGATGACATTCAAAGTGAAATAAGACTTATCACTGAAAAGATGGATAAAATTAATGAGGCTATCTCAAATATTCCAAAGTTGTCAACTCCATTTTCTCACATAAGAAGCCCTGTTAAACCAAAAGAGCAATTAACAAATCCATTCATAACAGACTTAAGTCACCAAGACAATAACCAAGTATTAATGAAGGAAGCACCTCAACTGAAAGAATGGCCAACATTCACAGGAGAAGGTGAATATCACCATATGTCATTTATTAAAACAATTGACATGTTAAAAGAGGATTATGCCATACCAGATGAATTGATCACTGCAAGATTACACTCACTGTTTGAGAAATCTGCAAAAAGATGGTATTATGGCATAAGACAAACAAATGGCAAAAATACCTGGTCTTGGTGGAAACAAGAAATAATCACCAAGTGGGATAATGATGCCTGGAGTTACAAGATAGAAAATTCATTTGAAAACTCCTTCTTTGACTTGGTTCTTAAAACAAGTTGAAATATTAAATGCACTTTACCCAGAAATGTCACAAAAAATGGTACACATGAAAATACTTAGGAAATGTGGAGGAGAATCGGAACATGCCCTGAGGAGCAGGTGTATAGAACCATGCTCCACTGAAGAATATATCAATGCAATAGAGGACAAAGTGATAAGAACAAAAATTGGCAGAACTTGGAAAAAACTGGACATTAAAAGTCCAAATAAGCCATTTATCAAAAAAGATAAATCAAAAGAAGCTTTCAATCCCAATACATCCAACAATAATGGGCAAATGAAATGCCATAAATGTGGGGGTATTGGACACTTAGCCAATAATTGCCTTAAAAAAGCAAAAACAAATTAAATTGTGGAAACAGAAGACCACAATGAAAAAGAAGAAGAATCTGATTCTGAAAAGGACACAGAAGAGTCAGAAACTTCTGAGAGTGATGAAATTAATATAATTAATGCACAAATTAATAGTATTGATATAATCTATGAAGTACTAGATGTTAACTCAAACTTACCACAAGTTGGAACATCTGACACAAACCTGACAAATGTACAAGATGCCAAACTGTATAGAACCAAGCCTGCAAAAGGAATGGGATATACAGCTGGAAAATCAAGTATAAGTATTGTAATGGCTGATAACCAAGAGGCAAACGTAAACTTGGATACAGGAGCATATTGAACCTGTGTTGGTAAAAGTTATTTAAAAATGATTGTTCCAGATTGGGAAGAAAAGCTTATACCAATACAAGGTGTCAAATTTAGTAGTGCAAGTGAAAGCATGAAGCCCCTTAGAATAATTGACTTACACTCATTTTTACTCATCCTTCAAAATGTGTCAGAATTAAAGTAGAGTTTGTGGTAATGGACAACTGTACTAGTAATAACTTCATACTTGGAAATGACTGCTTGTAAATCTATGGTATAGACATCTCTGACCAAAAAGACAGATATTTTACTATAGGAGACAACAAAAGACAGAAGTTTGGCTTCTTAAATAACCAAAAACAAATTACAGTTATTAAAAATGAAGAAAAAAGTCCAGAAAAGAAAATTTTCATATCTGAAAAACTCAAAGAGGCAGAATTCAATTAAGATTTAACAGAAAAAATGAAAGAAAAATTGATTGACCTCTTATTTAAGTATAAAAATTCCTTTTCAACTGACAAAGGGCCACTAGGTGCCATAATTGGGAATGAGGTAGATATAATTCTTAATGTGGAAATGCCTTACCCACCCTTACTAAGGAGACCTGCTTACCCAGCTAGTCCATGGGCTAGAGAAGCCTTGGAGGTACACATTAAAGAATTAATAGACCTTGCAGTATTAAGGAAATTAGGAAATAATGAACAGGTAGAAGTCACTAAACCTGTCATTATAGCTTGGCATAATGGAAAATAAAGAATGGTAGGGGACTTCAGAGCCATGAACACCTATACCATCCCTGACAGATATCCAATACCCAGAATCCATGAGACATTGACACAATTGTCACAAAACAGCCATGGATGCTCTAAAGGGTTTGCATCAAAATGTCTTAACAGACAATTCCAAGAAACTAATAAGGATAATAGTCCACTGTGGAATCTTTGAATATCTCAGGATGCCATTTCATATACAAAATGCACCATCCCATTACAAGAGGATGATGAATACCATATTTCCTGAAGAATTCTCCGAAGGATGGCTGATTATTTATATTGATGATAACATAGTTTGCTCAGAGACTTGGGACAATCACCTATAGAGACTAGAAAGAGTCTTGCAAAAAATAGTCCAAGTAAACATGAAAATCTCCCTGAAAAAGTGTCATTTTGCATACAGTGAGGTGAAAGCACTAAGACATGTTGTATTTGGACTAAGTTTGGGCATAGACAAAAATAAAGTAGCAGCAGTATTATTGAAACCAATTCCCCAAACAAAGAAAGAAATGCAATCATTTCTAGGACTTGCTGGTTATTACAGACAACATATAAAAGATTTTGCAACAATTGCTAAGTCATTGTATCAGCTCTGTGACCAACAAACAGTCTATGAAATTACTGAAGAAAGAGTCAAAGCATATGAAGAATTGAAAAATTCCATAACAAATGCCCCATTTATTCTAATTCCAGATTGGAAACTACCATTGAAATTATAAATTGATGCTTGTGGAGAAGGACTAGGTGCTGCACTACACCAGACAAAAATCATTAATGATAAACCAGTGGAAGGACCAATTTGTTTTATTTCAAGACAGATAAAGCCAACAGAGGCAAGATATGGAGCAAGCCAAATGGAATGCCTATGCTCAGTGTGGGCTTTAGAAAAATTACACTATTACTTGGATGGAACAGTATTTGATGTGATTACAGACTGTAATGCTGTAAAATCTCTATTAAATATGAAAACTCCAAATAGACATATGCTGAGATGGCAAATTGCTATCCAAGAATATAGAGGAAATATGACTATTGTTCATAAATCTGGTAATATTTATAAAAATTCAGATGGTCTTAGCAGATGGGCTCTAGAAAATACTCCTGAAAATCCAGCATGGGTACCACAGGAGGAGCACCATATAGAAGGGATATGTGTCACAAATTAGATGAAATATGGAACAAGGCATATGATGAGGGAAGACTCCACCTCCTTGATGGAATCCTCTATCATAGAACAAAACACACATGTGTTATGGCCTTGAAAGACAGAACTCTAATAGAAACTATTTTACATGAGTGTCCTGATAGTGTTGCAGCTGGACATCTCTTAGAAGATAGAACACTAGAGAGGGTGAAAACATGCTCTTGGTGGCCAAATTGGAAGAAAGATGTTGCAGAATACTGCAAAACCTGTGACAGATGTCAAAAAGCCAACAGAGCCACAGGAAAGAACTTTGGAATGATGATCCAAATCCAAGAACCAAAATCCCCTTGGGAAATAGTTCATATGGATTGGGTAACAGAATTACCCCCAGGAGGAGACAGAAGTTATAATGCATGTATAGTGTTAGTTGACAGGTATAGCAAAACTCCTATGTTCCTACCATGTCACAAAGATGACACAGCCATGGAAACAGCCATAATGATATGGAATAAAGTCATTAGCCACACAGGCGTATTCCAAAATATCATAAGTGACAGAGACCCAAAGTTCACTTCAGCATTATGAGCAAACCTCTATAACTTGTTTGGGACAAAATTGTAATTCTCAACAGCTTACCATCCTCAAACTGATGGCTTAGCAGAAAGAATGATACAAACCTTGGAGGACATGATCAGAAGATTCTGTGCTTATGGACTAGAATCTGAAGATTCTGATGGTTTTACCCATGAGTGGTGTACATTAATACCAGCTCTTGAACTGGCATATAAAACATCAATCCATTCTTCTACTGGCAAAACACCAGCACTGCTAGAAAAAGGTTGGAATGCAAGACTTCCTTATGATACCCTCAAAAAGGACTTAGTGGATATAAATCCAACAGGAAGCAGTTTCAAAATAATTCTTGACAAAGCAAGACACCATGCAAACAGATGTATGCAAGATTATTTCAAATATGCAAAAGAAAGATGGGATGAAAGTCATAAACCACCTGACCTCAAAATAGGAGACTTGGTCCTAGTGTCAACTCTTAATTTCAAGAATATAAGAGGAACAAAGAAATTGAAAGATTACTTTGCAGGACGATTCATGATAAAAGCACTACATGGACCTAATGCTGCGCAATTGGAGCTCACAGGTGACCTAATGAATAAGCACCCAACTTTCCCTGTAATTCTGATAAAACCTTACAGCTCAAGTGACAAGGAATTATTTCCACTCAGAAATAAAACCCCACTTGAAATACCCCCCTTGGAAGAAGGAGAGGAAAAGAAAATTGTGAAAGTCCTTAAAGAAAGAAGGACAAGAAATAAAAAAGAGAGAGAATACCTTGTAAGGTATAAAAATCCGACTCAAGAAGATGAATGGCTACTTGAAAAGGATATAAAAAATTCTGATGAACTGTTAAAAAGGTTAAGACATGAAAGAAAGCCTAAAGAATAGAGAAATCAAGCATTATTGAGCTTCAAGACTGATAAAGTCTATTGAAGAGGTAGGACAGTGGATGATATCCTAATCAACTATATCAAATTGTGGTACAATCTTCTTTGGTGGTAGGGAATGTGAGCCTTTGAGATATGACCACATATCCAAAAAGGTCACAGCAAAATTTCTGTAATAATTATCCTTATGATAATTATCTCAAAAATTAGTAAAATACCATAGATAAGTACAAAATCTGAATTAACTCAGAATCTACTGAATAAGAATTTGAAATATATCACACCATTAGATTCCTCATTGTAAAATACACATATTTCAATTTTATGGCATATCTGAAAAGTCAATAATTACTGAAGTATATGTAATAATACCTTAAAAAGGTACAAAACCGCATTTATCTCAGAAACCAATGAAGCAATTTGTGAAAGAAATTGAACCATTAGATTCTCCATAAAGATATACACTTAAAAGTATTATAAAACTAATCTCCAAAGTCAATACTTAAGGAATTAAGCTGAATATATGCACTTATTGGGTCAACACATATATTCATGGTTTTTAGCTAATATCTCTTGAAATATACAAGATAGAGAGATAAACCAAAAATAAAGTCACCACATACCTACTGTAGGCTCACAGATATGAACTTCATCTCACAAGCTATAAACAAGTTTAAAACTTGTAATGGATTATTGAATAAAATAAATAGAGCTGTTGAACACTTTGTTGTGAAACTGATCTAAACTTAAAAGAGAGTAGACAGTCAGATTTTGAAAGTTCATATGTAAATAATGATGTAGTTTTTATTATAATATTCAAGGTATAGCCCCTTGAAATCATGGTTTGAAGTTTAAAATACTGAATTTCAACAGAAAAGATGAGTTACAAGAAAAATAATCAAAAATAGATTTTTGCCGATGTAATAGAATGCTCTTGGAAATTTAATACAGACATGCCAAGCTATCAGAATCCACTCTCAGAATAGCTTTAGTGTGTATAGCTTAAAAGGTATTAATGATCAAAGTTTAAGCTTAAATTTGATCATTTATGATCACTCACTGTAATCTTGTTTTAAGCTTAACAGTCATATAAGTGATAAAACTGATGAATACTATTAGATTACAATTAATACTAATAAAATCCACGAAGTTTAGGCTTCTGCCAAGCCTATGATGTCATCAAACTTAGAGTTATAGTGATAACTCTAAATAATGGCGTAATAATGAGATAAGATGGTTTGATTATGATGTAATCATCACTAAACCTTAAAATATTAATAATTTCTAGTAGAAATAATCAGTACATGTCTACTAGAAGGGAGGTATTTACTATAAATAGAGCTCTTTTTACTCTATTTTCCCCTCAGATGCTTAAAAAACACTAAATAATCAAATCAAAAAGGTAAATTCTTTATTCTTTATATATAAAACTCTTATATTATTAAAGACAAAAGATCATATTTATTATAGTCATAAATCTTGATGTGATTACTTCCATTATTTAACAGTTTTGTTTAAATTTCTCTCAGAAATCTCAAATCCACATAAAATCAAGATAATCTGTAACATCTCTTAATTTGTATTGTAAATACAATATAAATAAGTTGTATTTATATGATTTGGCATAAACCAATTCAAAAATATTATATTAAGTGTTAAAAGTAGGTTATTTCTTATTATTATAATATATTCCTCTCTACTATTACTTTAATAATTCTTTAATTAATATAAATAGTATTTATATTAATTTATAGCTTTAATATTAGTAATATTATTGTTATTAATTGTTTTTTATTACTAAAAACAATTTTTTACGCCTTTATTATTTGTTGGTAACAATAATAAAGTGCTTTTAAATATATTAATTATCTTATATTAATATATTTCTTTATTATATTATTTTTTATGATATAAATTATATTATTATATTTATTTAATAATATAATTCTTTTTACGCCATAATTATAGTAATTGTAAGATGTGACTATGAAACTGATGATAATATTACTATTAATCAACAGTACTATGTCTGTTATTATGAAATATAATAATAAAAAAATTAGTATAACCACAATTAAATAATTATAAAATTATTTCTTTCACGTGTTATACACTACTAGTGATTATAACAGTGAGCAGTAATTGTCTACTAGAATCAATTACAAAAAGAATTTAATAATATAAACTTCTTTATTAAAATAATAAAATTATTTTAATATATAATTATCTTTTACAAGAATAATTATAAAGATAATTCTTGAAGAAAACTATTACTAGAGAAAAACTTTAAGAATTAAGAATAAATGACTCACTAATACTCCTAAGAACTTATTGATAGTTAAGGGTAGAAAAATTTGACGTGGAATTGTGGATTTAAGGGATCAAAAGGATTTATAACAGTATTACAACAATATATAGTTGGATTCTATGATTTCACGTCTTTCTGGATGATTTTGAAAGATTTAAAACACTTAAGAATAGCTTTAACTAATACTTACTTGTTGGTAATAATGATTTAATAAATTGATAAGATGATGATACGGAAAAAACAGCAAGAAGAGGCTTCTTTTAAGTCAACAACAGCTCACAGAGGCGTGCCATGGAGAAAACTGAAAAACCAGTGAGTGAGAAAACAATAAACCTTTTTGGATTAATGATTGCATCATCTGTTGTCACGTAAGATTATCATAATTACTTAATTGATGCTTTTACATGACTACCAACCCCAATATGGTTAAGAATAAAAGGAGTAAAAACAGTAAATCTTCTTTTATTCTAAAATAATCATTGATTTCTCAAAGCTATCAATGTTATTGCCAATTTCATCACAGGTTTTAATTACTGTGAATTTTTGAAGATTCAGTGTTTCACGTAGAATGGTCAAAAATGGACTGTAAGTAAAACTTTTAATTTTACTAGTAAAACTATAATTATTTTTGCTTGTACCATAGATAATACAGTTCTTAATTGGTCCTGAAAGTTTCAGAAAGATTTATTGAGAATTGTCTTTTTAATGAATTTTTGAAGTTTTTACCTCATTTCTATGTAGAATTGCAAATAGCAGTATTTTGCTGGTTGCTATGAGGTAAATCAATGAATATGAGTCCCAAAAGGGTTTTAATTACTCTTTTAGGGTCTAGTCATGGAAATTAATCCAGAACTGACGTGGTTACAGGAGTCTAAGTAGCTCATTACCTCCTTGGCACGTCAAAATAGCAGGTTATTTGCTATTTTCTTGTGATTACAGTAGGTGTAACTTGGTAACCAAGTTCCCAAAGAGTTTTAGTTTACTAATTGGGCCAAGATGAGCCATGGATTCATGCTCTGGAGCTATCCACGCCTCTGAGGCCTCAGAAGTTGGGTACCCTGGCTCTCTTTGATGTCTTTTGTCCCCCTTGCTTATTTTTCACGTAAAAATAGAAATTTAAGCTTAAAGTGAGATATCCACTATGGGTGTACCAAAAGTCCATATAGGAATACCATGATATTAAGTGCTCAAAACATGCATAACACTATTCTTAGTGTATATGTAACATGGGATTTCTCACTTTCCCATTATTTTGGCTAAAAATCAAGAAAACAAAAATTTTCACGGATCTTTTATGTGGTATTAATGATGTGGTATTGAAGTATTTTCCATTTTACCACCTTAAATACTTAAATTGAGCTTATTCACTCTATGGAGCTACCCTAGGTGAATTTTTGTGTAGAATCCAAATCTGGTCTTTAATCCATGGATTTACCTACTCAAAAAAAATTATTCATCTTTTCTGAAATTGAAAATGATGAATTTTGGATATATGCATGACTTATGAGTTATGCATAATTCAAAATTTCTTTTTAAGATAATTGTGGCCTATTTGGGTATGTAAAATATACCTCAAGGCTCACAGTAATTCTTTATTATTACAACTACTTTTTATCTTATTTATTTTATTTATAAAGACATTCATAGTACAATCAGTAAAATATTAGTAATTTTTACTAATTGTTTCATAGTCAAACCTTACATAAATAGACTCACCCTGACATATATCAAATTTTGAAGCTCCACAAAAAATCAGTACAGAAATAAGGTAGATCTAAAAAGAAATAAATCAGCTTCAAAATCATCAAGAAATTTCCCTTATGCACAAAGAACATATCTTAAATGCTAGCATTTCTTTCAGGAAGCTCATCCAGATAACAGATCTAATTATTTCATAGAATATCAAAATAAGGAACTATTGAGTAAAAATAGAATAAATGTTTCATTCACAAGCTTGCAAAGGGTTCCTCATGATGGAAAATTATCTCCGATATATTGGGTGAAAGGATTTTCATAAGATCAAGAACTGAAGAAGCAAATGGAAGTGAAAGCCAAGAAAGAATAACAAAATAAAAAAGAGAAATGACCTGTCTTTATTTAAATGAATAAGTAAGGTGATTGGAAGCCACCATTTATAATAACTTGAAACAAGAAGTCTCATTAGCTTGCTAATAGTATCTGGAATACAAAGACAAAGATTGAAAATGAAGAGAAATCCAGGACTCATGCACAAAAAACTACCTTTAAAAACCCTCATTCAGTCAAAAGAGATCATGAAGAATAAAACTATGATTCCTGAAATATATATTAAAGATTAAAAATTGGAAGAAGAAAGAGTTGTTATATTCAGAAGGTATATTTCAAAAAATAAAGAGGATGAAATCAAGTCATTAGGACCTAGTAATCCTAAGATTCATTCACCACTGAAAGAACTAGAACAGGTTGTATCAAAGAACAAAGTCCCTGTAAAAGAATCAGTAGATGAAAGAAGGTCTATGAAAAACCCAAGGAAGATAAATCAGTGGAGAAAACAATAAATAATGAAAATCAAGAAGAATAAATTAATCATAAATTGATGAGTAAGCTACTGGATCAGAGAATCAATTCTAACTTCTAGGAAATCCTTATGATAGCACAAAGATTTGTAGAGGAACCAAAATTTAATTCCGATAAATATTGGAGATATATAATCTTCCTCAATCCTCATAGCTCCCAAGAAAAGCAGTAAGCTATATAGAAAGTCATATTAATGGAGAAAATTTATTTTGCTTGTCCATTGGGTATGATAGAGGTTCCAATTGGTTATAATAAGCATGAAAAAGACATTGGTAGAAAATGGAGCTGAATTAAATATTATTCCAAAGAATGACTCAATAAGACAAGGATTATCTATGAGAGCTTTGAATATTATATTAAAAGGTATAGCAGGCAATACTACTACCATTGTTGTACTAGAAGAAAGTACTTTTCTTATTTTACCATCCTAAGATTAAAGGAGATTTCTTTCTTTTGTTTCTAGAGGAACAGTACATAATTCTATTTAAAGACCTTTCCTGGCTGATAATAGAATAATAATTGATCATTCACAGGAACAAGGAGAAAGTTTGAGCTACAAAGAACCTCATGGAACAAGATTTGGCATACCACTATGCTAACCAGAAGCAAAAGGATGGAACATGCAGCCATGAGAGATATGGAGTTTTGTAACATGGCCAACATGACTAAAGTTGAAGGAGTTGAAGTGTATAAACATTAACTCACTAAAGATACTAATTTATCTAAAGTAATGTTTCAAAATATACCCTCAATTAAGCTTTTAAGAAAAGAATAAGATATAAGGAAGACAAATAAATGCAAAAAGGAAGTATGCAAAAAGAGAAATAAATTGAATTACCCAATATACATGGACCTCTCCTCAACAAAATTCTTAGAAAGAAGAAAGTCAATATTGGAAAATAAAACAGCTTATCCAATGGTAATCAGGAAAGGTTTCAGGGCTGCAACTTTGAAATAAGAGTAAACTATTTCCTAAATGATCTTATTGAGAAAGGAAACAATGATTCAAATAAAAAGTAAAAATAAGGTGGCTCACGTATGCACAAACAATATTAAACCACTAATAGATATAAAAGAGGGTTGTTTTGAATATAATAATGAATAAGTAAGCCAGAAAAAATAGAATTCAACAGAAGCCAATGGCAAATGTGTACATCAAAAATCGCTACACCCAATCTTCAAAAATACCAGTAAGAAACTCTTTAAAATGAAGAACTAAAAAGGGACCCAGAGAAATGAAGAAAATTAATTTGGAAGGATAGACAAAATATACCTTCAATCTCAAGAAATGTTAATTGCATCAACAGCATAGATGATGGTAGCAGTCAGTTCAGAAGCACAGATGTTGGTAAAGAAATATCATATTCTAAAATTACTCCTGGGTGGAAGGAACTACCTGTTATGGTTCTTATAGATCCATCACTTGAGGTTAATACTATACCATTCAAAATAGCTGAAGACACAAGAATTGAGCTCATGAAAGATAAAGATAAGGAAAGTAACAGTGTGAAAATCAGAAAATGTATTATTTATGGAGTAAAAATGGTCCTCCCCACTGATCAATCAATTGTTTTGAGATTCATGGTTGAAAAAAATATCAATCAGTTAGCTTTGGGATACTTTTCCATTCATTAACTTAATTTAATAAAAAAATAAAATTCATTGTCATGTAGTGATGATATTACTGAAGAGGTAGCTCACCCAAAAAGAAAGAAATTCAAGGGAAAAAAGGAACCTAAAGAGAATCAGGAGTATGAGAATACTTTAAGTGATGTTCCAATTGTCAATTTGAGTATATCATATTATACATAAGACAAAGTTGGGAAATGAGTTTACAACTCAGCCTTAACAAGAATTTTACCTAAAGAAAAAGGTGGTGAATTTACTTGAAATTAATATCAACATATTTATAGCATAGAATTTTCATATGAAGAGAAAATAAATCGGATATCAAAGCTTATAAGTGAAGGAACATTCCAAGAAAACTACATAGCCCCAGCTACTATACTTTTAAAATATCTAAACGTTTGCAATAAGAAGAAGGTAGAATAAGATAAGAATTTCTAGTGGGAAGGATAAATATTATGGGAAAACATTAAGAGAGACATAAGTATTACCTTTGAGAAAAATAATACATCCAATTTTAAAAGTAAAAATAAAAATAAAGGAGAAAAGCTTAAGTCCAAAAATGGAAAATACTTCCAAAAAATCTCTGAGTTAATTCCAAAGCTTCTAACCTCTTTTTATTATTTTATTTTTTTATTTTGTGCCTTTTTCTTCATACCATTTTATATTATTCCAATAATCTTAAGCTTAGAAAATTCCATTGGCTTAACTATTTTGAAAAAATTCAAGTATTACACTATCAGCTTGTAAAAAGAATAATTTATAAAGTGAAAATGTCCACATAAATATGATATGTAAAAAATAGAAAATATCAAGAATTATAGCAATAATAATAGCTGTGAGCCTTTGAGATATTGCCGCATATTTGAAAAGGTCACAACAAATTTCTGTAATAATTATCTCAAAGACTAGTAAAAATACCATGAATAAGTACAAAATCTGGATTAACTCAAAGTCTAATGAGTAAACATGTGAAATAAATTACACCATTAGACTCCTCAAGGTAAAATTCACATATGTCAATTTTATGGCATATCTGAAAAGTCAATAATTACTGAAGGATGAGTAATAAAACCTTAAAAAAGGTATAAAATCTTATTTAACTCAGACACCAATGAAACAACATGTGAACGAAGTTTTACCATTGGATTCTCCAAAAATGACCACACATAAAACAATTATTAATCTAAAATCTAAAGTAAATATTTAAGGAATTAAGCTGAATATATGCACTTTTTTGGTCAATGCATATATTCATGGTTTTTAGCTAATATCTCTTTAAATATAAAAGATAAATAGATAAACCAAAAAAAAGTAACCACGTAATTACTTTAGGAACACAGATATGAAACTTTTTTTACAATTTATAAACAAGGTTAAAAGTGGTAATGCATTATTGATTAAAATCAATGGAGCTGTTGACCACTTTGTTGTGAAAGTGGTCCAAACTCAAAAAAAGGGGGACAGTCAGATTCTACTAGCTCATTTGTTAAGAATGATGTAATTTTTATTATAATATTCAAGGTATAACCCCTTTAAATCATGGTTTGAAGTTTAAAATATTAAATTTCAACAGAAAAGATGAGCTACAAGAAAAATCATCAAAAATAGAGTTTTGATGATTTAATAAAATTCTCTTGGAATTTCAATGGGGACATGCCAAGCTATCAGAATCCACTCTCAGAATAGCTGTAGCATGAATAATTGAAAAGTTATTAATGATCAAAGTTTAAGCTTAAATTTGATCATTTATGATCACTCACTGTAATCTCATTTCAAGTTTAACAGTTATATATATGATAGAACTGATGAATACTATTGAGATATGATTGATACTAATAAAATCCACAAAGTTTAGGCTTCTGCCAAGCCTAT
Organism: Austropuccinia psidii; assembly: GCA_023105745.1. Lineage (NCBI taxonomy): Eukaryota > Fungi > Basidiomycota > Pucciniomycetes > Pucciniales > Sphaerophragmiaceae > Austropuccinia > Austropuccinia psidii. The sequence continues at coordinate 80,249,801 of JALGQZ010000001.1, read as the reverse complement.
GATGTCATCAAACCTAGAGTTATAGTGATAACTCTAAATAATGGCGTAATAATGAGATAAGATAGTTTGATAATGACGACATCATCTTTATACCTTAAAATATTAATCATTTCCAGTGAATAGAATCATTACATGTCTACTAGAAGGGAGGTATTTACTATAAATAGAGCTCTTTTTACTCTATTTTCCCCTCAGACACATCAAAACATTAAAACTATTCAATCAAAAAGTAAAATCTTTATTCTTTATCTATAAGTATTTTATATTGTTAAAGACCAAAGGTAATCTTTATTATAATCATCAATTTTGACGTTATTAATTCAATTGTTCTACTGTTTTGCTATATTTCTCTCAAAAATCTCAAATCCACATAAAATCAAGAAAATTTGTAATTTCTCTTATTTTTAATTGTAAATACAATTTAAAGAAGTTGTATTTTTATTATTTGGCGTAAATGTATTCAAAATTATTATACTAAGTGTCAAAAGTAGGTTACTTTCTCTTATTATAATAATTTCTCTTTATTATTGCTTTTAATAATTATTTAATTGATTTAAATAGTATTTATATTAATTTATAGGTATAATATTAGTAATATTATTGCTATTAATTGTTTTTCAATAATAAAAGACAATTTCTTTACGCCCTTATTATTTGTTGGTAACAATAATAAAGTGCTTTAAAATATATTAATTATTATATATTAATATATTTACTTATTATATTATTTTTTTATAATATAAATTATATTATTATATTTATTTAATAAGATAATGATTTTTGACGCCTTAATTATAATAATTCTTTATTATCATAATTATTTTTATCTTATTTACTTTATTTATAAGGACATTCAGAGTACAATAAGTGAAATATATGAAATTTTTACTTATTGTTTCATAGTAAAACCTTTTAATAACAATAAATTCATTATTGATATTATGACTTATGAAAATTATACTTACTGAAAATTAAAATATGAAAATTTGCTCTCTAAATGGAGTATTTGTTTATATATACATTTAGCTTAGTAAAAATTGTTTCTAATTACTGATTTTTTTGTTTATTTTATTCACCTCAAATCACTTTGGAAGGATTGGTTTTTCCTTGGTTTTAATTTCTGAATTTTAATTAAGCTCAATCTCAATATGCAAAAAAAGGGTTACTTAAAGAATTCAGCAAGAAACAAAAACAATAATGTTAATTATCTTTTAATTTTATTTCTGTCAACAAACCCATAGCCAGAAAATGAACAGGATGACAAAAAGAAAGCTTATGAGCCTAAGAGTCTTGAAAAATCCAATAAAAAGATATGTTTTTGAATTTTCTATCAGTAAAGTAATAAGAAATTGAAAATAAGACTATATACTCTTTAGTAAAATGGTGAAATTGGACCAGTGTAAGGTTTTTTTAGAAATAGTACATAGTAGACATTATGTTATTTTTTTGAAAGTTTTCAAGTAGTAAATACCATCCAAACCACAGTTGAAGGTAAAAATTGAAGGAAATCTTAGTTCATTGATTTTAAAAAAATAAATGATAAATAATTATAAGTTGAATTGAAAAAATATAACAGAAGTAAATAAAACTTACAGTTCATGATAATAAATTAGGTGGGATAATAACTGTAATGCCCATTTCCAAAAGCCTCAGAAACAGAATACCATAATTTTAAAAGGAAGATCAATCAAAAAAAAATAACAATAAGTGATAGAAAAATAACTCACTTTTCAAATCGCTGGTATAAATGAAGAATACAAGCAGCTTCTCAACAAACTGTTTCCTGAATACAATTGGTCATGTAAGGAGGATGACCATGAATGTAGGTAACTTCAATCAAATGGCCTAAATTTGTTACAGCAGTATTGGACTCACAATGAACAAATCCAAAATCATCTTTTAATTCGCGTTTGGAGACGATGGAATGATCAGAGCTGGTTAACAAAGCCAACATAGCAAGATCAGTGGCAAAAGAACAAATGGGAGAATCTTCAAGATTGGAAGTAGGCATGGTCAGAGAGGTAATGGTGGAAAAAATGGGTGAAGCACCTTGAAAAGGCGTAGGATAATCTACAACTTAGAAGAAATGGTGAATAAATTAAAAACAGGTTTCCCATAAATGGAATAGTAAATTAATAACAAATATCTCTAAGGGTAATGGTAATGGATTGAGAGCCCTGAGGAGTGGGGTTGATTTCAATCAAAAAAGACATAACTCTACACTACAAGCAACAAATTCAAGGAACAGGAGAAGATTGATAAAAAAAGGGGGGTGGGGAGATAAGAGGCCCTACCTTTTATTAAAAAAATAATTTCATCATAACCTCCCATATCAGACATAAAAAAAAACCCACTAAGTTCCGGATAACAGAATTGTCCACTGACATAATTGATGTGATCTAAAATAATAAAATCTCTTTTTGGAAACAATGGGAAAGAAGAATGAAGAACAATTTAGTAAGAAGAAATTACGCACCATTCAAATCAAAAAAAAACTACTCCAATTCCATTGGAGTAAAAAATTCAATGATAAAAAGCTAAAGTAGAAATTTAAAAGTATAAAGAAAATATAAAAAATCAATCAATCCATTTCGCTAAAATAAGAGAAGATTACTTACAATAGAGAATGGAATTAAAATCACTAAAATGGGAAAAAGAAAAGTTTTTTAATGCAAATTCAATTGAAATAAATAATTGGATAAAACATTAGAACAAATTTAGTAAAATCAAACAAAGTGATAAGCTATAATAGAAGTAGTACTTAGGATAACAAATGGAATGTAGATCACTTGAGCCTTCAAAAGTAAGAATCAATTCAAAGTATAAATAGATCAAATTAAAAAAAAATAATGTGATCGAAAATAAAAATTCGACAGCGCATTTTGGTGAGGACAAGCAGAACAGCCCCATTAAAGTTCAGAAGAAAGAGATCTTCCCTTCGAGGGTAGCAGCCATGGGATGCAAATTAAAACAAATTGAATTAATTATATTAAATTCAAGTTCTTGTTTAAAAAATAAAAAAATATATTCTTTAAATTTGAAAATTATTTATTAATTATTATATTAAATTCATTTGAGTTTTTTATTAAAACTTTCATAAAACTGCAAGAGCTAACCGATTTGGTGAAATATTTGACCCACTAACTTGGAAAAAGTACTTCAGCCTAATGAAAATTTAAATAATTATAAAGTTAAACTGTAGTAATTAACTATTTAGAGCTTTAATATTCAAACTTGATTAGTGCTCAATCAAGCAGATCTACATGAAGGATAATAAAATATAATAAAATATAATAAGATAAACTAAACTAAAATAAAATAAAATAAAATAAAAAAAATGAAATAAAATACAATAATATTAAATAATATTGAATAAAATAAAATATAATATAATAAAACATAACAAAATAAAATAAAAAAAATAAAATAAAATGGAATAGAATAAGATGAAATAAAATAAAATGAAATAAAATAAAAAAAATAAAAAAAAATGAAATGAAACGAAAGAAAATGAAATCAGATATTCAAAAATTATAAAACTAAATGTAGAGGGGATTTTCCCCCCTATTGTTGTCCACTTATATTTTAGTCTTTTGATTAATGCATTGTGAGATTTTAAGGGGAATATTTAGGCTATCTTAAGACTTTGAAGGAAGAGGGTTTTATAAAGTGGAGTTTTTTGTGACCCTCAACCATATTTAAAAACCAAAAAAATATTATTATACATACATTTATATTTAAAAAAAGGGGAGTGAAATTTGGTAGATTATTGTGATTATTAATTCAGTAGTCACTTTTCTCTTGAGGAAAGGATAGTTTTTGGTTTTTTCTCTCCAATATGGAAAGTGTGGTTTATGATACCATAAGATCTTATAATTTTTACTTGAATTGGTTTTTTATGTTTGAATATATATAAATTCTTATTTATGTTGGTTATTGTTTTCTAAGTGACATATTTATACTTCAAATGTTCCTAAAAATATATTATAAAAAAAGAAATAGGAGGATCTTAGAGGTCAAAACACATAAAGAAGTAATGCAGAAAACCATTATAAAGAATTGAAATAAGGAATCACAACAAACATTTATGTCAATTGGTTTTTTTCTTTTGAAGGGAATTTTACCTCAAGATTATAGAAACAAAGGAGCAAGGATGATAGTGTATTTTCCCTTATCCCTGACTTGAAATCCTGAGAATAGCATTAATCCAAGAGGGAGATTTGGTATGCCATACTACATTTTCAGCTTCGGTTGATGAAAAGAAATATGAGTAGTGTTTTATTTAAAAATTTAAATCAGGTGGGATTTTTTAATCACATACGATGAGGAATGGAATAAAATTATGGACTTACAGTTTCCCCACATCAACATAAAATTAATTCAAAATATGGATCACCTGGACAAAATCACAGACATTTTAATTCAATCACAACAAAGCCCTAATTCCACAAAACATTGAAGTATTCTTATAAACTTGTGTTGTGTTTTAAGGTTATTCCAGATCTTCAATTTGTTGTAGTTAATAATGGTGAAATTTACCCAGGCTTCTTGATTTTAAAATATCTAATTTCTGAGGTTTTTAACTAACCATTGTTCTAAGACCAAGAGGTTCCCATAACAGTATGTTGAATAGAAATTCCTAACCCAGCCAACATAAAATAGCTTAATTGTGGAACTTGAGTAAAGATAATTGTAAGATGTGTCTATGAAACACTTTTTAATATTAATATTCACCAAGATTACTATGACTTTTCTTATGAAATATAATAAATGATTCTATTATAGCCACAATTGAATAGCTCATTACTTAATTACTCCTTTCCTTTGATATGCACTACTATTAACTATAGCAATAAGCAGTAAAAATGTCTTATTATAATAACATAAAAATATTTTAATGTATAATTATAAAGATAATTTATGCAGAATACTATTACTAGAAAAAAAGTCAAGAATTAAGTGAAAAAACTGAATAATACTCCAATAATACCTTGATAAGAATTGGTAGAGTGATATGACAGATTAATTGTGGATTTGAAGGATCAAAATTGAATTATAACAGTAATACAAAAATTTAACAATGAAATAATTTTGTAAATAGTATATATATATTATTTCAAATCTTTCTTATTCATTGCAAGAGAATTAGAAAACTTAAGAAAAGGATTAACTAATACTTACTTGTTGGTACTAATAGTATGATTGAATAATATGGTGATTTTGGAAAAAACAGAAAGAGGAGGCCTATTTTAAGTCAAAAACAGCTCACAGAGGCATTCAATGAAGCAAACTTAAAGTCCAATTAGTGAGAAACCATTATTTCTCCTTTGATAATTGGTTACATCACCTGTTGTCAAGTAAGTTTATCATAATTACTTAATTAAGTCATTTTTCATGACCACCAACCCATTTATGGTTAAGAAATAAAAGAGTACCAGCTGTAAGTCTTTGTTTATTGAAGAAAAATCAATAAATTCTCAAATTTATCAATTTTATTGGAAATTTCATCACAGATTGTCTTCTTCTGTGAGTTTTTCATGATTCAGTGTTTCCTGTGAAATTATCAAAAATGAACTGTAAGTAAAACTTTTAATTTTAATTAGAAATTCATAGTTCTTTTTGGCTTTTATATGGATTACCCCTTTCTCCATTGGTCCTGAAGGCTTTGAAATTATTCATTAAGAACTTTATCTTTGATGCATTTTTGAGGTTTTTACCTTATTTCTACATAGAAGTGCAAACAGCATAGTGATAGCTGGTTGCCATCAGGTAAATTCATGGATACTAGGCCAAAAAAGCATTATATTAGCTATTAAGGTTTAACCATGGGAAATAAATATTAATTCACATAGGTACAGGAGTCAGGGTTGCTCATTACCTCCCTGTCATGTCAGACTAGTAGCTTATTTGCTATTTTCTTGTGATTTAATGGGACTTCAGCTTGGTAACAAAGTTCCCAAAAAGGATTTAGTATACCAATTGGGCCATTATAAGGCATTCAGAAAAGCTTTAATGCTATCCATTCCTTAGAGGCCTCAGAAGTTTTCTACCCTGGCTCCCTTTTATTTCTTTTGTCTCCCTTAGCTATTTCCATGTCACAAATAGTAATTCAGGCTTCAAGACTGATATCCACTATAGGTGTATCATACCTGAATGAAAGAATACTGTAAAATTAAGTGCCACAAACAGTCATCACACTATTCTCAGTCTATATTAAACATTGTCTTTCTCACATCCCCATTGTTTGGCTTGAAATTGAGAAAAACACAAATTTTTACAAGTCTGTTATGTGGTATTGTCACAACCACAAATAATCACCCCCCAATGGGTGTTGGAGCAATTATAGCCTGAACCCAGTTTATAGTCAGTTGGAAATATAATATTCTTATGGCCAATTGTGCCCTCTTGGCCATATCACCCTTCCACTGGCGATATCGTGCCTTCATTGGCCTTATTGGCCAATTCTCTACCTCACAAAAGCCTGGGCCATTATCTTTGTTTTTGGGCCTGGGGGGTCTTTTCAGTCTTCCAGGTGCCTATGGCTCCTCTAGCCACCACCAGGGCCCATGGCCCAACCACTTATATTATGGTGGTTTTGGCCTAAATGGCCCTTTTGGGCCATTTAGGCCCCCTACAGCCCGCAGTCCATGGGACCAGTAGGCCCGTTTTGGCCCAAATTCAATGAGGCCAAAAGGGTCTGAGGGGGCCGCTCATCAGCCCCCAAGGACAGGTGGTCCCACCTGAGCCAGTTTTGGCGCCAAAACCCAACCAACCCAGAAATGGTCAAAACACTTTAGGACCCAAAATTGGCCACAATTCAGCCCATGGCCTCTGGCAACCACCAGAGGCCACCAGCTCAGCTCCAAGCAAGGATTCCCCTCAAGTTCAGGGGAACACTTTTCCTTCCTCAATGCACTCCCCACTCAAGGATCCAGGAGTGGTGCATATATGGTATAATATACCATTATGCATCATTTTTGCTCAGCAATCCAATGGTGACGTTTTCAGGACCAAATTATGTGGTTCCAAATCAAGTCCCCAATTTATCACCAATTTTTAAGGGGGATTTTTTTAAGCTATTCAGTCTGGAAATTCCCTGGAGGCTACCAGAAGAACATTAAAGGACCCAAACCAACTGGCCCTGCAGGATTTGGGTTGTCAATTCTCATCAGAACTATTCTGAGGGAAATTCTCAGTGGTTATGAATTATTTCAATAGTTGTCAAGGAATCAAGTACTCAGCATTCCTTGGAAAACTCGATTGGTCCATACAGGTAGTAATCAAGCATCCTGTTTAGTCTTGGCCCATTTGGGCCAATTGATATTCCACCGTGGGAATTCAGGCACACAAGTGAATTCTCAAGATGGCCATAGCTGTATTGGCCCAATGCAGATACTACAGCCGGGTGACTCGTCTTCCAGGATCAGCCTTTCACCTTTTTGCATATACTGGCCACATTTCATCACCTGGGGACTTTCTCCCCAGCTCATTAATATATTGGATTCATTCTTTTACTTATTTTTTTCTTTTATTAAAGTAAATACTGATAATATTAAGTCAGTCATTTGCACCTTTTCTTCTTTGCCTGTCAGTGGATATTGGTGTCACAACCATAGAAATTACCCTCCTGGACTCCATATGGAATATCAGTGCCATATCAATCTTATCAAAATTTGGCCATATCCATAATCACTAGCCAAATTGGCCCTCTCATCTTTTCCGGCCTTTTATGGTCATTTCACTCCTGGGGCCAACCTGGCCCTTCCTGGCCGTTCTCTGCTTTTGGGAACTCTTTGGTATTTTCCAGTCAACAGGGAAAATACAGCCCAAAAGCTTGTATTTGGCTTTTTAAGCTTTAAATACAGTTTTGCGCACTTTTGTGCGTTTTTGTGAAATTTGCGCAAATAAAGTTTTAAAGCTTTATGAGATGTATTTGGCCAATACACCCAGAAACACCTTCTCACATCTGAAGTCACCCAAAACCCAATTTTCACTCTCATTCTCCTAACTTCACTCACAAAGACCTTTGGCCACTTTCACCCTTCAGAAACTCACATTGTCATAAATGGTGTTATACACCATTTTGCACCTTTTTTCACCATAAATTCAATGATGTCAATGTCAGAGGGGTAATTCAACATTCCATAAGTCACCAAAGTGTCATGTCATCCAGAGGACCCATCAAGGCTCAAGTGCAGGTGTAATTTCTCAAAAACCAATGATGCCAGCAGGAATTCATTGGTTATTCTCACTTCAAGTGTTCCCTCCAAGGGAATACTGTCAATTCATTCCCAAGGTATATTCAAGAGGCAGTTTCAAACAAGTTTTCAAGTGTCGATGCTCCATCAATCCAGCTTGGCAACCATATTCATTTCAATACAGTCTGGATTCATCAAGACCTGTATTTCAATCATACATCATGGGAAAATCATTCAACACAGTTCATTTCCCAATCTGGAAAGTTATACACTTCATCAAGCTGTCAATACAGACCAGCTGTCAGCCTGAAGTAGTCAAGCTCTCAAATTTTCACATGTACCAGCCTCCTTTGACCCTGGGGGGTTTCTCCCCCAGTTAATTAATATATTTTGATTTTATTTTATCTTTATTTATCTAACCATTTTTGTTAAGTGAATACTGGTATTATCAAGTCAGTCATTTAGCACCTTTTCTCTTTTCTTTCTTTGCCTGTCAATGGATATTTGGTGGTCATATCCTTACTAATTCTATTGTTCATTTTGGCAGGTTAAAACAGTGATTAAGGACTTACTTGGTTGGCTCTTTGGTCATTTGGCTCCTCATTTCTCTTCTTGCATCTCATACTTGCACTTTCATTCTTAGAGAAATTCAATTCTTTATTTGTATTTTCTTTATTCTTTTGGAGTCTTCCAAGTGAGTTCCCTGATTGCTGAGTGCCAGGCCTTTCTTGGATTTCTGTCCAAGAGCCCCTGTTACAATTGGTGGTCATATCCTTTACTAATTCCATTGTTCTTTCTGACAGGTTGAAACAGTGAATTGAGGATTCATTGGGTTGGCTCTTTGGCTTTTGGCTTTCTTTATCATATTGGCAATTGGCTTCCATTTTCTCTTTTATCTTTGGAATACTGGTTTTTACTTTCATCCTTCTTCAAAGAAATATATTCCTTTTTATTTCTTTATTCTTTTGGAGCCCTCCAAGTGAGTTCTTGATTCCTGAGTGCCAGGCCACTCTTGATTTTCACAAGAGCCCCTGTGATATTATATTCATTAACTCATAATTTCTTTTCATTCTGTTCATTCATTCTCTTTATCATTCTGATTCACTCATTTCATAGAAATTATGACTCTTTAATGTTTTATGAACTTTATAATGTTTTGTTACCTCTCAATTTTTCTCTTATTCATTCCTCATTTTGAAAATTGATAGCTGACCCAAGTCTATTTTTTTCTCTTTTAAATCTTATATTAAATCATCAAATTTGAATTCATTCATAATTCAGGCATAATCTCATTTTTCATTTGATTTTTCAAATTGATCATCAAGATTGTTCAGACACACTCTTCATATTAACATTCATTTTGAATTATTCTTCAAGAAATTTTGATTTTAGGGAAGATTTCACTTTAATTGAATTTATTGATTGATTTGACATATAATTAATATTGACTTCAAGTAAATTGATTGACCTGAGCATTTCATTGATTTTGCTGATCTTCACATTAGGAATCTTGACATAAACTGACCTTGCCTCAAGAGTTCATTGATTGATTGATTTTCTGCAAGATTTTTGACTTTTGATTGAATTGGCATATTTATTTATGTATTGATGTACCTGAAATTTTTTTTTATTCATTGAATTTCCTCAAGCTTTGATTGTTGATTTTTTGACTTCAAGAAAATTATGATTTTATTCATTTATTTTAAATTTTATTCCTGAAATCATGCCCATTCAACATTCACCTCCTGCAAGACCGACCAGATCTCAGACCAGAGCTCAAGCTGTTCTTACTCCAACTACAAGAGCTCCTCTTTATGGAACCCCAGCAGTTCCTAAACTGAGGGCCCAATTAGATAGAGGAGCCCATATGGAAGGAGAAGCACTATCCAGGAAGCAAGGATGAGGGCCAAGAAGATCAAATTCTTTCTCAGGGGTAGTTGGAAGATTTCCAGGACTTTCAAGGACCACTTTCAAAGGTCCTGGTGAAGAGGAGGAGGAGAATTCTGTGGAAGAGGAAGAGTCTGATTGGGGGCATCCCAAGGTACTGGAGGACCAGCTCTAGCCCAGTCTGATCAGCCTGTCTCTCATCAGTCTGAAACATCCTTATTGGAATTATGCAGCAGATGACTCAAATTATGGCCAATCTTCTAGAAGCTTCAGCTTCTGAGTCATCAAGGCCACCAGCCTTCAAGACTCCATCTATGAAGGCACCAGAATGCTTTGATGGGACTCAGACCTTCAAAGTCAGAAGCTTTATTCAGTCCTGCCAATTAATCTTTCATAATGATACAGCAAACTTCTTTTGAGACAGAAAGAAGGTTCTCTTTGACACTTAATTTCTCATTGGCAGGGCTTCAAAATGGATTGAGCCTTACCTTTCCAATCTCACCAATGAAGATCCTAATTACCTTCTCAATTCATGGAACTTATTTGAATCTCAACTCTTCACCTTATTTGGGGACCCAAGTGAAGTCACAAAAGCTGAAGCAGAGTTGGATTATTTAATGATGAGAGAAGGTGGGCATGTATCATCATACATTGCTGATTTCAGAAGTTTGGTTTCAAGAATAGGGCATTGGGGTGAAAGAGCTCTCATCCATCATTTCAGGAAGGGATTGCCATCCATGAGTTTGGATCAGTTTGCCACCCATCCTTCAAGAATTGACTCCCTTCAAGAGTTAATGGATGTTATCCTAGAGCTTGATACCAGGTGCCACGAGAGGCAAAAGTAGAAGAGTAATCATGAGGAGAAGAAGCCTGAATTCTCAAAGTCAAGTTGTTCTCATCCTCAAAATTCTTCAAGCTCAAGGCAAAAGAAGAAGAATAATTTTCAGAAGAGGGACAAGCCCCATCCTTCTTTGTTGAATAAAGTCTTCAAGTTAATGAATTATGAGAAAGAAAGAAGAATCAAGGAGGGTCTATTTACCCATTGTGATGGGAAGCATAGTCTTGAGTCCTGTTTCAAAAGGCCTCAAAACAAGCTGAACCAACCATCAGGAAAATTTCCCAGCAAGGGAAAAGCCTGAGTGAAGATTATGTTGTGTTCAATGGTCTTCACTGTTTTCCATCCAGAGCACAATTGTGCATTCTGAATACTGGTGTCAAGAATTCTCTTAAACTCTTTGTTTTTTCTGCTCTCTCTGATATTCTTTAAAGTATTCTCATTGATTCTGGTGCTACCAACTCATTTATTGCAAAGCAGTTTGTTCAAAAGTATTCTTTGACCATGTCAGAACTACCAGAGAAGATTCCTCTTATCATTTTGGACTCCTCGGAGTCCCCTTCCTTATTTGTGACTAACCATACTAAATATATGGTTGAGCTTAAATCATTCCCAAGCTTTGAATGGGAATTTTTAGTCATTGATACTCCCAAGGGAGCAGACCACATATTGGGCTTTGAATTTCTCAATCATTCTAATCCATCTATTGATTGGAGGCAAGGCCTGATCACCTTTTACTGCTGATCATAAGGACTATTATGATCCTTCAAAATCTTCAAGTAATGACTTTTCTTCCGCCAAATCTTATGCAGCTCTGGTTGGTGATTCTAGAACACCATCATTTCCATCTTCTGTCCATATTCCTTCCCTTAATTCCCATCAGTCATTACTATCATCTAGAGATAAAGTCTTCAAAGAGATTCAAGATGTTGGAGAACATAATTCTGTATCTTCACTTCATCTCTTCTTTGGGAATATGGACCTTCCTCCTTCATCTTATCATGACTCCCTGGAGGAGTTGTGCGATGAAGAGGAAGAGCCAGAAGAAATAGAAACCGTGATGAAGGTTGTTACTTCTGTTAATCACCAGTATTAGGATGTATTCTCCAAGGTTAAAGCAGAGAACCTTCCTCCTCACCGTGCCTGTGATAATCATATTGAGCTGGAGGGGTCTCTACCTCCAGTTGGGGTGATCTACTCTTTATCAAACCAAGAGTCAGATACACTCAGGACCTACATTTCAGAGAATGTAGAGAAAGGTTTCATCCTGCCAAGCTCCTCTTCAACAGGAGCACCTGTCCTCTTTGTCAAAAAGAAAAATGGTGGCCTCCATTTGTGTGTTGATTACCGCAAACTCGATGCTGTTACTAGGAAGAACAAGTATCCTGTTACTCCTATGAATCAGCTTCTTACTGTTTTTAATGTTTCTTCCATCTTCTCCAAGATTTATTTGTGTGGTGCATATAAACTTCTCAGAATCAAGGAAGGTGATGAACATTTGACATGTTTTAGAACTAAATGCCTGTGATCATCATATTGAGCTCGAGGGGTCTCTACCTCCAGTTGGGGTGATCTACTATTTATCAAACAAAGAGTCAGATACACTCAGAGCCTACATTTCAGAGAATGTAGAGAAAGGTTTCATCCGGCCAAGCTCCTCTTCAACAGGAGCACCTGTCCTCTTTGTCAAAAAGAAAAATGGTGGCCTCCATTTGTGTGTTGATTACTGCAAACTCAATGCTGTTACTAGGAAGAACAAGTATCCTGTTACTCCTATGAATCAGATTCTTACTGTTTTCAATTGTTCTTCCATCTTCTCCAAGATTGATTTGTGTCGTGCATATAACCTGCTCAGAATCAAGGAAGGTGATGAACATTTGACATGTTTTAGAACTAAATATGGCAGCCATGAGTATTTGGTTATGCCTTTTGGGCTCACCAATGCTCCTGCCTCTTTTCAAAACCTTGTCAATGATATTTTTTATGATCTTCTTGATATTTATGTTATGGCTTTTTTGAATGAGATTATGGTCTTTTCCAAGTCTGAAGAAGAACATGTCACTCATGTGTCCACTGTTCTTTCCAGACTCAGAGCCAATAACCTCTTTGATAAGGCCTCCAAGTGCCTACTTCATGTTTCTAGTGTAGAGTACTTAGGTTATGTTGTTTCTTCTGAAGGCCTCAAGATGGACCAAGCAAAAGTCCAGAAAATTCTCAATTGGCCACCTCCAAGAAACCTCAAGGCTCATCAATCATTCCTTGGCTTTGCCAACTTTTACCGCCGTTTCATCAAGAATTACTCAAAGAAAATTAGTTCACTCACAAGCTTCCTCAAGAAGGATTCCTGTTTTCCCCTCAATGAGGAAGCTCTTAGACAGTTTCATCAACTAAAAGAGGCATTCACCATTGCTCCAATCCTTTCTCACCTTGATTCTTCTCTACCCACCATTTTAGAGACTGATGCATCAGATTATGCCTTGGGTGCTGTACTGAGTCAGATTTTTGACTCAGGAAAACATCCCTTTGCATTTGATAGCTGCAAACTTCTCCCAGCTGAGCTCATTTATGAGATTCATGACAAGGAACTCTTTGGCATAGTCTGGGCTATCCTCCTTTCCCTTTCCTTGTCTTTTGAAGCTCTCACCAATCACTCTTCACTTCAATACTTCATGTCTTCAAAAGTCCTTACTTGCTGTCAAGCGCGCTGGGCTGAATTCCTCTCTGTATTTTATTTCTCAATCACTCACCGCCCTGGCTGCCTAGCTACTCTTCCAGACACATTATCACGTCCGGAAAATGTGTATCCAGAGAGGGGGGAGGATTTCATCAGCAAGAATCGAATGAACTTTCAACAGCTCATCAAGCAGGATGAAGTGCAAACTTAAAGATATTTTGCAGTCAAGGTGGAATCTTTTTCAAATTTAATTGATTCAATTAAGAAGGCTCTATGGCAAGATTATCAGTACAGATGTATTCTTCAAGAATTGGGTAAAGGTAAATCTGTCCAATATTTCTCTCTTGATTTCTCTTCCCAACATCTCTTATTCAAAGATTGGGTGGTGGTCCCAAATGACCCCACAATTCAACTCAGCATCCTTCAAAAGCGTCATGATTCTCCTCTAGCTGGACACCCTGGCCAAGAGAAGACTCTCAAACTTGTCAAGCAGGATTTTCACTGGTCTGGCATGACTCAATTTATCAAGTATTACGTCTTATCTTGTCAACAGTGTTGAAGAAACAAGAATATTCATCACAAGAAGTTTGAAACCCTTCAACCTCTTCCAATTCCAAATGGTGCTTGGAATTGTCTTTCAATGGACTTTATCAATCAACTGCCACTGTGAGCCTTGAGGTATGTATAACATACCCATAAGGCCACAAATGACAGTATGTATGGTTGATTTAGTCTACAATAGACTTTTAAATTGAATTTAGAATAAAAAATAATAAAAAATAAGTATAACTTTTTTTTGGATAAACAAAGTTATAAATATTATCTCATTCTTGGATTCTACACCAAAAATGACCTAGGGTCCACCCATAGGGTGTTATACCAAAAAAGGCTTATTTCTTATGTTATTGGAAGATTTAAGAATCTCACAGTACTAATAGAACATTTTTAACATTTTTTTGAAATTGTCAAATTTAAGCTTAAATATGCTTAAATTTAAAGTTGCATAAGGTTTTGCAAAGTTACCAAAATTTTAGTTAAAATTGTGGTGGTGTGTATATTTACTGAATTGGCTAAGGATCTTCCATCCAGAATGTAAATCCTGCGTGAGCTGAATTTAAAAGGGTTTAAGGCCATAGTATGGCTTTAAATGAATAAAAGGGCAAAATCCACGCAAAAAGGTGGGACATAGGAAAAAGACCAAACACAGCTGGGGTACCCAGCCTTTTGGATCTGCAATGATATAATTAAGGTTGTCCACCTGTCTTGGAGGATTTTCAACCTTATTTGAGCTTTAAGATGAGACTTTGACCCAACCTTAAAGTTTGAACTGGTCTTAACCCAATTTGGACAGGAATTTCAAGCTGCCAAAGGGTAAATCCCAATATGTAGGCTTGAAATTGAAGTTTTGAGACTTTTCAAAGTTTAAATAAGCTTAAAAATTTAATGTTAAAAGCATTGAATCCTTATCAAAAGCTAAGGTTTAGTGTGTATGGCTATTTTACATGGAAAAATAGCAATAACTGAAAAAATTCATTAAAAATCCAATTCTCAATGTATTTGCTTGGAAATTGCACACAGCTTACAATTTAACATTATTTATATATAAATTAGATTTTAAGTATCTTTTCTAAACAAATTTCCTGGGTGATTAGCCTGGAAATTTACTCTTTTAATTATACTTGAAGAAAATTGAGATTTCTTTAAAAATCAATTGAAAATTGAGTTTAAGAGATTTCTGCTTGAAACTCTATTTTTAGGTTGTTCATCTGATGGACTTGAGTATAAAGAAACTTATTTTATATCAAAACTTAAAATAATTAACTTAAATTAGTATTAAAGCTACTTGGAGTTGAGAATAGCACTGGTAACTTTAAATTGGAATTAAAAATAAGTTACCTTAAGTTAAGAACCTTATTTTTAATCATGGTTTTTCAGTTTTGACCTAAGAACACCCTCTATATCCATTATTAATCATGAGAGCTGTTCTGAACACATAAAAAGAGTCTTTTCATTACTGTTTTTGTCCATCATCAATTATCAATCCAATTATATTAGACATTTAAACAGGTAAAGTTTTATTATATATAAAATTACATTATTAAAGTATTTCTTAAGAATTTTCTTCTTTGTAAATCTTAAATTAAAGAATTGAAATAATAGAAATTAGATTATTGTAGTAATCACCTATAATGTATTTTATTTTACAAGATTAGTGTTTTTAAATTATCTTTTTAAACCACAAATTCCTCTTAAAAACTCTTTAATCATATTTTTTATCATAAAAAGTTACTTTATCAGTTAAAATATTGATTCTTGGCGTGTTTTTAACTTATAATAACTATTTAATATAATAACTGTTGTATTTGACTTGTTGTATTAAATTTATATTATAAGTAAGTTTTCTCTAAAAATTCTATATCTTTTTTTATCTATTATTAGTTTTTTATATAGGATTTTTCTATAAGAATTATTTCTGCACAGTGTGTGTTTTAATTCTCTTATAAAGAAAATTTATATATTATTTATAAGTGATTAAATATTTATATTTTCCATGTGTAATTGTCTCATTAAGAGCTTTACAATTCTTATTGTTATAATTTTCAGTGACTATAGCATCAATGGAATAATTATAATTCATTATAATTATTATATTTTCTTATTATTATTTTATATAATAATAATTAAACTTATTTCTATATAATTATTTGTAATAATTATACTTAAATTTGTGGTTATAATATTTTATTATATTATATTTTTCTACTGAGGAAATTCATAGTACTCTTGATATTGATACTATTATCAAGAGTTTCATAGACAAACCTTAAAGCCACTGTCCACTTTTTTTGATTCAATTCTGGTCATAGTGGCCAGGTTCCCAAAAATGGTGGGTTTTATTTCCACAATGTATTCAATAACTTAACTGGATTTGGCCCATTTATTCATCAAGAATATCTTTTCAAAGCATAGCCTTCCTCCAAGAATTGTCATTGATAAAGGTTCACTTTTTGCTCCCTCCTTTTGGTCCAATCTTTGTCAGCAGCTCAAAATTTCAAGGGATCTGTCAACTGCTTACCACCCAGAAACTGATGGACAGACAGAGAGGGTAAATCAGATACTAGAGAAGTACCTTTGGATGTTTATCAGTTATCATCAAGCTGATTGGAACACCTTTCTCCCTCTGGCTGAGTTTGCCTACAATAACTCTGATCACTCTTAAACAAAGCAATCACTGTTTTTTATTGTTTATGGAAGAGATCCAAAATTTTACTCAGTTGACAATACTCAAGATACTCCTGCGGGATAGTTATCAACAAAAATCCAATCAGTACAGCAAGATGTCAGGAGAGAACTTGAAGTTGCCATAAAAAGGTTTAAGAGGTATGCAGATAAAAGTAGTGTCAGCCTGTGACTCAAAACCAGAGCACAAGCATGACAGCCAAAATACCATAAAGCAATGGTATAGCCAAGATACCACCAAAACATGGAACTGAGCCAAATTAGCTCAAAAGGTATCAAAAGAAAGAGGAAGCTCACCTCTTTCTGAAAATATAAGTCCCATCACCATAGGACAATAAATAACAAAGTTATTCCTGCTCAAAGTTATTGCTGAGCATAAACCTTAATTTTCACCTCTCATCTAAAATCTAGAAGGAGAGGCTTAACCCCATCAAATGGTTATTCAAAAGGAAGCTCTAAGCCAGGGCTATCTAATGGTGCTAGCCAAACTGAGCTAGCACCAGTATTACTTGAGCTATGGTCAAATTCAGACCAAATAAGGGTGAACAAAACATTCACCTCTCATCTAACTTTTACAGTTTTAGTGTGAGATACTTAAAGTGGGGTCTTTTTGGAAAGAGCACAATCAGGGCTATCTGATGGTGCCATCCATTTCCTCATAGCTCAACTACAACAGAAGTTATTGGCCAAACAAGGATAATACAGCTTTTGCCCAGACCACGCCAATGTACAAAAATACTTGTACATGGGATAACTTTGTCATATTTAATGATAACCATGTCAAGTTGGGTGCCATTGTGTAGAGCCCATAGAGAGCTATTCAATGAACCAATTTTGAGCTTGATATCTCAAAAACTGACAGAGGTATGACCATTTTAAGGTTAAAATCCCACCTGCTGTCATATACAGCCTTACCGCGGGATAATATTCCATAGCCATGAATATGAGGTGTCAAATAGACGAAGAAGAATGTTTTTACTTCAATACCTCATATGTCAGTCAATACTGGGGTCCCATACAGTTTCTGTACAGCATTCTACGCGTCATACACGTCAGAATCAGGCTGTGAGGTCCCCAGATGAAACTTTTCACCCTGTATTAGTGAAAACCGCCCAGATGTGGTTTCAAAACCACATCTGAGCCCAATAAAGGGTATACAGGCTGTTTTCAAACCACAAGTCTGTCCTAGAGAGTGAAAAATCTTCACTTCCTCTACGTGGAAAGGTCTAGCAGCCTTTCCACCTCAATTTCAGGATAAAAGGAGGGCTTTTCACAGCCAAAATCACTTCCTCATCCTGCTCTTGAATAACCTATGTAGTAAAACGTCAAAAACAGTTTTGCTCTTGGTTAATAATCAGGTATAATTATAAGTTTTAATTATTGTAGTCTTTTATTATTGTAACCCAACAGATAAAGCTGCACCCAGGGCTTTCAACAGCGCTCACCACCACTATAACCACTATAGTAAAGCCCTTTAAATTTATTTTTAATCATCTCAAAACCTTCTTAAAGCATTTTTACCGTGTCACAAACATACTTTGAGCTGTAAATAGCCTACATTACCACTCTTTCATAGTTTCATCCTGACAAGTAGAGCAAGTCCACCTGTTTTCAATCCTGGTGCCATGGTATGTCTTTCATCCAAGAACATCAAATGAGCTAGACACACCAAAGAACTGTCTGAAAGATGGTTGGGGCTTTTCCAATCTTGAAGAAAGTCAGCACTCATGCCTACCACCTCAAGCTCCCATCTAAATGGAAGTCCATCCACCCAGTCTTCCATATTTCACTTTTAGAACCAGTCAAGACATCAACAATCCCAAATAGGCATCAAGAGCCTTCTCCTCCAATCATCATTGAAGAAGGAGAGGAATGGGAAGTCTCTCAAATACTGGACTCAAAGCTTAAGAGAGGAAAATTATGGTATTTTGTGGAATGGAAAGGTTTCAGTCAAGACGCAGAAAGATCCACTTGGGAACCAACTGAAAACCTCAAGAATTGTCCTGAACTGGTTAAGGATTTTCATTCTTTATATCCTGACAAGCGAGGACCCAATTCTTCAAGAGCTTGATTTTTTATGGTGCTTGGTGGGGAGAGAAATTAACAAACGTAAGTCCCACTCCTGGTATGCACCTTTAGGGGTATTATACTCCTTGCTGTTGTAAGCATCACCTTGGCCACTGTGTGAGCACTTTGCAATTTTGGACACAGATTTTTGGCCTGGCTTTCAACATCAAATTCCAATCTATGGCCATTCCCATTTGGGGCAATGGACAATTTTTCTTCTTAATCCTTCTTTCCAAGTCATTACTTTTCCATACATTCTTTCATCAATATTACTTAATTTATGGCACTGGTGGGAGTGGTAAATATTAAAAGTAAGTTCCTCTCCTAGTGTGCACTTCCCTGAGCGGTCTACAAACTTTCAAAACATCACCTTGGACACTCTGTGAGCACCTGGAATCAAATCGTTTGTTCCAGGTCCTTGGCCATTTCAAATCAACTGTTAATATGCATGGTGAAGATGGGAATCTCCCCCAAGATTCTCTTTTCTTTTATTTTTTCCTTTTTATTATCTTCAAGTTTATTTGTTATCTTCCTTTCTTTATATTTCCTTCAAAATTTTCTTTCTTATAGTTCTTAATGCCCAAATATTTACACCAATTCAATTTTTTAAAATTCCCAAAGCCAAATGTCAAGAGAAGACCAAGTCAACCTCATCTCATATGCCAACCTCTTTACCAGTCTGAAAATTCCTTTCAAGATTCAATACCTCTGGAATCCCTACATCCAATCCATCTCAACAGCCTCAACAGGCTTGTACCTTGTCTTGGTGCTCACGTGCTCACCATTCAAGGTAGGGGGGTACTTTCACAACCACAAATGATCACCCCCCAATGGGTGTTGCAGAAATTCTAGCCTGAACTCAGTTTATGGTCAGTTGACCATATAATATTTTTGTGGCCAATTGTGCCCTCTACCCCATATCACCCTTCCACCGGCCATATCCTTCCTTCATTGGCCTTTTTAGCCAATTCTCCACCTCACCAACCCCGGGCCATTACCCTTGTTTTGGGCCTGAAGGTATTTTCAGTCTTCCAAGGGCCTATGGCCCAGCCCCTTATATTATGGGGGTTTTGGCCTAAATGGCCTTTTTGGGCCATTTAGGCCCCCTACGGCCTCTATGACCCACTGTACGTATGCCGCAGTCTGCAGTCCATGGGACCATTAGGCCCCTTTTGGCCCAAATCCAATGAGGCCAAAAGGGGGCAGCTCATCAGACCCCAAGGCTTGGTGGGGCCCGCCTGAGCCAGTTTTGGCCCCAAAACCCAGCCAACCCAGAAATGGTCAAAACAACTCAGGACCCAAAATTTGCCAAGAACCAAAAATGGTCAAAATTCAGCCCATGGCCTCTGTCAGCCACCAGAGGCCACCAGCTCAGCTCCAAGAATGGATTCCCCTCAAGTTCAGGGGAAGACTTTCCCTTCCTCAATGCACTCCGCACTCAAGGATCCAGGAGTGGTGCATATATGGTATAATATACCATTATGCACCATTTTTGCTCAGAAATTCAATGGTGACGTTTTCAGGACCAAATTATGTGATTCCAGATCAAGTCCCCAATACATCCCCAATTTCAAAGGAGGATTTGTTTTAAGCTATTCAGTCTAGCAATTCCCTGGCGGCTACAAGAAGACAATTTGAGGACCACAACCACCTGGCCTTGCAGGAATTGGGTTGTCAATTCTCATCAGGACTAATCTAAGGGCAATTTTCAGAGGTTATAAATTATTTCAATCATGGTCAAGGCATCAAGTACTCAGCATTCCTTGGACAACTCAATTGGTCCATAGAGATAGTAAATAAGCATCCTGTATGGCCTTGGCCCATTTGGGCCAATTCATATTCCACTGGGGGAATTAAGTCACACAGTTCAATTCTCAAGATGGCCAGAGTTGT
Organism: Austropuccinia psidii; assembly: GCA_023105745.1. Taxonomy (NCBI): domain Eukaryota; kingdom Fungi; phylum Basidiomycota; class Pucciniomycetes; order Pucciniales; family Sphaerophragmiaceae; genus Austropuccinia; species Austropuccinia psidii. The sequence goes on along the minus strand of JALGQZ010000001.1, from coordinate 80,229,007 downwards.
ATTGGCCCAATTCAGATAATACAGCCGGGTGACTCACCTTCCAGGATCAGCCTTTCAGCTTTTCACATATTCTGGCCACCTTTCATGACGTGGGAACTTTTTCCCCAGTTAATTGATATATTGGACTTATTTTTATCCTTATTTTTCTTTTCTTTTATTAAAGTAAATACTGATAATCTTAAATCAGTCATTTGCACCTTTTCTTCTTTGCCTGTCAGCGGATATTGGTGCTCATATCCTTTACTAATTCCATTGTTCATTCTGAAAGGTTTAAACAGTGAATTGAGGATTCATTTGGTTGGCTCTTTGGCTTCTGCATTTCTTTATCATCTTGGCCATTGTCTTCCCTTTTCTCTTTTATCTTTGGCATAAGTGTCTTTAGTATGATCCTTCTTCAAAGAAATTTATCCCTTTTCATTTGTTTACTCTTTTGGAGCCCCCCAAGTGAGTTCTTGATTCCTGAGTGCCAGGAAACTCTTGATTTCCACAAGAGCCCCTATAACAGGTATTGAAGTAGTTCCTGTATATCACCTTATAGGGTATATTTGAGATTATTCACTCTATGGAGCTACCCTAGCTAAAGTTTTCTTTATAATCCAAATGTGAACTTAAATCCCCTGATATACTTACCCACAAATAAATTATTCATCTTTTCTTAAATAAAAAATGATACATTTTTGAAATATAAATTACTTATGGGTCATTCATAGTTCATAATTCATAAGAATATTAATTATGGCCTATCTAAGCATCTAAAATATACTCAAGGCTCAAATTACCTTCCACCAGAAAACAAAATCATACTACAATTTTCTTCATAATTTCAAGAAGAAAAAGCCCTGAAAAGTGGGTTGATTTCCACTTTCCATCCCCTTTATATTACTGAGATCAAGTAATTAAAGCACATTGATGCACATATTCCGTCTTGTAGCCTGCTTTCATGCCTAAATCTTCTCAAAAGTTTATCTGAGTAAGTTAGATCTAATTTTGCCAGCCATTCATCTTCATGTACTGAATTTCTATATCTGACAAGATCTTCTCTTTGATTTTTACCCCAAAGTCTCCTTTCTTTGATTAATCTTTTTATCTTTCTCTCTTCATTCTGTTCCACTTGTGATGGAGGCAAAGGAGTCATGTTACTCAAAGAAAAAAATTCTTTATCAGCTGGTTGATGAAATTTCATCAAGCTGAGTGGGAAGGAGGGGTGCTTATTTTCCAATTAACCACTGAATTCCACTTGAGCTGCATTGCTTCCATGTAAGAAAACCATAAAAGAGGTCCTACATAAGAATCTTTCAGTTTCTTTTGGCCTTTCATCTTATTAAAATAAATTTTTGCTACTTAAATCCAGTCCCCTACTTTGAAGTCTGGTACTTTATGATTCTTTTCCCACTTCTGTTTTTCATATTCAAAACTTTAATTAATGCTCTTTTTTTCATGATGGTTTACTTTATAAAGCATAATCTTGAAGCTGGAGGCTGTAGTATGAATGTAAATCAAGTCTTTCCTCAGTTTTTCTGCTATGAGGCTTGGATTCCATCCTTTTTCTAAAATAGCAGCAGTCTGAACTGTGGAAGAATGAGTAGATTTCTTATATTCCAGCTCTAATTCAGGTATCAAAGTGCACCATTCATGAGTAAAGCCATTCAAGTCTCTGAACTCTTAATCATTGTGAGCCTTAGAGGTATTTTCATATAACCAAAAGACCACAAATAATAAAAAATTATACCATTATAAATAAAATAAATTTATTCATATTATTAACAACAAAATTAGGAGATAAATATAAAATTTTTATACAAAAATAAAAAATTTAATTATAATTCAAAATTAAAATCACTTTGAAAGTCAAAATTATGAAAACACATTTTTAGTTGAAAAAATTAAGTAAAAATAAACTTTTCAACAAAAACATATAAATTAAAATATTTTTGAAAAAAATTTAAATAAAACTTATTTCAGCTTTTTATAAAATAAGTAAACATACTAAACATCTTTCATCATTGAATTCCTCATAAAAAATAAGGTGGGGTCACCTCTGGGTAACTTTCTGTAACTCCACTTTAAATAAGGTTATATTATGGTTTTAGTATTTTCTGTATGAAAATTGAAAATCCTCAGAACCTTAACTTAATTTACACCACATGTAGTGTCAACCATCAATTGTTTTCTTAAAATTGAGGTGTGGTGTGTATTTCAGAAGCTATGAGGAATTGAAGTATTTTCAATTGAAATGTCAGAATGTGCACATGTATTACATAATTGAACTGGAATTTACATATGAGGAATCAATTATTACAGTTGTGTTCTGTAAAAACTCAATTAAATTACATGTGTAAGCTACAAGTATAGTACATATTGGGGAAATAAAGAAAAAATAAATTGGAAAGATCAATTCTGGATGGGGAAAAGGAATCTTGGCTTCAAGGGAGCCAGATCCCCAAATTTCTTGAAAACAGGAATGAGATATCAAACTTTACACAAAATTTCATCACTTTGGGCCTGGAATTGAGTCACAAGGTCTGTGATTCAATTGATGATGAGGATTTGATACCAACCAGGTCAGTTTTAACTGTTTACAAGAGGGTAAAACTACCCATAAGATAAAATAATCTTAGTAAAAACAGTTTTAACTGGTTTTTACATCTTTTAAATACATTCTGGCATATTTTGAAGGCTTAAAACCAAGTATTACCATAGCAATGGCTGATTCAAGGGTCTAAAATGGCAGAGACCAGCCCTTTTTTGTTCTGGACTAGGGTTCAATGATACCATACTTAGCTTTTCTGTTGTCATAGTTTCTTCCATGACTGAAAAGATTAAATTTTACTTTTGGAGTAAGAAAATTGGTGGCTATAAAAGAATTTCTTCTTTACCCCACTTTTCTCTTCATGTTTTACCTTTGCCTTTTATAATTAGTTTCAACACTTTTAAACCAATGAATAAAAGATTTCAACCACCCTTTCCATATCATTTTCAACATTTTACAAAGTGAAAAAATCATTATAATCATTTTTGTAACTCTTATAATCATTTTTACTCTTGAACCACCCCATAAGTGAATTAAAGCATCTTTCAGCACTCTTAAACTTGTCACTTTGTTTCCAAATTCACTCTGGTCACTTTTGGGTGTTTTTTTCTTTAAATATCTTTTTATATCTCTTTTTATTATATTAATTTTCTGCAGTTCTTTTCTAAATTAATTCCAATTGAAATTGCTCTTGAAGAAATTCCTTTTTCAGCCTTAAATATCTCTTGTAGAGTATTTTTGGATAAATTTTTATTTTTGGTAAAACAATGAATCTTTATAGTATGATTTTTTTATACTTATAAATATAAAACAAGTAAATTTGGCATTTTTTCTGGTAAAAATTCTAAATCTTAATCTCTGCCAGCCCATCATCTTGAGGATAGTATGCTGTAAAAATGATAACTTGGTCTCAAAGAATCTATGAGGATTGGTCCAAAGTCCAGATGTGAATTTAAGGTCTCTGTTACTCACAATATTCTTAAATAACCCTGTATGAGAAGTAACTCTATTCCATAGAAGAGGAGCTGTATCCATAGCAGTGTCATATTTATGAAATGGTAAGAAGATGGGAGATTTGCTATATCTATCTACCCTGAGTAAGCAAGTAATATAACCTTTGTCATCACTTGGAGAAACTACTGTGACCCAATACATGTGAACAACTTCTGAAGGGGATTTTGGTTCTTTTATTTGGATCATAAGTCCTAATTTATTTCCTGTTTTCCTGTTAGCCTTTGGAAATCTGTCACAATTATGGCAATAATCAATGGTTTCCTATCTCCAATATGGCCACCATGAACAGCTTTTTACTTTCTAAATTGGTCCTATCCTCTGATAGGTGTCCAGAATAAACTATATCATGAAATTCATGAAAATTTCTATTGAAAGGCAATCTATTGCATAATGTCATTACACCAGTTTTTTAGTTCTTTGGCATATTATGCCATCAAACAAGTGAAATATTCCTTCATAATAGGAATTTTTCTATATTCAATCCAGTGAATTAACCAAATATCTTTCTTTCCAGTCTTTATCCAGAAAGCATGTTAAAATATGCCATTTTTTCTGTTTTTCATATGACTCTCTTAATGTTTCAACAAATTCAGTCCCAATGTCCATTATGTTGATCCCTTCAATTGGAATCTGTGGTTCTGCTTCTAAAGGAACATAAACTGGGTTATCAGGGGTATTGGCTAATGAACACCCGCTAAGTCCATCAGCCTTCTTATGTATATTTCCTGCCTTATGAACTATAGTCATATTTGCTCTATATTATTGAATGGCTATTTGCCATCTCAATATTTGTCTGCTGGGTGCTTTCATGTTCAGAAGTCATTTTACTGCCGTACAGTCAGTTATTACTTCACAAAAAACTTCCATCAAGATAATAGTGTAATTTCTCACATGCCCATACCAAAAATAAGCATTCCATTTGGCTTGCACCATATCTGTATTCTTTTGGTTCAATTTGTGTTGAGATATAGAAAACTGGTCCTTCTATTGGTTTTTCATTGATAATTTGTACTTGATGCAGTGCTTCCCCTAATTTATTTCCACATACATAAATGTAAAATCAAAAAGGTATCTTCCATTGAGGCATTAGAAGGAATGAAGCTTCTGTGAGGGATTGATTTATCTTCTCATGTAATTCAATTCTCTATTATTTCATCTCAAATACTTTGTGTTGATCACATATTATGTAGACTTACTTGACTAGGATTGAAAATCCTTCATATTCTGCCTAAATTAACTGGCAAATACAAGAAAGGATATCATTTCCCTTTTATTATGGGGCATAGGCTTGAGTAAAACTGCTTCTAATTTATTTCTGTCAATACCCAAGATTAATCCTGAAGCTAAATATCCAAGTGCCTTAAGCTCTTCAAAACCAAAATTTAATTTATTAGTTGAAATTTGCATATTCCCTTCTGAAACCTTTTACAATTCTCTTTCAAGTATTTCAAGGTACAAAGACCATAGGTCTGAACATCTAATTATGTCATGAATATAAATAATTAGCCATCCTTCAGACAATTATGTTTGAACATGGTATTTATCATTCTTTTATAATGCAATGGAGTAGTCTTAATCCCAAAGGGCATTCTCAGATATTCGCAAATACTACAGTGAATGATAATTCTAAGTAACTTCATGGCTTCAGGAATCAAGAAATTATGATTAAATCATTTGAATTTATCCATTGAAGTGATTTACTTGACTTGAGGTAATTGGGTCAAGGTTTCTTGGATTCTAGAAATTGGATACCTAACTGGAGCTTTGTATAGGTATTGAATACTCTTTAATTTCTAACCATCCTTGATTTATAATTCTTCCAAGAAATGATTACAGAAGTTGTAACTTCAACTTATTCATTATGGCCTACTTTCCTCAGTACATCAAGCTGTATTAACTATTTGGAATGTTTTTCCAAGGCTTCTCTAGATATACAGATTTCTGGGTAAGCTTTTCTTTCAAGTACTGGAGAGTATGGTAAGTAAATATTCAAAGTAATGTCAACCTCATGTCCTCTAATGGCACCTAATGGTTCATTATATGAAGAAAAAGCATTTTTATATGTGTATAACACATTAAGAAACTCTTGCCTCCTTTTTTCTGATAATTCTTGATTAATTTGTGCCTTATTAAGCTTATTTGACAAAGTGTCAGGGTGACTCTATGATATAGCTTCAGAAAGATAATAAAAGCTATAACTCTGAGTGTGACACGAAAATAATGATTATATTTAGAGTGAGAATATGAGTGAAAAGGGCTATACTAAAATAATTTAGTGATGGTGAGTACTGCTGATAGCCCTGGGTGCAATGTTTGCCTGTTGGTTTACAATAGCAAACCCTACAATACTTACTTTAAAGTATACCTGTTAAATTCTAAGAGTATCACTTCCTTTTTAAGAAGTTATACCACGTAAGAATATCAAGAAAAGGATGCTTTATTTGCTTCCTGGTGAGGCAAAGCCTCCTTTTATCTTGTTCTGGGGTAGTGGGAGGTGGTTTACCTCTGCACACGACCACAGAGTGAAAAGTTTCACTACTGTGGGCTGGTTTGTGGTTCTATCCACTCAATACAGGCTATTATTGGGTTGAAATGTGGTTTTAGAACCACAAGTAGTCAGTTTTACCCTATACAGGTTGAAAATTTTCACCAATGGACTTTACAGGTGTATTCTGGTGCTCCTGACGCGTCAGAAACTGTACAGAAGCTGTATGGACCTCTGTATTTGACTTAGTTATGAGGTATTGAAGTATAAATAAGCTTCAGCGTCTGTTTGACACCTCATAATCAGAGTAAAACTGTATCCTGTCATAATACAGCTGTATTGGCCATATTGTGGGATTATAACCTTCAAACAGCCATAACTCTTTCAGTTGTTGAGATATCATGCTCAAAGTTAGTTCATTGGATAGCCCTGTATGGGCTCTACACAATGATAGCCAATTCGGTATGGTTATCATTAAATATGACAAAGTTATCCCATGTACAAGGTTTTTTGTACATAGGCGTGGTTTGGGCAAAAAGCTGTATTGAGCTTGTTTGCCTCATAACTTCTGTTATAGTTGAGATATGAAGAAGTGAATGGCACCATCAGATAGCCCTGATTGTGCTCTTTCCAAAGACACCCCACTTCAAGTATCCCACACTAAAACTGTAGAAGTTAGATGAGAGATGAATGTTTTGTTCACCCTTATTTGGCCTGAATTTGACCATAACTCAAGTCATGGTGGTGCTAGCTCAGTTTGGCTGGTACCATTGGATAGCCCTGGCCTAGAGCTTAATTTTTAGTACCCATTTGATGGGGTTAAGCCTCTCCTTCTAGATTTTATATGAGAGGTGAAAATTAAGGTTTATGCTCAGCAATAACTTTGAGCAGGAATAACTTTGTTATTTCTTGTCCTATGGTGATGGTACTTATATTTTCAGAAAGGGGTGAGTTTCCTCCTTCTTTTGATACCTTTTGAGCTGATTTGGCTCAGCTCCATGTTTTGGTGGTATCTTGGCTATACCATTGATTTATGGTATATTGGCTGTCATGCTTGTGCTCTGGTTTTGAGTCACAGGCTGACACAAAGCTCCCTCCTTATATGTATATTTATTCAGATATACTACTGATATTTGTTTTGGAATATTGGAAAAATCAAACTTTTATCTCTTGTCATCTCTAATTGTAAAATAGCTGTCCTTATGGTTGTTGATGTCACTACTATAAATGTTTAAGCAGTCATCTCCAAGAATAATATATTGAGAGGTACAATTGTCCATTACTACTATTTCTGTTTTCATTTTCACACTTCCTTCAGAGTGTGGAGGTATCTGGTTAGTGTCCAATATACCCAAATGGTACATATTATTACTGGCATGGCTGAATTGCGCACCTTCTATTGGTAATAGGTGATTGCTCCATTGGAGAAGTATTAATTGAAGATATTATTTGCCTACACAAGTACAAAATTCTCCTGTGTCTAAATGAACTTAGGCTCAAACATCTTGCATCAAGATTGAATCCTCTCAAGAGGTTTTTGGGACTATTTTAGACTCCATAGGGTTTCTAGTGCAGGATTTACCAATTCCTGTTCTAGTACTGATATCTTCCATAGAATAAATATATTCCTCTGTTGAACAGGGCTGTAGACATCTGAAATTGATAGCATGTTCTAGTTCTCCTCCACATTTTGTTGATACTTTCATATTAATCATAGAGCTAGACATATCTGGGTGTAAAGCAGATAATCTGTCTTTTTGTTTGAGGAACCAAGTGAGTGTTTTATTTTTTTCTGAGTTAAAAATGGCACTTTCAAAAGAATTTTCCTTTTTAAATCTCCAGGAATTGTTGACCCACTTGATGATTATCTCAGATTTCCACTTAAGCCAATCATTCCTTCCATGTTCTTGTATCATCTTATAATACCATTTCTTTGCAGTTCTGGTGAAAAAAAGAATGCAATTTTCTCACTATATTTTTGTAAGGTATATGAAAATCTTCCTGAAAATATCAATTTTTCTAATGAACTCAATATTGTTATATTCTCCTTCACCAGAGAATGTTGGGCGTTCTACTAGTTTGTGAATATCTCTTTCAGAAATTGAATTTTCTCCTGGAAAAGGGGTCAAGCCTTCTTTACAGAGTTTTTATACATTTAAAGGTGTGGAATTTCTGAACATATGTTCACTAGGTTCATAATTCTTATGAACTTGGTCCACATGTGCAATTATTACATTCTTCAATTTTTGCTTTTCACTGTCACTTCTTTCCAGATGTGTGTCAAAAAGGTTGGTGTTATAAACTATTGATAAAACATGATCTTCCAGAGCTTTAAGCTGGCAATTAATGTTATTAATGGAAATATTTTCAAATTCATAATTTTGTACCTGAAAGTTTCTTGCAATTCTGTCACATGTGTTGGAAATCGATTAAAGTCTGGCATTTGTCACTTTACACCATTCAGTAAAAGTTCTGTTATTTTTTCTTAAGTAATTGATTTTTGATGTCAATTTCTTTAGTTTTTTTTATCAAAATTATTAAGCTTTACATCAACAATAGACCAAATATTTCTAACTTCATTTATCATTTGCATGGAAAGGTCCTGTTCCTCCTTTCCTGCGCCTTGGGTGTGAACTACATAAGGGTTCTGGCCCTATTTGACACACATTCCACAGCTGAAGGTTCCAATTTGGGAATCCTGTACCCTTGTGGGTAAGGTCTGTGCCAATTGGCTTTGAAGGATCCCTTGCCTTCTTTGATCTTGGGACCTCTCTATTTCTTCTGACCTCCTTTGGGCTTGTCTTTGCACTTTTCTGGAGCTGGTTGATGCTACCAGTCCTTCTTTCTCCAAATCTGGGGTCATTTCCAGTTAATTCTTTTGGTCTACTGATAGAAGAATTTGGTTCTTTAAACAATTCTTTATCTTTTTGAGGTTGATGGTGAAAAAAAAGTTACTCAAGACTCCTAAGAGTTCTATGGTCTTCTCCTGACCCAGAAAGCTCTTGATTTGTGAGTAGTAGTTCATAGCTGCCTGCTAAAGGCTTGGAAAGATTTTCCATTCCCCTTCCTTTGCTGCTCTGTGTCATTTTCTGTACACAGACTGATATATTTAAATGGCCACCACTTAGAAGCGTTTCAACCCTTAAAGGATTACCTTTGATAAGTTCAGGCTCAGAGTTAATTTTAAAGGTTTTGGTGCAGACCTTGGGGAATGGAGGGAAACTCTGTCATCCTCCATATCTACCTTTCTTGGGGAAGGTCTGCCAGGTCTGGCCCTCTTCTTGCCTATTTCTTGTACAGATCCATCTGTTTGGAATTAATGGTTGCTTCCATTTGTGGTATGCACCATTTTCACGTCAATTTTAAGAGAAAATAGAGAATAAAGACAAAGACTACACACCTTTTTGTGGTTGTTTGGAAAACCCTGCTTTAAATCAAGTGCTTTTTTAGCAATTTGAAATTCAAAAATTCCTTCAGATTATGGACTGGGAAGATATCTCTTACTGAGCTTATTACCACCTACAAAACACTCTATTAAAGACACTAGAAAAATTGATAAAAGAATTTTTGCTTTGAAATATTTTTAAGATTTTTTATAAGCTTATTATTTTTTATATTAAAGCATATTTGTTTTATAGAGAAAAATCAAAATTCAAGAATTTGAATCAAAAACAAATTCAGAGTAGCTCAAAGAAGAATTTTATAATCTTTTGGATGTGAGAAAGCCATGTGTAAAACAATATAAAAATAATCCAAATTCCTCAATGAAAAATATTTTAAAGACAATTTCAAAAACAACAAAGATTAACTTCAAAGTTAAAGAAAAGAATTATCAAATTAATATATTTTAGAGCTATAAAATATATCTCAATTAATGGCTTAAAGCTTAAAGAAACACAGCCAGGCCAACAAATATAAGATGTGTCTATGCAACACGGGTTAATATTACTATTAGCCAAGAGTAATTTGACTGATCTTATGAAATAGAATTAATAAATTTATTACAACTGCAATGAATTAATAAGTTATTTAATTATTTCATTTACTTGCTATAAACTAATAGCAATTATAACATTAAATGGTATGCCTACTGGAATTAATTACAGGTATTAATAATAAAACTTCTTCTTCAAATAATATAAAATTCTTTTAGTATATAATTATCTTTTGAAAAGATTATTATAAAGCTTATTCTTCAAGACAACTATTGATAGGGGAAAACTTCAAGAATTAAGTTAAAACACTCACTAATACTCCACTAAGGCCTTGGTAAGAATTGGTAGAGCTATTTGATGGATTAATCTGATTCTTCAAGAAAACTATTGATAGGGGAAAACTTCAAGAATTAAGTTAAAACACTCACTAATACTCCACTAAGTCCTTGGTTAGAATTGGTAGAGCTATTTGATGGATTAATTGTGGATTTAAAGGATCAAAATTGAAATGTAGCAGTAATACAAAAATATACCAGTAAATTATATTTTAAATTGTATATTTCTACTACTTTATGTCTTTTTAATTGATCCTGAGATAATGAAAACACTCAAGAAAAGGACTAAATAACACTTAATTGCTGGTACTAACAGTATTATCAAATAATATGATGATTTTGGAAAAAACAGCAAGAGGAGGTGTCAGGCTGAGTCTATGATAAAGGTGTATAATGGTATTCACAAACTTTAACCATGACTTTGAAACCGTGAAAATTATATAAAAAGTGTTTGACAATGATTATAAATGGTTTAAAATGAGATATTAAGGGCTTTACTATAATAATATAGTGGTGGTGAGTGCTGCTGAAATCCCAGGGTGTAGTCTTACCAGTTGGGTTACTATAATAAGAACTAAAATACTTAAGTTTAAAGTATAAACTGTTCATTTTCCAAGAGTATGACTGTTTTTGACAGTTTTACTACATAGGAATTCAAGAGCAGGATGAGGAAACCTTTTCTGGCTGTGAAAACGCCCCTCTTTATCCTAAAATGGGGTGAAAAGGCTTCTAGACCTTTACATGTAGAAGAAGTGAATATTTTTCACTCCCAAGTACTGGCTTGTGGTTTCCAAAAAGCCTGTATTGGGCTGAGATGTGGTTTTGAAACCACATATGGGAAGTTTTCACCAATAAAGGGTAAAACGTTTCATCTGGGGACCACATAGCCTGATTCTGATGTGTATTACGCGTAGAATGCTTTACAGAATCTGTATGGGACCCCAGTATTGAATGAACTATGAGGTAATGAAGTATAAACATGCGTCTTTGTCTGTTTGATACCTCATAATCATGGTGAAGGGCTCCTATCCTACTATAAGGCTGTATTGGCCAAACTGTGGGATTTTGACCTTTACACAGCCATAAATTTGTTGGTTTTTGGGATTACTTCACACCTTACCAACAATGTCTACACCTTTGAAACAGAATGAGGGCACAAGAATTTCAAATCCACAAGTATTGGAGGTTGAAAACTCACAGTTAAAAAATGAATTTTCCACTTCTTTTCATAACTTGGAACCATCAATGGGCCAAGCACTCCTGAAAGAAGTACCAAAGCTTAAGGAATGGCCTCACTTAAGTGGTGAAGGAGAATGTTAACATATGGAATTCATCAGAGGTATTGATGTGATTAAAGAAGATTTTTAATTAACAGACAGATTGGTAACAGCAAGATTTAACACCTTTTTTAGCAGATCAGCGCACAGATTGTATATCAAATTAAGACAAGAACATAGACACCAAAGTTGACCATGGTGTAAAACCCAAATTATCAACAAATGGGCCAACAATTCTTGGAGGTTTAAAGTGGAAACAGCCTTTGAATCTTCCAAATTTAGTGCTGATAAAGACAAAGATTTACCATGGATTGGCCAACAAAAAGACAGATTAACAGCATTGTATCCTGACATATCAGAGTTTATGATCCACATAAAGATTCTGGGACAATGTGGAGGTGCCTTAGAGCATGCTGTCAAAAGCAGGACTACTGAACAATCTTCAGCAGAAGATATTATTAATATATTGGAAGAAGTAACCACCAGAACCAGGATTGGTTCTAGTAGGGTGAATCTCAAAACAAGGTTTAATACACCTTGGAAAGATTCTGTGGACAAAATTTCCAAAGAAAATTCCTATAATCTTAAGTATAAGTCTGAAGATATAATCAGAAAGTGCCATATTTGCCAAAGCACCACCCACTTAGCTAATAAATGTCCAAAGAGGGGGAAATCAATGAAATTGACATTGAAAAAGAACCTGATGTTGAAAAAGATGATAATATAATTGAAGAAAATTAACATGATAAGTCATCAATATTTTCTGAATCTTCAAAAGATATAGAAAATATCAATGCCACTTTTGATATCGTGGAATTATATTCCCACTTGCAACAATTAAGCAATGGTCAGCTTGATTTGTCAAGAATTCAATATGCACAACTTATGAAAACCAAACCAAACAGGGGAAAAGGGTATACAGCTGGTAACTCCTGTATAACAGAAGTGGTAATTGACAACAAGCCCACTAGACTTCTAGTTGACCCAGGAGCCTTCTGCTCTTGTGTTGGAAAATACTTTCTTAAGACTTGTGTACCAAATTTTGAAGACCAATTGTTACCAATTGATGGCATAAAATTCAATAGTGCAAGTAATTGAATGAAAGCATTGGGAATATTTGAGACCAATGTCATATTTCCACATACCAATGGAAATTTAAGAATCACTGTTGAATTTGTTGTTATGGAAAACTGGCCTAGTACTCATTCTATATTGGGAAATGACTATTTGATAGTGTATGGAATAGATTTACATAACAACAAGGACAGATACTTTACTATTGGGGACAATAAGCGTCAAAAATTTGCCTTTTTACCATTTAAAAGACAAATCAAAGTTATTAAAGTAGCACCAGTCAACTTAGAGTTGGGAAGATTCAAATCTGAATAGTTAAATGAAGCTGAGATAAGCCTTCATCTGACTGATAGTCAGGAAAATGAACTTTATGCCCTTTTATATGACCACAGAGAAGCATTTGCATTGGACAAAGAACCTTTGGGAGCAATTATTGGGCATGAAGTTGACATCATCCTTAATATTGAGAGACATTATCCACCACTCTTAAGAAGACCTGCATATCCAGCAAGTCCTAAATCAAGAGAAGCTCTGGAAATTCATATTAAAGAGCTTCTAGAGCTTGGTGTAATAAGAAAGGATGGCCATAATGAGGAAGTAGAAATAACTACACCAGTCATAGTGGCATGGCATAATGGAAAATCTAGAATGGTTGGGGACTTTAGAGCTTTGAACATTTACACTGTTCCAGACAGGTACCCAATATCAAAAATCCAAATTGCTTTTACCCAGATATCTCAAGCAGTGTATATACCCACTATGGATGCCCTTAAAGGATTTCATCAGAATGTAGTGACACCAAGGGCAAGAAAATACTTGAGAATTATTGTTCATTGTGGAGTATATGAATATTTGAGGATTCCTTTTGGTATCAAGAATGCACCTTCACACTTTCAAAGAATGATGAATAAACTCTTCCCTGAAGAATGCTCAGAAGGATGGTTAATCATTTACATTAATGACATTATTGTCTGTTCCAAAACTTTGGAAGAACATATGTACAGATTATCCAGAGTTTTGACAAAAATCCAATCTGTCAACATGAAAATTTCTCCAAAGAAATTCCATTTTGTATTTAAAGAACTTAAAGAACTGGGACATGTAGTATCTGGTTTATCCCTTGGAATTGACAAAAACAAGGTTGCAGAATTATTACTGAAACCCATGCCTCAGAAAAAGAAAGAAATTCAGTCATTTTTGGGGTTTGCAGGATATTAAAGGCAGCAAATTAATGATTTTGCATCCATAGCAAGACCTCTTTATAAATTATCTGACAAAGACACAGTATTTGAAATGACTGTTGACAGAGTCAAGGCCTTTGAATTTTTAAGACAAGCTTTGAACACTGCTCCACTCTTACTGATTTCATACTTTAAGCTTCCCTTTAAGCTTTGTATTGATTCATCTGGAGATGGGCTTGGGGATGCACTTCAGCAAGTCCAGATTATCAATGATAAACCTGTGAAAGGACACATATGCTTCATATCCAGGCAAATAAAACCAACTGAATCAAGATTTGGCGCCAGTAAAATGGAGTGCTTATGCCTTGTCTGGGTCTTAGAGAAGCTGAATTATTTTCTGGAAGGATGTGTTTCTGAAGTGATAACATATTGTATCGCTGTTAATTCACTTTTAAACATGAATACTCCCAACAGGCCTATGCTCAGATGGCAAATAGTCATACAAGAGTATATGGGCAATGTGAGAAGTGTTCATAAAGATGGGAATATTCATAAAAATGGAGATGGACTGAGTGAATGACCATTACCAAATAATATTGATAATCTTGCTTATGTTCCAGAGGAAGCTTCCCCACAGATTACCATAGAAGGAATTAGTGTTTCCGACCTGAACTCCACTTTCTTTGAGGAGGTAAGGAACAGTTATACTCAGGATAAAATTTGTAGCATTTTTTTCCAATTACTTTCTAAGGACTGTAAAGACAATTCTTTGATACATGACTTAGATGGGATATGGAGAAAATAATATAATAAAGAAAGATTCCACTTACTGGATGGTATCATTTACCACAGAACTGAGCATACATGTGTCATGACAGTTGTGGACAGGTCCTTAATCAATCTTGTACTTAAAGAATGCCATGACATCCCTTTCTCAGGACATCTTTCTGAAGACAGGACAAGAGAAAAAAATGAAAACCTGCATATGGTGGCGAATGCAGCAGAAAGATGTTTCAGAGTATTGCAAAACCTGCGACAGATGTCAAAAAGCAAATAAATCCACTGGGAAAAGACTTGGAAATATGATCAACATCCAAGAACCCAGAAGACCTTGGAAAATTGTCCATATGGATTGTGTAACTGGTCAGCCACCAGGGGATGACAGAATCTATAATGCTTGCCTAGTGATTGTTTACAGATTTAGTAAGACTCCAATTTTTCTACCATGTCACAAGGATGATACAGCCTGTCAGGCTGAGTCTATGATAAAAGTAATATAATTGTATTTAAAACTTTTAAATATGACTTTGACACGGTAAAAAGGATTAAAAAAGATTTATGAGGATTAAAAATGGTTTAATTTATAAATAAAAGGGCTTTACTATATTAGATATAGTGGTGGTGCGTGCTGTTGAAAGCCCTGGGTTCAGCTTTACCTGTTGGTTTACAATAATAAAGACTAAAATAATTAAATTTATAATTATACCTTTTTATTAACCAAGAGTAAAACTGTTTTTGACAGTTTACTACATAGGGTATTCAATAGCAGGATGAGGAAAGCTATTCTGGCTGTGAAAAGTGTCCTTTTTATCCTGAAATGGGGTGGAAGGGCTGTTAGGCCTTTCAACGTAAAGGAAGTGAATATTTTTTCACTCTCTGAGACAGGCTTGTGGTTTTCAAGGGCCTGTATAGCCCTATGGGGCTCAGATGTGGTTTTGAAACCACATCTGGGAAGTTTTCACCTGGGGACCACATAGCCCTATTCTGACGTGTATGACACCTAGAATGCTGTACAGAAACTGTATGGTACCCCAGTATTGACTGAATTATTAGGTATTAAAGTATAAACATGCTTCTTTGTCAGTTTGACACCTCATAATCATGGTTATGGGATATTATCCCATGGTAAGGCTGTATTGGTCAGAATGTGGGATTTTGACCTTAAAAGAGCTGTAGCTTTGTCATTTCTTGATATATCAACCTCAAAACTGGAGCGGTGTGTATCCCTGTATGGATTGTACACAATGGTACCTTATTTGATATGGTTATCATTAAATATGGCAAAGTTATGCCATGTACAAGATTTTTGTACATATGCGTGGTTTAGGCAAAAAGCTGTATTGGGCTTGTTTGCCCCATAACTTCTGCCATAGTTGAGATATGAGGCAATTGATGACAACATCAGTGTAAGGTGTGGATATGAAACGTTGATTAATAATGAAGTACTTTTCCTGTCCTCAAAATTTGTATAAGGTAAAAATCAATTAAAAATAGTATGAAATATTATTTTTAAGAGAAAACACGCCAATTTTATTGTTTATAACTTTATTAGTATAAAACAATAATATTATAAAAATTTATTGTTTTACTAACAATAAAAATTTATCCAAAAAATACTCTACAAGAGATATTTTAAGGCTACAAAAGAAATTTCTTCAAGAGCAATTTCAATTGGAATTAATTGAGCAAAGAACTGCAAGCAATTAATTAAAGAACAAAGTCTTTAAAAAGAATGTTAAAGAGAAAACACGCCCAAAAGTGACCAGAGTGAATTTGGAAACAAAGTGACAAAGCTTACAGTGATGAAAGATGCTTTAATTCACTTTTGGGGTGGTTCAGGGGTAAAAATGATTATAAGAGTTACAAAAAATGATTATAATGATTTTTCACGTGGTTAAAAGGATTAAAATGATTAAAAAGTGGTGGTTGGAATCTTTGATTGATTGGTTTAACAGTTTTAAACTAATTAATAAAAGGAAAAGATTCTAACATGAAGAGAAAAGTGGGGCAAAGAAGACATTCTTTTATAGTCATCAATTCTCTTGCTCCAAAAGTAAAATTTACTCTTGTCAGTCGTGAAAAACAGTCTGACAACAGAAAAGCCAATTATGGCATCATTGAACCCTGGTTTAGACCAAAAAGGGCTGGTTTAAGCCATTTTTAGCCATTTTTAGCCATTTTAGACCCTTAAATCAGCCATTACTATAGCAATACCAGGCCTAGAGCCTTCAAAACACGTCAGAATGTGTGTCAGAGGCGTAGAAACCAGTTAAAACTGTTTTTATTATGATTGTTTTATCTTAAGGGTAGTTTTACCCTCTTGGCAACAGCTAAAACTACCCCAGTTGGTATCAAAACCTCATCATCAATTGAGTCCACAGACCCTGTAACTCAATTCCAGGCCAAAAGTGATGAACTTTTGCGTGAATTTTGACATCCCACGCCTGTCAGCAAGGATTTTGGGGATCTAGCTCCCCCTTAGAGCTGGAGTTCCTTTTCCCCCCCAAATTTAATCTTTCCAATTTATTTTTCCTTTAATTCCTCATCATGTATTATACTTATAATTTACATATGTAATCTAATTCAATTGTACAGTACAATACAGTAATAATTGACACCTCATATGTAAATCAAAGTTCACTTATGTAATACACACGCACATTTTGACATTTCAATTGAATTCAATTGAAAATACTTCAATTCCTCATAACTTCTAAACTAAACACAACACCTCAATTTTAACACAAAAATTGATGGTTAACACCACATGTGGTGTGAATTAAATTAAGGTTTTGAGGATTTTCAACTTTTGTATTGAAAATACTAAAAACTTAATTTAAGCTTATTTAGAGTTGAGTTACAAGAATTTCACTCAGAGGTGACCCCACCTGATTTGTTATGAGGAATCCAATGGTGAAATAAATTTTATATGTTTATTTATAGGATAAAAAGTTAAAATAAATTTTATTTAACTTTTTTCCAAATTTATTTTTTTTTTCACAATTTTGTTGAAATTTCATTTTTACTTAATTTTTTCAAGTATAAATGTAATTTTATACTTACAAAATTTAATGTATTTTTATTTTTAAATTGTAATTAATTTTTTATTTTTAATATAATTTTATATTTATATTTTGATTTTTATCTTAATAATATAAATAAATTTATTTTATTTATATTAATATGTTAATTTTGTATTTGTGGTCTTTTGGGTATATGAAATTACCTCTAAGGCTCACATTCCCTCCCCCTAAAAAAGAATATTACTTTGTAATATTGGTGTTTCTAGTGTGTCTGAATCTTCTGAGGAGTTTGGTAGCTTCTGGTATATCTTTTTCTTCTAACCATTCATCTTCACAAGTTGGGTCACTGTACCTAACAAGGTATTCCCTTACTTTCTTGGTTCTTAATTTCCTTTCTTTAAGAACTTTGGTAATTTTCTTAGCACCAGATGTCTCAATAGGAGGTATAACTTGGGGAATCTTATTCCTCAAGGGAAATTTCTCAGCATCACTAGATTTATATGGCTTTATCAAGCTCACTGGAAATGTAGGGTGCTTATTGCTAAGTTCTTCAGATAACTCTACTTCAACAGCATTTTCTCCATGGAGGGCCTTAATCACAAAAGGTCCTGCAAAGGAGTCTTTCAACTTTTTACATCCTTTGATGTTATTGAAGTTAGTGGTGGATACAAGAACTAGGTCCCCCACTTTGAAATCTGGAGTTGCATGTGATTTATCCCATTTGTATTTAGCATATGCAAAAGAGTCCTCCATGCATCTTACTGCATGCTTTCTAGCTTTGTCTAGCATTCCTTTGAAGCTAGCAGCTGTGGGATGTATTTCAATTAAGTCTTTCCTCAAGGAGTCTTGGGGTAACTTGGGGTTCCATCCTTTTTCTAGAATAGCAGGAGTCTGATTGGTACTGGCATGGATTGATGTTTTATATGCTAATTCCAGTGCTGGTAACAGAGTAAACCAATCATGGGTAAATCCA
Source organism: Austropuccinia psidii (assembly GCA_023105745.1). Classification (NCBI taxonomy): domain Eukaryota; kingdom Fungi; phylum Basidiomycota; class Pucciniomycetes; order Pucciniales; family Sphaerophragmiaceae; genus Austropuccinia; species Austropuccinia psidii. Next base: position 80,210,400 of record JALGQZ010000001.1, on the reverse strand, counting down.
TCACAATCTTTGAATTCAAGGCCATATGCACAAAATCTTCTCACCATGTCCTCTAAGGTTTGGATCATTCTTTCAGCCAGGCCATCAGTTTGTGGGTGGTAGGCTGTAGAGAAAGACAGTTTAGTGCCAAATAATTGGTGAAGATTTGTCCATAGTGCTGAAGTGAATTTGGGATCTCTATCACTGATGATATTTGTAAATATCCCAGTCCATGACACTACTCTATTCCATATCAGAAGAGCTGTATCCATGGCTGTATCATCTTTGTGACATGGTAAAAAGATTGGAGTTTTACTGAATCTGTCCACAATTACTAGGCAAGCATTATAGCTCCTGTCACCTCCTGGTGGTAGGCCAGTTACCCAATCCATATGGACAATTTCCCAAGGTCTGTTTGGTTCTTGGATTTTCATCATATTTCCAAGTCTTTTGCCAGTGGATTTATTGGCCTTTTGGCATCTGTCACAGGTTTTGCAATATTCTGCAACATCTTTTTGCCACATTGGCCACCATATGCAGGTCTTCACTTTCTCTCTTGTTCTGTCTTCAGAAAGATGTCCTGAAAAGGGACTATCATGGCATTCTTTCAGTACAAGATTGATTAATGACCTGTCTACAACTGTCATGACACATGTGTGCTTGGTTCTGTGGTAAATTATACCATCCAGTAGGTGAAATCTTCCTTCATTATAAGATTTTCTCCATACTTCATCCAAGGCGTGTATTAGAGAGTTGTCTTTACAGTCTTTGTTAAGTAATTGGCATAAGATGCTACAATTCTTATCTTGAGTGTAACTATTTCTGACTTCTTCAAAGAAGGTGGTGTTCAAGTCTGTAACACTTATTCCTTCTATTGGAATTTGTGGTGAAGCTTCTTCTGGAACATAAGCAGGATTATCAATGTTATTTGGTAATGGCCATCTGCTTAGTCCATCTGCATTCTTATGAATATTCCCATCCTTATGAACAATAGTCATATTGCCTCTGTATTCTTGTATGGCTATTTGCCATCTGAGCATGTGTCTGTTAGGTGTTTTCATGTTCAAAAGTGATTTCACAGCTGTACAATCTGTTATTACTTCAAAAACACATCCCTCTAATAAATAGTTTAATTTCTCCAAGGCTTAGACAAGGCATAGACATTCCATTTGACTTGCTCCATATCTGGCTTCAGTTGGTTTGATTTGCCTGGATATGAAACATATTGGTCCTTCTACAGGTTTGTCATTTATGATCTGAACTTGGTGAAGTGCAGCACCTAGTCCATCCCCTGATGCATCAATATACAGTCTGAAAGGTAATTTAAAGTCTGGCATCAGTAAGAGTGGAGCAGTGGTCAATGCTTCTCTTAGAGATTCAAAAGCTTTGACTCTGTCAACAGTCATCTCAAATACTGTGTCTTTGTCACACAACTTATAAAGTGGTCTTGCTATGGATGCAAAGTCTTTAATGTGTTGCCTGTAATATCCTGCAAAACCCAAGAATGACTGAATTTCCTTCTTATTCTGAGGCATGGGTCTTAACAATACTGCTGCAACTTTGTTTTTATCAATTCCAAGGGACAAACCAGATACAACATGTCCTAGTGCCTTAAGTTCTTTAAATCCAAAATGACATTTCTTCAAGGAGATTTTCATGTTTACTGATTGGATTTTTGTCAAAACTCTTGATAATCTGTACATGTGTTCCTCCCAAGTCTTTGAGCAGATAATAATGTCATCAATGTAAATGATTAACCATCCCTCTGAGAGTTCTTCAGGGAAGATTTCATTCATCATTCTTTGGAAGTGTGAAGGTGCATTTTTGATACCAAAGGGCATCCTTAAGTATTCATACACTCCACAATGAACAATAATTCTCAAGTATTTTCTTGCTCTTGGTGTTACCACATTTTGATGGAATCCTTTAAGGGCATCCATAGTGGTTATATACACTGCTTGAGATATTTGAGTAAGGGCAATTTGGATTTTTGGTATTGGGTATCTGTCTGGAACAGTGTAAGTGTTCAGAGCTCTAAAGTCCCCAACCATTCTGGATTTTCCATTATGCCACGCCACTACGACTGGTGTAGTTATTTCTACTTCCTCATTGTGGCCTACTTTTCTTATTACACCAAGGTCTTGAAGTTCTTTGATATGAATTTCTAGAGCTTCTCTTGATTTTGGACTTGCTGGATAAGCAGGTCTTCTTAAGAGTGGTGGATAAGGTCTCTCAATGTTAAGAATGATGTCAACTTCATGACCAATAATTGCTCCCAGAGGTTCTTTGTCTGTAGCAAATGCTCCTTTGTGGTCATACAAAAGGGAAGAAAGTTCATTTTCTTGTTTATCAGTCAGATGAAGGCTTATCTCAGTCTCATTTAACTGTTCAGACTTGAATTTTTCTAACTCTAAGTTGACTGGTGATACTTTGTTTACTGTAATTTGTCTTTTAAATGGTAAAAAGGCAAATTTCTGGCGCTTATTGTCCCCAATTGTAAAGTATCTGTCTTTGTTATCATGTAAATCTATCCCATACATGATCAAATAGTCATTTCCCAATATAAAATGGGTACTAGAGCAATTTTCCATAACAACAAATTCAACTGTGATCCTTAAATTCCCATTTATGTGTGGGAATATGACATTGGTCTCAAAGATTCCCAATGCTTTCATTGGGTTACTTGCACTGTTGAATTTTATACCATCAATTGGTAACAATTGGTCTTCAAAATTTGGCACACAAGTCTTAAGAAAGGATTTTCCAACGCAAGAGCAGAAGGCTCCTGGGTCAAGCAAAAGTTTGGTGGGCTTGTTGTCAATCACCACTTCTGTTATACAGGAGTTACCAGCTGTATAACCTTTTCCTCTGTTTGGTTTTGTCTTCATAAGTTGTGCATCTTGAACTTTTGATAAATCAACTTGACCATTGCTCAATTGTGGTAAGTGGGAATAAGATTCCATGATGTCAAAAGTGGCATTGATATTTTCTATATCTTTTGAAGATTCAGAAAATATGGATGACTTATCATCTGAATTGTCTTCAATTATGTCTTCTTTTTCAACATCTGGTTCCTTTTCAATGTCAATTTCATTGATTTTCCCCCTCTTTGGACATGTATTGGCTAAATGGGTGGTGCTTTGGCAAATATGGCATTTTCTGACTGTATCTGCAGATTTATATTTAATATTACTAGAATTTTCTTTGGGGTTTTTGTCCACAGAATCTTTCCAAGGTGTATTAAACCTTGTTTTGAGATTCACCCTACTAGAACCAATTTTGGTTCTGGTGGTTACTTCTTCTAGTATATTGATAATATCTTCTGCTGAAGATTGTTCAGTAGTCCTGCTTTTGACAGCATGCTCTAAGTCACCTCCACATTGTCTCAGAATTTTTCTATGGATCATAAACTCTGACATCTCAGGATATAATGCTGTTAATCTGTCCTTTTGTTGGCAAAACCATGGTAAAGCTCTGTCTTTATCAGCATTAAATTTGGCAGATTCAAAGGCTGTTTCAACTTTAAACCTCCAAGCATCATTTGCCCATTTGTTGATGATTTGGGTTTTCCACCAAGTCCAACTCTGGTGTCCATGTGCTTGTCTTATTTTGATGTACCATCTGTGAGCTGATCTGGTAAACAAGGTGTTAAACCTGGCTGTTACCAATCTGTCTGGTAATTCAAAATCCTCTTTGATCATTTCAATACCTCTAATGAATTCCATATGGTCATACTCTCCTTCACCACTGAAGTGAGGCCATTCTTTAAGTTTTGGAACTTCTTTCAAGAGTGCTTGGCCCATTGATGGTTCCAAGTCATGAAAAGAAGTGGATAATTCATTTTTTAATTGTGAATTATCAGGATCCAATACTTGTGGATTTGGAATTCTTGTGCCCTCATTTTGATTTAGAGGTGTAGACATTCTTGGTAAGGTGTTCAGTATTTTTTCAATGTCATTCATTTTACTGTTGCTACACCTTTGGGAATTTCTGTATTCATGTTGGAAGCTTTGTATTAAATTTATTACTTCAATTTTATACATGTCTTCCTTATGTGTCAGTTCTTGCCATAACTCTGTCTGTCTTGTATTATCAGTAGTGACTTGATTCAATTTCATTGATAATTTTGATACTTCTTCTTGTGAAGCATCAAAACACTTTTTCAAGGCAATGGTATATGTCTTTACTTCAGTAAATGAATTTGAAATGTCATCTAGGACTTTCTTGTTATCTGTTTTGATAATATTTATGGCTTGTTTAATTCTTGTTTCAATCATGTCATCAATATTGAATTTAGAATATTTATCTGTTAATTCTTTAATAATGGCAGATTGTTCATTTATTTTAATGTTAGAAGAATTGTCATTATTAGAATTTTTAATTGTTCTTAAAACTTTTTCAAAACACATAAGTGTTTCATTAATTTGGCACAGACTCAGGTTGTTTGTTTTAATGTTGTTACAAATGGTGTCATTTTTATCAGAAAGATGTTTTTTCACGTCATTTATAGCATTATACAACTCTGGGATGGAATCAAATATGTCAGAAATCATTTCTGGAACCTTAATCTGGCTTCCTCCTTCTTCTGTAATTCCATCATGGTTCTGGCCATCTGAAATACATTTTCCATGGCATCCTGCTGAATCTTTGGGATTCTGTAGCCCTGGCTGTAAGGTTTTGGGGCTGGTGCCTTCCCTTTGCCCTTGTTTGGAGTTTGTGGCTGCTTTTTCACGTTGGAATTGCTGCTGCTGGCCACTGGGGCTGTTTTTGGCACTGGTTTGGGTGGTGGAGGGTTGTTTTTCCTCCATTCTAGTGTCAAAAGCATCATGTTTTTCTTCTCCATCAATGGATGCCATCCATTGAGCAATTTGCAAGTGTTGGGATGGCCCAAGAATTTTCTTACTGTCAGGTAAGAATTCATGCAGTTTTTCCACAGATCTGCCAGGATCTGGTACTCCTTGTACTGCAGTGCATTGTTGTAAGCTTTGTGGCTGGCTTTGTATATGTCCACTGAGGCTTCTTGTGGCGGTGTCAGCTCTTTTTGAAGGTAAAATGGTATTATCAGCTTCAGAATGACCCATTTTAGTTGTTTGGAAGTCATCAACTGACCCTTTTCCTTCTGTACCTGGTTGGCCTCTGCCATAATCACGTCTATTACCTTTTTGGGAGCTGCTTGAGGGGTTGTAGCTGGCTCCTGATCTGGTTGAAGGCATAATTATGGTTAAAGAGGCTTAAAATAGTATTTTTACGTCAAAAAACTTACTATTGGCCAAATTTTTAGCTTTCTGAAGGGTATTACTTATGTCCAAGTTAATTAATTCAGAAGATATTGGTTCAGGCTGGTTATTTTGAGTCACAATAACAGTGCTATTATGATCAGAATTGACAGTACTGGCAGGGATAATGCTGGTTACTGTTGAGGCTGTTTCAATGTTTTCTTGTCTTACCACGTTGTCAGACACTAAAATTAATGAAAAAGCCAATTAATTAAGTAAAAAAAAGGATATTTCAAAAAAAAAGAAATAAAAATTTAAGCCTCACTTATAATATGAAAAAAATTATTTTTTATGAATTTTTTGAATTATAAGTATTTTTTATATGTTTTTAAATTTTTCAATATAAGAAAAAAGATTTAAAAAGAGTAAAAAAAATATGTCACAGGTAAAATATCACGGCTGGGCCCCCAAATGTAAGGTGTGGATATGAAACTTTGATTAAAAATCAAGTACTTTTCCTGTCCTCAAAATTTGTATAAGGTAAAAATCAATTAAAAATAGTATGAAATATTATTTTTAAGAGAAAACACGCCAATTTTATTGTTTATAACTTTATTAGTATAAAACAATAATATTATAAAAATTTATTGTTTTACCAACAATAAAAATTTATCCAAAAAATACTCTACAAGAGATATTTTAAGGCTACAAAAGAAATTTCTTCAAGAGCAATTTCAATTGGAATTAATTGAGCAAAGAACTGCAAGCAATTAATTAAAGAACAAAGTCTTTAAAAAGAATATTAAAGAGAAAACACGCCCAAAAGTGACCAGAGTGAATTTGGAAACAAAGTGACAAAGTTTACAGTGATGAAAGATGCTTTAATTCACTTTTGGGGTGGTTCAGGGGTAAAAATGATTATAAGAGTTACAAACAATGATTATAATGATTTTTTCACGTGGTTAAAAGGATTAAAATGATTAAAAAGTGGTGGTTGGAATCTTTGATTGATTGGTTTAACAGTTTTAAACTAATTAATAAAAGGAAAAGATTCTAACATGAAGAGAAAAGTGGGGCAAAGAAGACATTCTTTTATAGTCATCAATTCTCTTTCTCCAAAAGTAAAATTTACTCTTGTCAGTCGTGAAAAACAGTCTGACAACAGAAAAGCCAATTATGGCATCATTGAACCCTGGTTTAGACCAAAAAGGGCTGGTTTAAGCCATTTTTAGCCATTTTAGACCCTTAAATCAGCCATTACTATAGCAATACCAGGCCTAGAGCCTTCAAAACACGTCAGAATGTGTGTCAGAGGCGTAGAAACCAGTTAAAACTGTTTTTATTATGATTGTTTTATCTTAAGGGTAGTTTTACCCTCTTGGCAACAGCTAAAACTACCCCAGTTGGTATCAAAACCTCATCATCAATTGAGTCCACAGACCCTGTAACTCAATTCCAGGCCAAAAGTGATGAACGTTTGCGTGAATTTTGACATCCCACGCCTGTCAGCAAGGATTTTGGGGATCTAGCTCCCCCTTAGAGCTGGAGTTCCTTTTCCCCCCCAAATTTAATCTTTCCAATTTATTTTTCCTTTAATTCCTCATCATGTATTATACTTATAATTTACATATGTAATTTAATTCAATTGTACAGTACAATACAGTAATAATTGACATCTCATATGTAAATCAAAGTTCACTTATGTAATACACACGCACATTTTGACATTTCAATTGAATTCAATTGAAAATACTTCAATTCCTCATAACTTCTAAACTAAACACAACACCTCAATTTTAACACAAAAATTGATGGTTAACACCACCTGTGGTGTGAATTAAATTAAGGTTTTGAGGATTTTCAACTTTTGTATTGAAAATACTAAAAACTTAATTTAAGCTTATTTAGAGTTGAGTTACAAGAATTTCACTCAGAGGTGACCCCACCTGATTTGTTATGAGGAATCCAATGGTGAAATAAATTTTATATGTTTATTTATAGGATAAAAAGTTAAAATAAATTTTATTTAACTTTTTTCCAAATTTATTTTTTTTTTCACAATTTTGTTGAAATTTCATTTTTACTTAATTTTTTCAAGTATAAATGTAATTTTATACTTACAAAATTTAATGTATTTTTATTTTTAAATTGTAATTAATTTTTTATTTTTAATATAATTTTATATTTATATTTTGATTTTTATCTTAATAATATAAATAAATTTATTTTATTTATATTAATATGTTAATTTTGTATTTGTGGTCTTTTGGGTATATGAAATTACCTCTAAGGCTCACAATCAGATAGCCCTGATTGTTTCCTTTCCAAAAAGACCGCACTTTAGGTATCCCAGATCAAAACTGTAGAAGTTAGATGAGAGGTGATTGTTTTGTTCACACTTATTTGGCTTGAATTTGATCATAACCTCAGTAATACTGGTGCTAGCTCAGTTTGGCTGGTACCATTGGATAGCCCTGGCTTAGAGCTTCATTTTGCATACCCATTTGATGAGGTTAAGGTTCTTACTCTGTATTTCAGATGAGAGGTGAAAATTAAGATTTATTCTCAGAAATAACTTTGATCACGAATAACTTTGTTATTCTTTTTCCTATGGTGATGGGACTTATGTTTCAGAAAGAGGCGAGTTTCCTCTTCCTTTTGATACCTTTTGAGCTAATTTGACTCAGCTCCATTTTTTGGTGGTAATGTGGCTATACCATTGATTTATGGTGTTTTGACTGTCATGCTTGTGCTCTGGTTTTGAGTCAAAGGCTGACACAGCCATGGATACAGCTCTTCTGATATGGAATAGAGTAATATCATGGACTGGCATATTCAAAAACATCATTAGTGACATAGATCCCAAATTCACCTCAGCACTATGGACAAATCCTCACCAACTATTTGGGACAAAATTATCCTTCTCTACAGCCTACCACCCACAAACTGATGGTCTGGCTGAAAGGATGATCCAAACCTTGAAAGATATGGTGAGAAGATTTTGTGCATATGGCCTTCAATTCAAGTATTGTGATGGATTTACCTGTGATTGGTGTCCTCTTTTACCAGCACTAGAATTGGTATATAAGACATCCATCCATGCCAGTACCAATCAAACTCCTGCTATTCTAGAAAAGGGGTGGAATCCCAAATTACCTCAAGATTCCTTGAGGAAAGATTTAGTTGAGATACATGCTACAGCTGCTAGCTTTAAAGGAATGCTAGACAAAACCAAAAAGCATGTAATAAGGTACATGGAATACTCTTTTGCATATGCTAAGGACAAATGGGACAAGTCACATACCACTCCAGATTTCAAATTGGTGGATTTGTACTCTTATCCACTACTAACTTCAATAACATCAAAGGATGTAAGAAGCTCAAATATTCCTTTGCAGGACCTTTTGCTATTAAGGCCCCCCATAGAGAAAAGGCTGTTGAAGTAGAATTATCTAAAGAACTTAGCAATAAGCATCCTACATTTCCTGTGAGCTTGATAAAGCCATATAAATCTAGTGGTGCTGAAAAACTTCCTTTGAGGAAGAAAGTTCCCCAAGCTATACCTCCTATTGAAGCATCTGGTATTAAGAAGATTGCCAAAGTTCTCAAAGAAAGAAAGATGAGAACCAATAAAGTAAGGGAATACCTTGTTAGGTACAGTGACCCAACTTGTGAAGATGAATGGTTAGCAGAAAAGGACATACCTGAAGCTACTAAACTTCTCAGAAGATTCAAAAACACTAGAAATAACAATATTACAAAGTAACCTTCTGTTTTAGGGGGAGGGAATGTGAGCCTTAGAGGTATTTTCATATACCCAAAAGACCACAAATAACAAAATAAGATATAAATATAAATAGAATAAATTTATTTATATTATCAAAATAAAAATTAAAATACAAATACAAATCTATATACAAAAATAAAAATGTAATTATAATTCAAAATTAAAGATTACATTAAATGTTAAAAATTGTAAAATTGCATTTTTACTTGAAAAAATTAAGTAAAAATGAGTTTTTGATGAAATTAATGAAATGAAAATATTTTTGCTAAAACGTTACATAAAATATATTATAACTTTTTATCCAATAAATAAACTTAATGAAATTACTTCACCATTGGATTCCTCCTAAAAAATAAGGTGGGGTCACCTCTGGGTAAAATTTCTGTAGCTCAACTCTAAATAAGCTTAAATTAAGTTTCTAGTATTTTCTGTACAAAATTTGAAAATCCTCAAAACTTTAATTCAATTCACACCACATGTGGTGTTAAACCTCAATTTTTGTGTCTAAATTGAGGTATTGTGTGTAGTTTAGAAGTTATGAGGAATTGAACTATTTTCAATTGAAATGTAAAAATGTGCATATGTATTACATAAGTGAACTGTAATTTACATATGAGGTATCAATAATTAAAGTTGTGTACTGTAAAACTCAATTAAATTGTATGTGTAAATCACAAGTATATTACATGATGAGGAATTAAAGAAAAAATAAATTGGAAAGATTAATTCTGGCAGGGAAAGGTACTCTAGCTCCAAGGTGGAGTCATACTCCCAAAATCCTTGCTGAAAGGCATGGGATGTCAGAATCCGCGCAAACATTCATCACTTTTGGCCTGGAATTGACAATGAGGTTTTGATACCAACCTGGGCAGTTTAAACTGTTGCCAAGAGGGTAAAACTACCCTTAAGTTGAAACAATCTTAGTAAAAACAATTTTAACCGGTTTCTACGTCTTTTACACACATTCTTACGTCTTTTTAAGGCTCTAGACCAGGTATTACTATAGTAATAGCTGATTTAAGCGTCTAAAATGGCTAAAAATTGCAAAAAATCGCTAAAACCAGCCCTGTTTTGGTCTAAACCAGGGTTCAATGATGCCATAATTGGCTTTTCTGTTGTAAGAGTGTTTTCCACGACTGAAAAGAGTAAAATTAACTTTTGGAGTAAGAAAATTTATGGCTATAAAAGAATGTCTTCTTTGCCCCACTTTTCTCTTTATGTTAGAATCTTTTCCTTTTATAATCAGTTTAAACACCATTAAACCAATCAATAAAAGAGTCCAAAAACCTTTTTAAATAATTTTGAAAATTATAAACCACATGAAAAAAACATTAGAATCATTATTTGTAACTCTTATAATCATTTTTACCCCTTGAACCACCCCAAAAGTGAATTAAAGCATCTTTCATCACTGTTAACTTTGTCACTTTGTTTCCAAATTCACTCTGGTCCATTATGGGTGTGTTTTATCTTTAAATACCTTTTCAAAGACTTTGTTCTTCAATTAATTTCTTGCATTTCTTTGCTCAATTAATTCCAATTGAAATTGCTGTTGAAGAAATTTCTTTTGTAGCCTTAAATATCTCTTGTAGAGTATTTTTGGATAAACTTTTTTTGTTGGTAAAACAATAAATCTTTATAATATTATTGTCTTATAACTATAAATTTAAAAGAAATACAATTGGTGTGTTTTCACTTAAAAATACTATTTCATACTATTTCTAATCATATTTTTACCTTATACCGATTTTGAGGAAAGGAAAAGTACTTGATTTTTAATCAAAGTTTCATATCCACACCTTACATAAGCCATATGCACAAATTTGTCTCCCCTTCTCTTCCAAGGTTTGGCTCATTCTTTCAGCTAGGCCATCAGTTTGTAGGAGGTAAGCTCTTGAGAAGGACAAGTTGATTAAAGATAATGGGTGAAGATTTGTTCATAGTGATGAGGTAAATATAGGATCTCTATCACTAATAATTTTGATTAATTTTTCAGTCCATGATGTTACTCTATCCCATATTACACAAGCTGTATCCATGCCTGTATCATATTGGTGAAATGGTAAAAAAATTGAAGTCTTCCCAAAGTTTTCAACAATTACTACGCAGGAATTATGGATTCTATCACCTCCTGGTGGTAGGCAAGCTACCCAACCCATATGCACAATTTCCAAGGTCTACTGGGTTTTTGGATTTTAATCATATGTCCAAGTCTTTTCCAGTGGATTTATTTTCTTTTTGACATCTGTCAAAGCTTTTGCAATATTGTGAAACATCCTTTTGAAACATTAGAAACCATATTCAGGTCTTAATTTTTTCCCTGTAATGGCATTTTTCAAAGCAAGACTGATGAAGGACCTGTCCAAGCTTTTCATGACACATGTGTCATTAGTCCTATGGTAGAATATGGCATCAAGTAAATGAAATCTTCCTTAATCAGATGGCTTCTTCCATATTTCATCCAAGGAATGTATTAAGGAATTGTCTTTAGAATATTAAGCAAGTAATTGGCATAGGATTCTTCAGTTTGTATCCTGAGTATAGCTGTTCCTTTTTCCTCAAAGAAGGTAGTGTTCAGGTCTGTAACACTAGTTCCTTCTATTGGGATTTTCTAGAAGCTTCTTCTGGTAAATAACCAGGATTCTCAATGTCATTTGGTAATGGTCATCTGCTCAGTCCATCTACATCATTATGAATATTCCCATCTTTTTGCACAATGGTCATATTACCTGTATATTCTTGTATTGATATTTTACATCTGAGCATATGTCTGTTTGATGTTTTCATCTTCAGAAGTCATTTAACAGAAGTAAAATCTGTTATTACTTCAAAAACACATCCTTCTGGATATTAATTTGGTTTTCCAGGGCCCAAAAAAGGAATAAAAATTTCATTTGACTTGCTCCATATCTGGCTTCAGTTTGTTTAATTCTCACAAATATAGCACATTTAGATCCTTTGACAGGCTTTTCATTAATAATTTGGGCTTGATGAAGTGCAGCTCCTAGGCCATCTCCTGATGCATCAATAGAAATCTTAGAGGATATCTTAATATCTGGCATCAGTAGAAGTGGAGTAGTGGTCAAATCTTGTCTCATTTTTTCAAAGGATTTAACTCCATCAACACTCATTTAAAATACTTTAGCTTTGTCACATATCTTATAAAGAGGTCTTGCTATGGATGAAAAATCTTTAATATTTTTCCTGTAGTATCCTGTAAATCCTAGAAATGACTGCATTTCCTTTTTTCTGAGGTATAGGCTTAAAGGGTACTGCTGCAGCTTTATTTCTGTCAATATCAAGGGATAGACTAGATAAAAAATTTCCTAGGGCATTGATTTCTTTGAAAAACAAATGAAATTTGTTTAAATAAATTTACATGTTTACTGATTAGATAATTTATATATATGTTCTTCCCAAGTTTTGCAACAGATAATAGTTTCATCAATATAAATGATCAAACACCCTTCTTAAAGCTCTCCAGGAAAGATTTCATTAATTATTATTTGGAATTTTGAAGGTGCATTTTTGAAACAAAAAGGCATCCTCAAGTCTTCATCAACTCCACAATGGACAATAATTCTAAATTTTTTTCTTGGTCTTTGTGTCACTACATTATGATGGAATTCATTCAGGGAATCCATAGTGCTGATTTATACTACTTGAGATATTTGACTAAGGGAAATCTTGATTTTTGGTATGGGATACCTGTCTGGGAGAGTGTAAGTTTTTAGAGATCTAAAGTCCACAGCCATTCTGGATTTTCCATTATGCTATGCCATTAGGAAATGTGTAATTTTTCTACATCTTCATTATGGGAAACTCTTATTACACCAAGACCCAAGAGTTCTTTAATGTGAAGCTCAAGGGATTCTCTTGATTTTTGGATTGCTGGATATGCAGGCCTTATTAAGAGTGGTGGATAAGGTCTCTAAATCTTCAATGTAATGTCAAATTCATGACCAAAGATTTCCCCAAATGGTTCTTTATCTGATTCAAAGGCCTCTTTGTGGTCATGTAAAAGGGCAGAGAGTTCATTTTATTGAATTTCAGTAAGATGAAGACTGAATTCAGATTCATTAATATGTTCCAATTCAAACCTTTCTAACTCCAATGTGATTGGTGATAATTTACTTACTGTAATTTCTCTCTTGAAACGTAAAAAGGCAAATATCTGGCACTTATTATCACCTATATGAATTTCATATATCTTCAAAAGATTAAGTAAATATGGATGATATATCATCTGAATCATCCTCATTCACATCATCTTGTTCAACATCAGGTTCCCATTCAATGTTAATGTCATTGATCTTCCCTGTTTTGGCACATTTCTTTTCTAAATGTCTGGTGCTTTGTCATACATGTTGTTTTCTAATTTCTTCTTCAGGTTTATATTTCATATTACTAGGATTTTCTTTGGGGATTTTGTCCAAAGAATCTTTCCAAGTTGTATTAAACCTTTTTTAAGATTCATCCTACTAGAGCCAATTCTTTTTCTAGTGGTTACCTCATCTAATATATCTATAATATGATCTTCTGAAGATTTTTCAGTTGTCCTGATTTTTACAAGAGGTTCCAAATCACCCTGGAATTGTCTCAGAATTTGGCTTTTATTCATAAATTCTGAAAGTTTGGGAAATCATTCTGTTAACATGTCCTTTTGTTGGCAAACCCAAGGTAAATTTCTGTCTATATCAGCATTAAACCTTTCAGATCCAAAATCTGTCTCTAACTTAAATCTCCAAGAATCATTGGCCCACTTATTAATGATTTTGGCTATAGGACAAGTCCAACTTTGTTGTCCATGTGCTTGTCTTAGCTTGATATACCATCTATGAGTTGACTTGGTAAGCAATGTCAGCCTGTGACTCAACACCAGAGCACAAGCATGCAAGCCAGAATACCATAAACCAATGGTGGAGCAAATATACCACCAAAACATGGAGCTGAGCCAAAAAAGAGAAAAAGGTATCAAAGGAAAGATGAAACTCACCTCTTCCCAAATACATAAGTCTCATAATAATAAGACAAATAATCACAAAGTTATTCAAGCTCAAAGCAGTAGCTGATCATAAACTTTAATTTTCACCTCTCATCTAAAATCCAGAGAAAGAGGCTGAACCCCATCAAATGGTTATTCAAACTGAAGTTTTCAATTAGGGCTATCCAGTGGCACAAGCCAAATTGAGCTAGCACCAAAACTACAGAGGTTGTGACCAAAATAAGGTCAAATAAGGGTGAATAAAATATTCACCTCTAATCTAACTTCTAAAGTTTTGGTGTGAGACACCTAAAGTGGGGTCTCATTGGAAATGGCTCAATCAGGGCTATATTATGGTATCATCACTTTCCTCATGACTCATCTAAAACAAAAGCTATGGAGAAAACAATCTCAATACAGGATTCGTAACAAATCCACAAATTGATAATTTAGTTTTGAACTGGTATACCTTTTCCATATTGAATGATGGCTATGGCAAATGAGCAACCATTGTGTAGAGAATGTCTAGAGCTAAAAAATGATCCACTTTCTAGCTCTCTATCTTCAAAACTGAAAAAGATATTCAGGTCTCAAGATTAGAATCCTACACTAGCCAGTATGGGATCTTACTTTGGGACAGCTGTCCATATAATTAAATTAACAGCCACCAATTGAATTAAATGCTGTTAATTCTTTCATTTGTCATAATATGAAAATCATGATCATACAGGAATTTTCTGTGCAGCTTATGATGCATCAGAAGCACCAGAACACACCTGTCAACTCCATTGGTTAAAATCTGCACCCTGTATAGGGTAAAAATGCCACCTTGTGGTTCTGAAACCACATTCCCACACAATAAAATTCTGTATTGAGTGTATAGAACCACAAACCAACCCACAGTAGTGAGAATTTTCGCTCTGTCATTTCGTGAAAAGGTAAAAAACCTCCGACTACCCAAGAAGAAGATAAAAGGAGGCTTTTCCTCACCAAAGAGCAGAAAAATCATCCTTGTCTTAATATTCTTATGTGGTATTGCTTCTTAAAAGAAGTGGTACCCTTAGAATCCAACAGGTATATTGATAAGTGTAATTCTTTTAGGGTGTTTTATTGTAAAACAATGGATAAACACTGCACCCAGGGCTATCACTGGAACTCACCATTACTAAATTCTTTTGGTATAGCTCTTTTAACCATATTCTCACTTGATTATCATTGTTATTTTTGTGTCAAACGCACATTTATAGCTTTTTATTATCATTTTACAGCTATGTCATAGAGTCACCGTGACATTTTGGGGGGGATGGTCTGGTTCCTTTTACCTATTTTAGACAAAATTCTAGTCTGTTTTCACTATTTTTAGCTTATTTTTATGCTTTTAGACCTTTTATACTTGTTTTCTTTCCTATTTTCACTTTTTTTAAGCCATAAAAAATCCTGAAGGGCATTAATTTCATTTTTTTCTCTATTGTGATTCTTTTTACTTGAAGAACAAAAAAATAAAAAAAAAATGAAATATATATATATATAGTCATGTTTGTTTATTCAATCTTTTTTTCAAAATATATACAAAATATATATTAGCTGAATTTTTCATTGAGAAAAACTTTTATAATTCATGTTTTCACCAGAATTGGGATGAAAAACTGATTATTATCATTATTATTAATAATTTTAATAGTAATACTTCATAAAAAAATACAATTATATTATATATCATTTGAATTTTTATTTGAGAAAAACTCTCACAATTCATTTTTCACCCAAATTGGCGTGAAAGGCTAATTATTATCATTATTATTGACAACTTCAATAATAATAATTCATAAATAAAAAACACATTTTTTGACTGATTTTTTTTCATTATATATACAGAGTATATATTATTTGAGTTTTTCTTGGAGAAAAACTCTTACAATTCATTTTTTTACCCAAATTGGCATGAAAAACTGATTCTTGTCATTATTATTGATAATTTCAAAAAGAATACTTCATAAAAAAATTATAGAATAATATTTTTTTACCAATTTTCTTTCATAATAATATATACAAAGTATATATTGCTACATTTTTTTGTAGGTGAAATACTTTCATAATTCATTTTTTTACCCAAATTGGTGTGAAAAATTGCTTATTATTGTTATTATTGATAATTTCAATAATAATAACTATTAAAAAAGAATTAAAACCTTATTTCTTTTTCTAAACTTCTTTTAATAATACATACAAAGTATATATTGTCAGCCTGTGACTCAAAGCCAGAGCACAAACATGACAGCCAGATACCATAAATCAATGGTATAGCCAAGAAACCACCAAGCCATGGGGCTGAGCCAAATCAGCTCAAAAGGTATCAAACAAAAGAGGAAACTCACCCCTTTGCAAATATCCAAGTCCCATCACCATAGGACATAGAATAACAAAGTTATTCCTTCTCAAAGTTTTTGCTGAGCATAAACCTTAATTTTCACCTTTCATCTGAAATACAGAGTAGGGGCTTAACCCAATCAAATTCATATTGAAATGAATCTCTAAGTAAGGGCTATCCAATGGTACCAGTCAATCTGACCTAGCACCAGTATTACAGGAGTTATGGACAAACTCAGGCCAAATAAGGGTGAGTAAAATATTCACGTCTCATCTAATTCTACATTTTTATTGTGAGATGCCTAAAGTGGAGTTTTTTTGGAAAGAGCACAATCAGGGCTTTCTGATGGTGCCATTCATTTTCCTATATCTCATCTAGAACGAAAGCTATGAGGCAAACAAGCCCAATACAGCTTTTTGCCAAAAACACACATATGTATAAAACTCTTGTACATGGGATAACTTTGCCATATTTAATGATAGCCATATCAAATGAGGTACCACTGTGTAGAACACATATAGGGATACACACCAAACAAATTTTGAGTTTTATATCTCAAAAACTGAGAAAGGTATGGCTGTTTTAAGGTCAGGATCCCACAGTTGGCCAATACAGCCTTCCCATGGGATAATATCCCATAACCATGATTATGAGGTGTCAAACTGACAAAGAACCTTGTTTTTACTTCAATACTTCATAGTTCATTCAATACTGGGGTCCCATACAGGTTCTGTACAGCATTCTACGCGTCATTCACGTCAGAATGAAGCTGTGTGGTCCCCAGATGAAACTTTATACCCTGTATTGGTAAAGACTGCCCAGATGTGGTTTTAAAACCACATCTGAGCCCAATACAGGCTATAAAGGCCTTTTTCAAACCAACAGCCTGTCCTTGAGAATGAATAATATTCACTTCCTCTACATGAACAAGTCTAGCAGCCTTTTCACCCCATTTCAGGATAAAAGGAGGCCTTTTCACTGGCAGAAAAGGGACCCCCATCCTGCTCTTGAATTCCTACATAGTACAACTGTCAAAAACAGCTATAATCTTGGACAATAAACAGGTTATACTATAAATCTTAGTATTTTAGTCTTTATTATTGTAAACCAACAGGTAAATCTGCACCCAGGGCTTTCAATAGCGCTCACCACCACTAATCTACATTAGTAAAGCCCTCTATATCTTTAATCAAATCTTTTTGAAATACTCTTTTTTGTGTCACAGTCATAGTTAAAGCTGTAAATACCTTTATTTCATCTTTATGATAGACTCAACCTGAAATTTTGGGGGCCTGGCCGTGTTTTTTAAACTCTTTTGGACCTTATAAGTAAGATCTCTCTTATTTTCCCTATTCTGAAAAATTGTTTCATCTTTTTAGGAATAATTTTTTTTTGAAAAAAATATATAAGACACATATATTTTATATATTTCTAAGTGGTAAATGTTGCATACCACTATTTTTTTATCTTTTTTGATCATATTTTTGCATGGTTGAGTATAATTTAATCACTGAAAGACCCTCATTTTTGGTGTTTTTTTACATATAGAAACACATTAAGCCATTAATAAAGTCTTCTTTTTATTAAATAAGGACACCTCTTACTGTAAAACCAGCATTTGAGGTGTGGTTGGGTATATTGTTAATTCAATTACCCTCTTACTTACCACTTTTATCAGATTGTACTTGCTAATTACCAGTTATTCTGTGAGATACTGGCAAAAAAACATTGTACCAGATATCTGTTAGCTGTATTTCTGACGTGAAATTGTTGATTAAATTACACTGTCATTATACAAGGGCATATTGTAGTAACATACAAGCCCAGAGGCCATTCTTAGATGTGCAAACCAAATTTTGAGAAGTCTTAAATGACATTAAGCCCTCTTTTTCTGTTTGATTCAGTGGAAGAAAACTACATACCACTTGAGACACAGTTACAGGCCAACACACCAGTGACACCCTCAGAACCAGAGGGCAGCAAGAGCAAAGGAAAGAGGCACAGTGAAGGCCTGATTAAAGAAATGAAGTGGACACCCATTGCCACTCAGAGGAATAGAAACCCACCAAACCCTTCTTCAATACAAGTTAAACAAGCCTTAACCACTTTTACAGGGAAAATTACCATAATTAACCCAGTTGTAACCTCTAAAGGTAAATTGCCAAAATAAGCGGACAAACAATTTGTACAAGGCACAGTCAAAGGTAAATACCCTAATAACATAAAGTTTTTGACTGCTTGCAAACACTAATATGTCACTTGTACACCTCAGAAACCTTGGCTTGCAAAGGAACCAACCAGAGGACATAGAAGGCTTGTCAAGAACCAGAAGGCCTGGAAGAGGACACCTTGGACACAGTGGTAGATGGCAAGACACTGAGGGAAATCATACCCACTCTGCCATTCACTTTCCAATTCAACAGGAACCTCAAACGAGAGGACGGGAAAGATATGAATCAAGTTCTTCAGCTCCACCAACTCCTCAAAGATTTATTTCAGTGGAGAATGGACAGCAAGAGGTTCAACCTGGCATCCCACTGGGCAGAGCTTGGAGCAAGTTTCCAGAAGCTTTTTGTCAAAGAGATAGACTTCAGAGACCTTATGGTATTAACCAAAGTTTGGAATCCCACCAGGCATCTCAGACTCCTGGAGGTGAGGGCAAACAGGATAAGGGAGAATCAAGCCACTATGCAAGCTATAGAAGAACACCTGACCCAGACAGGGCAAACTCAGATTCCTTCACACTCACAAGGATAAGGCTAAATCAGCTCTCCAGTGGCTTCACACCATTCAGAAACCAACACATCAGTGGCCAAGAGACACCATTCTTCACAATCCCAGGAAGTTTCCAGGAGAAGACAAGGATACAAGGGCAAAAACAAGACCACCTTCAGCCGAAGAAAGAGAGAGTCAGAACCAATGATCCAGAAGCTGTTGGATTTGGTGAAAGAAGTGCACAAGAGCCAGAAGTAGGTGTAAATAGTTTTAGAATCAGTAGTCCCATTAATAGAAATATTAGCCCCACTCAGATTGATCCTTACGTTTTCACACCTGAGAGTAACCTAAACAGTGATGCACTGTGGCTACAAATGTCCCAATATTCTGAGCAAACCCAACAGCAGTTTTCAGAACTTGAAGCAAACCATGAGAGGATGACAATATTAACAGCCTACATGGATAAAATTGTTAAAAACCTTCAAGAAGGACATGCTCAATTGAGCAAAGCCTCCAAAGAAACCAACAAAAGACTGAATCTAGTCTTTAAATAACAACACCACAGAAAAAGGGAGAGGGATTTTCTGGATCAAGACATAAACAAACTCTTTAATGTCTACCATAAAATCAAGCCCCAACCACAAAGCCATGTTATGGATAATCCATATCATCAAGATGAAATCAAACAAGATGCCATGTTGATGAATAAGGCAAGATCTCCATCACAATACCAGGATGGAGATAATATGTCTTATTCAAAAAAGGAAGCCTTGAAACAGCTTCCTGAGGCCTCCAGCTGGCCCAAATTCTCTGGAACTTGAGAATATGATCATATGGAACTCATATATTATATTGATAGACTCTTCATTGATGTACTAAGCATACCAGACTACTGTATTACTACTAGACTTAATAAAGCATTTAAAGGACATGCTAGTATATGGTACACAGAAATGAAAGAAATCCATGGCAGAAGAAACTGGCCATGATGGAAGAGTCAAATCAACCAAAATTACAGCAATGTTACTTGGATATGGCAAAAGACCATTTCATTTGAAAATTACAAATACTCTGTGGACAAGGATCCATATGAGTGGTGTCTCAGACAGTCTAGGAGATTTAAAGCCATTGATCCTCAAACAAACATTCAGATGAGGAATCATAAACTCCTGACACAAATTCCAGGAGAACTAGAGCATGCAGTGAAATGCAGATGTAACCACAATTTTACTCTAGATCACATTGCAAATACCTTACAAGATGTAAGGAAAATAACTAATATAGGGAAGTAAACCCCATATAAAAGAAGTGGTTTAAAGAGAAACAAGCTTTCAGGGTGGAGTTTAAAGAAAATCCCAGAGAAAAGGTGGCAAAAGTGGCAAAGAAGAAAATTTTTTGTAACGACTGTGGTTCAACAGACCACTATGCCAACAACTGTCCAAAGGCAAAGAAAAAAGTCTATGCTGTTGAGAAAGTCCCAGAGAACGAATCCCCAACAGAGGATTCTGATTCAAACTCTATGGGAGATGCCTTCAGAGAACAATCTGATGAAGAGCAATACCCAAGAGAAGAATTTCTAGTGGAATACCAAGAGGAAACCCCCCTAGAAATCCAGGACATACAGTTAGAAGCAGGCATGCCACAAGACACTTCCAACATAAACTTGTGCAAACACACACAAGATGCACAAACATTCCCCATCATACCAACCAAAGGAATGGCATCCATACATGTAACAGCCACAAAAATGACTGCTTGTATTGAAAATGCTCAACATCCATTGATCATTGACAGTGGAGCAAACCTCTCCAAAGTGGCCAGAAATATCTGGACAACCACTTCCCAAAATGGGAAAACCAGCTCTTTCCCACCAAAGCAAAGAGCTTCAAGAGTGCATCAGGGAAGATGACTTCCATTGGGAAAATTATCAAAGAGATAATTATACCCCATAGGAAAGGTAACATCAGACTTAACCCAGAGCTTGTTGTGCTTGATGATTCCCACATCCAAAAGTTCTTAGTGGGAACAGATTACCAGAGGATGTATGGCATAGATATTTACAATAGTAAAAACAGGCACATTAGCAATGGTACCAACAAGGAATAGAAATTTTCACTTGATATATACCAAATATCTTCCCAAGAACCTGTTGAAGAATTTCTGAATGAATTCAGAGGCACAGTTTAGAACTACCCTCACGAGTAAACAGAACCTAAGTTTACTGAAGATGCTCAGAAAGAATATACCAGCATTTGCCATTGGTGAAGAACCATTAGGAACAATTAAAGTCCATGATATGGAACTATATCTGGATGTGGAAAGACCTTATCCACCCATGCTCAGGAGACCTCCTTTGTCAGCCTGTGACTCAAAATCAGAGCACAAGCATGATAGCCAAAATACCATAAACCAATGGTATAGCCAAGATACCAACAAAACATGGAGCTGAGCCAAATCAGCTCAAAAGGTATCAAAATAAAGAGGAAACTCACCTGTTCCTGAAAACATAAGTCCCATCACCATAGGACAAGAAATACCAAAGTTATTCCTGCTCAAATTATTGCTGAGCATAAACCTTAATTTTCACCTCTCATCTAAAATCTAGAAGGAGAGGCTTAGCCCCATCAAATGGGTACTCAAAATGAAGCTCTAAGCCAGGGCTATCCAATGGTACCAGCAAAACTGAGCTAGCACCTATATTAGTGGAATTATGGTCAATTTCAGGCCAAATAAGGGTGAACAAAACATTCACCTCTCATCTAACTTCTACGGTTTTAGTGTGAGCTAGTTGAAGTGGGGTCTTTTTGGAAAGAGCACAATCAGGGCTATCTGATGGTGTCATCCATTTCCCCATAGCTCAACTAGAACAAAAGGTATGGGGCAAAGAAGCTCAATACAGCTTTTTGCCTATACCATGCAAATGTACAAAAATCTTGTACATGGGATAACTTTGCCATATTAAATGATACCCATATTAAATGAGGTACCATTGTGTAAAGCACATACAGGACTACACACTGAACCAATTTTAAGGTTGATATCTCAATAATTAACACAGTTATGGCTGTTTTAAGGTCAGATTCCCACCTGCTGTCATATACAGCCTTACCCTGGGATAATATCCCATAACCATGAATATGAGGTGTCAAATAGACAAAGAAGCTTGTTTCTACTTCAATACCTTATATGTCAGTCAATACTGGGGTCCCATACAGTTTCTGTACAGCATTCTATGCGTCATACACGTCAGAATCAGCCTGTGAGGTCCCCAGATGAAAGTTTTCACCCTGTATTGGTGAAAGGTGCCCAGATGTGGTTTCAAAACCACATCTGAGCCCAATACAGGTTATACAGGCTGTTTGCAAACCACAAGCCAGTACTAGAGAGTGAAAAAATCTTCACTTCCTCTACGTGGAAAGGTCTAGCACCCTTTCCACCCCATTTCAGGATAAAAAGGAGGCTTTTCACAGCCAGAATTGTCTCCTCATCCTGCTCTTGAATAACCTACGTAGTAAACTGTCAAAAACAGTTTTCCTCTTGGTTAATAATCAGGTATAATTATAAATCTTAATTATTGTAGTCTTTTATTATTGTAACCCAACAGATAAAGCTGCGCCCAGAGCTTTCAACAGCGCTCACCACCACTATATCACTTATAGTAAAGCCCTTTTAATCTTAAATTTAATTATCTTTAAGCCCTTATAAATCCTTTTAAACCATTTTTACCGTGTCCCAAACATAGGTAAAGTTGTATTTAGACTATTTACACCTTTATCATAGTTTCTTGTACATGGGATAACTTTGCCATATCAAATGAGGTACCATTGTGTAGAGCACATACAGGACTAAACACTGAACCAATTTTGAGGTTGATATCTCATGAATTGACAAAGTTATGGCTGTTTTAAGGTCAGATTCCCACCTGATGTCATATACAGCCTTACCATGGGATAATACCCCATAACCATGGATATGAGGTGTCAAATAGACAAAGAAGCTTTTTTCTACTTCAATAACTCATATGTCAGTCAATACTGGGGTCCCATACAGCTTCTGTACAGCATTCTACACGTCCTACACGTCAGAATCAGGCTGTGAGGTCCCCAGATGAGAACGTTCACCCTGTATTGGTGAAAGGTGCCCAGATGTGGTTTCAAAACCACATCTGAGCCCAATACAGGTTATACAGGCTGTTTGCAAACCACAAGCCAGTACTAGAGAGTGAAAAAATCTTCACTTCCTCTATGTGGAAAGGTCTAGCACCCTTTCCACCCCATTTCAGGATAAAAAGGAGGCTTTTCACAGCCAGAATTGTCTCCTCATCCTGCTCTTGAATAACCTACGTAGTAAACTGTCAAAAACAGTTTTCCTCTTGGTTAATAATCAGGTATAATTATAAATCTTAATTATTGTAGTCTTTTATTATTGTAACCCAACAGATAAAGCTGCGCCCAGAGCTTTCAACAGCGCTCACCACCACTATATCACTTATAGTAAAGCCCTTTTAATCTTAAATTTAATTATCTTTAAGCCCTTATAAATCCTTTTAAACCATTTTTACCGTGTCCCAAACATAGGTAAAGTTGTATTTAGACTATTTACACCTTTATCATAGTTTCTTGTACATGGGATAACTTTGCCATATCAAATGAGGTACCATTGTGTAGAGCACATACAGGACTAAACACTGAACCAATTTTGAGGTTGATATCTCATGAATTGACAAAGTTATGGCTGTTTTAAGGTCAGATTCCCACCTGATGTCATATACAGCCTTACCATGGGATAATACCCCATAACCATGGATATGAGGTGTCAAATAGACAAAGAAGCTTTTTTCTACTTCAATAACTCATATGTCAGTCAATACTGGGGTCCCATACAGCTTCTGTACAGCATTCTACACGTCCTACACGTCAGAATCAGGCTGTGAGGTCCCCAGATGAGAACGTTCACCCTGTATTGGTGAAAACTCCCCAGATGTGGTTTCAAAACCACATCTGAGCCCAATACAGGTTATACAGGCTGTTTGCAAACCACAAGCCAGTACTAGAGAGTGAGAAAATCTTCACTTCCTCTACGTGGAAAGGTCTAGCACCCTTTCCACCCCATTTCAGGATAAAAAGGAGGCTTTTCACAGCCAGAATTGTCTCCTCATCCTGCTCTTGAATAACCTACGTATTAAACTGTTAAAAACAGTTTTACTCTTGGTTAATAATCAGGTATAATTATAAATCTTAATTATTGTAGTCTTTTATTATTGTAACCCAACAGATAAAGCTGCACCCAGGGCTTTCAACAGCGCTCACCACCACTATATCACATATAGTAAAGCCCTTTTAATCTTACATTTAATTATCTTTAAGCCCTTATAAATCTTTTTAAACAATTTCTACCGTGTCACAAACATATTTAAGGTTGTATTTAAACTATTTACACCTTTATCATAGTTTCATCCTGACATCCTTACCCGGCAAGTCTGAAAACCAGGAAGTAAATTGAAAAACATATCAATGAACACCTGGACATGAATGTCATCAGAAGGATTGGACACAATGAAATAGTGGAAATTACCACACCTGTCCTGATCATCTGGCATGATGGCAAGTCTAGTCTTTGTGGAGATTTCAGAGCTCTGAATAACTATGCCAAAGCTGACAGGTAACCTATACCCCGGAGGCCTCATTCCTTAGATAAACTGGCAAAAGCCAGATACATAACCAAAATGGATTGTATGAAAGGCTTCCACCATAATGAAGTTCAACCAAAATCCATGAAATTACTCAGAATCATATGTCATATGGGCATATATGAGTACACCAGGATGTCTTTTGGCATCAAGAATGCACCATCCCACTTCCAGACGATTATGGACACCATATTTCAAGAAGAAATATTGGAAGGCTGGATGCTAGTATATATTGATTAAATCTTTGTATACTAAGAGACATGGGAAGAAAATGTGCAATACATAGACAGAGTGCTAAGTAAATTCACACCCATAAATCTGGAAATTTCACTTAAAAAGTGCTATTTTGGCCAACAAGAGCTACTACCTCTAGGACATAAAGTCTCAGGTCTTGGTCTGACAACTGACCAGAACAAATCAGCAGCAGTACTTCAAAAGCCAGTACCAATAAACATCAAACATATGCAATCTTTCCTTGGGTTTGCTAGCTACTATAGAAACCATATCAAACATTTTGCCCACATAACTAGTAGTTTATAAAAGTTATGTTCAAAAGATGATGTTTTTGAAATCACCAAGGCAAGAAGGAGTGAATATGAGAGGATCAAATATGAACTAACAAATGGACCTGTGCTCAACATGCCTGACTTTGAACTACCATTCAAGTTATTCATAGATGCAGCATGTAGGCAAGTCTTAGGAGAATCCCTTCACCAGAGACAAATTTTAGATGGTGAACCAAGAGCAAGAGTAATATTTTCAATCTCTAGGAAGCTGAAATATTCAGAAGCCAGGTATGGGGCCACCCAGACTAAATGTCTATGCTTAGTCTAGGCTCTAGAGAAACTCCATTATTATTTGGAGGGTGGAGTCTTTGAAGTCTGCACAGACTGCACAGCCTTTAAGTCTTTACTGAACATGAAGACTACCAATAGACACATGTATAATATAATTTTGATTAATAACTTATTAATTGCATAATTATTATTTCTTTAAAGAAAATATTAAATCAAATAAAAAATTTAAAAATTAAAAATCTTTACTAAAAACATTTTTTCTTTAATCTTAGACATTTTTTCTTTAATCTTAGACATTTTTCCTTTATTTCCGACATAATTTGCCATAAATTACATTAAAACAACTTTATTCAATAAGTTAAGTTTATAAGGTATTGTTATTGTTTGATAAAATAACTTATAAATTTATTTTTCTCTAGTTTCATCCATCAAAGAAAGTTCTTCAGACTCTGAAGCCTCAGAGTCTAGCATTGAAATTCAAAATAGCCCAGCACCAAGGGGTTTAATTACCAAAGAACCCTTTAAAGGTCCTGGAGGTGAATTCAATCCATTTCTTAGTCTTAATTTCTTTATATTGACGTGAAATGACTCCTACTGGAATTGGAAGTAACTACTCCATCCAATCAAATGGATCTGGAGCAGGAAATTCAAGTCATAAATTCAAAAGAAAAGAATGTTGGCCCAGAGGAGAGGCGCAAATTGAGGATGCCAGAACTTCCACCAGTTTCCAAAGGTTAGCCAGCACCTTTGACACTCTTATCAAGAGTCCAGAAGCTGACATAAGTGCTATTGCCGTTAGACCTGAATCACTTTCAACAGGCAACAATAGATATATACCAGTCTCATTACAAGAGCTGATTCATGGCAGAAAAACAGCAAGAGTGGGAACTTCTCACAAGTCTTTGGATAGGCGCCATGAACTCATATTGTCAAGTGAAGAAATTCATGGGTCCAGAAAAGACAGAGGAACTTCTGAAGGGTTGGAAACCCATGTCTTGAAAAGGAAAAGTCAAACTGATAAAAGCTTGGTTGAAAAACCAAAGCATGTTATCAGAGGATCAGAAGAAGAAGTTGGCCCAAGGCAAGGAAAACAGCCCAGTGGAAGCTCCCCAAGCCTCCACAAGCAAAATTCTGCCTCAACAAGTGCCCAAAAAGCCAAAGAAAACCACAAAGACCAACCAGAAGGGAAAGGAAAAGCCCAAATGGAACAAGCCCTACCTGCCAAATTACAGGATTCCCAAGAAAGAGAAGACAGCCATGGAGAATGTGTTCAATATGGCAATAACTCTGATGGAATTCAAAAACAAGGAAGAGGAAATATTGAGCCAATCTTTTTCAAAGAAGTAGAGTAAAGCTTGTAAGCCAAATTGAAACTTGTAATAAAGAAATTATAAAAAAGCTTCAAACATTTGAGCATATCCAACAAAAGTTGGGTAATGAGATACTACAAGTAAAAGAGTCACAAAAGACCATGATTGGCCTTGAAAATATTAATAAAGAAAATATTTTGTCTTTGACGCAAATTTATGCAAGAATTGAGTCTAAAGTTACCTTGCTAAATCAACCATATGAAAATTCTATTACTTTTATAACTAGACATGTAAAGAATCAATAATACAAGTCCAAAACTTGGAAAACTCAACTGGGAACAATGAAGCTCTTTTTCAAGAACAATTGGAAAAAAGTGATAAAGAAAGACTTGAATTGAAAAAAGATATTCAATCAAGTATTAACAACATATCACTTTAGAATGAATTGCCAAGAAAGTCTGCACCAATTTTTTACAGAAATGTGCTAAACTTGAATAATTACTTAGATCATACAATCTGAAGTAATGCAAAGTATAAACTGATTGAAATTCTAAAAAATTCCAACATTAGAGGCATGGCCAACCCTCAGTGGTTAAGGAGAATATAATCATATGGAATTTATGAAAAAAATTGATATGCTTAAATAAGACTTTAACATACCAGATGAATACATAAGTGCTAGATTATACTCATCGTTTACCAAATCAGGAAAGAAATGTTATTACAAAATGAGACAAGACCATGGTAAACACTCTTGGCCTTGGTGGAAAGAAAAGATTCTTTCCAAATGGGCAAATGATTCCTGGAGATTTAAAATGGAGAGATCTTTTGAAGAAGCCATTATCAATATTGAGAGGGACAGGCCCATGCCCTGGTTTCTTAAAAAAAAGGACAGATTAACTGCCCTTCATCCTGATATGTCTGAAAAATTGGGACATAAAAGGATATTAAGAAAGTGTTGTGGTTACCTTGAGCATTCTATAAGAAGCAGATGTATTGAGCCTTGCTCTACAGAAGATTATATCAATGCTATGTAGGACATCACTACTAGAACAAAAACTGGTAGAAATTAGTATAAACCCCCAATGGACAACAAGACCATTGGGAAACCAATTCCAAAACACAATAAGCCACATGACAGAGCTCCCTTGAAATGTCACAAGTTTGGAAGTACATCTAATCTGGGTAATACTTGTCCTAAAAAGACAAGAATAAATGAGATAGAAATTCAAAAAGATGACACAAAAGAAACCAAAGATGTCTCTGTACATTAAAGTGATTTTGATCCTTCTGAAGAAGAGGAACTACCAGATGAACTTAGTATTGAAAATATTAGTAATTTCTTTTGAAGTCACAGAAATAAATACTCACTTACCACAGTACAGTGATTAATGTATAGATCTCATACATGTGCAAGATGCCAAAATGTAGAAAACCAAACCAGCCAGAAATAAAGGTTATACAGCTGGAGCATCTTGTATCACTAATATTGTGACAAACAACAGAGAAGCCAAGATACATCTTGACGCAGGTGCTTCTTGTACTTGTGTTGGAAACAATTATCTTGACAAGATTAATACCAATTGGCAAGACAAGTTAATGCCAATTGAAGGTATAAAATTCATTAGTTCCAGCCAAAATATGCTCTTCTTGGGTATATTTGAAGCAGCAATGATATACCCTCATGCTACAGGAACTTTCAGGTTAAAAGTTGAATTTGTTGTTATAAATAGTTGTACTTCACAACACTTTATACTTGGAAATGATTAACTCAATATTTATGGTATTGATATTGATAATCATAAAGACAGATATCTCACTACAGGAGAAGATAAAAGGCAAAAATTTGCTTTTCCTCCATAAAAAGAGAAATAACTGTCATTAGACAAGTAAAAAGTCTCAATAAAGGGAAATTTGTGTCAGATCACTTAATTGAAGCACAAATTAGTCCTGAATAAACACTAGAAATGAAGGAAGAGCTGATTGAAATTTTGTTTCAATACAGGGAAGCCTTTGCTTCTGATAATGAACCGCTTGGGGCTATCAAAGGCCATGAAGTAGACATCATGCTTAATGTGGAAAGACCTTACCCTCCACTTTTAAGAAGACCAGCTGACCCAGCTAGCCCTAGGGTGATGAAGCTGGGGGTTCTTAGAAAGGTTGGACACAATGAAGAAGTAGAAGTCACAACTCCTGTAATCATTACTTGGAATAATGATAAATCAAGGATGGTTGGTGATTTTAGAGAATTTAATACTTACACTATTCCAGATAGGTATCCAATTCCTAGAATCCATGTGACCTTGACTCAATTATCCAAATCAAGGTTTATCACTTCTATGGATTCTCTCAAAGGCTTCCATCAGAATGTCTTAACACCTCATGCTAGGATATTATTGAGGATTATTGCTCATTGTGGTATTTATGAATACTTGAAAATGCCTTTTGTATTCAAAATGCACCCTCTAATTATCAAAGGATGATGAACACCATATTCCCACATGAACTATCAGAGATATGGTTAAGCATTTATATTGATGACATTATCATTTGTCCAGAAACCTGGCAATTGCATTTAAAGAGACTTTCATTTGTACTTAATAAAATTCTTCAAGTGAACATGAAAATATTTCTTAAAAAATGTAACTTTGGGTTTCATGAGCTAAAAGCTCTAGGACAAAGAGACCCAAAACTTACATCGGGCTTATGGACAAATTTAAATATGCTTTTGGCCACAAAAATATCATTCTCAACAGCATACCATCCACAAAAAGGTGGGTTAGCAGAAAGAATGATACAAACCTTTGAGGACATGATCACAAGATTTTGTGCTTATGGCCTGGAGCTTAAAAATTCTGATGGCTTTACCCATGAATGGTGTACTCTTATACCAACATTGGAATTAGCCTACAAGACCTCCATCCATGCTTCAACAGGCAAAACTCCTTCAATGTTTGAAAAAGGATGGAACCCTAAACTTCCAGTTGATACTCTGAATAAATATCTAGTTGATATTCATCCAACTACTTAAAGCTTTAAGTTATTGCTTGATAAAGTAAGGCATAATTCAAATCAAAGCATGAATGATTCCCTTGATTATGCTAAACAGAAATGGGACAAAAGTCATAAAAGCACAGAATTTGACTAGGGGACTTAATATTAGTTTCAACCTTGAACTTCAATAGTATTAAAGGTCCAAAGAAATTGAAAGGGTCCTTTGCAGGACCATTTATTATTAAATCCCTTAATGGGACAAATGGAGTACAGTTAGAACTTTCAGGAGAATTGGAAAACAAGCATCCAACTTTTCCTGTTAGTCTGGTAAAGCATTACACTTCAAGTGATAAGGAATTATTTCCTTTGAGAAATGAAACACCCTTAGAAGTGACTCCACTTGATCAAAGTGAAGAGAAAAAAGTACCAAAAGTCTTAAAAGAAAGAAGACTTGGGGAAAAAATGAAAGAGAATACTTGTTCAGGTACAGAAATCCGCAACATGAAGATGAATGGATTGTAGTAGAGAAGATACTTGATTCCCAAAAGTTTCTCAGAAGATTCAGACATGAGAGAAGACCAATTCCTAAAGAAAATATCTGAATTGTGTGCTTTACATACTTGAAAGTATAATTAAAGAGGTTGGACAGTGGATGATGCCCCCCCAATTAACCTGGGGGTATACTACTGAGAGAAAATTTTGGTGAATTTTTTTTGGTGGTAGGGAATGTGAGCCTGTGAAGTATGTATAACATACCCATAAGGCCACAAATGACTTTATATACAGTTGATTTAGTCTACAATAGACTTTTC
Source organism: Austropuccinia psidii (assembly GCA_023105745.1). Lineage (NCBI taxonomy): Eukaryota > Fungi > Basidiomycota > Pucciniomycetes > Pucciniales > Sphaerophragmiaceae > Austropuccinia > Austropuccinia psidii. Next base: position 80,179,749 of record JALGQZ010000001.1, on the reverse strand, counting down.
AATTGAATTTAAAATAATAAAAAATAAAAAATAAGTATAGCTTTTTTTGGATAAACAAAGTTATAAATATTATGTCATTTTTGGATTCTACACCAAAAATCACCGAGGGCACACCCATAGGGTGTTATACCCAAAAAGGCTTATTTATTATGTTATTGGAAGATTTAAGAACCTCACAGTACTAATTTAACTACTTTAACATGTTTTTAAAATTGTTAAATTTAAGCTTAAATAAGCTTAAATTTAAAGTTGCATAACATTTATGCAAACTTACCAAAATTTTAGTTAAAATTGAGGTGTTGTGTATATTTACTAAATTGGCTAAGGATCTGCCATACAGAATTTAAATCCTGCGTGAGCTCAATTTAAAAGGGTTTAAGGCCATAGTATGGCTTTAAGTAAATAAAAGGGAAAAATCCACCCAAAAAGGTGGGACAAAGGAAAAAGACCAAACAGAGCTGCAGTACCCAACTTTTTGGATCTGAAATGATTCAATTAAGGTTGTCCACCTGTATTGGAGGATTCCAATCCTTATTTAAGCTTTAAGCTAAGACTTTGATCCAACCTTAAAGTTTAAATTGGTCTTAACCCAATTTGGACAGGAATTTCAAGCTGCCAAAGGGTAAATCCCAATATGTAGGCTTGAATGTAAAGTTTTGAGACCTGTCAAAGCTTAAATAAGCTTAAAAATTTAAGGTTACAAGCATTAAAACCTTATCAAAAGTTAAGGTTTTGTGTGTGTTGCTATTTTACGTGGAAAAATAGGAATAACTTCAAAAATTCATTAAAAATCCAATTCTTAATGAATTTTCTTGAAGATTTCACACAGCTTACAATTTAATATTATCTATATAGAACTCAGATTTCAAGTATTGTCTTTGAACAGATTTCCTGGGTAATTTGCCTGGAAATTTACTCGTTTAATTATACTTGAAGAAAATTAAGATTTCTTTAAAAATTGATTTAAGAGATTTCTGCTTGAAACTCTATTTTTAAGTTGTTCTTGTGATGAAATTTAATATAAAGAAACTTATTTTATATTAAAACTTCAAATAATTAACTTGAATGAGGATTAAAGTTACTTGGAGTTAAGAATAACACTAGTAACCTTAAATAGGAATTAAAAATAAGTTACCTTAAGTTAAGAACCTTATTTTTAAGCATGGTTTTTCAGTTTTGACCTGAGCACGCCCTCTATACCCATTATTAATCATGAGAGCTGTTCTATAGACAGAAAAAATGTCTTCTCATCACTGTTTTTGTCCATCATCAATTATCAATCCAATCATATTAGACATTTAAACAGGTAAAGTTTTATTATATATAAAATCTTATTATTATAGTATTTCTTAAGCATTTTATTCTTTATAAATCTTAAAATTAAAGAATTGAAATCATAGAAATTAGATTATTGTTGTAATCACCTATAATATATTTTATTTTATAAAATTATTGTCTTTAAAATATCTTTTAAACCCACAAATTCCTCTCAAAAACTCTTTAATCATATTTTTTATCATAAAAAGTTGTTTTATCTTTAAAAATATTGATTTTTGGCGTTTTTCAGACTTATAGTTTTTATTTAATATAATAACTGTTTTTGTTTGACTTTTTGTATTAAATAAATATTATAAGTAAGTTTTCACTAGAATTCTATATCTTTTTTATCTATTATTAGTTTGTTTATATTGAAATTTTCTATAAGAATTATTTCTGCACAGTGTGTGTTATGATTATTTTCTAAATAATATTTATATATTATTTATAAGTGGTGAAATAGTTATATTTTCCACATGTAATTGTGTCATTAAGAGCTTTACACTTCTTATTGTTATAATTGTGAGTGACTATAAAAATAATAGAATAATTATAATTTATTATAATTTATTATAATTATTATTTTGTTTTATTTTTTTTTTCATAATCATAATTGAAGATATTTTTGATAATTATATTTAAATTTGTGGTTGAAATATTTTATTATATTATATTTTTCTACTGAGGACAGTCATAATACTCTTTATATTGTCACTATTATCAACAGTTTCACAGACAAACCTTACAACAAGACTCTCACTTTACAAATCATAAATGATACCACCTCACTTCCAAAACTTTGGATTTTCAAGGGATTATTCCTCACAAAAAGAATCAAGCATCTGTAGGAATAGAGGCCTGGAAAGTATACAAGTTGAAGTTGTTCAAAGTCATAAGACATGGAAAAATGAACTTCCGTACACCTTCCAAGATTGTTTCCACCAGAAAAACCCCAGGAATGCCTTGCATAGAACAGCTTATTCTGACCCATCAAATATTCAAAGAAATTCTTCAATGGAGAATGGAAGACAGGCAATTCAACCCAGAGTTCCACTGGCAGGAACTTGTAGAAATTATTAAGAACATTTTTCTCAAAGAGATATTCTTCAAAGAACTTATGAAAATCACCAAAGGGTTAAATTTCAACAGGAAGTTCAAGATTCTGAAAGAAAGGGAAGCCAAGATTAAATGTAACCAAGCTATTATCCGAGCTACGGAGAAGAAATGTAACCAGAGACAAAATACTCTGACTCTTTCAGGCTCATAAGGAATGGTAAACCAAGCAAACTCCCCAATGGCTTCACACCACTCAGGAACCAACAGATCAGTGACCAAAAGTCACCATACTTTCCAATCCCAAGTAGAATCTAGGAGAGGAAGAGGATCATAGGGCAATAACAAGAGTTCTTTCAACCAGAGGCAGAAAGAGTCAGATCCTATGATCCAGAAATTTCTGGACCTGTTGAAAGAAGTACAAAAAAAAACCAACTGTTGTAAATACTTCTAATGAAGCTAGCAGCCCTAGAATAAGTAATGATATCTCCACCCAGATTAAACACAATGTTGTGATCCATGAGAGTACTATAAGTAGTCATACTCTATGTTACAGTTTTTCTCAATTTGTAGAGCAAAATCAAAAAGTTTCTGAAAGACTCCATTAAAATATTCCAAGGTTACAAGAGGTTAATATCTTAAAAACCAAAACCATTCATACTCTTCAAGAGGACTATATGAAATTGAGTAAAGCCTCAGATGAGACCAAAATACTAAATAAAGTCATAGAGGAGCAAAATAATACAAGAGGTATAGGGAATACATGGATAAAGATACTGACAAATTGTTCAATGTCTGCCAAAACATAAAACCCCAAACACAGTGGCATGTTTCTGGAAACACTCCCTACCTCCAAGAGGACATTAAACCAAATGCCCGACTGGATAATAAGCAAAGAACACCATCAAAATACCAATATGGGAACAGAATAACTTATTTAGAGAAGGAAGAATTGAAACAGCCTCCAGAAGCTACAAGTTGTTTCAAATTCTCTGGTGTTGGAGAATATGATCACATGGAGCTCATGGATTATATTGATGGACTCTCTATTGATGTTCAAAGGCAACCAGACTCATGGATAACAGCTATACTGAACACAGCATTCAAAGGAAATGCTAGTATATGGTATACTGAAATGAAAGATATTCAAGGTAGAAGAAACTGGCCATGGTGGAGGAGCCAGATAATCCAAAAGTACATAAATGGTACAGGGATATGGCAAAAAACTCTTTCATTTGGAAATGATAGATACACAGTGGAAAAAGATCCTTATTATTGGTGTCTGAGATAGTCAAAAAGGCTAATAGCCATTGACCCTCACATAACAACAGAAATGAGAAATCACAAGCTATTGACCAAACTACCAGGAGACTTAGACAATGAATTCAAATGTAGATTATCCAAAGAACTCACCTTAGATGAAATATCAAATACTTTTCAAGAAGTAAGGATGAGAACATCTACTGGGAGATACTATACCCATAGTACTGGTGATAACCGGGAGAATTCAACCCCGGTAGCCCAAAAAACTCATGAATCAGACTCTGAAATCAGCACAGGATTTAAAAGCTGTGAATCAACTAATCAATATGCAGAAAGAACTCCCAAACACAGGGAAGAGATATTTGCAAGAAAGGAAGAAAGTCATGAATCTGACTCTGATAGTGTGGTGAATGGCTGTGGAAATGAATCATACAGTGAAACATCCCCCAATGAGGAATATTTGGTGGATTTTAAGAGCCATGAAAGAAATAAAACTGGTTCAATAAACTTAAATAAAAGGAAACCAATGACCAAAAATTTGGATGGCTTGAAATGTAAACCACCAGACAGCCACAGGTTGCCCAATGGAAAGCTGTTGTCTCAAGGTTAAATGAACCACACTAGACCAAGTACGTCAAATAGGAAAGGAAAGTCTCATCAGTGATGAGAGTTTTTTGAAATGGAGGGTATGTCAGCCTGTGACTCAAAGCTGGAGCACAAGGATGACAGCCAGAATACCATAAACCAATGGTAGAGCAAAAATACTACCAAAAGATGGGGCTTAGCCAAATAAGCTCAAAAGGTATCAAAAGAGAGAGGAAAAGCATTTCTTCCCAAATATACAACTCCCATAATCATAGGAAAAAGACCAAAAAGGTAATTAAAGCTCAAAGAAGTAGCTGAATATAAACCTTAATTTTCACTTCTCATCTGAAATCCAGAGAAAGAGGTTTAACCCCATCAAATGGGTATTTAGATTGAAGCTCTCACTTAGGGCTATTCAGTGGTACTAGCCAAATTGAGCTAGCACCAAAACTGCAGAGGTTATGGCTAAAATAAAGTCAAATAAGGATTAATAAGATATTAACCTCTCATTTAACTTCTAAAGTTTTAGTGTGGGACACCTAAAGTGGGGTTTCTTTGGAAAGAGTTCAATCAGGGCTATCCAATGGTGCCATCAATTTCCTCACAACTCATCTAGAACACAAGCTATGTAGAAAACAAGCTCAATACAGGATTCATAACAAATCGAAAAATCAATGATTAAATTTTGGATTGTTATAGCTATATCAAATGAGTAATCATTATGTGTATAATTTTAAGGGCTACAAAATGACCCACTGTTTAGCTCTCTATCTGAAAAACTAACAAGCATATTTGGGTTTTAAGATTAGAATACCACACTAGCCAGTATGGGGTCTTACTGTGGGACAGCTGTCCATATAATTGAATTAAATGCTGTTAATTCTTTGATTTCTCATAATATCACAAATCAGGATCATTCAGGAATTTTCTTTGCAGCTTCTGACATGTCAGAAGCACCAGAACACACCTGACAACTCCATTGGTGAAAGTCTTCACCCTGTATAGGGTAAAAATGCCACCTTGTAGTTCTGAAACCACATTTCCACCCAATAAAAGTCTGTATTGAGTGTAAATAACCACAAACCAACCCTCAGTAGTGAATATTTTCACTCTGTGGTCATGTTCAGAGGTAAACAACCTCCCACTACCCCAGAAATAGATAAAAGGTGGCTTTTCCTCACCAAAGACCAGAAAAATCATCCTGTTCTTAATATTCTCATGTGGTGTAGCTTCTTAAAAGAAGTGGTACCCTTAGAATCCAACAGGTATGATGATAAATTTAATTATGAAAGGGTTTATTATTGTAGACCAACAAATACACACTGCACCCAGGGCTATCAATACCACTCAGGATCACCAAGTTCTTTTAGTATAGCCCTTTTAACCATATTCTCACTTGATTATCATCATTATTTTTGTTGCACACTCATAGTTATAGCTTTTTGTTATCATTTTACAGCTATATCATAGAGTAACCCTGACAAGCAAGGTGTTAATATACATGTAATCTTTAATTTTCATTTCCTGCCATTATGCTGTTCTTCTAGTATTATAAGAAATAATTTGATTCAAATTCATATTTAGATTCAATATTTCTTGTGAGGTATCAAGAAACTTCTTCAAGGCAACGGTATTTTTCTTTACTTTAGTTAGTGAATTTGTAATATCATCAATTATTTTCTCATTATCTGCTTTGATAATACTTATGGATCCATTTATTCTTGTTTCAATTATGTCATGAATATTTAATTTAGAATATTCATTTGTTAATTCTTTCATAATGACAGATTGTTCACTTTTTTTGCAAATGAAGTGTCATTATTTGGGTTTTAATTCTTCTTAAAACATTCTCAAAACACATAGATGTTTCATTTATTTGGCTTCCACTCAGATTGATTGTATCAAGACTGTTAAAAAGACTTGAATTTTTATCAGAAATATCACTTTTAACATCATTTATAGCCATGTAAAAAGCTGGAATTCCATCCAAAATCTCAGAAATCATTTCTGATATTTTACTTTGGCTTCCTCTTTCTTCTGCATCTCCATCATGTTTCTGGCCATATAAAACACATTTTCCATGACATCTTGTTGAAGATTTGGGATTCTGTAGCCCTTGATGTATTTTGTGTGGCTGGCGCTTTTCCCTTCCCCTTTTTCTGAGCTTTTGGCTGCTTTTTCACATTGGGATTGCTTTTTCAGTCCACTGGAATTGCTTTTGGCACTTTTCTGGGTGGTGGAGGGCTGCCTTTCCTCCATTCTTCTATCAGAAGCATCATCTTCTTCTTTCCCGTAAATGAATTCCACCCATTCAGTAACTTGCAAGTTTTGGGATGGCCCAAAAACCTTCTCACAGTCAGGTAGGAGTTCATAGAGTTTTTCAAATGTCTGCTAGGATTTCATACTCTTTTCATTGAAGTGCATTGTTTTTTTCCTTCTGGTTGGCTTTGTATATGTCCACTGAGGCTTCTTGTGGCAGTGTCATCTCTGTTTGAAGGTAAAATATTTTTATCAGCTTCAGGATAGAATAGTTTTTCTGTTTGGGATTCATTTGCTGAGCCATGTCCTTCTCCAACTGATTGGCTTCTGTAATAATCACATATTTAACCTTTTTGGGAGCTGCTTGGAGTTTATGGCCTTTGCCTGAGACCATTTAAGGCATAATTTGAAGGAAAAAAGCTTAAAATTAGTAACTTTATGTGAAAAAACTGACTATTGACCAAATTTCCTGTTTTTTGCAGAGTATTACTAATATCCAAATTTATGAATTCAGAAAATATTTACTCTTCATGATTATTCTGAGTTATAATAATAGTGCTATTATTGTAAGCCTGTGGGATATGTATGACATACCCATCAGGCCACAAATAACTGTTTATTCATTTGATTTAGTCTTGAACAGTCTTATCAATTTTATTTGAAATAGAAAGACCTAAGTATAAATTTTTTGGATAAACAAAGTTATAATTATTATGTCATTTTTGCAATCTATACCAAAATTACCTAGGGTAGACCCATAGGGTTTTATACCCAAAAATGGTTATTTCTTATGTTATTAGAAGATTTAAGGATCTCACACTACAATTGAAACTTTTTTTGAGAATTTTCGAAATTGTCAAATTTAAGCTTATTTAAGCTTAAATTTAAATTTTCATTAGGTTTATGCAATTGTACCAAAATTTTAGTTATAATTGAGGTGTTGTGTATATTTACTGAATTGGCTACAGATTTTTCATACAGAATTTAAAGCCTGTTTGAGTTCAATTCAAAGTGATTTAAGACCATAATATGGCTTTGCATATATAAAAAGGCAAAATTAATTCAGGTCAAATGAATATCATAAGTAAGTTTCCCTTAATTTTCTATATCTTCTTTATCTATTATTAGTTTTTTTATATAACATTTTCCTATAAGAATTATCTCTGCACAGTATTTGTGATGGTTCCTTTCATAAGTAATATCTATATATTATTTATAAGTGGATGAATTTTATTCTTTTCTACATGTAATTCTCTTATTAAGAGCTTTATACTTCTTGTTGTTATAATTGTCAGTGACTATAAAAATAATCAAATAATTATAATTTACTATAATTATTAAGTTTTTTTGATTATTAAATTCTTTAATAATAATTAAGTTTTTTTTATTACTTAATTCTTGAATAATAATTAAGTTCTTTTTTCTATATTTAATTCCCTTTTAATAATTATATTGAATTTGTGGCTATAATATTTTGTTATATAATATTTTCTATTGAGGAAAGTCATAGTACTCTTGATATTTGCTCCTATTATCAAGAGTCTTATAGACAAACCTTACAGTTATATTCAGAATTGAAAGTACTAGCTGGGATAATGCTAGTGGCTTTTGATTCTGTTTCAATTTTTTCTCATCTTACCATGTTTTCAGACACTAAAATGATATAAAATAAGCAATTGTGTAAATGAAAAAAGGATTTTCCAAAAGATAAATTGAAAATAAAGCCTTACTTATAATATGAAAAAGAAAATTTTTTATGGATTTTTGAAATTATAAGTTTTTTCAATATAAGGGAAAGTGTTAAAAATATCAAAAAAAATCACAGGTAAAATATCATGGCTGGGGTCACAAATTTAAGGTGTGACTATGAAACTTTGATTAAAAATCAAGTAATCTTCCTGTCCCCAAGATTTTTATAAGGTGAAATTTGATTAAAAACAGTGGATTTTAAGAGTTTTAAGAAAAAACATCCCAAAACTATTATTTTCAACCTTGTAAGTATGAGCCAATAATATCATAAAGTTTATTGTTTTACCAGAAATAAAAATTTATCCCATAAATATTCTACAAGAAATATTAGTGGCTACAGAAGTAATTGCTTCAAGACTAATTTCAATTTGAATTAACTAACTAAAGAGCTGTAGTAAATTAATATTATAAAAGATTCTATAAAAAAATGAAAGGGAAAACACACCCAAAGTTTATCAGAGTGAGGTAGGAAACAAAGTGACAAACTTAAAAATCATGAAAGATGCTTTGATTGACTTTTGGAATGGTTCAAGGGTAAAAATGATCATGAGTGTTACAAAAAATGATTATAATGAATTTTTCAGGTGGCTATAAAGCTCTAAATTATTAAAAAAGGGTTTTTGGAATATTTTATTTATTGGTTTGAAAGTGTTTAAACTAATTATAAATGGAAAAGATTCTAACATGAAAAAAAAGTTGGGCAAAGAAGACATTCTATTGTACCACCAAATTTCTTCCTCCAAAAGTATAATTTACTCTTATTAGCTGTTGGAACCACACTGACAACAAAAAAGCCAATTATGGAATCATTGATCCCCGTTTTAGACCAAAAAAGGGCTGTTTGTACCCCTTTTTTGTTATTTCCAGCCATTGTAGTCCCTTAAATTAGCCATTGCTATAGTAATAACTGGTTTTAAGCCTCCGAAATATGTCATAATGTATGCAGGAGACCCCAAAAACCAGCTAAAACTATGTTTACTAGGATTATTTTAACTTAAGGTTAGTTTTACCCTCTTGGTAAAAGTTAAAACTGCCCTGGTTGGTGTAAAAATCTCATCATCAATTGAGTCATAGACCCAGTGACTCAATTCTAGGCCAAAATTAATGAAGTTTTGTGTGGAGCTTGACATCTCACGCCTTTCAGAAATGAATTTTGAGGAGTCTGGCACTGTTGGAGCCAATATTCCTTTCCCCCCCAAAAGTTGATCTTTCCAATTTATTTTTCTTTAATTCCTCATCATGTATTATACTAGAAATTTTACATGTGTAATTCAATCAAAATTTATACAACTTTCATTATTTATTCCACATATATAGATCTAAGTTGACTTATGTAATACACGCACACATTTTGAAATTTGAATTGAAAATACTCCAAATCTCAATAGCTTCTAAGCTACACACCACACTTCAATTTTAACACAAAAACTGATGGTTAACACCATACGTGGTGTGATTTGACTTGAATTTTTTATTATGTTCAGATCTTCTACAGAAGATACTCAAAACTTAATTTAAGCTTATTTAAAGTTGAGTTACAGAATTTTCACTCAGAGATGACCCCACCCAATCTTTTATGAGGAATCCAATGGTGACATAATCTTCATAAGCTTATTGATTGGAAACAAAGCTATAATAATTTTTATTAACTCTTTTTCCAGAGATATTTTAAATTTAATATTTTTGGTGAAAATTTATTTTTGCTTAATTTTTGCAAGTAAAAATGTATTTTCCAATTTTATGTTTTAAAATTATAGCTTTTATTCTTTTATTCAATTTTTATATTTATACTTCAAATATTTTGTATATTTCAAAATCAAATTCATTATTTTGAATTATAACTTAATTTTATTATTTGTGGTCTTTTGGGTATATGAGAATACCTCTGAGGCTCACAGTAATAGCTGGTTGCCATAGGATAAGTGCATGGATACTAGTCAAAAAAGGGTTCTAATTACTCTTTTAAGGCTTATCCATATGAAGTCAATAGTGATTAACATGTTTTCAGCAGTCAGATCTTTCCATTATCTCCTTGTCACATGAAAATAGAAGCTTATTCTAATTTTTGTATTATTGAATGGGTCTTTCACTTGGTAACCAAGTTCCCAAGAAGGTTTTTATATAGAAACTGGGCCATGATCAGCCATGGATCCAATATTTGGAGATATCTATCCCCCAGATTCCTCAAAAGCTGGATACCCTGACTCTCATTGATGTCTATTCTCCCCCTTAGCTATTTTGACGTCAAAAATAGTAATTTAGGATTGAAGACTGATATCCACTATGGGTTTATCAAAACTGTACACAAGAATAACATAATATTCAGTGCCCTAAACATGCATCACACTACTCTTAGTGTATATGTAACATGGGATTTCTCACATTCCCATTATTTTGGCCTGAAATTGAGAAAAAAAATAACAATTATTTTATGTGGTATTTATGATGTCTTGTTGGAGTATTTTCCATATTACCACCTCATAGAGTTATTTAAGCTTACTAACTGTATGAAGACACCCTAGGTGAGAGTTTGTGTAGGATTCAAATCAGGCCTTAAATCCATGGATTTACTTATTCAAAAAATGAGTTACTCATCTCTTCTCAAATAAAAAATTATAAATTTTGGAGATATGCATGAATTATGGGGTATGCATAGTTTGGAATTGAATTGAATATGAATTAGGTCATATTTGGGTATGTAAAATATACCTCAAGGGTCACAATAACTCACTATTAGCAGGGAGGGCAATCTAGATTATTCTAGCACACAAGCAGAGAAAGGGCTTCAAGCTTGAAGAGAAATTCAAAACATTTTTCTTGTAATTTCCCCTTCCAGCCACTTCCTCATTTCTATCCCATACAAAGGAGTATCTCACAACAAGAAAGAGTAATTGTCAGCCTGTGACTCAACACAAGAGCACAAGCATGATAGCCAAATACCATGAACCAATGGTAAAGCAAAGATACCAACAAAACATGGATCTGAGCCAAACCAGCTCAAAAGGTATCAAAGGAAAGAGGAAACTCGCCTCTTTCCAAAGATACAAGTCCAATCATTATAGGACAAAAAATAACAAATTTCTTCCTGCTCAAAGTTGTGGCTGAGCATAAACCTTAATTTTCACCTCTCATCTTAAATCCAGAGCAAGAGGCTTAACCCCAGCAAATGGGTATTCAAATTGAATATCTAAGTCAGGGCTATTGAATGGTACTAGCCAAATTGATCTAACACCAAAAATTCAGAGGTTATGGGCAAGATAAGGTCAAATACAGGTGAATAAAATATTAACCTCTCATCTAACTTCTACAGCTTTAGTGTGAGATACTTAAAGTGGGGTCTGTTTTAAAAGAGAACAATCAGGTTCATGTGATAGTGCCTGTAAGATTTGTCTATGAAACTGATGATAATATTACTATTAATCAGCAGTATTATGACTGTTCTTATGAAATATAATAACAAAATGTTATTATAGCCACAATTAAATAATTAAAGAATTATTTCTTTCACATCTTAAACACTACTAGTGATTTTAACAGTAAGCAAGTAATTGTCTACAAGAATCAGTTACAAAAAGATTTTAATAATAAAAAATTCTTCTATTAAAATAATAAAATTATTTTAATATATAATTATCTTTTGCAAGAATAATCAGAATGGTAATTCTTGAAGAAAACTAATTTTAGAGAAAAACTTTAAGAATTCAAATTAAATAATTCATTAATATTTCAAAGAACTTATTGAAAGAGAAGATAGAGAGATTTGACATAGAATTGTGGATTTTAAGGATCAAAATGAATTTATAACAGTATTACAACAATATATGGTTGGATTATATGATTTCACGTCTTTCTTATTGATTCTGAAAGATTTAAAACACGTAAGAATAGCTATAACTAATACTTACTTGTTGGTAATAATGATTTAAATGATATAAAGATGATGATGTGGAAAAAACAGCAAGAAGAGGCCTCTTTTAAGTCAACAACAGCTCACAGAGGCTTTCCATGGAGCAAACTGCATCATCTATTGTCACATAAGATTATCATAATTACTTAATTGATGCTTTTACATGACTACCAACCCCAATATGGTTAAGAATAAAAGGAGTAAAACCTGTAAATACTCTTTTATTCCAAAAGAATCATTGATTTCTCAAAGTTATCAATGTTATTGCCAATTTAATCACAGGTTGTAATTACTGTAAATTTTTGAAGATTCAGTGTTTCATGTAGAATAGTCAAAAATGGACTGTAAGTAAGACTTTTAATTTTACTAGTAAAACTGTAATTTTTTTTGGTTGTACCATAGATATTACAGTTATGGATTGGTCCTGAAAGTTTCAGAAAGATTCATTAAGAATTGTATTTTTAATGAATTTTTGAAGTTTTTACCTCATTTCTATGTAGAATTGCAAATATCAGTGTTTAACTGGTTGCTATGAGGTAAATCAATGGATACAAGTCCAAAAAGGGTTTTAATTACTCTTTTTGGGTGTATCCATGGAAAATAATTAAGTATTGACATGGTTACAGGAGTCTAAGTAGCTCTTTACCTCCTTGGCACGTTAAAATAGCAGGTTATTTGCTATTTTCTTAAGATTTATAGTAGTTGTAACATGGTAACCAAGTTCCCAAAAGGTTTTAGTTTACCAATTAGGCCAAGATCAGCCATGGATCCAAGCTTTAGAGCTGTCCACGCCTCTGAGGCCTAAGAAGTTGGGTACCCTGGCTCTCTTTGATGTCTTTTGTCCCCCTTGCCTATTGTTTACATCAACATAGAAATTTAAGCTTCAAGTGAGATATCCACTATGGGTGAACCAAAAGTCCATGTAAGAATAACATGATATTAAGTGCTCAAAACATGCATAACACTATTCTTAGTGTATATGCAACATGGGATTTCTCACATTCCCATTATTTTGGCGTGAAATTAAGAAAAACAAAAATTTTCACAGATCTTTTATGTGGTATTGATGATGTGGTATTGAAGTATTTTCCATTTTACCACCTCAAAGAGTTAATTTGAGCTTATTCACTCTATGGAGCTACCCTAGGTGAATTTTTGTACGGAATCCAAATATGGCCTTAAATCCATGGACTTACTTACTCAATAAAAAGTTATTCATCTTTTCTGAAATCAAAAATGATGAATTTTGGATATATGCATGCCTTATGGGTTATGCATAATTCAAGATTTCTTTTTAAGATAATTGCGGCCTATTTGGGTATGTAAAATATACCTCAAGGCTCACATTCCCTCCCACCAAAAAATAAAGTTGTACTACAATTTTATCAATGGTATAAATAGTAAAAGGCCCCAAAGGGTGGTTAATGTCCACTGTCCAACCTTTCTGCATCACTGTCAGGGTGAGTCTATATAGTAGCTATAAAGTGTATATACAAGCTAGTATTATGACTGTGACACGTCAAATAATAAATAATTTTAATTGTTCAGGTCCTACTGCTACGTGGTAACAGTAGTGATGAGTCTATTGAGGACCTGGGTTGCAATACTCTAATATCTTTGACTGTAAAGAAGTACTACAATAATTATATTTTAATTATATCTTTTAATAATTCTAAGGACACTACTGATGGATAACAGTTTTGTCACGTAAGAATATAGGTAAATAAGATAAGAATGATGGGTTTTGAAGGAAAAAACCCTTCTTTTTATATCTTTCAAGACTGTCAAGAGTTATTAAATATTCACACGTCAGAGGAGTGAAAATTTTCACTCCAATGGTCAGTCTGTGGTTCTGGATCATCAATTCTGACGTCAATAGAGGCAGAATTGTGGTTTTGGAACCACAAATAATCATTCTGGATCAATACAGGGTGAAAAAACTTTTCACCTGCCATGTCAGCACTTGAATGACGTTGTTCTGGTGTCTGTATGATCAATATTAGTCATTCTGGGCGGGTTTAAGCTTTAAACAACCATTATTTTGAGTATCAAGACAGTACTGGTTGGTACAGGTTTGGTACAGGCCAGTATTGGTCAAAATACTTCCAACCAAGATATCTTAGTCAGTTTTTGAGATATCAAGAAACCAAGAGCACAGAATTGAAGGGCTTAATGAGCTCTTCAATTTGGTATGCTTCATGTTTACCCTTCTTTCAAATAGCAAAAGCTATAAGGGTTTTAAGTTTTTGGATGTAATTTTGTACATCAGTATGAGGCTTCAAAAACTTCCAAGCCAGATATCTTCTGCAATTTGGAAGATATCTGTATTCTGATGATACAGTTCTGTAGGGCTTGATTAGCTCTACAGTTTGGTATATTACACTGTACAGTTGTATGAGTGTATGCCAAAGATACAGGGGTTTGTTTACTTTCTTGTTTTCAGAATATCTGTATTTTTGGTTGTTAAACCTTTGAACCAAGATTCCTCAGTCAATTTAAGAGATACAGAGGTCTAATGTATCTCAAATTAAAGCTCTTGTTTATATCTTTAATTTGGTTATACTTTTGTACAGTTTTGTACAAGCCCTCTTTGACTTTCAGGGGGTCTTGGTTTTGAAATAAAGGTCATATGGTATCTCCAGTTGTAGTGGTGTTACAACAACATGGATGATATCATTGTGTAGCTCTCTATGTGAGCTTTAAGAAAAATACCATTTTGGTATAGGTTAACTTAAATATGCATAAGTTAGATGAGAGGTGAAAATAAGGGTTTTGACTTGTTTATTCTCCTCTAGGTTTCCTTATTCTGTTTGGATAAGGTTGGTGTTTAATTTAAGAGGATTGTTTTCCTCTTATTTATTACCTGTATTGACTATGTTTGTTCAATACTTGTCATACCATTATATATGGTATGTTGGATGTCATGCTAGTGCTCTGTTTTGAGTCACAGGCTGACAATCACTCAGATCAAGTAATTTAAAGCACATTTATAGACATATTCAGTCTTGTGGCCTTCTTTCATGTCTAAATCTTCTCAAGAGTTTATCTGAGTCAGGTATATCTGATTCTGCCAGCCATTCATCTTCATGTACTGGATTCCTATATCTGACAAGATATTCTCTGTTATTTTTCCCCCTAAGTCCCCTTTCTTTAATTTCTTTCTTTATCTTTTTGTCTTCATTCTGTTCCACTGGTGGAACAGTTAAAGGAGTTGGGTTCCTCAAAGGAAACAATTCTTTATCAGCTGGTTGATAAGTCTTTATCACGCTGACTGGAAAGGTGGGGTGTTTATTTTCCAATTCACCACTCAATTCCACTTGAACTGCATTGGTTACATGTAAGGCAACAATAACAAAAGGTCCTACATAAGAATCTTTGAGTCCCTTTGGGCCTTTGATATTATTAAAATTCAAGGTTGAAACTAGAACTAAGTCCCCTACTTTGAAGTCTGGTACTTTATGACTCTTGTCCCACTTCTGTTTTGCATAATGAAAAGCATCATTCATACTTTGTTTTGCATGATTTTTTAATTTATCAAGCGTTATTTTCAAGCTGGAATCTGTAGGATGAATGTCAATAAAGTCTTTCCTCAGTGTGTCTGCTGGGAGTCTTGGATTCCATCCTTTTTCTAACATAGCAGGAGTTTGTCCTGTGGAAGAATGGACTGATGTCTTATATGCCAATTCTAGTGCAGGTATCAGAGTGCACCAGTCATGGGTAAAGCCATCTGAGTCTTTGAATTCTAACCCATAAGCACAAAATCTTCTGATCATGTCTTCTAAATTTTGAATCATACTCTCTGCTAGCCCATCTGTTTGAGGGTGATATGCTGTAGAGAATGATAACTTAGTCCCAAAAAATCTATGAAGATTGGTCCAAAGTGCAGATGTGAAATTTTGATCTCTATCACTTATGATATTCTTAAATAATCCTGCATGAGAAATAACTCTACTCCACAGAAGAAGAGCTGTATCCATAGCAGTGTCATCTTTATGACATGGTAAGAATATGGGAGTCTTGCTATATCTTTCTGCAATGACTAAACAAGCATTATACCTTTTATCACCACTTGGAGGAACTGCTGTGACCCAATCCATGTGAACAACTTCCCAAGGGGATTTTGGTTCTTGAATATGGATCATAAGTCC
Source organism: Austropuccinia psidii (assembly GCA_023105745.1). NCBI lineage: Eukaryota > Fungi > Basidiomycota > Pucciniomycetes > Pucciniales > Sphaerophragmiaceae > Austropuccinia > Austropuccinia psidii. The sequence continues at coordinate 80,163,468 of JALGQZ010000001.1, read as the reverse complement.
AAATTTCTTGCCTCTACTCCTGTTTTCTTTTTGACATCGGTCACAGGTATGGCAATATTCAATGGTTTCTTTTCTCCAAGATGGCCACCATGCACAGGTCTTCACTTTTTCAAGTTTTCTGTCCTCTGACAGGTGTCCAGAGTAGATGTTATCATGGCATTCATGCAGAACTGTATTGATAAGCAATCTGCTGCATAATGTCATTAAACAAGAATGTTTGGTTCTGTGGTAAATAATCCCATCAAACAAGTGAAAACTTCCTTCAGAATAGGAATTTCTCCAAACTTCATCTAGTGCATTGACTAAAGATGTATCTTTGCAGTCTTTATCTAATAAAGAAGTCAAGATATGGCAATTCTTGTCTTGCTTATAAGATTCTCTGACCTCTTCAAAGAATTCAGTCCCAATATCAGTTGTGTTAATTCCTTCAGTTGGAATCTGTGGTTCAGCTTCCAAAGGTACATAAGCTGGATTATCAGTAGTGTTGGCTAATTCCCACCTGCTAAGTCCATCAGCATTCTTGTGAATTTTTCCTGCTTTGTGGACTATAGTCATGTTTCCTCTATATTCCTGCATGGCTATTTGCCATCTCAACATATGTCTGTTGGGAGTTTTCATGTTAAGAAGTGATTTTACTGCATTAAAGTCGGTTATCACTTCAATAACACTGCCATCAAGATAAGGGTGTAATTTCTCAAGTGCCCATACCAAGCATAAGAACTCCATTTGGCTTGAACCATATCTGGCCTTTGTTGGTTTGATTTGTCTTGAAATAAAACAAACTGGTTGTTCTGTAGGTTTGTCATCAATAATTTGGACTTGATGTAGGGCAGCCCATAATCCATCTCCACATGCATCAATGTACAATTTAAAAGGAATATTCCAGTCAGGCATGAGGAATAAAGGTGCTTCTGTAAGAACTCTGCTTATCATCTAATAGGCTTTAATTCTCTCCTGTGTCATCTCAAATACAGTCTGTTGATAACAGATTCTATAAAGTGACTTGGCCAGAATTGCCAAGTCTTTTAAGTGTTGCCTATAATAACTGGCAAACCCAAGAAAAGACATCATTTCTTTTTTATTCTGGGGTATTGGCTTAAGTAACACTGCTGCTACTTTGTTTTTGTCAATACCCAAGCTTAAACCAGAAACAATATGTCCTAATGCTTTGAGTTCTTCAAAACCAAAATTGCATTTCTTAAGTGAAATTTTCATGTCCACTTCTGCAACTTTGTGAAGTACTCTTACAAGTCTTTCAAGGTGCAAAGACCATGAATCAGAACATATGATAATATCATCATTATAAATGATAAGCCATCCTTCAGACAATTCTGTGGGAAAGATGGTATTCATCATTCTTTGATAATGGGATGGAGCATTTTTAATGCCAAATGCCATTCTAAGATACTCATAAATACCACAGTGAGTGATAATTCTGAGTAATTTCTTAGCTTTAGGCGTCAAAACCTTTTGATGAAAGCCTTTCAATGCATCCATTGATGTTATATACTTTGCTTTAGACAATCAAGTCAAGGTTTCTTGGATTGTAGGGATTGGATACCTATCTGGAACTGTGTAGGTATTCAATGCTCTGAAATATCCAACCATTCTTGACTTATCATTATTCCATGCAATAATAACAGGTGTTGTTACTTCAACTTCCTCATTATGGCCTACTTTCCTTAGTACACCAAGCTGGATTAACTCTTGGATATGTTCTTCCAAGGCTTCTCTAGCTCTGGGACTGGCTGGATAAGCTGGTCTTCTAAGTACTGGAGGATATGGTCTGTCAATATTAAGAGTAATATCAACTTCATGTCCCCTTATAGCACCTAATGGTTCATTATCAGAGGCAAATGCATTACTGTATGCGTATAACACATTAATAAGTTCATTCCTCATTTTTGGTGATAATGGTGGATTAATTTGTGCTTCAAAAAATTTATTAGACACAAATTCATCTTTATACGTATCCTTAACAGAAGATACCACAGATATTTGTTTTGGCATATTGAAAAAGGGAATTTTTGTCTTTTGTTATCCCCAATTGTGAAATATCTGTCTTTGTGGTTATTTGTGTCAATACTATAAATATTTAAGTAATCATTTCCAAGAATTATGTGCTGAGATGTGAAATTATCAATTACTACAATCTCAGTTCTCATTCTTACACTTCATGCTGGGTGTGGAAATACAAGATTATTGTCTAATATACCCAAGGGGTACATATTGTTACTGGCACTACTAAATTGCCCACCTTCTATTGGTAACAGATGGTATTTCCATTCAGGAAGTATAACTAAGAGATAATCGTTGCCCACACAAGTTCAAAATGCCCCTGTATCCAAATTTAATTTGGCTTCAATATCACTCATCAAAACTGATGTGATACAGGATGCCCCAGCAGTGTAACACTTTCCTCTAGCAGGTTTTGTTTTACACATTCTGGCATCTTGGATATTGATCAGGTTGCAGCAATCCTCACTGTACAGTGGCAAGTGGGTATGGACTTCTGTGACCTCAAAGAAAGCTGAGATGTTTTCAATGGGATATTCCTCCACTGGTGTATCCTCAGAGACTGCAGAATCTTGATCAGACTCCCCTCTCTCTTCAGTACACTGAATTTCTTCAATGACTTGAAATTGATTGATTTTTGTCTTTTTTGTGCAAGTGTTTGCTAAATGTGAAGTACTTCCACATTTATGACACTTAAAGACAGGTCTTTCTGGTCTTTTTTCTTCTCTGGCAATCTTTGGGACTATCTTGGATTCCATAGGGATTCTAGTCCAAGTTTTACCAATTCTTGTTCTGGTAATGATATCTTCCATTGCATTAATGTAGTCCTCTGTTGAACAGGGTTCTACACATCTGCTTTTGATAGCATGTTCCAGTTCTCCTCCACACTTTCTTAATATCTTCATATTAATCATAGTGTCAGACATATCTGGGTGTAAAGCAGATAATCTGTCTTTTTGTTTGAAGAACCAAGTAAGTGGTTTATAATTCTCTGAGTTAAAAATGGCACTTTTAAAAGCATTTTCCATTTTAAACCTCCAAGAATTGTTGGCCCATTTGGTAATCACTTCAGATTTCCACCAAGACCAATCATGTCTTCCATGATCTATTCTCATCTTGTAATACCATTTCTTTGCAGTCTTGGTAAACAGAAAGTGTAATTTCCCCACTATGATTTCATCAGGTATATTAAAATCTTCCTGTAACATATCAATAGTCCTGATGAATTCAAGGTGGTTATATTCCCCTTCACCACAGAATGTTGGCCATTCTTCCAATTTGGGAATATCTTTAACAGAGACAATAGTTTCTCCTAAAAGTGGAGTAAAAATTGCTTTAACAGAAGGTTTTTCTTCACTCAAAGGTGTATAATGTCTGGGCATATGTGGTTCATAATTCTTATGAATTTGTTCTACATTTGCAATGATTTCATTTTTTAACTTCTGCCTTTCACTGTCACTTTTTGCTAAATGTGTAGCAAACTCATTGGTATTTTCAACTATCTTCAAGAAATGATCTTGTAGAGTTTTAAGTTGATCATTCATTTTAAAAATAGAAATATCTTCCATTTCATCATTCTGAATCTGACATGTACTCTCAATTCTGCTACAAGAACTTATAATTGAATCAAATTTGGTATTTGTTAGTTCATACCATTCAGTATATTTCTTGTCATGTTTTTTCAAATCATTAATATCCAATGTTATTTTAGTTAACTTTGAATCAAGTTTACCAATTTCTACATTAATACTTCTTTGTAAATGATCTATTTGCATGGAAAGGTTCTGTTCATCCTTTCCTGCTCCTTGGCTGTGAATTTCATGAGAGTTCCGGCCATGTTGAACACACTGTCCACACCTGAATGCTCCAATTTGGAGATCCTGTACCCCTGTGGGTAAGGTCTGTGCCAATTTGCTTTGCCTTTGCCCTTGCCTTGATGGTTCTTGGGACCTCTCTGCTTCTTCTGAGGTCCTTTGGGATTGTCTTTGGACATTTCTGGAGCTGGTTTGGAGCTGGTAGATGCCACTGGGGCTTCTGTGTCCAAAGCTGGAGTCATTTCCAGTTCCTTCTTCTGGTCTATGGATAAAAGACATTGGTTCTTCAACCAATTCTTTGCCTTTTTGACCTTGTCTTTGCAAGTCAGGGGGCTCCATCCTCCTAAGAGCTCTATGGTCTTCTCCTGAACCAGAAAGCTCTTGATGTGTAAGTAGGAGTTCATGGCCCCCTGCCAAAGGCTTGGGCATATTTCCCACTCCTCTTCTTTGGCTGCTCTGAACCAATTTTTGTACTGGCATTGATATATTTCTATTGCTGCCACTTGAAAATGGCTCAGCCATGGAAATATGGTCATGAATCAATTCAGGCTCAGAATTCATGTCAAAATCTGTGGGTACAGACCTTGGGGAATGGGGGGCAACTCTGGCATCCTCCAAATGTGTCTTTCTTGTGGAAGACTTGGCACTTCTGGATTTGGTCTTGCCTCCTCTTTGTCCACATCCATCTGGTTGGACTGAATAGTTGCCTCCATTTCTGGTATGCACCATTTTCACATCAATTTAAAGATAAAAGGTGAAAATATAAGATAAAATACACACCTTTTGGTGGTAATTTAGTCTTTTCTGAGTTAAATAAGGTGCCTTTTTTAGCAATTTGCACCTCAATACTGTCTTTAGATTCTTCTTCTGGAGATTCTGGACTAGTGATATATCTTTTACTGAGTCTGTTGCCAGCAGCACAGTATTTGATTAAACACGCTAGAAATAATTATAAAAGAGAAAAAAAAATATTTTTTATAATTTTTAGAATATTTTTAAAGATTTTTTATAAGTTTTATATTTTTTAATATTAAAAAAAATTATTATTTTTAGAGAAAAAAAAATAAAATTTAAGATTTTGAATGAAAATTAATTCAGCGTAACTCAAAGATTAATTTTATAAGTTTTTGGATGTGAAAAAGCCATGTGTAAAAACAGTATAAAATTAAACTAAATTCCTCAATGAAAATATTTCCAAAACAATTTCAAAAATAAGAATTATTTTAACTTTAAAATGAAAGAAGTAATTATTAAATTAAGATATTTTAGAGCTTAAAAATATATCAATTAAGGGTACAAGGTTCAAAAAACATGGCCAGCCCCCCAAATGTAAGATTTGTCTATGAAACTGATGATAATATTACTATTAATAAGCAGTACTATGGCTGTTCTTATGAAATATAATAACAAAATGTTATTATAACCACAATTAAATAATTAAAGAATTATTTCTTTCACGTGTTAAACACTACTAGTGATTTTAACAGTGAGCAAGCAATTGTCTACAAGAAGATTTTAATAATAAAACTTCTTTTGTTAAAATAAGAAAATTATTTTAATATATAATTATCTTTTGCAAGAATAATTATAATGGCAATTCTTGAAGAAAACTAATTTTAGAAAAAAACTTTAAGAATTAAAATTGAATCACTCACCAATATTCCAAAGAACTTATTGAAAGATAAGATAGAGAGATTTGACATAGAATTGTGGATTCTAAGGATCAAAATGTATTTATAACAGTATTACAACAATATATAGTTGGATTCTATTATTTCACGTCTTTCTGATTGATTCTCAAAGATTTAAGACACTTAAGAATAGTTGTAACTAATACTTACTTGTTGGTAATAATGATTTAAATGATAATAAGATGATGATGTGGAACAAACAGCAAGAAGAGGCCTCTTTTAAGTCAACAACAGCTCACAGAGGCGTGCCATGGAGAAAACTGAAACACAAGTGAGTGAGAAAACAAGAAACCCTTTTGGATTATTTATTGCATCATCTGTTGTCACGTAAGATTATCATAATTACTCAATTGATGCTTTTACATGACTACCAACCCCAATATGGTTAAGAATAAAAGGAGTAACATCTGTAAATCTTCTTTTATTCGAAAAGAATCATTGATTTCTCAAAGTTATCGATGTTATTGCCAATTTCATCACAGGTTGTAATTACTGTAAATTTCTGAAGATTCAGTGTTTCATGTAGAATAGTCAAAAATGGACTGTAAGGAAAACATTGAATTTTACTAGTAAAACTGTAATTCTTTTTGGTTTTACCATAGATAATAAAGTTCTCCATTGGTTCTGAAGGTTTTAGAAATATTCATTAAGAATTGTATTTTTAATGAATTTTTGAACTTTTTACCTCATTTCTATGTAGAATTGCAAATATCAGTGTTTAACTGGTTGCTATGAGGTAAATCAATGGATACAAGTCCAAAAAGGTTTTTAATTAATCTTTTGGGGTGTATCCATGGAAAAAAATTAAGAATTGACATGGTTACAGGAGTCTAAGTAGCTTTTTACCTCCTTGGCACATGTGAGCCTTGAGGTATATTTTACATACCCAAATAGGCCACAATTATCTTAAAAATAAATTTTGAATGATGCATAACTCATAAGTCATGCATATATCCAAAATTCATCATTTTTGATTTCAAAAAAGATGATTAACTTTTTATTGAGTAAGTAAATCCATGGATTTAAGGCCAGATTTGGATTCTACACTAAATTTTACCTAGGGTAGCTCCATAGACTGAATAAGCTCAAATTAACTCTTTAAGGTGGTAAAATGGAAAATACTTCAATACTACATCATCAATACCACATAAAAGATCTGTGAAAAGTTTTGTTTTTCTTAATTTCACGCCAAAATAATGGGAATGTGAGAAATCCCATGTTACATATACACTAAGAATAGTGTTATGCATTCTTTGAGAACTTAATATAATGTTATTCTTACATGGACTTTTGGTACACCCATAGTGGATATCTCACTTTAAGCTTAAATTACTATTTTGACGTGAAAAAAAATAGGCAAGGGGGACAAAAGACATCAAAGAGAGCCAGGGTACCCAACTTCTAAGGCCTCAGAGGCATGGACAGCTCCAAAGCTTGGATCCATGGTTGATCTTGGCCTAATTGGTAAACTAAATGCTTTTGGGAACTTGGTTACCATGTTACAACTACAGTAAAACTTAAGAAAATAGCAAATAACCTGCTATTTTAACGTGCCAAGGAGGTAAAGAGCTACTTAGACTCCTGTAAACATGTCAATTCTCAATGAATTTGCATGGATAAACCCCAAAAGAGTAATCAAAACCCTTTTTGGACTTGTATCCATTGATTTATCTCATAGCAACCAGTCAAACACTGATATTTGCAATTCTACGTAGAAATGAGGTAAAAACTTCAAAAATTCATTCAAAATACAATACTTAATCAATCTTTCTGAAACTTTCAGGACTAATGTAGAACTGTATTATCTATGGTACAACCACAAAGAATTACAGTTTTACTAGTAAAATTCAAAGTTTTACTTACAGTCCATTTTTGACTATTCTACATGAAACACTGAATCTTCAAAAATTCACAGTAATTACCCCCTGTGATGAAATTGGCAATAAAATTGATAACTTTGAGAAATCAATGATTATTTTGGAATAAAAGAAGATTTACAGATGTTACTTCTTTTATTCTTAACCATATTGGGGTTGGTAGTCATGTAAAAGCATCAATTAAGTAATTACGATAATCTTACGTGACAACAGATGATGCAATCAATAGTCCAAAAAGGTTTATTGTTTTCTAACTCACTCGTTTCTCAGTTTGCGCCATGGCACGCGTCTGTGAGCTGTTGTTGATTTAAAAGAAGCCTCTTCTTGCTGTTTTTTCCACATCATCATCTTATTATCATTTAAATCATTATTACCAACAAGTAAGTATTAGTTACAGCTATTCTTAAGTGCTCTAAATCTTTCAGAATCAATCAGAAAGACGTGAAATTATAGAATCCAACTATATATTGTTGTAATACTGTTATAAATACATTTTGATCCTTAAAATCCACAATTCTATGTCAAATCTCTCTATCTTATCTTTCAATAAGCTCTTTGGAATATTAGTGAGTGATTTATCTTTCATTCTTAAAGTTTTTCTCTAAAATTAGTTTTCTTCAAGAATTATCATTATCATTATTCTTTCAAAAGATAATTATATATTAAAATAATTTTATTATTTCAATAAAAGGAGTTTTTATTATTAAAATCTTCTTGTAATTGATTCTAGTAGAAAATTACTTGCTCACTGTTAAAATCACTAGTAGTGCTTAACACGTGAAAGAAATAATTCTTTAATTATTTAATTGTGGTTAGAATAATATTTTATTATTATATTTCATAAGAACAGACACAGTACTGTTGATTAATAGTGATATTATCATCAGTTTAATAGTCACATCTTACATTTGGGGGCCTGGCTGTGATTTTTGAACCTTGTACCCTTAATATATTTTTAAATTCTAAAATATATTAATTTAATAATTTTCTTCTTTCATGATGGAGATAAAATGATTCTTATTTTTGAAATTGTTTTGGAAATCTTTTTCATTGAGGAATTTGGTTTAATTTTATACTGTTTTTACACTTGGCTTTTTCACATCCAAAAACTTAGAAAATTATTCTTTGAGTTACTCTGAATTGATTTTCGTTCAAAATCTTAAATTTTAATTTTTTCCTTTAAAAAGAATAATTTTTTTGATATAAAAAAATATAAAACTTATAAAAAATCTTTAAAAATATTTTAAAAAGTATAAAAAATAATTTTTCTCTTTTATAATTTTCTTTTCTAGTATCTTTAATCAAATATTGTGCAGCTGGCAACAGACTCAGTAAGAGATATATCACCAGTCCAGAATCTTCAGTAGCAGAATCTGAAGACAGTATTGAGGTGCAAATTGCCAAAAGAGGCACCTTATTTAACTCATAAAAGGCTAAAATACCACCAAAAGGTGTGTATTTTATGTTATATATTCACCTTTGATCTTTAAATTGACATGAAAATGGTGCATACCACAAATGGAAGCAACTATTCAGTCCAACCAGATGGATGTGGACAAGGAAGAGGCAAGACCAAATCCAGAAGTGACAAGTCTTCCACAAGAAAGACACATTTGGAGGATGCCAGAGTTGCCCCCCATCCCCCAAGGTCTGTACCAACAGATTTTGACATGAATTCTGAGCCTGAATTGATTCATGACCATATTTCCAGGGCTGAACCATTTTCAAGTGGCAGCAATAGAAATATATCAATGCCAGTACAAAAACTGGTTCAGAGCAGCCAAAGAAGAGGAGTGGGAAATATGCCCAAGCCTTTGGCAGGGGGCCATGAACTCCTACTTACACATCAAGAGCTTTCTGGGTCAGGAGAAGACCATAGAACTCTTAGGAGGATGGAGCCCTGTCAGGGTGAGTCTATAAAGTAGCTATAAAGTGTAAATACAAGCTAGTGCTACATGGTAACAGTGGTGATGAGTCTATTGAGGACGTGGGTTGCGATACTCTAATATCTTTGACTGTAAAGAAGTACTACAATAATTATGTTTTAATTATATCTTTTAATAATTCTAAGGACACTACTGATGAATAACAGTTTTGTCACGTAAGAATATAGGTAAAAATAAGATAAGAATGATGGGTTTTGAAGGAAAAAACCCTTCTTTTTATATCTTTCAAGACTGTCAAGAGTTATTAACTCTTCACACGTCAGAGGAGTGAAACCTTTCACTCCAATGGTCAGTCTGTGGTTCTGTATCATCAATTCTGACGTCAATAGAGGCAGAATTGTGGTTTTGGAACCACAAATGATCATTCTGGATCAATACAGGGTGAAAAAACTTTTCACCTGCCACGTCAGCACTTGGATGACGTTGTTCTGGTGTCTTTATGATCAATATTAGTCATTCTGGGCGGGTTTAAGCTTTAAACAACCATTATTTTGAGTATCAAGACAGTACTGGTTGGTACAGGTTTGGTACAGGCCAGTATTGGTCAAAATACTTCCAACCAAGATATCTTAGTCAGTTTTTGAGATATCAAGAAACCAAGAGCACAGAATTGAAGGGCTTAATGAGCTCTTCAATTTGGTATGCTTCATGTTTACCCTTCTTTCAAATAGCAAAAGCTATAAGGGTTTTAAGTTTTTGGATGTAATTTTGTACATCAGTATGAGGCTTCAAAAACTTCCAAGCCAGATATCTTCTCCAATTTGGAAGATATCTGTATTCTGATGATACAGTTTTGTAAAGCTTGATTAGCTCTACAGTTTTGTATATTACACTGTACAGTTTTATGAGTGTATGCCAAAGATACAGGGGTTTGTTTACTTTCTTGTTTTCAGAATATCTGTATTTTTGGTTGTTAAACCTTTGAACCAAGATCCCTCAGTCAATTTAAGAGATACAGAGGTCTAATGTATCTCAAATTAAAGCTCTTGTTTATATCTTTAATTTGGTTATACCTTTGTACAGTTTTGTACAAGCCCTCTTTGACTTTCAGGGGGGTCTTGGTTTTGAAATAAAGGTCATATGGTATCTCCAGTTGTACTGGTGTTACAACAAAATGGATGATATCATTGTGTAGCTCTCTATGTGAGCTTTAAGAAAAATACCATTTTTGGTATAGAATAACTTAAATATGCATAAGTTAGATGAGAGGTGAAAATAAGGGTTTTGACTTGTTTATTCTCCTCTAGGTTTCCTTATTCTGTTTGGATAAGGTTGGTGTTTAATTTAAGAGTATTGTTTTCCTCTTATTTATTACCTGTATTGACTATGTTTGTTCAATACTTCTCATACCATTATTTATGGTTTGTTGGATGTCATGCTAGTGCTCTGTTTCGAGTCACAGGCTGACATACCCTCCCTCAAAAGAAGGCTCATCATTGATGAGACTCTTCAGCCCTTCTGGAGGCTCTGAATCTTCTGAGGTGTATTTGTCCATCTGGGATCTCTTTCTCAGTTAACTATTTATCTTTATCTGCTGGTTGATTCTTAAATCTAACCAGATATTGCCTGTTGTCTTTCCCATTAATTCTTATTTTCCTGGCTTTAATGATCTTTCTCACTGGTCCAGGTGAGTCATCTTCCTCTACCAATCTTTCATGGGTGACTGTCTTCTTTCTGTCAGGGAATTTCTCCTCATCTGTTTGATGATAAGGTTTGACCAGGCTCACAGGGAAAACTGGGTGTTTCCTAGAAAACTCTTTGGTCAGGTTGACCTCTACTGCATTCTTTCCTATTAATTTAATAATGGTGAATGGCCCTATGAATGAGTCTCTCATCTTCTTGGGTCCTCTTAGATTGTTTAAGTGAAGAGTTGAGATTAGAACTTGGTCTCCTTCTTTGAAATCAGGTTCTTGGTGACTTTTATCATATCTCTGTTTGTTATATAATTTGGCTTCAGCCACACATTGTTCTGCTTTTTCACAGGCAGTTTTCCACATTGTGTGGAAGTCTTTAGCTGTGGGGTGTACTGAGAGGAGGTTCTTCTTCAAGTAGTCTACTGGAAGTAGTGGGTTCCATCCTTTCTCTAATGTGGCAGGGGTTTTTCCTGTCACTGAGTGTATACTTGTGTTGTATGCCAATTGTACAGCTGGTAGGAGGGTTACCCAGTCATGGGTATATCCCTCATTGTCTTCATATTCCATTCCATATGCACAAAACCTTCTAATGATGTCTTCTAATGTTTAGATCATTCTTTCTGCTAGACCATCTGTTTGTGGATGGTAAGCTGTGGAGAATGCTAGTTTGGTTCCCAGCATCTCATATAGATTAGTCCAAAATTCTGATGTGAATTTTGGGTCTCTGCCACTAATTATATTTCTTGGAACTCCACAGTTTGCTATCACATTGTTCCAGAACAATATGGCTGTGTCCATTGCTGTGTCCTCTTTGTGACAGGGGAGACATCTGACACTTTTGCTGTACCTGTCTACCACTACTAGGCATGCATTAAAGCTGTCTTTCCCTCCAGGGACCAGGCCTGTCACCCAATCCATGTTTATTATTTCCCAGGGGTGTTTGGGCTCCTCTATACTCTGGAGTAGTCCATATCTTCTGCCATGACCTTTGTTGGCTTTTTGGCATCTGGTACAAGTGTTGATGTATTCACTCAAGTCTTGTTCCCACTTTGGCCACCAAGCTGTGCTAAAGACTCTTTCTTTAGTTCTTTCTTCACTCATATGTCCCATGTATGGGCAGTCATGGAATTCCTGTAGTATCAGGGAAATATGTTCTCTATTTATTATTACCAGGGCACTTGTGTGTTTTTCCCTATGGTATAGTAGATCATCTATCAGAAAAAATCTATTCTCTTTGAAGTTTTTGATCCATGGCTCTTCCAATTGGCTCTCTAGTTCAGGACTCCTGTACTTTTGCTTTAATAGTTGTATCAATATACTACACTGTTTGTGTTTATTGTATGATGATTGTACTATGCTAAAGAACTCTGTATTCAGATTAGAGGAGCTGATTCCCAGTATGGGTATCTCTTTGCTCTCCCCATAGCTCTGTGCTGGGTTTGATGAGTCATTCCCTAATGCCCAGTTTGATAGTTTGAAGTTCTTTCTCCTATCTATCTCCATGCATTGTATGGGTATTTTGGCCCCATTTTCTGGGTCATATTCTGGATTCTCTTGGTCATTCTTCAGTGGCCACCTGCTAAGACCATCTGCATTAGTATGAGTTTTCCCTTCTTTATAGATGATAGTAATATTCCCTCTGTATTCTTGTATGGCTATTTGCCACCTAAGCATGTGTCTGTTTGTTGCCTTCATGTTCAACAGTGATTTAAGGGCTGTGCAATCAGTAAAAACTTAAAATACTGCTCCTTCTAAGTAGTAATGGAGTTTTTCTAATGCCCATACCAAGCATAGACATTCTGTCTGAGTAGCTCCATATCTGGCTTCTGAGTCTTTCAGCTGTCTCGATATATAGCAAATTACTCCTTCTTTGGGTATTCCATCCACTAGTTGCCTCTGGTGTAGTGCTGCTCCTAGTCCTTGGCTACATGCTGCATCTATATATAGTTTGAATGGTAGTTCAAAATCAGGCATCATTAGGACTGGGGCATTGGTCAGTTCATATTTGATCTTCTCAAATGCATCTCTTCTTTCCTTGGTAATTTCAAAGACTACATCTTTTGAGCACAGTTTGTATAGGCTACTAGTGATGTGTGCAAAGTTTTTTATGTGGCTCCTGTAGTAACTAGCAAAGCCCAAAAAAGATTGCATTTCCTTAATTTTCTTTGGTACTGGGTTTTTAGCTACACTCAAACCTGAAACTTTGTGTCCTAGGGCTAGCAGTTCTTGCTGTCCAAAGCTACATTTTTTAAGAGATATCTTCATGTTGATTGGTGTACATTTTCCCAATATTTTATCAATTCTCTTCACATGGTCTTCCCATGTTTCTGAGTATATTATGATATCATCAATGTACACTATCATCCACCCTTCCATTATTTCATCTTGAAATATGGTATCCATCATCCTCTGAAAATGGGCTGGTGCATTCTTAATGCCAAATGGCATTCTAGTATATTCATATATTCCCATATGGCATATAATTCTTAGCAATTTGATGGAATCTGGTTTCACCCCATTCTGGTGAAAGCCTTTCATGCAATCCATTTTTGTAATGAACTTGGCTTTTGCTAGCTTATCTAGTGCATGTGGTATCCTTGGGATGGGGTACCTATCTGCCTTGGTGTAATTATTCAAAGCCCTGAAGTCACCACATAGTCTGGATTTACCATCATGCCAAGTTATGAGGACTGGTGTAGTGACTTCTACTATCTCATTATGTCCTATTTTTCTTATTACCCCCATTTCTAGGAGTTCATTGATGTGTTTCTCAATTTCTTTCCTAGTTTCCATGCTGGCTGGGTATGGTGGTCTCCTAAGCATAGGTGGATATGGTCTTTCTACATCCACATATAATTCTATATCATGTCCTTTGATTTTTCCTAGTGGTTCATCTCCTATTGCAAAAGCTCCTCTATGCTTTCTCAATACTTTCAGTAAGTTGAGTTTCATTTTACTGGTGAGTTGAGTGCCATATTGGGCTTCTTTGAATTCTTCCACTAGTTCTTTCAAGATGTTATCATTTGTTATATGATTTATGTCAAAGGAAAAAATTTTGTCTTTGTTTGTACCTATGGTAGGATATCTATTTTTCCTATTTCAAATGTCCATGCCATACATTCTTTGGTACTCTGTACCTAGTAAGAATCCTTGTACATGTGCATTCTCTAGAACTACAAATTCAGGTTCTAGCCTGATATTTCCTTTTTGGTGTGGGATAATTATCTCTTTGATTATTGTCCCCAGTGAGTGCATTTTGCCTGATGCACTTTTAAAGTTTCTAGCTTTTGTTGGGATTATATCCTCTTCCCATTTGGGGAAGTGTTGTTTCAAGTATTCTTTTCCTACTATGGAGAAACTTTCTCCTGTGTCAATGATCATTGGGTGTTTACAGTTCTCAATATAAACTGTCAATTTTGTAGGTGTTCCATGAATGAATCCCATCCCTCTGTTTGGGGTTACCAGGAATGTTTGTGCATTCTGTGTGTGCTTACAGATCTCTTTGTCTGTTGTTATTTGTGGTATTCCTGAATCCAATTCAATGTCTTGTATGTCAAGTGAACTTTCTTCATTGCATTCCACTATGTATTCTTCTATGGTATCAAGTTCACTTTGTGATTCTGCTCTCATACCATTTCCCATACTGTCAGAATCAGATTTGTCACCTGTTTGTTCTTCTTCTGATTCTTCATCAATTGCATATATTTTCTTTTTTGGTTTTGTGCAATTGTTGGCATAGTGGTCTGGTGATCCACAGTTATGGCAAACATATTTCTTTTCTGGGGTTTCTTTCCCTTTCTCTTTGTTTGTCTCTTTAACTTCAGACCTCTTGTCTTTGAAGTTTGGTTTAAAGGATGTGTACCTTCCTATGGAGGTTTTTTTTCTCACATCTTGTATGACATTTGCTATGTCATCAATGCTGCTGATGTTGTTGCATCTGCATTTGACTGCATGTTCTAGATCTCCTGGTAATTTTGTTAGGAGTTTATGGTTTCTCATTTCTATTGTCATATTGGGGTCAATAGCTTTGAGTCTTTTTGTTTGTTTGAGACACCATTCATATGGGTCTTTTTCTGTGGAGTATCTATCACTTTCAAAGGCCATGGTCTTTTGCCAGATCCAACTACCATTGCTATACTTTTGTATAGTCTGGTTCCTCCACCATGGCCAGCTTTTCCTGCCATGTATTTCTTTCATATCAGTGTACCATATGTTTGCATGGCCTCTGAATGCTGTGTTAAGTCTTGTTGTGATCCAGTAGTCTGGTATCTTTGGGACATCAACAAAGAGTCCATCAATATAGTCAATGATTTCCATATGGTCATATTCCCCAATTCCTGAGAACTTTGGCCAGTTTGTTACTTCTGGTAAATGTTTTAGTGCCTGTTTCTCTGAGTAGCTGAGATTTTCCCCATCTTGGTACATTGACTCTGATCTTAACTTTGGAATCTGATATTCAGGTTCCTGGTCATAGTCTTTATCCTCTTCTTTCAATTTTGTAGAGGTAGTGGGTTGACCTTGTGTTGGAGGGTATTGATTGTCTTCTCTGTCATAGAGGTAATCAATTTCTTTATCAAAGCTATCCTGTTGCTGCTGGATGCTCCTCAGATCTCTCCTCACAGTTTGTTGTTCTTCTAGAATTGAATTCAACTGTCTGTTAGTTTTTTCAAATTCTGTCCAAATTTTGGCCACTTTTGTATTCAAGTCTTTTATGACTGTTGCTTGGAAAGCATTTTCTTCTTTCAATGTTTCCACTTCTGTCCTCATTTTTCCTGAGGTTTCATGTGTTCAATCCATGAATTGGGCCAATTTGGTCCATGTGAATTTGTTTTCAAACTCATGAGTGTGGATTGTAGTCTCAGTTATTAATTCTGGATCAATTGAGTCAGAACTATCAACACTATTTGTAGGTACAACTATTTTTTGCTTTTGTGTACTTCTTGGACTAAGTCCATCAGCTTTTTCATCAATGGGTCTGCTTCTTTCTTCCTCTGGTTGAAAGAAGTTTTGTTTCTCCCTTGGGCTCCTTTTCTCCTATTGGAAACTACCTGGAATGGTTGGGGAGACTTGGATGAAGTTTCCTTTGGCTTGTAAGGCCTGGAACTGCTGGATTGTTGTGGGGAAGATGGGGCTTCTCCTTCCATTTCTGGGGGTACCTGAATCTGACTGGGCTCTTCCTTGTGCCAAGATCTCTCTATGGCTTGTATGGCTGCCTGGTTCTCTCTGATTCTGATTGCTCTTTCTTCTAAGAGTTTGAAATTCTTGTTGGGATTCCAACCTTGCATTTCTGTCATAAGCTCCATCCAAGCCATTTGCTTGAGACAGATCTTCTGAGTTGTTATCCCCACTTCTGCCCATGATGCTGCCATAGTGAACATTTTGTTGTCCATGCTCCATGTGAAGAGGTCTTTCAGGAATTTGTGTATCTGAAGGACCTGTTCTGAATCTGTCCAATCTCCTGGTTGGACTTCTGGGTTGAATTTAATTTGTAATAAGACCTTGGGTAGGAGTTCCCTGATGGTAAGTCCTTTGCTGGTCATTTGCTCCAGTTCTTCTTCCTCTGTGTCTTCTTGGCCAGTGTTCTGGTTGATTTCTTGGGAATCCAAGATCTCTAAGAAGTGGAGGTGTCATGTTGTCAATGTTAAGAAATGACAGACAATGAAAAATGTTGTATGTTTCAAGGTTTATTTACCTTTAGCAGGCCCTTGTACAAATTTATGATCTATACTCTTTGGCAATTTCTTTGACTTTAAGGAAGTACTACAATAATTATGTTTTAATTATATATTTTAATAATTCTAAGGACACTACTGATGAATAACAGTTTTGTCATGTAAGAATATAGGTAAAAATAAGATAAGAATGATGGGTTTTGAAGGAAAAAACCCTTCTTTTTATATCTTTCAAGACTGTCAAGAGTTATTAACTCTTCACACGTCAGAAGAGTGAAACTTTTCACTCCAATGGTCAGTCTGTGGTTCTGGATCATCAATTCTGACGTCAATAGAGGCAGAATTGTGGTTTTGGAACCACAAATGATCATTCTGGATCAATACAGGGTGAAAAAACTTTTCACCTGCCATGTCAGCACTTGTATGACGTTGTTCTGGTGTCTGTATGATCAATATTATTCATTCTGGGCGGGTTTAAGCTTTAAACAACCATTATTTTTATTAAAAAGGGGCCAAATGTAGCGAAGCTCGCTCGCCGGTCAGTTTCCAATCCGTCACCTCCAATGATGAGAGGTGAGGTGAATATGCATTACCTATTAAAAAGGGGCCAAATGTAGCGAAGCTCGCTCGCCGGTCAGTTTCCAATCCGTCACCTCCAATGATGAGAGGTGAGGAAAAGAGACTTGGAAGTGTTCGGCGAGCAGCTTATAAATTACAACTAGACAACTGCGGCGCATAGTGCGCGCGCAGTGTGGATGACTATCTACAGTGGTTTTTTCTAGAATAAGTTTTCAGTCGTCGCGAAGACGCGACGGCCAGAAACATAACAATTTTGAGTATCAAGGCAGTACTGGTTGGTACAGGTTTGGTACAGGCCAGTATTGGTCAAAATACTTCCAACCAAGATATCTTAGTCAGTTTTTGAGATATCAAGAAACCAAGAGCACAGAATTGAAGGGCTTAATGAGCTCTTCAATTTGGTATGCTTCATGTTTACCCTTCTTTCAAATAGCAAAAGGTATAAGGGTTTTAAGTTTTTGGATGTAATTTTGTACATCTGTATGAGGCTTCAAAAACTTCCAAGCCAGATATCTTCTCCAATTTGGAAGATATCTGTATTCTGATGATAAAGTTTTGTAGGGCTTGATTAGCTCTACAGTTTGGTATATTACACTGTACAGTTGTATGAGTGTATGCCAAAGATACAGGGGTTTGTTTACTTTCTTGTTTTCAGAATATCTGTATTTTTGGTTGTTAAACCTTTGAACCAAGATCCCTCAGTCAATTTGAGAGATACAGAGGTCTAATGTATCTCAAATTAAAGCTCTTGTTTATATCTTTAATTTGGTTATACTTTTGTACAGTTTTGTACAAGCCCTCTTTGACTTTCAGGGGGGTCTTGGTTTTGAAATAAAGGTCATATGGTATCTCCAGTTGTAGTGGTGTTACAACAACATGGATGATATCATTGTGTAGCTCTCTATGTGAGCTTTAAGAAAAATACCATTTTGGTATAGAATAACTTAAATATGCATAAGTTAGATGAGAGGTGAAAATAAGGGTTTTGACTTGTTTATTCTCCTCTAGGTTTCCTTATTCTGTTTGGATAAGGTTGGTGTTTAATTTAAGAGTATTGTTTTCCTCTTATTTATTACCTGTATTGACTATGTTTGTTCAATACTTGTCATACCATTATTTATGGTATGTTGGATGTCATGCTAGTGCTCTGTTTTGAGTCACAGGCTGACAAGCCCCTTGTCTTGCAAAGACAAGGTCAAAAAGACAAAGAATTGGTTGAAGAACCAAAGTCTTTTATCCATAGACCAGAAGAAGGAACTGGAAATGACTCCAGCTTTGGAGACAGAGGCCCCAGTGGCGTCTACCAGCTCCAAACCAGCTCCAGAAGTATCCAAAGAAAAGCCCAAAGGACCTCAGAAGAAGCAGAGAGGTCCCAAGAGCCATCAAGGCAAGGGCAAAGGCAAAGCAAATTGGCACAGACCTTACCCACAAGGGTACAGGATCCCCAAATTGGAGCCTTCAGTAGTGGACAGTGTGTTCAACATGGCCAGAACTCTCATGGAATTCACATCCAAGGAGCAAGAAAGGATGAACAGGACTTTTCCACGCAAATAATTGATGAAATACACTTTGTTAAATCTAGTATTGATGTAGAACTTCACAAATTTGATGCAAAGTTAAATAGAATCATATTGGACATTAGTGAATTAAAAAGAAATGACAAAAAATATACTGAATGGTATGAATTAACAAATGCCAGATTTGATTCAATTACCAATGCTTGTAGCAGAATTGAGAGTACATGTCAGATTCAGAATCATGAAATGGCAGATCTTTCTATTTTTAAAATGAATGATCAACTTAAGATTCTGCAAGATCATTTCTTGAAGGTAGTTGAAAATACCAATCAGTTTTCTACACATTTAGCAAAAAGTGACAGTGAAAGGCAGAAATTAAAGAATGAAATCATTGCAAATGTAGAACAAATTCATAAGAATTATGAACCACATATGCCAAGGCATTCTAAACCTTTGACTGAAGAAAAACTTTCTGTTAAAGAATGTTTTACCCCACTTCTAGGAGAGAATGTTGTCTCTCTCAAAGATATTCCCAAATTAGAAGAATGGCCAACATTCTCTGGTGAAGGAGAATATAACCATATTGACTTCATCAGTAGTATTGACATGTTACAGGAAGACTTTAATATACCTGATGAAATAATAGTGGGGAAGTAAAACTCTCTTTTTACTAGGACTGCAAAGAAATGGCATTACAAGATGAGAATGGATTATGGAAAACGTGATTGGTCTTGGTGAAAATCTGAAGTGATTACCAAATGTGCCAACAATTATTGGAGGTTTAAGATGGAAAATGCTTTTGAAAGTGCCATTTTTAACTCAGAGAAAGATAAGCCACTTACTTGGTTCTTTAAACAAAAAGACAGATTATCTGCTTTACACCCCAATATGTCTGACACTATGATTAATATGAAGATATTAAGAAAGTGTGGAGGAGAACTGGAACATGCTATCAAAAGCAGATGTGTTGAGCCCTGTTCAACAGAGGAATACATTAATGCAAAGGAAGATATCATTACCAGAACAAGAATTGGTAAGACTTGGACTAGAATCCCTATGGAATTCAAGATGATCCCAAAGATTCTCAGAGAGGATAAAAGACCAGAAAGACCTGTCTTGAAGTGTCATAAATGTGGAAGTACTTCACATTTAGCAAACACATGCACCAAAAAGACAAAAATCAATGAAGTTCAAGTCATTGAAGAAATTCAGTATACTGAAGAGAAAGAAGAGTCTGATCAAGATTCTGCAGTCTATGAAGATACAACAGTGGAGGACTATCCCATTGAAAACATCTCAGCTTTCTTTGAGGTCACAGAAGTCCATACCCACTTGCCACAGTACAGTGAGGATTGCTGCAACCTGATCAATATCCAAGATGCCAGAATGTGTAAAACAAAACCTGCTAGAGGAAAGTGTTACACTTCTGGGGCATCCTGTATCACATCAGCTTTGATGAGTGATATTGAAGCCAAAGTAAATTTGGATACAGGGGCATTTTGCACTTGTGTAGGAAAAGATTATCTCCAAATTATACTTCCTGAATGGAAAAACCATCTCTTACCAACAGAAGGTGTGAAATTTAGTAGTTCCGGTAACAATATGTACCCCTTGGGTATATTAGACACTAATATTGTATTTCCACACCCAGCAGGAAGTGTAAGGATGAACACTGAGATTGTTGTTATGTATAATTGCACATCTCAGCACATCATTCTTGGAAATGATCACTTCAATATCTATGGTGTTGACATAAATAACCATAAAGACAGATATTTCACAATTGGGGATAACAAGAGACAAAAATTTGCTTTTTCCAATATGCCAAAACAAATATCTGTAGTATCTTCTGTCAAGGATACTTACAAAAATGAATTTTTGTCTAATCAGCGTGTTGAGGCACAAATTAATCCATCATTGTCACCAAAAATGAGGAATGAACTTATTAATGTGTTATACACATACATAAATGCATTTTCCTCTGATAATGAACCATTAGGTGCTATAAGGGGACATGAAGTTGATACTGCTCTTAATATTGACAGGCCATATCCTCCAGTACTTATGAGACCAGCTTATCCAGCCAGTCCCAGATCTAGAGAAGCCTTGGAAAAACATATTCAAGAGCTAATCCAACTTGGTGTACTAAGAAAGGTGGGCCATAATGAGGAAGTTGAAGTGACAACACCTGTTATTATTGCATGGCATAATGACAAGTCAAGAATGGTTGGAGATTTCAGAGCATTGAATACCTACACCGTTCCAGATAGGTATCCAATCCCTAGAATTCAAGAAACCTTGACTCAATTGTCTAAATCCAAGTATATAACATCAATGGATTCATTGAAAGGTTTCCATCAGAATGTTTTGATACCTGAAGCTAAGAAATTACTTAGAATTATCACGCACTGTGGTATTTATAAGTATCTTAGAATGACATTTGGCATTAAAAATGCTCCATCCCATTATCAAAGAATGATGAACACAATCTTTCCCACAGAATTATCTGAAGGATGGCTTATCATTTATCATGATGATATTATCATACGTTCTGATTCATGGTCTTTGCACCTTGAAAGACTTGTCAGAGTACTTCACAAAGTTGCAGAAGTGGACATGAAAATTTCACTTAAGAAATGCAATTTTGGTTTTGAATAACTCAAAGCATTAGGACATATTGTTTCTGCTTTATGCTTGGGTATTGACAAAAACAAAGTAGCAGCAGTGTTACTTAAGCCAATACCCCAGAAGAAAAAATAAATGATGTCTTTTCTTGGGTTTGCCAGTTATTATAGGCAACACTTGAAAGACTTTGCAATTCTAGCCAAATCACTTTATAGAATCTTTGATCAACAGACTGTATTTGAGATGACACAGGAGAGCATTACAGCTTATGAGAAGATAAGGAGAGCTCTTACAGAAGCACCTTTACTCCTCCTGCCTGATTGGAATATTCCTTTTAAATTGTACATTGATGCATGTGGAGATGGATTAGGGGCAGCCCTACATCAAGTCCAAATTATTGATGACAAACCTACAGAACGACCAGTTTGTTACATCTCAAGGCAAACCAAACCAACAGAAGCCAGATATGGTGCAAGCCAAATGGTGTGCTTCTGCTTGGTATGGGTACTTGAGAAATTACACTATTATCTTGATGACAGTGTTTTTGAAGTGATAACTGACTGTAATGCAGTAAAATCACTTATTAACATGAAAACTCCCAACAGACACATGTTGAGATGGCAAATAGCCATTCAGTAATATAGAGGAAACACGACTATAGTCCACAAAGCAGGAAACATTAACATGAATGCTGATGGACTTAGTAGGTGGGCATTAGCCAACACTCCTGATAGCCCAGCTTATGTACCCTTGGAAGCTGAACCACAGATTCCAATTGAAGGGATTAATATAACTGATTTTGGGACTGAATTATTTGAAGAGTTCAGAGAATCTTATAAGCAAGACAAGAATTGCCATATCTTGACTTCTTTATTAGATAAAGACTGCAAAGATACATCTTTGGTAAATGCACTAGCTGAAGTTTGGAGAAATTCCTATTCTGAAGGGAGATTTCACTTGTTTGATGGGATTATTTACCACAGAACGAAACATTCTTGTGTCATGACATTATGCAGCAGATTTCCTATAAATACAATTCACCATGAATGCCATGATAGAATCTCCTCTGGACACCTGTCAGAAGACAGAACCCTTGAAAAAGTAAAGAACTGTGCATGGTGGCCATCTTGGAGAAAAGAAAACATTGAATATTGCCACACCTGTGACAGATGTCAAAAATCAAACAGGAGTACAGGCAAGAAATTTGGACTTATGATCCATATTCAAAAACCAAAATCCCCGTGGGAAGTTGTTCACATGGATTGGGTCACAGCACTTCCTCCAAGTGGTGACAAAAGTTATAATTCTTGTTTAGTAATTGTAGACAGACATAGCAAGACTCCCATATTCTTACCATGTCATAAAGATGACACTGCTATGGACACAGCTCTTCTTCTATGGAGTAGAGTTATTTCTCATACAGGATTATTTAAGAATATCATAAGTGACAGAGATCCCAAGTTCACATCTGCACTTTGGACCAATCTTCATAGATTGTTTGGGACTAAGTTATCATTCCTCACAGCATATCACCCTCAGACAGATGGGCTAGCAGAGAGGATGATTCAAACTTCGGAAGACATGAGCAGGAGATTTTGTGCTTAGGGGTTAGAATTCAAATACTCAAATGGCTTTACCCATGACTGGTGCACTCTGATACCTGCGTTAGAATTGGCATACAAGACATCAGTCCATTCTTCCCCAGGACAAACTCCTGCTATGTTAGAAAAAGGATGGAATCCAAGACTCCCAGCAGACACACTGAGGAAAGACTTGATTGACATTCATCCTACAGCTTCCAACTTCAAGATAATACTTGATAAAGTAAAATATCATGCAAAAAAAAGTATGGATGATGCTTTTGATTATGCAAAAGAGAAGTGGGACAAGAGTCATAAAGTACCAGACTTTAACATAGGGGACTTAGTTCCAGTTTCAAACTTGGATTTTAATAATATCAAAGGCCCAAAGAAACTTAAATATTCTTATGTAGGACCTTTTGTTATTGTTGCGTTACATGGAATCAATGCATTTCAAGTCAAATTGAGTGGTGAATTGGAAAATAAAAACCCCACTTTTCCAGTCAGCTTGATAAAACCTTATCAACCAGCCCATAAAGAATTGTTTCCTCTAAGGAACCCAACTCCTTTAACTGTTCCACCAGTGGAACAGAATGAAGACAAAAAGATAAAGAAAGTAATTAAAGAAAGGAGACTTAGGGGGAAAAATCAGAAAGAATATCTTGTCAGATATAGAAATCCAGTACATGCATATGAATTGCTGGCAGAATCAGATATACCTGACTCAGATAAACTCTTGAGAAGATTTAGACATGAAAGGCCACAAGCCTGAATATGTCTATGAATGTGCTTTAAATTACTTGATCTGAGTAATGTAAAGAGGTTGGACAGTGGACATTAACCCCCTTTGGGGCTTTTTATTATTTATATCATTCATAAAATTGTAGTACAATTTTATTTTTTGGTGGGAGGGAATGTGAGCCATGAGGTATATTTTACATACCCAAATAGGCCACAATTATCTTCAAAATAAATTTTGAATTATGCATAACTCATAAGTCATGCATATATCCAAAATTCATCATTTTTGATTTCAGAAAAGATGAATAACTTTTCATTGAGTAAGTAAATCCATGGATTTAAGGCCAGATTTGGATTCTACACTAAGCTTCACCTAGGGTAGCTCCACAGAGTGAATAAGCTCAAATTAACTCTTTGAGGTGGTAAAATGGAAAATAATTCAATACCACATCATCAATACCACATAAAATATTCCTGAAAATTTTTGTTTTTCTTAATTTCACGCCAAAATAATGGGAAAGTGAGAAATCCCATGTTATATATACACTAAGAATATTGTTATGCATGTTTTGAGCACTTATTATCATGGTATTCTTACATGGACTTTTGCTACACCCATAGTGGATATCTCACTTTAAGCTTAAATTACTATTTTGATGTGAAAAATAGGCAAGGGGGACAAAAGACATCAAAGAGAGCCGGGGTACCCAGCTTCTAAGGCCTCAGAGGTGTGGACAGCTCCAAAGCTTGGATCCATGGCTGATCTTGGCCTAATTGGTAAACTAAAACCTTTTGGTAACTTGATTACCATGTTTCAACTACAGTAAAACTCAAGAAAATAGCAAATAACCTGCTATTTTGACGTGCCAAGGAGGTAAAGAGCTACTTAGACTCCTGTAACCATGTCAATTCTTAATGATTTTCCATGTATACACCCAAAAAGAGTAATT
This sequence comes from Austropuccinia psidii, assembly GCA_023105745.1. Classification (NCBI taxonomy): domain Eukaryota; kingdom Fungi; phylum Basidiomycota; class Pucciniomycetes; order Pucciniales; family Sphaerophragmiaceae; genus Austropuccinia; species Austropuccinia psidii. The sequence goes on along the minus strand of JALGQZ010000001.1, from coordinate 80,138,826 downwards.
AAAACCCTTTTTGTACTTGTATCCATTGATTTACCTCATAGCAACCAGTGAAACACTGATATTTGCAATTCTATGTAGAAATGAGGTAAAAACTTCAAAAATTCATTAAAAATACAATTCTTAATGAATCTTTCTGAAACTTTCAGGACCAATGCAGAACTGTAGTATCTATGGTACAACCAAAACAGATTACAGTTTTACTAGTAAAATTAAAAGGTTTACTTACAGTCCATTTTTGACTATTCTATGTGAAACACTGAATCTTCAAAAATTCACAGTAATTACATCCTGTGATGAAATTGGCAATAACATTGATAAATTTGAGAAATAAACGATTATTTTGGAATAAAAGAAGACTTACAGATGTTACTACTTTTATTCTTAACCATATTGGGGTTGGTAGTCACGTAAAAGCATCAATTAAGTAATTATGATAATCTTACGTGACAACAGATGATGCAATCAATACTCCAAAACGTTTTATTGTTTTCTCACTCACTGGTTTTTCAGTTTGATACATGGCATGCCTCTGTGAGCTGTTGTTGACTTAAAAGAAGCCTCTTCTTGCTTTTTTTTCCACATCATCATCTTATTATCATTTAAATCATTATTACCAACAAGTAAGTATTAGTTACAGCTATTCTTAAGTGTTTTAAATATTTCAGAATCAATAAGAAAGACGTGAAATTATAGAATCCAACTATATATTGCTGTAATACTGTTATAAATCCATTTTGATCCTTAAAATCTATAATTCCACATCAAATCTCTCTATCTTATCTTTCAATAAGCTCTTTGGAATATTAGTGAGTGATTTATCTTTAATTCTTAAAGTTTTTCTCTAAAATTAGTTTTCTGCAAGAATTATCATTATAATTATTCTTGCAAAAGATAATTATATATTAAAATAATTTTACTATTTTAATAAAAGAAGTTTTTATTATTAAAATCTTCTTGTAATTGATTCTAGTAGACAACTACTTGCTCACTGTTAAAATCACTAGTAGTGCTTAACATGTGAAAGAAATAATTCTTTAATTATTTAATTGTGGTTATAATAATATTTTATTATTATATTTCATAAGAACAGACACAGTACTGTTGATTAATAGTGATATTATCATCAGTTTCATAGTCACATCCTACAGCACGTCAAAATAGCAGGTTATTTGCTATTTTCTTAACATTTATAGTAGTTGTAACATGGTAACCAAGTTCCCAAAAGGTTTTAGTTTACCAATTAGGCCAAGATCAGCCATGGATCCAAGCTTTGGAGCTTTCCATGCCTCTGGGGCCTCAGAAGTTGGGTACCCTGGCTCTCTTTGATGTCTTTTGTCCCCCTTGCCTATTTTTTACATCAAAATAGAAATTTAAGCTTCAAGTGAGATATCCACTATGGGTGTACCAAAAGCCAATATACGAATACCATGATATTAAGTTCTCAAAACATGCATAACACTATTCTTAGTGTATATGTAACATGGGATTTCTCACATTCCCATTATTTTGGCGTGAAATCAAGAAAAACAAAATGTTTCACAGATCTTTGATGTGGTATTTATGATGTGGTATTGAAGTATTTTCCATTTTACCACCTCAAAGAGTTAATTTGAGCTTATTCACTCCATGGAGCTACCCTAGGTGAATTTTTGTGTAGAATCCAAATCTGGCCTTAAATCCATGGAGTTACTTACTCAATAAAACATTATTCATCTTTTCTGAAATCAAAAATGAGGAATTTTGGATATATGAATGACTTATGGGTTATGCATAATTCAAAATTTCTTTTTAAGATAATTGTGCCCTATTTGGGTATGTAAAATATACCTGAAGGCTCACAGTGCCATTCATTTCCTCATATCTCATCTGGAACACAAGTCATGAGGAAAGAACACTCCATACAGATTTTGAGAAAATCATACATATGGATAACAAAACTTGTACATGGCATAACTTTGCCATATTTAATGTTACCCATACCAAACAAGGTACCATTGTGTAGAGCCCATCCAGGGCTACATAATGAACCACCTTTGAGCTCAATATCTTGAGAGCTGCCAAAGTTATGGCATTATTAAGGTCAACATCCCACAGTTAGACCAATACACCCTTACTGTGGGATAATATCCCATAACCCTAATTATGAGGTGTCAAACAGGAAAAGAAGCATGTTTATACTTTGATACCTTGTTGTTCATTCAATACTGGGGTCCCATACAGGTTCTGTACAGCATTCTGCGCGTAATACACGTCAGAAGAGGGCTGTGCGGTTCCCAGATGAAAATTTTCACCCTTTATTGGTGAAAACTGGGCATATGTGGTTTCAAAACCACATCTGAGCCCAATATAGAGTATACAGGCCTTGTGGAAACCACAAGCCAGTACTATTAAGTGAAAAATCTTCACTTCACCTACATGAAATAGTCCAGAGGACCTTTAACCCAATTTCATGCTAAAAAGGGACCTTTCTCTGCCCAAAAGAGGAATCCCCATCCTGCTCTTGAATTCCTATGTATTACAACACTCAAAGACAGTTATATTCTTGGAAATAATCAGGTATAATTATAAGTCTAATTATTGTAGACTTTTTTATAAAATCCAATTGGTAAAGCTGAACCCAGGGCTTTCAACAGCGCTCACCACCACTAAATATTCTTAGTAAAGCCATTATATTCTATTTGCAAACTTTTTTTATCATTATTTTCCATGTCACAGTCATAGTTTAGGTTTCAAATACTGTTATTATCACCTTTTCATACACTCAGCCTGACAGTAATAATAAAGATTTGATGTTTTCAGCTAGTGTTAACAATTTTGAATGTGGCTTGAAGCTAGGTTTGCATTTAGATATCCTTATATGGGGAAGCTTCTTTTCAAATCTATTCATTTTATTGCTAGTGATGTATACTAAAGATATAACATGTATAGATATATTAATTATCATTCTCATTAAAGACATTTTTTATAGGTATAGTTTGTTTTGAGAAACATATTTTATATCTTCTGGTTTTCATTTTTTTCAGAAAGGACTTCAAATATTTAAAAAAAATATAGTTTACTTGTTTTCTGAAATTAATTTTGAGCAAAAATCTCTGCTAATTAACTGTATTTTGTTAAAGATATTTGCCCTAATTCTTTTTTTCATTAACATTAGTAAATGTTATTTTCTCATCATTTTTTCTGTTATGGTATAGGATCTCTAGCTTAGCACAAGCAAAGGAATAATCTGTATCATCAAAAGAATAAATAATGGATTATGCACATTCCTCAAAATAACAAAAGGGATTTGTATGTGAGATACATATTTGAGATCCTCCGCAATCAAGCTTAATTCATCTCATCTTCTTCAATCACTGAGAAATTACTCCATTTTTTCAGCTTTTAGATCAGAATTTTAAATTCCAAAACTCGTTATGCGAAAAAAATTGAATCTGCTTATGTTTATCACGATTCTTTAAGCCTTGAACATATTAAGAATTTTTGGTTTAACTTTATGAAAATTGAGCTCATCAAATACAATAAACTGGAATATTATTTTGTTTCTGGAAGTAAATTCAATATCACGCTATGTAAAAAGTAAATTTATATAGAGAAAATGGAATAGTATTAAAAAATAACTGCATGAGATCTACTTAAGGTTTAAGATGTTTCGATATGCCAATTGACCCCTAAAGGACCCTTTTCTAGTATTTTAACAACAAAAAATACTAGAAAAGTCAATCAAGAGAAAAATTTCGAACCTTTTATAAAAAATCTAACTTTTTGCTCTTTCTATCCCTTTCTTTGAGTAATTTCCATATTTTTTCATTTAATTATATATACTTTTTTTGTCGCTCAGTAATACATATGATTTTTTCTGAGGGGGTAAAATAAAAATATTATCTTATCGTTCAATTTAATTAAAAGTTTTATAATTCAACCTACGAATCACAGACATCAATATCAACAATAAAACCTGGGCAAAAAAATGAAATAAAATGATAGAGGGTATGTAATCCCATGTTTCCTACGTTGAGTGGTTGTACACTTGATGCTTATCCACTAAAATTTCAATTTAGTCAGATTACGTTTTTGGTCCTCTGATCATTGCCTCCAAAGCATAATTGATCACCAATCCATGTGGGGAGGGGCTGAGGTTTTTATCGTTCATACACATGGTACAAGATGTGGCTTTTAAATAAAGTCATTTTGGTTATAAGATCACATCACCAATTGTACTGTCAAGTAATGCGCTGTCTGTGTACAGTAAAGTAAATTGAAGCTGTACAGTACATAGTAAAACATACTGTACCAAAGTCAACCCGTCTTTTTGTCAGATAAACTGAGGGAGCCGGCCCAAACCTTATTTGAGTAGGCTTTATCTTCAGGAATCTATGCTGTGGGTTTCAACAGAAAACAATGCAATATAGTATGTACCATACCATGATAGCTCAAGTAACGCACTATACTACTGTGCAGATGAGTGAGAAGGTCCATGAAATACCTTCCTGATAGACTTCAGGTAAATTTCATTGCAAAATATCTTTCTTTCTTCCGCCCCGTGACTGGCTTTTTAACTGGGACAAAAATGGAAAAGGGGGCTTGTTTATATTTAAGTTACTTGGTGCAGCTTTTTTACGAAGACCATAAGATATCCTTGTGCGCCTATTCCAATTTGAACTATAGACCGAATGATGTCTTACAGTACAAAGACAGGTTAAAAATATTTCCCCCTACCTAAGCTATAAGCATGGAGCATGTATGGGAGTTTGCGTGCTCGCGTATATAGAAGTACAGTAATCGCCGGAACTTTAGAGAACCGCTTACCCTTGGCAAGGGGGCATGTTGATAAGAGCAAATTTGGACCCAATTTGGGCATCAAGGGCAAATAACTGCTCCACAGTTGCAATTAACCCATATGAATAATCAAACATGATCACTTACCTTACCTCTCAAGAACTCTCTGCGTCCTGAGCCTATTGGAAACTCAATTAGAGGGAAAAGAAATACAAAATTTCACGCTCGTGTACCAGGGTAGCATAATTTCCATTCAGTGCATAGCCACCAGCAAAGTATTTATAAGTAATAAAACCTCTAAAAAGCCATTCCAGCGGCTAACATGACCGAAAATGCGCCAGGGGCTGTGCTCATAACTCTTCCAGTCTTCCAAAATACCAAATCAAATTTTGACATCCACTAAACCGTTGCGGTTGACACAGAAAGCCTTTAAGGTAAGTTTCTAATTAGGGTTGTTTTTCGTACTCCGGAGGGCGTCCCCAGTCTGATCCAAAGATAAGAAAGGAATTTAATTATACTTACTATACTATACGGTACAGTACAGCAGTGCAGGTGTAGTGAGCTATAAATTTCAAGAAAAAAACAAGGTCCGGAGTATGTATTTGGCAAAACAACCATATAAATATTTCAAGTTTATTTCAACCACACGAAGACTCTATTGAAAATGAACGCCAATCTGACAGAATACTTGGGCAGCTGCTTAATCTCTTATTACCATCAAGATGTGTGGCTGCGCTTAATTAATGACTCCGGATTTGCTCCCCAATTTCATGTGCAGAGAAGTACACAAGATAAGGTGGACGCCTAGCTAAGGCACTAGCATACAAATAATTGACGAGCAACTGTTCGGGAGAGAACACCCACCACTCTTCCAGTGTCGACTCCCACTTTCAAAGAAAGAAATCCCATTCTAAGATAACGTATACCTTTAATTATAATCCAATTGAAAGTACTTGGTAATAATTGTTTGAGGTTTGTGCAATATTTTAACCTCGTTCTTTTCTCTCCTTGTATTTCTTTGGTTGCTCAAGCTATCTACGCGTTTTACTACTCTTAGTCTTCGCAAAAGGCAATCATTACCTTGCGAAATGAAGCTCCACTTTGATATCAACATGAATTTCTACTTTAATATGATATCAATTCAAATTTTAACTACGATTTTATTCCAACTACTGATCCCCGAATCCACAAGCGCTTTGCCTTTTCGCAAACGTTCTTCGAACTATGAAACTAAAGGAATGAGCGGTACCGGATCGTCTGACTGCATTCCTACCGGACTACCGCCATGCAAAAGCACTGGAAAGTCGTAAGTTTAACTGTCTTCAGACTATTATTTGTATTAAGTCAAGTTGAAAAGGCATGTTATGTCTTTTAGTTAAGGATAAAGATTCATTTCCTAATTCAATAGCGTGGCCGCTCCTGCTATCCTGGCTAGTTTTCCATTGTCCCCTTCTACAATTTAATCCAGTACCACCATCAAGCTTCAGCTGGAAGCATTAATCAATTTTCTTTGAGCGCCCCTTTCTCGAGGAACCTGAATTTGAATATTGAATTTGCTTGATGAAGCCTCTACTTTCCAAAGCTCATTTATTGTTGAACCCATAATGAAAAAATTAACAAAGGCTTGTAAAACCCTGAACCGAAATCAATTCTATTTGAGCCTCCCACATTTTCTCAAAAATAAAATAAAACGTGTTGCAGTTATCATATGAAGTAATATTCTGCTCAGAGATAGTGATAGAGTTTGAAATATCAGGCATGAGTCGCCAATCACCTATTGGAATGAAATCTATGATTCTTATCGAGTAAAACACTAGTTCTTACAGACTCAGCATTTATTCTAAGCTCAGAACGTAAGTCATAATTAGTTTTCATTGAGTTCAGTCATCACCTACTAAAAGCATAAGTAGCATTATCGCTTCCGCACCGTTTCTCAGTGGGCATATGCTTTATACTGAATATAAGCAGAGATGCTATCAAGGCTAAAGAGAGAATCAAAATTCTTCATTTTTGTACCTATTATTGGCCTATTTTTTTCGCAATTTCACATGATTTGCTTGGCCGATCGAGGAGGAGTCGCAGGTACTCATTGACGTAATCTATGACTCAACCATGACATAATCATGACATGTCACTAGCAAATGCGGTAAAACTTATGCTTACGTCAGCGTTAAAACCCTGGTTGATTACAGGGACGGGCAGCAATTCAAAACCCAAATTCAATTAGAATAAGACATTTTAGGCCCGGTTCATGATCAGGTTTTGAATTGAATTTTAAAATTATTTTGAAATTATTTTTAAATTGAATATAAGTGTATTTTTATTTAAATTTTAGTTCAAAACAAATTCAAATTCTTCAGGCATTCACAAAAACATCCCACATTTGATGGTTCTTATTTTCAATATTTTTATAAAATCTCACTTTCTTCTTATGTATGAAAATACAACAATGGATGACCCAACAATCTTCTTGGCAATTACAACCATAATAGTGGGTACAACATTTCATTTAGCATGCTATAATAAATTTACAATTCATCAATGGCAACACCTACACTGGCATACCTGCTTCAATCCATGGACCAATGAGGAGCTCTTTAATAAATCATGTTTCCTTGGCCTCTTCTGGATGGGACATCAGGATTTTTTTGCATTAATTTGATGCATAAGGCCTCATGTGAGGAATGGAAGTCATCAGGACATTTGTGCCTTAACAATTGAAGAAAAGGTTGGGGTTATGCTGTATTGTGTGTGTCATGGCAGTTTGTATGAAACAGTGGGACATCTGTTCAATATTAGGAAGTCTACAGCATAAAATGTGTCTCAAAGCATTTTGAAAGGGATTTTAGAGGCTTTTCATGGTTTGACAATAATGTAAGTCTATATATTTTCTCTCATGGGCTGCAGTTGATGTTGCAATGGTTGCTTGATACATTCCCAGATGTGAATGATAATGTGGAGTGGGAGAGAATCAAGGAAACATTCAAAAGGAGACAGGTACTTACAGATATCATTTTGGTGATTTATGGAACTCATATTCCAATCATTCCACCCCCAAATGATCAATGGAGCTCATATGTCAACCATAAAGGATGGTACTCAATTGCATCCCAATGCATAGTGGATGGGAACGGAGATTTTTGTAATGTAAGTGTTATGACTAATGTTCCTCCCACATTTTTAATATATGTTTATGGAGGTCTACCAGGGTTGGTGCATGACAGTCACATGTTTCAAAAATCTCAAATCAGGAAAGATCTCCTCAATGGTATTGCAAGGTTTCCACAAGATTGTTTACTTATTGAAGATTCAGGTTATTCATCTGAACTACCAATATTGATGCCATAAAGAAAACAGCATGATGCTTAACACATCCATTTTAATCATATTGTGAGCCTGTGAGGTATGTGTGACATACCATAAGGATACAAATAAAATTATAAACAGTTGATTTAGTCTTTAACAGACTTATCAACTGAATTTAACACAAAAAATAACAAAAAATAAGTATAACTTTTTTTGGATAAACAAAGCTATAATTATCATGTCATTTTTGGATTCTACTTCAAAAATAACCTAGGGTAGACCCATAGGGTGTTATACCAAAAAATGAATATTTCTTCACTTATTAGAAGATTTCACAATCTCACAGTAAAATTGCACTTCTCTTAAATTTTTTGGTAATTGTTAAATTTAAGCTCAAATAAGCTTAGATTTGAAGTGGCATAAGGTTTATGCAAAAATACCAAGATTTTAGTTAAAATTAAGGTGTTGTGTATATTTACTGAATTGGCTAAGGATGTTCCATACAGAATGTGAATCCTGCATGAGATCAATTTAAAGGTTTTTAAGGCCATAGTATGGCTTTAAAAAAATAAAACGGCAAAATACATGCAAAGAGATGGGACAAAGAAAAGAGACCAAACAAAGCTTGGGTACCCAACTTTTTGGATCTGCAAGGATTAAATTAAGATTTTTGGCGTGAATTGGAGGATTTTCAACCTTATTTAAACTTTAAGATTAGACTTTGATCCAACATTAAAGTTTAAACTGGTTTTATCCCAATTCGGACAGGAATTTCAAGCTGCCAAAGGGTAAATCCCAATATGCAAGCTTGAAATAAAGGTTTTAAGAACTTTAAAAGCTTAAATAAGCTTGAAATTTTAAAGTTACAAGCATTGAAACCTTATCAAAAGTTAGGGTTTTGTGTGTTTTGCTATTTTACATTGAGAAATAGCAATAACTTCATAAATTCATTAAAAATCCATTTTTAAGGGATTTGCTTGAAATTTTCACACAGCTTACAAATTAATGCTATCTGTGTATAAATGAAATTTGAAGTATCTCTTATTAACAGGATTTATTGGTAATTAGCCTGGAAATTTAAATCTTTTAATTATACTCAAAGAAAATTAAGATTTCTTTAAATATGAATCAAAAATTGAGTTTAAGAGATTTTTGCTTGAAACTCTAATTTTAAGTTTTTCATGTGGTGAACTCTGATATAAATAAAATTAATTTATATTAAAGCTTAAATTAATTGATCCAAAAAAGGATTAAGGTTACTTGGATTGAAGAATAGCACTGGCAACTCTAAATTTGAATTTAAAAAAGTTACCTTAAGTTAAGAACCTTATTTTCAAGTATGGTTTTGCAGTTTGGATGTGAGTATGACCTCTATCTCTGTAAGCTGGGGTCTTTTTTGTGATTTCCAGTTTATATAAAAGGAATTTGATAAATTAATTAAAAGTGGAATACTGTTAATAATAGATAACATAGAGGTCACTATGGTTAAATTATAGTATTATTAGTGGAATGAGCTCCACTAATAATATTAAAGATAATTTATAAATTTTAAGTAATAGAAATTACTTAATTGAAAATTGAGAGATCTTATATTCTTTAAAGTAATAAATAATTTAATTTAAACTGTAAAAAATATATATAAAATTGAGCTCTGAGGTATCATTCAAAGGTGAGAATGATCCTCTTAAATATTGTAAATACAAGAAAAATAAAATGATTTCATATTAAGACTGTATGACATCATCAAAAGAGAATGAAAATAATGATTATATTTACAAAATTAAATGATGTCATATAATGATTTTATGACATCATCAATATTTAAAATGATAAAATTTAATTTTTAATTTAAGGTTTTAACCTAATAATGGAAGGAAAATGGAGATTGGAGTTGGAGACGGTGTGGCAGGTAAGCCAGTACATGCTTGCAGGCTCACAATATCCATTATGAATCATGAGAGCTGCTCTGCAGACACCCAATATTCTATTAATCACTGTTTTTGTCTATAACTCATAATCATTCAAATCATATTAGACATTTGAAAAAGGAAAGTTTTATGAAATATGGAATCTTATTATTAAAGTTATTCTTAAGTTATTTTATTCTTTATTAATTTTAAATTTGAAGAATTGAAATGATAGAATTCATATTCTTGTTGTAAGAACCAATGATATATTTTATTATATAAAATCATTCTTATAAGTATCTTTCAAAATCCACAAGTTCCTCTTTAAAACTCTTTAATCATAATTTTTATGATAAAAAGTCATTTTATCGGTGTGTTTTTAACTCATAATCATTATTTATCATAATAACTGTTGTTGTATTACTTGTCTTATTAAATAAATATTATAAATAAGTTTTTCTCAAAAAGCTCATTATTTCATTATTCAGTATTAGTTTTTTTATAGATTCTTTCTACACTAGTTATCTCTACACATTGTGTGTGATTATTTATTTTATGAAATTATTCTTATATTATTGATAAGTGGATAAATATTAATATTTTCCATGTGCAATTTTCTCATTAAGAGCTTTACACTTCTTATTGTTATAACTGTCAGTGACTGTAACAATGATAGAATAATTATAATTTATTATAATTAATAATAATTTTTTAACTTTTTAATTATTTAATAATAATTAAATTTCTTCTTTTATATATAATTATTTTAAAAATTACATAAATTTGTGGCTATAATATTTAACTATATTATATTTTTCTATTGAGGACAGTAATAGTACTCTTGATATTTGTTACTATTACAAAGCGTTTCATAGAAAAACCTTACATTTGGGGTCCTGGCCATGATTTTAACCAGTTTTGGGACATTAATCATATTATAGACCTTATTTTACTGTTTTTTGACGTAAAATTGCCATATTTACTTTAATATTGGTTTTTTTGGGACTTATCCCTTATGAATCATCTTTATATTATTAATAAAGTCATTTTTTCTTTGGAATATTGTTTGAAACCATATACTATTGAGTAATTTGGAAGAAATTTCTATTGTCTAACTAGTGGCTTATTCACATCACATACTTGAAATTTCTTCTTTTAGTTATTCTAGTATAAAGTGAATAATAATACATCTTTGATTGATAAACTAGTAATTGCATAATTATTATTTCTTTAAATAAAATAAAAAATCTTAGCTTAAAAATATTTTCTTTATTCTTTAGACATTTTTCTTTATTTTTGACAAAATTTTCCATAAATTACATTAAGACAGCTTTATTAAATAAGCTGAGTTAATAAGTTATTTTTTTTTTATTAATAAGATAACTAATATTTTTTTTTCTCTAGTTTCATCCATCAGAGAAAGCTCATCTGACTCTAGTATCTCAGAGTCAAGTATTGAAATTCAAACCAGCCCAGAACAAAGGGGTTTGATCAAAAAAGAACCCTTTGAAGTCCCAGCAGGTGAATTCAATCCATTTCTTAGTCCAACTTCATTCAAATTGACATAAAATGACACCTACCAGAAGTGGAAGCAAATACCCCATCCAATCAAATGCATCTGGACCAGGAAATTCAGGTCATAAATCCAAAAGACAAGAATTCAGCCCAGAGGAGAGGCAGAAATGGAAGATTACAGAACTTCCACCAGTTCCCAAAGGTTAGCAATCATCTTTGAAGCTCTTATTGAGAGTCCAGAAGCTGACATAACTGTTATTCCTATTTTAAGACCTGAACCATTTCCAACAGGCAACAATAGAGATATACCAGTCTCAGTACAAGAAATTGTTTATGGCAGCAAAGAAGCAGGAGTGAGAACTTCTTCCAAGTCTTTAGATAGGCACAATGAGCTCATATCTTCAAGTGAAGAAGCTCATGGGGCCAGAAAAGACAGAGGACCTTCTGAGGGGTTGAAAACCCATTTCTTGCAAAGGACAAGCCCAACAGATAAAATCATGGTTGAAAAACCAAACCATTTTGTCAGAGGACCAGAAGAAGAAGTTCGCCAAAGAAAAAGACAACTTCCCTGTGGAAGCTCCTCAAGCCTTTACAAGCAAGAATCCGACTTAATAAGGGCCAAAAAACAACAAGCAAGCCTCAAAGACCAACCAGAAGGGCAAGCAAAAGGCAAAGGGAAAGGAGAAATCCAAGTGGAACATTCCTTACCTACAGAACTACATAATTCCAAAGAAAGAAAAGACAGCCATGGACAATGTGTCAAACATGGCAAGAACTCTGATGGAATTAAATAACAAGGAGGAGGAAAGAATGAACTAGTTCTTTCAATAGAAATAGACCTTGTAAAGATTGTAGATCATTTTGAAACTTGTAATAAAGAAACTTTAGCAAAGCTTCAAAATTTTGAGTATATCCAACAGAAGTTGGGTAGAGAGATTTCACAAGTAACAGAGTCACAAAAGACCATCATTGGTCTAAAAAGTGTGGATAAAGACAAAATTTTGTCTTTTATGCATATTTGTGAGAGAATTGAGTCCAAAGTCACCTTGCTCAATCAACCAGATGATAATCCTATATCTTTTATTACTAGACAATTAAGAGACTCAAGAATACAAGTGCCAAACTTGGAAAAATCAACTGGTCACAATGCAGATCTTTTCCAAGAACAATTGGAAAAAGTGATGAAGCAAGACTTCATTTGAAAGAAGATATTCATTAAAGTATTAATAATATATAACTCAAAAATGAATTGCTAAGGAAATCAACACCAATTCTTGATAGAAATGTGTTAAAATTGAATAATTACTTACAACATAAAATTTCAACCAATTCAGAGGTGGAGGCTACCTGAAATTTTAAGAATATTACCAGATTGGAGGAATGGCCAACCTTCAGTGGTGAAGGAGAATATAATCACATTAAATTTATGAAAACAATTGATATTTTTAAAGAATACTTTAACATACCAGATGAATAAATAAATGCCATATTTTACTCATTATTTACCAAATCAGCAAAGGAATGGTATTATAAATGAGACATGACCATGGGAAACAATCTTGGCCTCCATGGAAAGGCAAAAATTATTTCCAAATGGGCAAATGATTCCTGGACATTCAGAATGGAAAATTCTCATGAAGAAGCCACTTTTGATATTGAGAGGGACAGGCCCATGCCCTGGTTTCTTAAACAAAAGGACAGATGAAATGCACTTTATCATGAAATATCTGAAACAATTGTACATAAAAAGATATTAAGGAATGATGGTGATGACCTTGAGAATGCTATAAGAAGCAGATGTATTGAGACTTTCTCTACAGAAGATTATATTAATGCCATGGAAGACATAACTACCAGAACACAAATTGGTAGAAATTGGTATAAACCCCCAATAGACAATAAACTTAGTGGGAAACCAATTTCAAAACCAAATACACCACAAGAAAGGGCTCCTTTGAAAATTCATAAATGTGGGTGTACATCTCATTTTGCCAATACATGTCCAAAAAAGACAAGAATCAATGAGATTGAGATTGAAAAATATGATGACACAAAAGAAGCCAATAATGTATCTTTACATGAAAGTGACTCTGAGCCTTCCAAAGAAGAAGAACTAACAGATAAACTTAGTATAGAAAACATTAATGTTTCCTTTGAAGTCACAGAAGTGCATACTCACTGACCACAGTAAAGTGATGAATTTATGGATCTCATACATGTGAAAGATGCTAAAATGCAAAGAACAAAACCTCCCAGAGGTAAAGGTTATACAGCTGGATCATCTTGCATCACCAATATTATGATAAACAAGAAAGAAGCCAAGATACATCTTGACTCAGGAGGTTTCTGCACTTGTGTTGGCAAGAATTATCTTGAAAAAATTCATACCAATTGGCAAGACCAATTAATGAAAATTCAAGGTATAAAGCTCAGCAGTTCTAGCCAAAATATTCACCCTTTGGGAATTATTGAGGCAAAAATGATATTCCCTCACCCTGCAGGAAGTATCAGACTTAAATTTGAATTTGTTGTTATGAATAACTGCACTTCACAACATTTTATACTAGGAAATGATTATCTTAATTTATATAATATTGATATTAATAATTATGAAGACAGATATTTCACTATAGGGGAAAATAAAAGGAAAAAATTTGCTTTTCCTCCAGAGAAGAGAGAAATAACTGTGATCAGAAAATTAAAAAATTTTAATGAGGAAAAATTTGTGTAAGATCAATTGATTGAAGCACAAATTAGCCCTGAACTAACATTGGAGATGAAGGAAGAACTTATTGAAATTTTATTCCAATACAGGGAAGCCTTTGCTTCTGATAATGAACCACTTTGAGTAATAAAAGGCCATGAAGTGGACATTATGCTTAATATGGAAAGACCTTACCATCCACTATAAAGAGGACCAGCTTACCTAGCTAGCCCCAGGGCTGAAGAAGCATTAGAATCTAATATCAATGAGCTGATTAGACTGGGAGTTCTTAGGAAATTTGGACAAAATGAGGAAGTAGAAGTCGCAACCCCTGTAATAATTACTTGGCATAATGAAAAATCAAGGATGGTTGGTGATTTTAGAGCATTGAATACCTATACTATTCCAGATAGGTACCTAATTCCTAAAATCCATTAAACTTCAACTCAATTATCCCAAGCAAGATTTTTCACTTCTATGAATGCCCTTGAAGGTTTCCACCAGAATGTTTTGACACCTCATTCTAGGAAATTACTAAGTATTATTTCCCATTGTGGAATTTATCAATACTTGAGGATGCCTTTTGGGATTAAAAATGCACCCTCTCATTATCAAAGAGTGATTAATACCATTTTCCCACATGAATTATGAGAGGGGTGGTTAATAATTTATATTGATAAAATGATTATTTTCTAAGAAAGCTGGAAATTGCTTTTAAAGGGAGTTTCATTAGTACTTAAGAATATTATTCAAGTGAACATTAAAATATTACTCAAAAAATGCAATTTTGGATTTCATGAGTTAAAAGCTCTGGGACATTTAGTTTCAGGACTAAGCCTTGGTGTTGATCAAACCAAAGTGGCTGCAGTCTTGCTGAAGGCAATACCCCAGAAAAAGAAAGAAATTATGTCTTTTTTTGTGTTTTCCAGTTATTATAGGCAACACCTCAAAGATTTTTCAATGCATTGTAGATTACTATACATAATTTGTGACCAACAAATGGTCTTTGAAATGATTCAAGCATATGATAAAATAAAGTATGCCTTAACCAATGCACCATTTTTATTGATGTCAGACTGGAAACTTCCTTTCAAGCTGTATATTGCTGCATTTGGTGAAGGTCTAGGTGCAGCTCTTGATCAAGTTCCAATTGTCAATGACAAAGCTTATGAAGCTCGAGTTTGTTTTATTTCAAGAGAAATTAAACTTACAGAGGCCAGCTATGGAGAAAGCCAAATGGAGTGCGTTTGCCTTGTTTTGATTTGGAAACCCTACATTAATGTCTTTATGGTAGTGTTTGTGAAGTCATTACTGATTGTAATGCAGTAAAATCACTTCTTAACATGAAAACACCTAAAAGACACATGTTAAGATGGAAGATTGCTATACAGGAGTATAGATGCAATATGACCATAGTACATAAAGCTGGAAATATTGAAAGGAATGCTGATGGCTTGAATAGATGGGCATTACCCAATACATCTGATAATCCTGCATTTTTTCCTACAAATGCAGAACCACGAATTCCAACTGAAGGGATTAAGATCACAGATGTGGGAACATAATTCTTTGATGAAGTTAGAGAAAGATATAAGCAAGATAAAAAATGGACATTTTATCAATTATCTACTTGACAAAGATTGCAAAGATAAAACTTTAGCTAATTCTTTGGATGATATATGGAAATCATCATATGACAATGGAAGATTTCATTTATTTTATGGTATCTTATATCATAGATCTAAACACACATGTGTAATGGTCTTATGTAGTAGAATGTGAATTAACACAATATCGCTAGGGTGCAATGTCATCATCTATTCTAGAAATCTGTCTGAAGATGAAGAAATTGAAAGAATTGAGATATGTGCTTGGTGGACATCTTGGAGAAAACATTGAGTAATGTCATAGTTGTGACAGGTGTCAGAAGGCCAATAAGGCTACTGGTAAAAGATTTGGTTTAATGATTCATATCCAACAACCAAGTACCACATGGGAAGTGGTTCATATGGATTGGGTAACTACCTTACCACCTGGTGGTGAAAGACTTTACAATGCATGCCTTGTTATTGAAGACAGGTACAGCAAAAATCCATTCTTTCCACCATGTCATAAAGATGAAACAGCTGTGACTACTGCTCTTTTAATTTGGAATAGGGTAATATCTCATACTGTTCTCTTTAAAAATATCATTAGTGATAGAGACCCAAAATTTAAATCAGCCATATGGAAGAATTTACATAAGATTTCGGGTACAAAACTATCTTTCTCAACAGTTTACCATACACAGACTGATGGATTAACAGACCAAATGATTCAGACCCTAGAGGACATGATCAGAAGATCTTGTACTTATGGCCTGGAGCTTAAAGATTCTGATGGCTTTACTCATTACTGGTGTACACTTATACAAGCATTGGAATTAGCCTACAAATTCCCATCCATTCTTGAACAGGCAAGACTCCTGAAATGTTGGAAAAGGGATGGAACCCCAAACTTCCAGTTGATATTTTGAAGAAAGATTTAGTTTATATTCATCCAACTGCTTCAAGATTTAATTTATTTCTTGAATAAGTGAGGCATCATCAAAATTAAAGCCTGAATGATGCCCTTGAATATGATAAACTAGAGTAGGATAAAAGTCATAAAACACCATAGTTAAAAGTAGGGTATTTGATACTAGTTTCAGCATTCAACTTTAATAATATTGAAGGTCCAAAGAAATTGAAATATTATTTTTCAGGACCATTTATTATTAAAGCTCTTAATGGAACAAATGTAGTACAAGTAGAACTTTCAGGAAAATTAGAAAACAAACATCCAGCTTTTCCTGTAAGTCTTGTAAAGCATTACACTTCAAGTGATAAGGAATTATTTCCTTTGAGAAATGAAACATCCTTAGAAGTACCACCACTTGATCAAAGTTAGGGAAAAGGTACTAAAATTCTTAAAAGAAAGGAGACTTAGGGTAAAAAATGAAAGAGAATCCTCAGTCAGGTACAGACACCCACAACATGAAGATGAATGGCTTTCAGAAAGTGAAATACCTGATTTCGAGAAGCTTCTCAGAATTTTCAGACATGAGAGAAGACCAATTGCTCAGTAACTAGTTTTAATTGTGTTATTTACATGTAAAAGTAGGAGTAGAGAGGCTGGACAGAGGATTATACCCCCCCAAATAAATTGGGGGTAAACCATCAAGTAAGAATTGTAGTAAACTCTTCTTTGGTGGTAGGGAATGTGAGCCTGTGAGGTATGTGTGACATACCCATAAGGCCACAAATAAGATTATACAAAGTTGATTGAGTCCTAAATAGACTTATCAACTGAATTTTGAAAGAAATAACAGAAAATAAGTATAACCTTTTTTGGATAAACAAAGTTATAATTAGTATGTCATTTTTGGATTATACTGCAAAAATAACATAGGGTAGACCCATAGATTGTTATACCCAAAAGTGAATATTTCTTCAGTTATTAGAATATTCAAGAATCTCACAGTCAAACTTCAATTTTTTTAACATTTTTTAAAAATTGTTAAATTTAAGCCTGAACAAGTTTAAATTCAACGCTGACTAAGATTTATGCAAACATACCAAAATTTTAGTTAAAATTAAGGTCTTGTGTATATTTACTGAATTGGCTAAGGATTTGCCATACAGGTTGTAAATTCTGCATGGGATCAATTTAAAATGGTTTAAGACCATAGTATGGCTTTAAAGAAATAAAAGGCCAAAATCCAGGCAAAAAGACTAAATAGGGCTGGGGTACCCAGCTTTTTGGATCTGGAGGGATTCAGTTAAGATTTTCCACCTTTATTGGAGAATTTTCAACCTTATTTGATCTTTGACATTAGAATTTGATTGAAAATTTAAGTTTAAACTGGTTTTATTCCAATTTGGACAGGAATTTCAAGCTTCCAAAGGATAAATCCCAATATACAAGCTATAAATCAAGCTTTGAAGAACTCTCAAAGCTTAATTAAGCTTAAATAGCTTGAATTGGGTTAAAAATCTTAAATTTACAAGCATTAAGACCTTATCAAAAGCTGAGGTTTTGTGTGTATTGCTATTTTATGTGGAAAAATAGCAATAACTTCATAAATTCATTAAAAAGATAATTCTTAATGGATTTGCTTGAAATTTTCACACAGCTTACAAATTAATGTTATTTTGGTGTGTATTTAATTTTGAGTATCTCTTATAAATAGGTTTTATTGGAGATTATCCTGGAAACCTATTCTTTTAATTATACTTAAAGGAAATTGAGATTTCTTTAAAAATTAATTAAAAATTGAGTTTCAGAGATTTTTTCTTGAAACTCTACTTTTAAGTTGTTCATGTGGTAAACCTTGATACAAATAAGCTTAATTTATATTTAATCTTGAAATAGTTAATCAAAAACAGGATTGAAGCTCCTTGGAGTTAGGAATAACACTGGTAGCTTTAAATTGGAATTAAAAATAAGCTACCTTAAGTTAAGAACCTTATTTTTAAGTACTGTTTTGCAGTTTTGACCTGAGAACGCCCTCATTATCCATTATTAATCATGAGAGCTTCTATGTAGACATAAAAAGAGTCTATTCAACACTGTTCTTGTCCATCACTAATCATCCTTCCAATCATTTTAGACATTTAAACAGGTAAAGTTTTATTAAATATAAAAACTCATTATTAGAGCCATCGTTAAGTTATTTTATTCTTGATTATTTTTTAATTTGAATAGTTGAAATCATAGAATTCAGATCATTATTGCAATCACCAATAATATATTCAATTAGATAAAATTATTCTTTGAAATATCTTTTAAAATCCATAAATTTCCCTCTAAAACTCTTGAATAATATTTTTCATCAGAAAAAGTCTTTTTATCTTTTAAAAAATTGATTTTCAGAGTTTTTTAGCTTAAAATCATTATTTAATATAATAAATTTTGTTGTTTAAGTTGTTGTATTAAATAGATATTCTTAATAAGTTTTTTTAAAGAGTTCTATATTTTTTATCCATTATTAGTTTTTTTTATAGAATTTTTCTATAAGAATTATGTCTACACATTGTATGTGATAGTTCCTTTTATAAAGATTATTCTTATATTATTTATAAGTGGATAAATATTAATATTTTCCATGTGTAATTTTCTCATTGAGAGATTTACACTTCTTATTGTTATCACTGTAAGTGACTATAAAAATAATTGATTAATCATAATTTATTATAATTATTCATAATTTTTGTATTATTTTATTATTTAAGAATAATCAAATTTTCTTTTTTACATATAATTATCTTGAATTATTATATAAATCTGAGGTTATAATATTTAATTCTATCATATTTTATTCTGAGGAAAGTCA
Source organism: Austropuccinia psidii (assembly GCA_023105745.1). Lineage (NCBI taxonomy): Eukaryota > Fungi > Basidiomycota > Pucciniomycetes > Pucciniales > Sphaerophragmiaceae > Austropuccinia > Austropuccinia psidii. Next base: position 80,119,265 of record JALGQZ010000001.1, on the reverse strand, counting down.
TAGTACTGTTGATATTTGTTACTATTATAAGGAGTTTCATAGACAAACCATACACATATACACTGTTCAACTAGGTGAGTGAATGACTCAGTGCAATATTGTGAACACAAATAATTGATAAATTGATTTTTAATTGCAAATTTTCATTGAACAAACATTTGGGAAATTAAAAAACCCTCTTTGTTGCTTACTACTACCTCAGGCAATCCTCCCTTTATACACAACCAAGGTAATGATTGTGTGCATGATATTGCACAACATAACTAATGGTAAATGTATGATATTTTCCTTTTAATCTTTTTTGAAATATGGTGTTGTTTGGATAGCTGATGATATACAAGATATTTTGTATTGATGTTCAGCATTAATTATAAATAAAAATCATGTTTTTGATTTTGAAATATATCTTTTTTTATTTCAAATGGATTGAATAATTGGGGTAATCTAATGCTGTCAATCAAGCAAGCTAAAATTTATGATGTGTCCAATTTGTTTATGTATAAAAAAAGAAATGGATTTTTAACTTGAAAATGAAATATAGATAAATGTCTATAGTAACAAGAACACTCGAGCTTCAAGCTTAACCAAAAATTGCTATCAGTGTGATTCATAAAGCAGTCTTTCTTGTTAAATGGAAAACAGGGGAAACCTGCTCAGTGTTTTTTTTACAACATATTTGCAATTCTTTTTCGTAAAAGATCAAGTTCATAAATATATTTTTGGAAGAAATACTGAATAAGTTGCTCATTTGTGAGCAATTCTATTTCCAAATTTTCCTGATCTTTTGTTTGATTGGCAATATTTGGTTTCAAATCTTGATGTTCATTATGTAATTTCTCAATCCCAAATAAGAGATTTTTTTTTCAAGTGGATCCATCTTGATAGAAAATGAACTATGGTTTAAGATGGTTGAATGTAAAGATAATATATAGTACTTTGATTTGCTTGGTCAAGGATTCCCAAAAAAATCAATTGATGAAGAATTCACAGAAAGGATATAATAAGAAGTATGTGGAGTATTTTATAAGAAAAGAAGCCCACAAAGATACTTGAGAAACATTGAGAAAAGTGGATTTGAGTGAATCAAAACTTCAATGTGCATTCCCCAATATAACCTGTCATGGTTATCTGGTTAAGTAACTGCCAAGGTGCCATTTTGAAGGGAATTATTACATCTCACATGATAAGGCTCAAGAACTTGAGTTTTGCACTTACACTCTCCTTTTCATCTCCTATAACTATGTCCTTAGATGCGATTCTCTCTGTTCTGTCTTAATTCCACTGATTTCTCATGATTTTTTGGTGATGGCATATGTTGTGTGATCCATGTGGTTCCTTTCCACATTCGCTTGTATTACACCATTTTATCAGAATATGTCAGAATTTCACAGCAAGTGGACAAAGAAATATCATCTGCGGAGAAAAGCTACATTCAAGAAATATCAATTTTAAACATAAATAATATTACAACTCAGTTTCTAATATCTTTCCTTGTTTCCGCCCCACACAATATTTTTCAGTCCAATTTGTGCCTCTGCTCCATTGACCCAGCTCCTATTTCCCATCATGTATCTCTTTTCTCTAGGCATCATTGCAAAGTAAATTCTTCATTTAAACATTCTTATATTGATTATTACTTACCAATCCAGTTGTAAATAATCCTCATTTTTGCCTGCAATTTTTGCCAACACCATAAGCATAACCATATTTAAACAATCTGTAAGAGTTGTCTATGAAACTGTTTATAATATTAATATTAATAAACAGTACTATGACTGTTCATATGAAATATAATAAAAATAATAATAATAATAATTATAACCAAAATTAAATAATCAAAGAATTAATTATTTCTTTTACTTGTTATACACTACTAGTGATTATAACAGTAAGCAGTAATTGTCTACTAGAATCAATTAAAAGTATTTAATGATAAAACTTCTTTATTCAAATGATATAATCATTTTTTTGTATAATTATCTTTTGCAAGAATAATTATAAATAAAATTCTTGAAGAAAAAAATTACTAGAGAAAAACTTTAAGAATTAAGATGAATCACTCACTAATACTCTAAAGAGCTTTATCAAAGATAAAAGTGGAGAGATTTGATGGATAATTGTGGATTTAGAAGATCAAAAATGGATATATAAAAGTATTACAACAATATATAGTTGATTTCTATGATTTCACGTATTTCTGATTGATTCTGAAAGATTTAACTAATACTTGTCGGTAATAAAGGTATAATTGAATAATGTGATGATTTGGAAAACACAGCAAGAGAAGGCCTCCTTTAAGTAAAAAACAGCTCACAGAGGTGTGCCATAGAGAAAACTGAAAAACCAGTGAGTGAGAGAACAATAAAACGTTTTGAATTATTGATTGCATCATCTGTTTTCACCTAAGATTATCATAATTACTTAATTGAAGCTTTTACGTGACTACCAACCAATTTATGGTTAAGAATAAAAGGAGTAACAAATGTAAATCTTCTTTTATTCCAAAAAAAACATTGATTTCTCAAAGCTATCAATGTTATTGGAAATATCATCACAGAGTGTATTTTCTGTCAATTTTTAGAGATTCAGTATTTCACATGGAATTGTCAAAAATGGACCATAAGTAAAGCTTTGAATTTTACCTTTAAAAGTACAATTCTTTTAGGTTTTTATATAAGATATACAGTTCTCAATTGGTCCTTAAAGCTTAAGAAATATTAATTAAGAATTGTATTTTTAATGAATTTTTGAAGTTTTTACCTCATTTCTACATAGAATTGCAAATAGCACTATATGGCTGGTTGCTATGAGGTACATCAATGGATACTAGTCCAAAAAGGGCTTTAATTACTCTTTTGGGGTTTATCCATGGAGATTCATTAAGAATTGACATGGTTACAGGAGTCTAAGTTGCTCTTTACCTCCTTGGCACGTCAAAACAGCAGCTTCTTTGCTATTTTCTTATGATATAATGAAGTTTTGAGTTGGTAACCAAGCTCCCAAAAGGTTTTAGTTTACTAATTGTGCCAAGATCAGCCATGGATCCAAGATTTGGAGCTTTCCATGCCTCAGAGGCCTCAGAAGTTGGGTACCCTGGCTCTTTTTGATATCTTTTGTCCCCCTCAACTATTTTTTACGTCAAAAATAGAAATTCAGGCTTCAAGCGAGATATCAACTCTGGGTGTACAAAAGGTGTATGTAAGAATACCATAATATTAAGTTCCACAAACATGCATAACACTATTCTTAGTGTATATGTAACATGGGATTTCTCACATTCCCATTTTTTGGTGTGAAATTGAGAAAAACAAAAGTTTTCACAGATATTTTATGTGGTATTGATGATGTGGTATCAAAGTATTTTCCATATTACAACCTCAAAGAGTTGATTTGAGCTTATTCACTCTATGGAGCTACCCTAGCTGAAATTTTGTGTAGAATCCAAATCTGGCCTTGAATCCATGGATTTACTTACTCAATTAAAAGATATTCATCTTTTCTGAAATCAAAAACGATGAATTTTGAATATATGCATGACTTATGGGTTATGCATAGCTCAAAATTTATTTTCAAGATAATTGTGGCCTATTTGGGTATGGAAAATATACCTCAAGGCTCACAAAATCACTGCAAGCCTTCTCTTCTGCTTGTCTTTTGGCTTCTTCTTCTCTTTCTCTTCTTCTTTCTTCTCTTTCAGCTTCTTGTTATCTGAGCTTGATTTCTCAATCCTTCTGTATTCTGTAACACTTCTTCCGATGCTGGATTAGCAATAACAATGGGCTAATCATATTTTGCATGTTTTGATTCATTTTATTCACAAAATTCTGCTCCTTTTTCCCTTATGCCAAATGTAGTGTTCAAGATTGACTCATCAAATCTCTCCTTGCTAATGGAAACAATTTTGGCCGCCATAGAGGTTTTTCTATGAAATTTTGATGATTTTCCTTGATGGTCTTAAAAACCACCCCAGTATTGTCTATTCTGCCTCTTGGATAATTTCCATTGACATTTGGTGGAACCTCCTTAGCGTCATCCATTTTCCCCTCTACCAACTGTAAGTTTCTCTAATTGTCAATTATTGATGTCTCCCTTGAATTTCCTAATATTTGAAAATTGCCTGATTCCATTCCAATGGTGTTCATCCCACTATTCTTAGCATTCAACTTCTTCAATGAATCATATACCTGAGGAAGAGGTCCCAGGAATTTCATTGTTATAAAAAAAATTTATTCAAGATTTGGACATACCTCATCCATCATATGACTCCTCTGAAATTGACAAAATAACCCCCACCTCCAGTTGCATAACAAGGGTGTTTTATTATCTAGAGATCCCTAAAGTTAATATGCCACTTGAATACATACATTATGGAATGAATTACTCTGTATGAATTCATTAATTCCTTATATTGCCAATACAATGTCTCAAAAGACAAATACTTCAAAGTTGAATAATCTTCCTTAATACTCTCTTAACTTTTGAAGTAATGCAACCAAGGTGCAAAACCCATTGATGTACTATCTAAGCTTTTGTAATCAAATCTTAGTTCCATAATAAGGTACAATAGCTATTTTGTGCTCTCTTCATTCCAAAAAAACATGTGTTTCAAGATTTTTGACTTTCTTATTGTGCTAGTTGCATTTCTGCTTGTTGCAAGCGATGCGACTCAACACTTACTCATTTGTCCATTTTTTTGTCTTTTAAACCAGCTCTCAGTTTCAATCTGTTTTCAATGCAATTGAGCTTCTTCGTGTGTGCAATGTTTGGGTTTATGATGTGAAATTTGAATTTGTGTTTAATCTATGTTTCGTTAGCTTCCATTATCATTGTTGTATATCTAAATCACAGCACAAATTTGGTGAATGGGGCATTTCTTCACGTTAATTTATGTGAACAAGACTCTTTTGGATAAGTTCATAAACTGATAATTGTGGATCAGGTGTGATGTTGGACATTTTGAAGGACAATGAATTTTATATTTGTGAAAGACCATCTTTTTCAAAATGAGGTTTTTTAATTCGAACTTGTTTTGGACTAAAATTTAAATAAAAGTAAGCTTATTTTTTAATTTAAAAAGAATTTTAAAATTGAATTCAAAACCCAATCATGAACCGGGGCTTATTCTCTCATTTTCTTTCCTTTGCTCTATATATCTTTCATCTTAATACCATCACCTTAACTGGTTCATTTTCTGACATTCATTTCAATTCATATTTATCAATCAACTGGGTGAGACGCCCATGAAGTTGATGGAGATAATACTATTTGAGAGACCTAAATAGTAGGGTGATTTAGCGCCCCAAACTCATGATCCAAAAGTTCTGTGTCAAGGCATCAACATAAGCTGGCTTACGCCCTAGCTCATAGAGCCTGAAATCTACCTAATTTTAGACTAAAACAACTTTTAAAAAGGATTTTCTTGTTTATTTCCATAACAGTCCAGAACCTTCCATAAAAAAATTCGAGCCAAATACTCTTAACCTAACCACTTACATCAACCTCCATAATCTCTCACCATCCAGCTATTTGTAATCTAACCACTTGCGTCAACCCTCAACTAGAACAAAAAACCACTATATCTGGTAATCCCCTTTCGGAACCAACCATCTGCTTCCTCATATCTTTTCTCTCTCTCTATCTCACTCATCAATATATAATCCCCTTCCTTTATCAATTTCTCTTCTCTCTCACAGAAAATTATTCTCATCTTAATCTTATTCTACAATCAAATTCTTTACTTATTTAAATTATCGTATTATATTTATTTTATCTTCATAACTCCGCAGTCTTATCAACATGAGACTAGTTTCTGTTTTTGTACCACTACTTATTACTGATTCCTTTCATTTATAATTCATTATGCCATTGCGCACTTGTATCTTATCCCTCTATTACTAATCCACATTGATTACTTGTCCTTTAGGTACATATTTCTATGATCTTATCTTACTTTTTTTTCATTCTCTTATGGAAATATATTTTCCTTGAGTTTTACACCTATAATTTAAAAGATTTACAGTATTGATCTCCTTCCCTTCAACAAAGGAAAGTTAATCCTACTTGAATGTGTTACAATCCAGATACCAAACATAAACAACCTCTTCCCCTTCTGACTGAAAACAACTTCCCATAATGGAGAAGACGGACTATTTGTCTGTTACCGCAAAATAAATTGTACATCCACTTCGTAGAGGAAACTGTACCCTCTTTATCTGCATAAACAATAAAATAATTGATGCCAACATCATTACCAAAAGTCTTGACTCTAGTAAATTCACTGAGATTGTTGTTGGCGATGAAGAAATGGAAAACTATAACCTCTTGTGGAATAAACTAACCAATTGTTTTGAATCATACACCTTCAATAGTAAGGCAAGGATCTAGAGTAGACTCTCCAAAATCACCTGCAATGGTAATCTAAAATCCTTCATCACTGAACTAAGGAAAACTCTTAACGAAATAAAAACTGTAGGAATTGAAGTAGGAACAAAAACACTTTCATTTGCTATCATTACCAAGATCCCCAACAAATCAAACTGCCTAATTGAAAACGTTACCCTCAATACAACAAGCTCAAGGGAGTCCTGATGAAAGTGTCAACCTCCTACATTATGCAGCACTAAAGGAAGAAGCCTTGAAAACCTCAAAAAAACTAATATGGCCAGTAAGATGGCACTAAAAAGGGAGGCGTTCAGATCAAAGACCATTCACTACTGCAGCAACAGCCAGCACAATCCTTTGGCCAACCATCCACCCAACAAATTTTGGAAACTTCATCCTGAAAGCTGCCCTGACAGATATTGAAAGGAGGAAAAAAAAACTATACCTTTGCACGAGCTCTTCTGACCAAAGATGAGCTCAAAATCCAAAATAATGTCTTAAAAGTAGTCCTAGATACAGGTGCTCTGATCACATGCTCAACAACAAAACTTTCTTCTCTTCACTCAAAAAAATGAATGACTCAACCATTTACACGGGCTGTTATTCCTCATCCCTAACAGCCGTTGGGAAGGGAAATGCAAGGCTAATACACCAAAAAATAATATGCTGGACATTAAGAAACTCCCTCTATGTACCAAAATTAAACACTAACCTTGTAGCTTTGTCTCAGCTCGCCTCTCAAATAACCATCGAATTGACAGATGAAAATTTTAATGTGTTCTTAAATGATTCAACGACTCCATCTTTCTCATGCCTAACAAAAATAAAAGTACTAGAAACAAGAGTAAAGCTTGGCGCAAGATGTCTCTCAACAGAAAGGGACAAACTATGGAACCAAAGATTAGGCCATCTCAACAACAACGAAACCAAAGCTCTTATACCAACCTACTTGGCTTCGAGGAAGATATTTGATGAGTGTGTTAAGGGGAAGCTGACTGGGATCCTTTTCTCCCACTTGTTTTGAACTACCTCGCATTCTCTTGAAGTTGTTCACATGGGCTTATGTGGGCCTATGGATACACAATCCTTATCCGGTGCAAGGTATTTTCTAATACTGATAGATGAATTCATAGGCCACACCACCACTAAATTTCTGAAACAAAAGGCGGAGGCTTTTACTGCACTCAAAAGCTACAAGATTTGGGCAGAAAACCTCCAGCAAAGAAAGATAGTATCTGATGGGAGTGGTGAGTTTGTCAACATTTGCTTCAAAACTTGTGCTGTGGAAGAAGGATTGGAACATTGTATCAGCCCCCCTTATACACCAGAACACAATGGGTTTCCTGAGAGAGGTAACAGATAAGTGTTAGAAAAAGCTAGATATCTAATGCTACAGTCTAAACTAACTGATAATTTCTGGGCTGAAGCAAAATTGACCGCAACCTTATTAATCATTGTAGAACCAAAAAGCAAGACCACTTCACCTTACGAAAGATGGTTTAGTACAAAACCACTGGTAGCTCGCCTGAGAGTGTTTGGATGTAAGGCATGGGTAAGAATTCCCCCAACGAAGCGACAATCAAAGCTCAAAGCCATCTTGTGGGAAGGAATCATGTTGGGATATGAAAATAATGCCTTGGCCTACAGAATTTTGAGAATAGAAGACAGACACATGGATATAAGTAGGCATGTGAATTTTGATGAAGCCCATTTTCCTACTCTCATTCCACCCCTTACCACAAATCCCGCAAAATAACAACATCTAAACCCACCACCGAATCTACCCAGTTCTCATACTAACTTGCATGAAACCTCTACTGATGAAGATGACGTCTTTAGTGTATGGGGGGAGGAATTTCACGTTCCTCTGGAAAAACAAACCTCTAGAAGGATCAGGGTAATTGGTCCAAGATACCAGACTCTGATCACTGGGGACGTATCTGAAGAAAATATACTACCTTACTGAAGAAGGTAACACAAAACCATTGAAACATTGGTTTCAAATAACTATCAACAGGCCATAAGCAGAAGATAATGTGAGGAATGGGAGAATAAAATCTCCAAAGGACTGGAAAGCATTAAAAAGTTAAAAGTCTGGTTGATTAGAGACAAGAAACCCAAAGATCATCCCATCACCTGCACTTGGGTTTTCAAGATCAAAAACAGGTCATCGAGCACAAGGTTTTCACCAAATTCAAGGGTTAGGCTACCTACAACCATTCTCCCCAACTGGTTGAATCAGCTCATTACAAGAACTCATCTCAAATTCCCCAGTCAATAATTTCCAATTCCATCAAATGGATGTAAAAAGTGCATTCCTCAATGCTCCCCTCAATGAGAAGATTTGTCTAACAATACTTGAAGGGGTCAAAATTCCAAAAGATAAGGTCCTACACCTCAGAAAAGCGAGATACAGACTAAAGAAGGCTCCCCTGGCCTGGTAAAATCACCTAGTGAAATGGCTAATCTCAGTAGGCTTTGTATGTGCCATGTTGGACTCATTTGTTTTCTACAGAGGAGGGACTTACCATATTGGGATTTACATACATGTAGATGACTTGGCACTCTTTGGACCCCACCTAGATCCTTCAAAAGAAGAAATCCAAAAGAAATTCAACATGAAGGACCTAGGTAAGGAGGATCTTCCCATCAGAATAAAAATATTACATAACAAAGCCAGGTTCTCTCTCTCCCAAGATAACTACATAGAGAATATTGCTGAGAACTTCAATGTCATCAACCTGGCACCCACAAACACCCCTCTCAAACCAGGCCTACAATTAATGAAAGCCTCTGAAGATGAAGTAAGAGCTTTTGAAAAGCTAGAACTAAACTAAAGGAGAACCATAGGGACCCTAAAATACATCAGCACAAATACTCGGCCAAACATCACATTTGCAATCAGTCATCTGTCACATTTTCTAGAACATCCCAGCCTCAACCACTGGGTGGCCAGTCTACAACAGCCTTTCTATTTATATCACACTAAAGGAAAAAAACTCAACTATTATAACAAGGGAAAAAACATTATCACCCATGCTGATTATTACTGGGGCAATTCATGGATTAACAGGAGATCTGTAGGATGCTATACTGTTTTCCTCAATGATAACCTTATATCTTGGAGGACAAAAACACAACAAACGCTATCAAACTCAACCACAGAATCAGAATACAAATCCCTTAGCAATGTGTCACAGGGGCTCTTCTAAGTGAAGAGGGCCTGGCACTCAGTAAACCAGGACTTACTTATGAAGGGTTTAAGATATGGTAAAATGGGAGTACACTTAAGAGTGTAATAAGATGATATTACTAATGAAAGAAATATAAGAAAGTAAAAAAAAAGAGTAATAAAATAAAAGAGTCAACCACAAACAGGTCCAAGTCCACTGTTTCAACCTGTCAGAAAGAAAGAGAAGGGTTAATAAAGATATGGCCACCACAACTCATACTGTACATGAAAGAAAGAAATGCAAAGACTAACTCAAAATTAATAAATATAATACCTAAAAATAAGAGCACGGCAATTTCTAAAATAATAAATGAACTGAATTAATTAACTGGGGAAAAATCCCCAGGGGGGAGAAAGAGGGGCTTTTATATGTGAGAGTCCCCACCAGCCCTGATCCAGAAACAGAGTTTTCATGAGAGGAATTGATTATTGAATTGACTTTGGCCAATAAAGGTCCTGTACAGCTTTTACAGGATCTGTAAAAGAGGTGTGGTAGTCTTGAGTGATCATACAGTTTCAGGATGGTGTATCCAAACTTTATTGGGTAATTCCAACCTGTACAGCAGTTGACAGGCTGTATTTATGAACCAGACTGTATGTATGATTCAGAAAGGAAGATTGCTGAAACTGATTACTGATACACAAAGTGGATTTCTGGTTTGAGGTGTTTGAGGGGGTGGAAGATTGACTACCCTTACCCCTGACTAGTGGTTGTTACACAATGCCTCAAATGAAATACTGTAGTTCCAGCAACTGCTACAAGAAATTAACATAGACTTCCCAAGTAATATCCCAGAACTCTACAACAACAATCAAGGTGCCATTGATCTAGCTCACTCCAACATCAAACATAATGGTTTCAAAACCAAACATATTGACATTAACTTCTACTTCATCCACCATCTCATCAACAACCAGAAACTAGGCCTCTTCTATGTCTCTACCCACCTTATGGCAGTGGACTTTCTTAATAAATCCATAGGAAATTTATTCATAAACCTCTCCTGATCTTTTCAAGGGAGGCTTTTTATTTCCATAACAGTAAATAATATTCCACAAAATAATTTGATCTAGCCATTCTTAATATAGAAACTTAGATCAACCTCTATCAACTCTCACCATCCAGCTATTTCTAACCTAACCACTTATGTCCACCCTCAAGTACAATAATAAACCACTCTATCTGGTAATTGCCTTGTGGCACCAACCATCTGCTTCCTCATATCTTTTTTCTCTCTCTCTATCTAACTCATCAATATGGAATCCCATTCCCTTTGTCAATTTCTCTTCTCTCTCCCAAAAAAACATTCTCATCTCGATCTAAATCCTTTTCTCCAATAAACTTCTTTACTTATTTAACTTATTGTATTAGATTGATTCTATCTTAATAGATCCACAGTTCTATCAATGTGAGACTAGTTTCTCTTTTTTTACCACCACTTATTACTAATTATCTTCATTGAGCATTTGATATTCCATTATGCACATTTATCTTAGCCCTCTATTACTAATGCACATTGATTACTTGTTCTTTAGGTACATATTTATATGATCTTATATTACTATTTTATTTTTATTCTCTTATCTAGATATATTTTACTTCAGCTTTACACCTTTAATTTAACATTTCTAAAGTGGAAGGACCAATTTCTCAGATCATCATAAGATGAAAAAACCTATCTGCCTCACTCTAGGGACATAATTGACTCCAAAACCTATACTATAACTTCCAAAAGGACTGAAGAATAATGAGAAGCTGACCCAGGGCCTGAATTCTCCATGATTTTATTAGAAATTCACCCTTTAGGTTATTCATCAGGAAGTATCCAAATTCCACAAATTTTTCATCAAAATAAAGCCATCAAGAACTCAATATTCATGCGTATTTTATACGAAATTCAAGAGAATAACTCCATTTTGTCTCAATCCATGCAATATAATTCCGTTTATGGTGAGTCAAGAATGAATTAACAATAACTCTTTTATACTTTTCACTTGCAATGCTAAGAGAAATTGGTAGTTAAGAATTTGAAAAAGAATTATGATCTTGATTTACTTTCCAACATGAAATATGACAACTTCAAGCAAGCAACACGAGCCAAATAAGAGGAAGTAAAACTCATATAGGAGAAAATTCGGAATAATCTTCCCTTTGAAGATAATTGTAATCCTAGCTGAGATTTGGTTTTGAGCTAACAACCTCTGCTATCACTTTATTGAATTATAATGCTAATTCTATGTTAAGCATTAGTGGTAAAGCTATAATAAAAAGAAGTTGATAGAATGTTATTTGGTTACAAATGAAATTAATTTATGAGTTAATAGGCTAATGAAATGTAAAACATTATTGAGTGAGTAATTACCTTCAGTGACTATGATACTAACAATAAATATATATATATGTATATCTGAGCTACTTATTCAAATACAAGAGTACTGCCTGAATGAAAAACTTTTGGTTAATGTAATGGTTCAAGATGTTAGAGAAGTAGTGAAATTCATTAGTTATTGTTTACCTCCATTGTCCCCTATCAGTTGCAGTTAGCAGATGTGTCTTGATCCTGGTTCTGAGGTGGTGTAAGTCTGGTTGTATGGAATTAGTTAGGTCAAGAGCGAGAAGATAATAAAATTCAAGAGATGAAGAGAAATTGAAGGGGAAATAAAGGGTGATTGGTGACCAGTGTGCAGAAGGATTACAGATTAATCATGTCATCATCAGGGATACTCACTTGTAAGATCATCAATTACATCACCTGTTGGTGATTTTTTAGGGTGGAGTAGTTTTAAAATTTTAATATCTTTATTATGCTTTAAAGCTCTCAAGACCTGTTCCAATACATTGAAAATCTTTTAATTGGGTGATATGTACTGTATAGCTAGTAAGTGTTTCTCAGCTAGATCTTTTAAGTTCTGATATTTGACTTCAATGTGCTTTGAACTAAGGTTAAGTTGAGATTCCTTGCTTATTGATATTGCATGAGTGTTGTCATTCTTGAGAAATTGAACATTCATTTTGATTTTTAAGGTTGTTAACAGACCGGAGAGCCTTCAAATTTACTCTGAGCATTTGTACATATTTGGCTTCAACATCATTCATAAGGATTGGTTTAAGACAAGATGCTCCAGAATGGTAACCTTTGCATCTAGCAGATTTATTCTTACACATTCTGGCCTCCTGGAGATTGATCAGGCTGTAGCAGTCTTCAATTATTGTGGAAAGTGAGTATGTACTTCAGTTACTTCAAAGAAAGCTATAATTTTTCCAATAGGATAGTCCACTTCTAATGTGTCATAAGAGATTGCCAGATATTGGTCATATTCTTCTTTCTCCTCAGCACACTGAACCTCTTCAATTAATTGAGCCTAATTGATTTTAGTCTTTTTGGTTCAAGTGTTGGCTAATTGTGAGAGCACCTCACATTTTTGACACTTCAAGACAGGTCTTTCAGGTCTTATGTCCTCTTTAGAAGTCATTGAGATTATTTTGAGCTCCATAAGGTTTCTACTTAAGGTTTTACCAATTCTTGTCCTAGAAATAATATCATCCATTGCATTGATATAGTCCTGTCTTGAGCAGGGTTTGACACATATGCACTTGATAGCATGTTCTAGTTTTCCTCAACATTTTCTTAATAATCTAATATTAATAATTGAGTCAGACATATCTGGGTGTAAAGAAAATGATCTCCCTTTGTGTTTGAGGAACAAAGTAAGAGGTTTATTTTTTTTTTCAGTTGAAAATGTCATTTTCAAAGGCTTTTTCCATTTTAAATCTTCAGGAATTTTCGGCCCATTTGGTGATCATTTCAGATTTACACCAAAGCCAATCCTGTTTTTTATTTGCGAGAAGATGTTTCAATAGCGTCAAATGTTCTCAATTAGGTCAATTGGTGAACTGGAAGAGTAGATTAGTGATGAACATGATATTGAACCTGGTATTTAGAGCAAGATAGTTGAGAATTAAAATTTCCTTTTGCATTGTACATTTTGAAAAGGGGGTGGAGGTTTGTGAAGAAACATTGTTAATATTTGGTTTAACTGGAGTTTTGATGTGGTTCAATAGGCACATGTTGAACCTGCTGAGAATATGGGTGCAGATATCTTTTTGGTGTATAATTTTGGATCTGTTTGGATTACAGTTCAAGGTTTAGCCTAGGTGTTGAGATGGTTTCTTCATGGTAATGATGGAATATGGTTCTTCTAATTGTGTCAAGAGATCTTGGATCATATCAATCAATTAATCAACTACAAGACAATCACCTACATGTATATGTAGGAAGATGGATATTCTTGAATTTAATAAGAAACAATCATCTTTATTGGCTGGGATTAGACGTAGAGCTCCAAGGGTGTTGACTAAATGTGCCTTCCATTGTTTTGGGGCTTTCTTAGTCCCATATACTGATTTTTAAAGCTTCCCAGCTCAATCCTGATTCTCTGGTACTTTTTAATTAGCTGCTTGAGCAATGTGATTAGGTGTCAGCCTGTGACTCAAAGCCAGAGCACAAGCATGACAGCCAAGATACCACCAAAACATGGAGCTGAGCCAAATCAGCTCAAAAGAGGAAACTCACACCTTTCCAAATATACACGTCCCATCACCATAGGACAAATAATAACAAAGTTGTTCCTGCTCAAAGTTGTTGCTGAGCATAGACCTTAATTTTCACCTCTCATCTGAAATACAGAGTAAGAGGCTTAACCCCACCAAATGGGTATTCAAAATGAAGCTCTTAGTCAGGGCTATCCAATGGTACCAGCCAAACTGAGCTACAGTATTACAGAAGCTATGGCCAAATTCAGGCCAAATGAGGATGAATAAAATGTTCACCTCTCATCTAAACTCTACATTTTCAGTGTGAGATACCTAAAAATGTGTCTTTTTTGAAAGAGAAAATTCAGGGCTATCTGATGGTGCCATTCATTTCCCCATATCTCATCTAGAACAAACGTTATAAGGCAAACAAGCCCAATACAGCTTTTTGCCTAAAACACTGTAAGGTTTGTCTATGAAACTCTTGATAATAGTAACAATATCAAGAGTACTATGACTGTCCTCAGTAGAAAAATATAATATAATGAAATATTATAACCACAAATTTAAATATAATTATTAAAAATAATTATATAAAAAAAATAAATTTAATTATTATTATAATAATATAATAATAAAAAAAAATATAATAATTATAATAAATTATAATTATTCTATTATTGTTATAGTCACTGACAGTTATAACAATAAGAAGTGTAAAGCTCTTAATGAGACAATTACACGTGGAAAATAAGAATATTAACCACTTATAAATAATATAAATATTATTTATAAAAAGAATTAATCACACACTGTGCAGAAATAATTCTTTATAGAATAAAATTCTATATAAAAAAAACTATTACTAGATAAAAAAATATATAGAACTTTTAGAGAAAACTTACTTATAAGATTTATTTAATACAACAAGTTATAAAACAACAGTTATTATATTAAATAATGATTATAAGTTAAAAACACGCCAAAAATCAATAAAATCAAAGATAAAACAACTTTTTATACTAAAATTTATGATTAAAGAGTTTTTGAGAGGAATTTGTGGATTTTAAAAGATATTTAAGATGATAATTTTATATAATAAAATTTATTATAGATGATTACAACAATAATCTGAATTCTATGACTTCAATTCTTTAATTTAATAAATAAAGAATAAAAATAACTTAAGAATTACTTTTAATAATAAGATTTTATATTTAATAAAACTTTACCTGTTTAAATTTCTAATATGATTGGATTGATTATGATTGATGGACAAAAACAGTGATGAAAAGACTCTTTTTATGTCTACAGAGCAGCTCTCATGATTCATAATGGATTTAGAGGGCGTGCTCAGGTCAAAACTGAAAAACCATGCTTAAAAATTAAGTTCTTAACTTAAGGCAACTTATTTTTACTTCCAATTTAAAGTTATCAGTGTTATTCTTAACTCCAAGTAACTTTAATCCTCATTTAGTTTAATTATTTTAAGTTTTAATATAAAATAAGTTTATTTATATTAAAGTTCATCACATGAACAACATAAAATCAGAGTTTCAAGCAGAAATCTCTTAAACTGAATTTTTAATTAATTTTTAAAGAAATCATAATTTTCTTTAAGCTTAATTAAAAAAGTAATTTTCCAGGCTAATTACCCAGGAAACCTATTAATAAAAGATACTTAAAATTTAATTTATATATTGATAATATTAAATTCTAAGCTGTGTGAAATTTTCAAGCAAATCCATTAAGATTTGGATTTTTAATGAATTTTTGAAGTTATTACTATTTTTCCACGTAAAATAGCAATACACACAAAACCTTAAGTTTTGATAAGGTTTTGATGATTGAAACCTTAAAGTTTTAAGCTTATTTAAGCTTTTTAAGCTTGATTAAGCTTTGACAGTTCTTAAAACCTTGATTCCAAGCCTGCTTATTGGGATTTACCCTCTTGGCAGCTTGAAATTCCTGTCCAATTTAGGATAAAACCAGTTTAAACCTTAAGGTTGGATCAAAGTCTAATCTTAAAGTTTAAATAAGGTTGAAAATCCTCCAATACAGGTGGACAACCTTAATTGAATCCTTGCAGATCCAAAAAGTTGGGTACCCCAGCTCTATTTGGTCTTTTTCCTTTGTCCCACCTTTTTGCGTGGATTTTGCCCTTTTATTTATTTAAAGCCATACTATGGCCTTAAACCCTTTTAAATTGAGCTCACGCAGGATTTACATTCTGTATGGCAAATCCTTAGCCAATTCAGTAAATATACACCACACCTCAATTTTAACTAAAATTTTGGTAAAGTTGCATAAACCTTATGTAACTTTAAATTTAAGCTTAATTAAGCTTAAATTTAACAATTTTAAAAAAATGTTAAAAAGTTACATTAGTACTGTGAGATTCTTAAATCTTCTAATAACACAAGAAATAAGTGTTTTTGGGTATAACACCCTATGGGTGTACCCTAGGTTATTTTTGGTGTAGAATCCAAAAATGACATAATAATTATAACTTTGTTTATCCAAAAAAAAGTTATACTTATTTTTTATTATTTTTTATTTTAAATTCAACTAAAAAGTCTGTTTAAGACAAATTTAATTGTTTATAAAATCATTTGTGGCCTTATGGGTATGTTAAACATACCTCACAGGCTCACATTCCCTACCACCAAAAAAAATTGTACCACAATTTTCCTTTAGTGTACCCCCAAGTTATTTGGGGGGGGTATAATCCACTGTCCAACCTCTCTACTTATACTGTTCAAGTATGTAAAGCACACAATTCAAACTTTTATTGAGGAATTGGTCTTCTCTCATGTCTGAATCTTCTGAGAAACTTTTGGGAATCAGGTATCTTACTTTCTTCAACCCACTCATCTTCATGTTGTGGATTTCTGTACCTGACTAAGTATTCTCTTTCATTTTTACCCCTAAGTCTTCTTTCTTTTAAGACTTTCAGTACTTTCTTTTCCTCACTTGGTTCAAGTGGGGGTACTTCTAAGGGTGTTTCATTTCTCAAAGGAAATAATTCCTTATCACTTGATGTGTAATGCTTTACAAGACTGACAGGGAAAGTTGGGTGTTTGTTTCCTAACTCTCCTGACAGTTCTACTTGTACTGCATTTGTCCCATGGAGGGCTTTAATTATAAATGGTCCTGCAAAGGAATCTTTCAATTTCTTTGGACCTTTAATATTATTAAAGTTCAAGGTTGAAACTAGTATTAAGTCCCCTACTTTGAATTCTGGTGTCTTATGACTTTTATCCCATTTCTGCTTAGCATATTCAAAGGCATCATTCATGCTTTGATTTGCATGATGTCTCACTTTATCAAGCAGCAGCTTAAAGCTTGAAGCAGTTGGATGAATGTCAACCAAATCTTTTTTCAAAGTATCAACTGGAAGTTTGGGGTTCCATCCTTTTTCCAACATTGCAGGAGTCTTGCCTGTTGAAGCATGGATGGAGGTCTTGTAGGCTAATTCCAATGCTGGTATAAGAGTACACCAATCATGGGTAAAGCCATCAGAATCTTTAAACTCCAGGCCATAAGCACAAAATCTTCTGATCATGTCCTCAAGGGTTTGAATCATTCTTTCTGCCAGTCCATCTGTTTGTGGATGGTAGGCCGTTGAAAATGATAATTTTGTACCCAAAAGCTTATGTAGATTAGTCCATAAGGCTGATGTGAATTTTGGGTCTCTATCACTAATGATATTTTTAAAGAGACCAGTATGGGATATGACTCTGTTCCAAATTAGAAGAGCTGTATCCATAGCTGTGTCATCTTTATGGCATGGTAAAAAGATTGGTGTTTTGCTATATCTGTCCACAATAACAAGACATGCATTGTAACTTTTATCACCTCCAGGTGGTAAAGCAGTTACCCAATCCATGTGAACCACTTCCCATGGGGTACTTGGTTCTTGAATATGGATCATTAAACCAAACCTTTTCCCAGTAGCTTTATTGGCTTTCTGGCATCTATCACAACTATGACAGTACTCAATGACATCTTTTCTCCAAGATGGCCACCAGGCACATGTCTTAATTCTTTCCATTGTTCTGTCTTCAGACAGATGTCCAGAATAAATGTTATCATGGCATTCTAGTAGTATTGTGTTAATCAACATTCTACTACATAGGGCCATGACACATGTGTGTTTAGATCTATGATATAGTATACCATCAAACAAATGAAATCTTCCATTATCATAAGATGTTTTCCAAATATCATCCAGAGAATTAGCCAAGGCTACATCTTTACAATCTTTGTCAAGTAGAGCAGTAAGAATATGACAATTCTTATCTTGCCTGTAGCTTTCTCTAACCTCTTCAAAGAATTCTGTTCCAACATCTGTGATATTGATTCCTTCAATTGGGATTTGAGGTTCTGCACTTGTAGGAACATAGGCAGGATTATCAGGTGTATTGGGTAATGCCCATCTACTTAAGCCATCAGCATTCTTATGAATATTTCCAGCTTTATGTACTATGGTCATGTTGCCTCTATACTCCTGTATAGCAATCTGCCATCTTAACATGTGTCTGTTTGGAGTCTTCATGTTAAGAAGTGATTTTACTGCATTACAATCAGTAATTACTTCAAACACACTACCATCAAGATAATAATGAAGTTTTTCCAGAGCCCAAACAAGGCAAAGGCACTCCATTTGGCTAGCTCCATATCTTGCCTCAGTAGGTTTAATTTGTCTTGAAATAAAACAAACTGGACCTTCATAAGGTTTGTCATTGACAATTTGAACTTGATGAAGAGCAGCTCCTAAACCATCACCACATGCATCAATATACAGCTTAAAAGGAAGT
Organism: Austropuccinia psidii; assembly: GCA_023105745.1. NCBI lineage: Eukaryota > Fungi > Basidiomycota > Pucciniomycetes > Pucciniales > Sphaerophragmiaceae > Austropuccinia > Austropuccinia psidii. The sequence goes on along the minus strand of JALGQZ010000001.1, from coordinate 80,100,298 downwards.
TTCCAGTCTGGCATCAATAATAATGGTGCATTGGTCAAGGCATGCTTGATTTTATCATATGCTTGAATTCTCTCCTGTGTCATTTCAAAAACAGTCTGTTGATCACAAATTCTGTATAATGATCTGGCATGGATTGCAAAATCTTTAAGGTGTTGCCTGTAATAACTGGCAAATCCTAAGAAAGACATCATCTCTTTTTTGTTCTGGGGCCTTTGTTTCAGTAAAACTGCAGCCACTTTGTTTTTGTCAACACCAAGGCTTAGTCCTGATACTACATGTCCCAGAGCTTTCAACTCATGAAACCCAAAATTACATTTTTTAAGAGAAATTTTCATGTTCACTTGTAGAATTTTCCTAAGTACTAATGAAAGTCTCTCTAAATGTGATTGCCAGGTTTCTGAACAAATGATAATGTCATCAATATAAATGATTAACCATCCCTCTGATAATTCATGTGGGAATATGGTATTCATCATTCTTTGATAATGAGAGGGTGCATTTTTAATACCAAAAGGCATCCTCAAATATTCATAAATACCACAATGAGCTATTATTCTCAATAATTTCCTTGCATGAGGTGTTAAAACATTCTGATGGAAGCCTTTAAGAGCATCCATGGAAGTAATAAACTTTGCTTTGGATAATTGAGTCAAAGTCTCATGGATTCTAGGGATTGGATACCTGTCTGGAATAGTATAGGTGTTCAATGCCCTAAAATCCCCAACCATCCTTGACTTATCATTATGCCAAGTAATGATTACTGGAGTTGTGACTTCTACTTCCTCATTGTGTCCAACTTTTCTAAGAACTCCCAGTTTCATTAGTTCATGAATATGACTTTCTAATGCTTCTCTAGCCCTAGGGCTAGCTGGGTAAGCTGGTCTTCTTAATAGTGGGGGATAAGGTCTCTCCACGTTAAGCATGATATCCACTTCATGGCCTTTTATAGCCCCAAGTGGTTCATCATCAGAAGCAAAGGCTTTTTGAAATTGAAATAAAATTTCAATAAGTTCTTCCTTCATTTCTGGTGTTAATTCAGGACTAATTTGTGCTTCACTTAATTGATCTGACACAAATTTTTCTTTATTAACATTTTTTACTTGTTGAATGACAGTAATTTCTTTTCTTTCTGGAGAAAAAGCAAATTTTTGCCTTTTATTTTCCCCTATAGTGAAATATCTGTCCTTATAATTATTAATATCAATACCATAGATATTGAGATAATCATTCCCAAGTATAAAGTGTTGTGAAGTACAATTATTCATAACAACAAATTCAGCTTTCAATCTCATACTTCCTGCAGGGTGAGGAAATATTATTGTAGCTTCAAATATACCCAAAGGATGCATATTCTGGCTAGCACTGCTGAATTTTACACCTTCAATTGGCATCAGCTTGTCTTGCCAATTGGTATAAATTTTGTCAAGATAATCTTTCCCAACACAAGTGCAAAAAGCACCTGAGTCAAGATGTATCTTGGCTTCTGTGTTATTTATCACAATATTAGTGATACAAGATGACCCAGCTGTATAACCTTTACCTCTGGCAGGTTTGGTTTTTTGCATTCTGGCATCTTGCACATGTATGAGATCCATACATTCATCACTGTACTGTGGTAAGTGAGTATGTACCTCAGTGACCTCAAAAGAAACATTAATATTCTCTATACTAAGTTCTTCTGATGTTTCTTCTTCTTCTGAAGGTTCAGAATCACTTTCATGTAAAGCTACCTCAGTTTCTTTTGTGTCTTCCGCTTTTTCTACACTTATCTCATTGACTCTTGTCTTTTTTGGACAAGTGTTTGCTAAATGAGATGTGCTTCCACATTTATGACATTTCAAAGGAGGTCTGTCATGTGGTTTATTTGGTTTTGAAATTGGTTTCCCACTAGTCTTGTTGTCTATTGGGGGTTTATACCAATTTCTTCCAATTTTTGTTCTAGTAGTGATATCCTCCATAGCATTGATATAATCTTCTGTAGAGCAAGGCTCAATACATCTGCTTCTTATAGCATGCTCAAGGTCACCACCACACTTTCTTAATATCCTTTTATGTACCATTGGTTCAGACATATCAGGATGAAGGGCAGTTAATCTGTCCTTCTGTTTAAGAAACCAAGTCATGGGCCTGTCCCTCTCAATATTAAAAATGGCTTCCTCAAAAGAATTTTCCATTCTAAATCTCCAGGAATCATTTGCCCATTTGGAAATAACTTGTTCTTTCCACCAAGGCCAGGAATGTTTTCCATGGTCTTGTCTCATCTTATAATACAATTTCTTAGCTGATTTGGTAAATAATGAGTGTAATCTGGCACTTATGTATTCATCTGGTATGTTAAAGTCTTCTTTGAACATATCAATTGTTTTCATAAATTCCATATGATTATATTCTCCTTCACCACTGAAGGTTGGCCATTCCTCTAATCTTGGAATGTCTTTGTAATTGCAAGCAGTTTCCACATCATTACTTGAAATTGTATGATGTAAATCATTATTCAAGTTAAGATCATTTCTGTCAAGAAATGGTGTGGATTGCCTTGGCAATTCATTTTTTAGTGATATATTATTAATACTTGATTGAATATCTTCTTTCAATTCAAGTCTTGCTTTATCACTTTTTTCCAATTGTTCTTGAAAAAGAGCTGCATTGTGGCCAGTTGAATTTTCCAAGTTTTGAACTTGTATTTTCAATTCTCTTAACTGTCCAGTTATAAAAGAAATTGAATTCTCATCTGGTTGATTGAGTAAGGTAACTTTATGCTCAAGTCTTTCACAAATTTGCGTCAAAGACAAAATATTTGCCTTATTAACATTTTCAAGGCCAATAATGGTCTTTTGTTGGTCTTTAACTTGTACTATCTCATTGCCCAGCTTTTGTTGGAAATGATCAAATGCTTTAAATTTTGCCATAATTTCTTTATTACAAGATTCAAAGTAAGTTACAAGCTTTACAGGGTCTATTTCTTTGGAAAGGATTGGTTCAATCTTTCCTCCTCCTTGTTTTTGAATTCCATCAAAGTTCTTGCCATATTGAACACATTGTCCATGGCTGTCTTTTCCTTCTTTGGAATTCTGTAATTCTGAGGGTAGGGCTTGTTCCACTTGGGCTTTGCCTTTCCCTTTGCCTTTTGCTTGCCCTTCTGGTTGGTCTTTGGGGCTTGCTTGGGCTTGTTTGGCACTTGTTGAGGCGGATTTTTGCTGGTGGATGCTGGAGGAGCTTCCACTTGGCTGTTGTCCTTGCCCTGGGCCAACTTCTTCTTCTGGTCTTCTGATAACATGCTTTGGTTTTTCAACCAAGCTTTTATCTGTTGGACTTGTCCTTTGACAGACATTGGTGTCCAACCCAATAGAAGATCTTCTGTCTTTTCTGGCCCCATGAACTTCTTCACTTGAAGATAAGAGTTCATGGTGCCTATCCAAAGACTTGGAAGGAGTTCCCACTCTTGTTGTTTTGACGCCAGGAACCAGTTTTTCCATTGGGATTGATAAATTTCCACAGTTGCCTGTTGGAAATGGTTCAGGTCTAACAGCAATAGCAGTTATGTCAGCTTCTGGACTCTCAATAAGAGGTTCAAAGGTGCTGGCTAACCTTTGGGAACTGGTGGAAGTTCTGGCATCCTCCATTTGTGCCTCTCCTCTGGGAGGACATTCTTGCCTTTTGGATTTATGGCTGGAATGTCCTGGTCCAGATCCATTTGATTGGATGGAGTAGTTGCTTCCACTTCTAGTAGGAGTCATTTCACGTCAATTTTAATAAAAATTAGAGTAAAAGTGGATTGAATTCACCTGCAGGACCTTAAAGGGCTCTTTGGTTATTAAACCCCTTGGTGCTGGGCTGGTTTGAATTTCAATACTGGACTCTGAGGCTTCAGAGTCTGAAGAACTTTCTCTGATGGAAGACACTAGAGAAAATTTAAAAATATAAGTTATTTTATCAAATAATAAAAATAACTTATAAACTCAACTTATTGAATAAAGTTGTTTTTATGTAATTTATGGCAAATTACGTCAAAAATAAAGAAAAATGTCTAAGATAAAAAGAAAAAAATATTTTTAGTAAAGATTTTTATTTTTAAAGAATTTTTATTTGATTTATTATTTTCTTTAAAGAAATAATAATTATGCAATTAACAAGTTAATTAATCAAAATTATATTATTATTCACTTTATACTAGAATAACTCAAAGAATAAATTTCAAGTCTGTGATGTGAAAAAGCCACTAGTTAGACAAAAGAAATTTATTCCAAGTCACTCAATAGTATATTGTTTCAAACAATATTCTTAAGAAAAAAATAACTTTATTAATATTATAAAGATTATTTATAAGGGATAAGTCCCAAAAAAGCCAATATTAAGACAAATATGGCAATTTTACGTCAAAAAACAGTAAAATAAGGTCTAGAATATGATTTATGTCCCAAAAATTGGTTTAAAATCACGGCCAGGCCCCCAAATGTAAGGTTTGTCTATGAAACTCTTGATAATAGTAACAATATCAAGAGTACTATGACTGTCCTCAGTAGAAAAATATAATATAATGAAATATTATAACCACAAATTTAAATATAATTATTAAAAATAATTATATAAAAAAAATAAATTTAATTATTATTATAATAATATAATAATAAAAAAAAATATAATAATTATAATAAATTATAATTATTCTATTATTGTTATAGTCACTGACAGTTATAACAATAAGAAGTGTAAAGCTCTTAATGAGACAATTACACGTGGAAAATAAGAATATTAACCACTTATAAATAATATAAATATTATTTATAAAAAGAATTAATCACACACTGTGCAGAAATAACTCTTTATAGAATAAAATTCTATATAAAAAAAACTATTACTAGATAAAAAAATATATAGAACTTTTAGAGAAAACTTACTTATAAGATTTATTTAATACAACAAGTTATAAAACAACAGTTATTATATTAAATAATGATTATAAGTTAAAAACACGCCAAAAATCAATAAAATCAAAGATAATACAACTTTTTATACTAAAATTTATGATTAAAGAGTTTTTGAGAGGAATTTGTGGATTTTAAAAGATATTTAAGATGATAATTTTATATAATAAAATTTATTATAGATGATTACAACAATAATCTGAATTCTATGACTTCAATTCTTTAATTTAATAAATAAAGAATAAAAATAACTTAAGAATTACTTTTAATAATAAGATTTTATATTTAATAAAACTTTACCTGTTTAAATTTCTAATATGATTGGATTGATTATGATTGATGGACAAAAACAGTGATGAAAAGACTCTTTTTATGTCTACAGAGCAGCTCTCATGATTCATAATGGATTTAGAGGGCGTGCTCAGGTCAAAACTGAAAAACCATGCTTAAAAATTAAGTTCTTAACTTAAGGCAACTTATTTTTACTTCCAATTTAAAGTTATCAGTGTTATTCTTAACTCCAAGTAACTTTAATCCTCATTTAGTTTAATTATTTTAAGTTTTAATATAAAATAAGTTTATTTATATTAAAGTTCATCACATGAACAACATAAAATCAGAGTTTCAAGCAGAAATCTCTTAAACTGAATTTTTAATTAATTTTTAAAGAAATCATAATTTTCTTTAAGCTTAATTAAAAAAGTAATTTTCCAGGCTAATTACCCAGGAAACCTATTAATAAAAGATACTTAAAATTTAATTTATATATTGATAATATTAAATTCTAAGCTGTGTGAAATTTTCAAGCAAATCCATTAAGATTTGGATTTTTAATGAATTTTTGAAGTTATTACTATTTTTCCACGTAAAATAGCAATACACACAAAACCTTAAGTTTTGATAAGGTTTTGATGATTGAAACCTTAAAGTTTTAAGCTTATTTAAGCTTTTTAAGCTTGATTAAGCTTTGACAGTTCTTAAAACCTTGATTCCAAGCCTGCTTATTGGGATTTACCCTCTTGGCAGCTTGAAATTCCTGTCCAATTTAGGATAAAACCAGTTTAAACCTTAAGGTTGGATCAAAGTCTAATCTTAAAGTTTAAATAAGGTTGAAAATCCTCCAATACAGGTGGACAACCTTAATTGAATCCTTGCAGATCCAAAAAGTTGGGTACCCCAGCTCTATTTGGTCTTTTTCCTTTGTCCCACCTTTTTGCGTGGATTTTGCCCTTTTATTTATTTAAAGCCATACTATGGCCTTAAACCCTTTTAAATTGAGCTCACGCAGGATTTACATTCTGTATGGCAAATCCTTAGCCAATTCAGTAAATATACACCACACCTCAATTTTAACTAAAATTTTGGTAAAGTTGCATAAACCTTATGTAACTTTAAATTTAAGCTTAATTAAGCTTAAATTTAACAATTTTAAAAAAATGTTAAAAAGTTACATTAGTACTGTGAGATTCTTAAATCTTCTAATAACACAAGAAATAAGTGTTTTTGGGTATAACACCCTATGGGTGTACCCTAGGTTATTTTTGGTGTAGAATCCAAAAATGACATAATAATTATAACTTTGTTTATCCAAAAAAAAGTTATACTTATTTTTTATTATTTTTTATTTTAAATTCAACTAAAAAGTCTGTTTAAGACAAATTTAATTGTTTATAAAATCATTTGTGGCCTTATGGGTATGTTAAACATACCTCACAGGCTCACAAACACGCATATGTACAAAAATCTTGTACAGGGCATAGCTTAGCCATATTTAATGATAAAAATACCAAATGAGGTACCATTGACAAGAACACATACAGGAATTCACACTGAACCAATTTTGAGGTTGATATCTCAAAAACTGACAATGTTATGGCTGTTTTAAGGTGAAAATCCCACAGTTAGGCCAATACAGCCTTACCATGGGATAATAGCCCATACGCATGATTATGAGCTGTCAAACAGACAAAGAAGCTTGTTTTTACTTCAATACCTCATAGGTCATTCAATACTGGGGTCCCATACAGGTTCTGTACAGCATTCTACATGTCATACACGTCAGAATCAGGCTGTGTGGTCCCCAGATGAAATTCTTCACCCTGTATTGGTAAAAACTGCCCAGATGTGATTTCAAAGCCACATCTGAGCCCAATACAGGCTATAAAGGATTTTTCAAACCACAAGCCTGTCCTTGAGAGTGAAAAATCCTCACTTCCTCTCTGTGAAAAGGTCTAGCACCCTTTTCACCCCATTTCAGGATAAAAGGAGGCCTTTTCATTTCCAGAAAAGGAATACCCATCCAGCTCTTGAATTCCTACATAGTACAGCTGTTAAAAACAGTTATACTTTTGGAAAATAAACAGGTTATACTTTAAACTTAAGTATTGTAGCTCCTATTATAGTAATTCAACTGGTAAGACTGCACCCAGGGCTTTCAGCAGCGCTCACCACCACTATAAGATCATAGTAAATCCCTTCATATATTAATTTAAATTATTTATTTTTACAAATCAACTCTTTTTAAAATATTTTCACTGTGTCACAGTCATAGTTAAAGTTGTAGATACTATTATACACCTTTTATCATAGACTCAGCCTGACATTAGGTGCATCCATTTCATCATACAGGAAGGCAGTTTCCACATCAAATTGATAAGCTGAATATATCCAATTAGCTATTATTAACAGATGCATTATAGACAATTGATTTTGTGTCACCGCAGCATAAGTGTCATAGTAATTGATCAAGTTTTCTTGGTGTTAAAAGCAAGAAACTAACTGGGGTGTATTAGATTACTATTTGTGTAATTAGTTCAATAAAAATAAGGTGATTTTTTACCTAAACGGTGGATAAAAAATATTCAAATAGTACGACTAAGATACAATAGCACTAAGAACTAGGAAAAATCTGAATGTTGTTGTTTTCTTTGGTCAGTACAAGAAAATTGGAGTAATGAGGAGTGATTACTTCTTTCCCCAAATCAAGCGAGAGTAGTATTTTGAGAGAATAAATGAGAGTGACAATAGAAAAGCAATATGTGATAAAAGGACATAAAAAGTAGGATAAAAACAGTAGTGGAAGGAAAGTAGGAAGGTGACACCAGTCTTTAGAGATTTACAAAAACAATTTTTGATTGGATGATTACTTCTTTCCCCGAATCAACCGAGAGTAGTAATTTGAGAAAATAAATGAGAGTGACAATAGAAAAAAATATATATGATAAAAGGACATAAAAAGTAGGATAAAAACAGTAGTGGAAGGAAAGTAGGAAGGTGAAACCAGTCTTTAGAGATTTACAAAAACAATTTTTGATTGGATAATGATTGTGTTTCCTGATTTTCTTTGATATGCAGCTTTCAATAGAATTTTTGGCATATGTAAGGTTATTATGGTGGTGTGGATGTTGATGTTTGAAAGTGTTTTTCTTAGGATTAATGCATGTTCTTCTGGTATTGATGATGATTTTCAACACCCCCCTTCAATCCCAAAGGCAGAATGCCAAGAGAGTCTAGCTAATGTTAAAGAATAAGTCAACTTCTTGATTTAGGGAGAAAGTAAGCCAACATTAAGTTGGTTGGAGTATAAAGTAGTAAAATTAATGGGCTTCTAAAGAATTCTTTGATGAAGTGCAATTGGATGTAAATGTGTTTCATTTGCTTATGGTTGATATTCAAGTTTCCTTCTACCATTTTGATTCAAAATTCATGCACTTCATGAACTGGAATTGACTCACTACTCTATTGTAGTGAGCATCCTTGACACCATTGGTGGAACCAGGAAAGCTCTGGCATGAGATCGCAGAGAGCCTTTGTGTCAGGTTTTTCTATGAAACTCTTGATAATAGTAACAATATCAAGAGTACTATGACTATCCTAAGTAGAAAAGTATAATATAATAAAATATTATAACCACAAATTTAAATATAATTATTAAAAATAATTATATAAAAATAAATTTAATTATTATTATATAAAATAATAATAAAAAAATATAATAATTATAATAAATTATAGTTATTCTATTATTGTTATAGTCACTGACAATTATAACAATGAGAAGTGTAAAGCTCTTCATGAGACAATTACATGTGGAAAATATAAATATTTAACCACTTATAAATAATATATAAATATTATTTATAAAAAAATTAAAACACACACTGTGCAGAAATAATTATTATAGAAAAATTCTATATAAAAAAGCTAATAATAGATAAAAAAAGATATAGAATTTTTAGAGAAAACTTACTTATAATATAAATTTAATACAAAAAGTCAAATACAACAGTTATTATATTAAATAATTACTATAAGTTAAAAAACGCCAAAAATCCATATTTAAAATGCTAAAACAATTTTTTATGATAAAATATATGATTAAAGAGTTTTTAAGAGGGATTTGGCGATTTAAAAGATAATTTAAAGACAATAATTTTATAAAATAAAATATATTATAGGTGATTACAACAATAATCTAATTTCTATGATTTCAATTCTTTAATTTAAGATTTATAAAGAATAAAATGCTTCAGAAATTTTTTAATAATAAGATTTCATATATAATAAAACTTTTCCTGTTTAAATGTCTAATATAATTGGATTGATAATTGATGATGGACAAAAACAGTGATGAAAATAATCTTTTTATGTCTACAGAGAAGCTCTCATGTTTCATAATGGATATAGAGGGTGTCCTCAGGTCAAAACTGAAAAACCATGCTTAAAAATAATGTTCTTGACTTAGGTAACTTATTTTTAATTCCAATTTAAAGTTACCAGTGTTATTCTTAACTCCAAGTAACTTGAATCATCATTTAAGATAATTATTTTAAGTTTTAATATAAAATAAGATTATTTATATGAGGAATTGGTCTTCTCTCATCTTTGAATCTTCTGAGAAACTTTTGGGAATCAGGTATCTTCTCTGCTACAATCCATTAATCTTCATGTTGTGGATTTCTGGACCTGACCAAGTATTCTCTTTCATTTTTCCCCTAAGTCTTCTTTCTATTAAGAATTTTAGTCCTTTTTTCTCTTCACTTTGATCAAGTGGAGGTACTTCTAAGGGTGTTTCATTTCTCAAAGGAAATAATTCCTTATCACTTTAAGTGTAATGCTTTACCAGACTAACAGGAAAGGTTGGATGTTTGTTTCCCAATTCTCCTGATAGTTCTACTTGTACTGCATTTTTCCCATGAAGGGCTTTAATAATAAATGGTCCTTCAAAGGAATATTTCATTTTCTTTGGACCTTTAAGATTATTAAAGTTCAAGGTTGAAACTAATATTAAGTCCCCTACTTTGAACTCTGGGGTTTTATAGCTTTTTTCCCATTTCTGTTTAGCATATTCAAAGGCATAATTCATGCTTTGATTTTCATGATGCCCTACTTTATCAAGCAATAACTTGAAGCTTGAAGAAGCTGGATTAATATCAACTAAATCTTTCTTCAAAGTATCAACTGGAAGTTTAGGGTTCCATCCTTTTTCTAACATTTCAGGAGTTTTGCCTGTTGAAGCATGGATGGAGGTCTTGTAGGCTAATACCAATGATGGTATAAGAGTACAGAAATCATGGGTAAAGCCATCAGAATATTTAAACTCCAGGCCATAAGCACAAAATCTTTTGATCATATCCTCAAGGGTTTGTATTATTCTTTCTGCTAACCCATCTGTTTGTGGATGGTATGCTGTTGAGAATGATATTTTTGTACCCAAAAGCATATGTAAATTGGTCCATAAGGCTGATGTGAATTTTGGGTCTCTATCACTAATGATATTTTTAAAGAGACCAGTATGAGATATTACTCTGTTCCAAATTAAAAGCGCTGTATCAATAGCTGTCTCATCTTTATGACATGGTAAAAAGATTGGTGTTTTTCTATATCTGTCTGCAATTACAACACATGCACTGTAACCTTAATCACCTTCAGGTGGTAAGGCACTTAAACAATAAATATGAACCACTTCCCATGGGGTACTTGGTTCTTGGATATGAATAATAAAACAAAATCTTTTACCAGTAGCTTTATTGGCTTTCTGATATCTATCACAACTATTACAGTACTCAATGACATCTTTTCTGCAAGATGGCCACCAGGCACATGTCTTGATTTTTTCCATTGTTCTGTCTTCTGACAGATGTCCAGAAGAAATATTATCATGGCATTCTAGCAGTATTGTGTTAATTAACATTCTGCTAAACAGGACCATGACACATGTGTGTTTAGAGCTATGATATAAAATACCATCAAATAAATGGAATCTCCCATTGTCATAAGATGTTTCCCAAATATCATCCAGAAAACTAGCCAAAGCTGCATCTTTGCAATCTTTGTCAAGTAGAGAAGTAAGAATATGACAATTCGTATCCAGCTTGTAGCTTTCTCTAACTTCTTCAAAGAATTCTGGCCCAACATCTGTGATGTTAATTCCTTCAATTGGAATTTGGGGCTCTGAACCTGTGGGAACATAGGCAAGATTGTGAGGTGTATTGGGTAATTCCCATCTACTCAAGCCATCAGCATTCTTGTGAATATTCCCAGCTTTTTGTACTATGGTCATATTGCCCCTATACTCCTGTATAGCAATCTGCCATCTTGACATGTGTCTGTTTGGAGTTTTGATGTTAAGAAGTGACCTTACTGCATTAAAATCAGTAATTATTTCAAAAACACTAACATCAAGATAATATTGAAGTTTTTCCAGAGCCCATACAAGGCAAAGGCACTCCATTTGGCTGGCTCCATACCTGGCCTCAGTAGGTATGATATGTCTTGAAATAAACCAAATTGGACCTCCATAAGGTTTTTCATTGACAATTTGAACTTGATGAAGAGCTGCTCCTAGGCCCTCACCACATGCATCAATATACAGCTTGAATAGAAGTTTCCATTCTGGCATCAGTAATAATGGTGCATTGGTCAAGCCATATCTAATTTTTTCATATGCTTGAATCCTCTCCTATGTCATTTGAAAGACAGTTTGTTGATCGCAAATTCTATACAATGATCTGGCATGGATTGCAAAATCTTTAAGGTGTTGCCTGTAATAACTGGAAAACCCTAAGAAAGAAATTTCTTTTTTGTTCTGGGGCATGTGTTTCAGTAGAACTGCAGCCACTTTGTTTTGATCAACACCAAGGCTCAGTCCTGAGACTACATGTCCTAGAGCAGTCAGCTCATGAAACCCAACATTAAATTTTTTAAGAGATATTTTCATGTTCACTTGAAGAATTTCCTTAAGTACTAATGAAAGTCGCTTTAAATAAAATTTACAGGTTTCTGAACAAATGATAATGTCATCAATAAAAATGATTAACCATCCCTCTGATAATTAATGTGAGAATATGGTGTTCATCATCCTTTGATACTGAGAGGGTTCATTTTTAATACCAAAAGGCATCCTCAAGTATTCATAAATACCACAATGGGCAATACTCCTCAGTAACTTCCTAGCATGATTCGTTAAGACATTCTGATGGAAACCTTTGAGAGAATCCATAGACGTGATGAACTTTGCTTTGGATAATTGAATCAAAGTCTCATGGATTCTAGGAATTGGATACCTATCTGGAATAGTGTAAGTATCCAATGCTCTAAAATCACCATCCATCCTTGATTTATCATTATGCCAAGTAATGATTACAGGAGTTGTGACTTCTACTTCTTCATTGTGTCAAACTGTTCTTAGAACTCCCAGTTTGATAAGTTCATTAATATGATTTTCTAATGCTTCTCTGGCTGTATGGCTATCTGGGTAAGCTGTTCTTCTTAAAAGTGTAGGCTAAGGTCTTTCCACATTAAGCATAATATCCACTTAATGGCCTTTGATAGTCCCAAGTGGTTCATTATCAGAAGCAATGGCTTACCTGTATTGGAATAAAATATCCATCAGTTCTTCCTTCATTCCTAGTGTTAATTCAGGACTAATTTGTGCTTCAATTTACTGATCTGACACAAATTTCTCTTTATTAACATTTTTTACTTGTCTAATGACAGTTATTTCTCTTTTTTCTGCAAGAAAAGCAAATTTTTACCTTTTATTTTCTCCTATAGTGAGATACCTGTCTTTATGATTATTGATATCAATACCATAAATATTTAGATAATCATTTCCAAGTATAAAGTGTTGTGAAGTACTATTATTCATAACAAAAAATTAAACCTTTAATCTGATACTTCCTGTAGGATGAGGGAATATTATTGGTTTCTCAAATATACCCAAGGGGAGCATATTTTGACTGGCACTGCTGAATTTTATACCTGCAATTGGCATTAACTTGTCTTGCCAATTGGTATAAATCTTGTCAAGATAATCCTTTCCAATACAAGTACAAAAAGCACCTGAGTCAAGATGTATCTTGGCCTCTTTGTTGTTTATCACAATATTAATGATTCAAGATGATCCAGCTGTATAATCTTTACCTCTGGCTGGTTTGGCTTTCTGAATTTTGGCATCTTGCACATGTATGAGATCCATACATTCATCACTGTACTGTGGGAGGTGAGCATGTACTTCTGTGACTTCAAAGGAAACACTAATATTTTCTATATTAAGTTCATCTGGTAATTCCTATTCCTCAGAAGTCTCAGAATCACTTTCATTTACAGAGACACCATTGGTTTCTTTTGTGTCATCTTTTTGAATTTCTAGCTCATTGATTCTTGTCTTTTTAGGACAAATATGAGCCAGATGAGATGTACTTCCACACTTGTGACATTTCAAGGGAGCTTCACAATGTGGCTTATCCGGTTTTAGAATTGTTTTCCCACTGGTCTTGTTGTCCATTAGGGGTTCATACCAATTTCTACCAATTTTTGTTCTAATAGTGATGTCCTCTATAGCATTGATATAATCTTCTGTAGAGCAAGGGTCCATACATCTGCTTCTTATAGCATGCCCAAGGTCACCACCACACTTTCTTAATATCCTTTTATTTACCAATGTTTCAGACATATCAGGATGAAGGGCAGTTAATCTGTTCTTCTTTTTAAGAAACCAAGACATGGGCCTGTCCCTCTCAATATCAAAAATGGCTTCTTCAAAAAAATTCTCCATTTTGAATCTCCAGGAATCCTTTTCCCATTTTTAAATAATCTGTTCTTTCCACCAAGGGCAAGAATTTTTACTGTGAACCTTTGAGATATTACCACATACCCAAAAAGGTCACAAGAAACATTTAGAATAATTATACATTCAAAATAATTACCTTAAAGCTACAAAAATGGCATAAATTGGCATAAAACTTGCTTTAACTTCAAAACCAATGAATAAAAATGTGAAATACGTTATACCATTGGATTCCCAATGGTGAAATACACATATAGCATTTTTATGGCATATCTGCAAAATCAATATTTAATGAGTTATAAGTAATAATACCTTATAAAAAACACAAATCCTTAATTATGCCAAAATCCAATGAAACAACATGTGAGATAAATGGTACCATTGGACTCTACATAAAACTCTAAATATAAAACAATTAAGAAGCTAAACTCCAAAGTCAATACTTAAGGAGTTAAGCTGAATATATGCACTTTTTTGGTCAACGCATATATGCAAGGATTTTAGCTAATATCTTTTGAAATATGCCTGATATAGTAATGAACCAAAACTAAAGTCAACACGTAATTACTTTAGGAATACAGATATGAAGTTTATTTCACAAGCTCTAAACAAGGTTAAAACCTGTAAGGGATTATTGATTCAAATCAATAGAGCTGTTGACCACTTTGTTGTGAAAGTGGTTCAAACTTAAAAAAAGTAGAGAGTTGGATTCTAATAGTTCATTTGTGAAAAAGTATGTATTTGTTACTATAATATTCAAGGTATAACCCCTTGAAATCATGGTTTGAAGTTTAAAATATTATATTTTGACAGAAAAGATGAGTTACAAGAAAAATCATCAACAAGAGAGTTTTGACGATGTAATAAAATGCTCTTGGCAGAATAATACGGTTGTGCCAAGCTATGAGAATTAACTCTCTGAATTGCTGTAGCATCTAAAAACTAAAAGTTATTAAAGATCAAAGTTTGAGCTTAATTTGATCATTTATGATCACACACTGTAACCTTAAATCAAGTTTAACAGTCATATGAGTGATAAAATTGGTGAATACTGTTAGTTTATGATTGTAACTAAAAAAAATCCACGAAAATTATAATAATTATTTATTATAATAATTATTTTTATCTTATTTATTTCATTTATAAGGACATTCATAGTACAATAAGTAAAAGATTAGTAATTTTTACTTATTGTTTCATAGTCAAACCTTACATTTGAAGGCCTGGCCATGATATTTACTCTGAAAGACCTTTAAAAACATCCTAATTGGGTTTATCCAATAATAAATTATACTTATAATCATAAAATTATATAATAATTTTATATTTATTGATTTTAAAAGCTATTGAGGCATTTGGAAAGCATTTGTACTGTCTTACACGTGGTTTTTCACATCCTTAGACTTTCAAAAACTTTCTTTGAGTCACTCTAGTAATTAAAAAAAAATTTTTTATATTATAACTCAATTTTATAAAAGAATCATATTCATTTTTATTTTATTCTTTAAAAATAAAAACATGAAAATAATCAAAATATTAAAAACCAATAAAAAGGTTGTCTTATTCATTTTAATTTGATTTCTTTAATTATTTTCACTTTGTAAAAAAGATATAAAAGCAATTTTTACTTCGAAAATTGCCATATCTTACCAAAAATAACACTTTTATATAAAAGACTTATATTTATTTGTCTTTTTTATTTTTAAACACAATCCAACAGAGGAAAACCAAACCACTGTTGAAAGATTGGTGGAAGAAACTTTCCAAAGTTCTCCAACACCAATAATCACTAAGAAAAAGAAAGCCAAGAAATTGGACTTTCCAGGACCCACTATTCAGGACTCTGAAGGTGAGTACCTCATTTATAAATTGCCATAAGCAGAATTCCTGTTCTGAAATCTTCTTATTCCTTATTTTTCTTAAAATATGACTACCAGAAGAGGCTCCTAATACTCCATCAAATCAGATGGAGCTGGACTCAGAGGTAGAATTGATTCCTCAAAAGGGAAAAGGAAGGGCAATATCCCCAGTGGAACAGAATCCACACAAAGAAGTGCCTTATCCCAAAGACAAGTCCCAGAAATGCCCATGATATCTGAACCAGACTTGGAACTAAGTATGAGTGACTCAAAACAGGTACAAATCACATTCAGAGGGCTCAAATAGACCTTTACATGAGCCAGTACAAACAGTACTACATGGTGTACAAGGACAAACATTGGGAAATGTTGCCCCAAATACAACAAGGAGTGATGAACTCCTGGCACATCCTGAAAAGGTTCCTCAAAGAGAAGTAAATAGTGAGATACTCCAATGGATGGAATCCACTATCATCCAAACCTCAAATCAAAAAGATCAAGGAGTACCATGCCAAAAAGAAGGAGGCAACCAAGGAAGAAGCCCCAGTAGCTTCTACCAGCAATCCCCAAGCCAACCCACTTCCCCAAGAAGGGAAGAAGAACAAGAAAAAGAATTGGAGAAAACCATATTCCCCAAGCTACAGGATCCCCAAAATCCAAAAAGATGCCAAGGAAAATGTATTCAACATGGCCAGAACTTTGATGGAGTTCAAAGACAAAGAGGAGCAAAGAATGAGACAACCCCATTTCCAAAAGAAAGAACCTTGTCTCCTGATGTTGTAGATACTTTGACAGAGCTTAAAAATAGTATTTTACCTCTTAAAGACATTAAAAGTAGTTTATTATCTTTCCAAGAAATAAATAGTAGCTTATCATCTTTAACAAAACTTGTTGTACAAAATAAGAAAGAAATTGATAACATAAAATTTATGATTGAAAATAATAACACAAAAGTATTAATTGATAATACTCAGAAATTAATAAAAGGACAATAAGAGTTGTACAAATACATAAGTGATATCAAAGAAAAAACTTCGACAATCAATTATGATGTGGGTATTGATAATCTTACAGAAAAATTAAACAAAATGAGCATTTCTGTAGAAGAATCTGAAGAAAAGACTTCATCACACCAAAAATTACTTTTGGACCATGTGGAAAAGAGTGATGAAGCAAGAATCCATCTGAAAGATGAAATTCAAAGTGAAATAAGGCTTATTACTGAAAAAATGGATAAAATTAATGAGGCTAACTCAAATATGCCAAAGTTATCAACACTATTTTCTCACATAAGAAGCCCTGTTAAACCTAAAGAGGAATTAACAAATCTATTCATAACAGACTTGAGTCACCAAGACAATAACCAAGTCTTAATGAAGGAAGAACCTCAATTAAAAGAATGGCCACAATTCACAGGAGAAGGTGAATATGACCACATGTCATTTATCAAAACAATTGAAATGCTACAAGAATACTATGCCATACCAGGTGAATTAATCACTGCAAGATTACATTCATTATTTGAAAAATCTGCAAAAAGATGGTATTATGGCATAAGGCAAACAAATGGCAAAAATACCTGGTCTTGGTGGAAACAAGAAATAATCACCAAGTGGGCTAATGATGCCTGGAGGTACAAAATAGAAAATGCATTTGAAAATTCTTACTTTAACCCATACAAAGACAAACCTTTAACTTTGTTCTTAAAACAAGTTGAAAGAATCAATGCATTGTACCCAGAAATGTCACAGAAAATGGTGCACATGAAAATACTTAAAAAATGTGGAGAAGAGCTAGAACATGCCCTAAGAAGCAGGTGTATAGAGCCATGCTCCACAGAGGAGTATATCAATGCACTAGAAGACATAGTGACAAGAACAAAAATTGGCAGAACTTGGAAGAAATTGGACATTAAAAGTCCAAATAAACCATTTATCAAAAAAGATAACTCAAAAGAATCTTTCAATCCCAATACATCCAACAGTAATGATCAACAAAAATGCCATAAATGTGGAGGTATTGGACATTTAGCCAATAATTGCCTCAAAAAGGCAAAGATTAATGAAATTGTGGAAACAGAAAGCCACAATGACAAAGAGGAGGAATCTGACTCTGAAAAAGAAACAGAAGAGTCAGAAAGTTCTGAAAGTGATGAAATTAATATAATTAATGCACAAATTAATAATATTGATATAATTTATGAAGTACTGGATGTTAACTCAAACTTACCACAAGTTGGAACATCTGACACAAACCTGACAAATATGCAAGATGCCAAAATGTACAGAACCAAACCTGCAAAAGGAATGGGATATACAGCTGGAAAATCAAGTATAAGTATTGTTATGGTTGATAACCAAGAAGGAAAAGTGAACTTAGATACAGGAGAATATTGCACCTGTGTGGGTAAAAGTTATTTAAAAACCATTGGCCCGGACTGGCAAGAAGAACTTATTCCAATACAAGGTGTCAAATTTGGTAGTGCAAGTGAGAGCATGAAGCCCCTTGGAATAATTGACTTAACACTAATTTTTAATCACCCTTCACAATGTGTCAGAATTAAAGTAGAGTTTGTAGTAATGGACAACTGTACTAGTAATCACTTCATACTTGAAAATGACTACTTATCAATTTATGGTATAGATATCTCTAACCCAAAAGACAGATATTTTACCATAGGAGATAAAAAAAGACAAAAGTCTGGCTTCTTAAAGAACAAAAACAAATGACAGTTCTTAATAATGAAGAGAAAAGTCCAGAAAAGGAGCTTTTTATATTGAACAACTCAAAGAGGTAGAATTCAATTAAGAATTAACAGAAAAAATGAAAGAAAAATTGATGGACCTCTTATTTAAGTACAAAAATGCCTTTGCAACTGACAAGGAGCCACTAGGTGCCATAATTGGGCATGAGGTGGATATAATTCATAATGTGG
The DNA here is from genome assembly GCA_023105745.1 of Austropuccinia psidii. Taxonomy (NCBI): domain Eukaryota; kingdom Fungi; phylum Basidiomycota; class Pucciniomycetes; order Pucciniales; family Sphaerophragmiaceae; genus Austropuccinia; species Austropuccinia psidii. The sequence goes on along the minus strand of JALGQZ010000001.1, from coordinate 80,081,509 downwards.
AAAAGTCTTACACACCTTTACTAAGGATACCAGCTTACCCAGCTAGTCCAAGGGCTAGAGAAGCCTTGGAGGTACACATTAAAGAATTAATGGACCTTGGAGTATTAAGAAAGGTAGGACATAATGAACAGGTAGAGGTCACTACACCTGTAATTATAACTTCGCATAATCAAAAATCAAGAATGGTAGGGGACTTCAGAGCCCTGAACACCTATACCATTCCAGACAGATACCCAATACCCAGAATCCATGAGACATTGCCACAATTGTCAAAAGCTGAATTCATTACAGCCATGGATGCCTTAAAGGGTTTTCATCAAAATGGCTTCAAAAAAAATTCCAAGAAACTACTAAGGATAATATTCCACTGTGGAATTTTTGAATACTTAAGAATGCCATTTGGCATAAAAAATGCACCTTCCCATTATCAAAGGATGATGAACACCATATTTCCTGAAGAATTATCAGAAGCATGGTTAATCATCTATATTGATGATATCATAGTTTGCTCAGAAACTTGGGAAAATCACTTTACAAGACTAGAAAGGGTGCTACAAAAAATAGTCCAAGTGAATATGAAAATTTCCTTGAAAAAGTGTCATTTTGCATATAGTGAACTAAAAGCACTAGGACATGTTGTATCTGGACTTAGTCTAGGCATAGACAAGAATAAAGTAGAAGCAGTACTACTTAAGCCAATGTCTCAAACCAAATAAAGAAATGAAATCATTTCTAGGATTTGCTGGTTACTATAGACAGCATATAAAGGACTTTGCAAAAATTGCTCAATCCTTGTATAAGCTATGTGACCAACAAACAGTCTATGAAATGACAGAAGAAAGAGTCAAGGCATATGAAGAATTGACAAATTCCTTAACAAATTTCCCATTCCTTATAATTCCAGATTGGAAACTACCCTTAAAACTGTACATTGATGCTTGTGAAGAAGGACTAGGTGCTGCACTACACCAGACACAAATCATCAATGATAAACCAGTAGAAGTACCAATTTATTTTATTTCAAGACCAATAAAGCCAACAGAAGCAAGATATGGAGCAAGCCAAATGGAATGCCTCTTCTTAGTGTGGGTTTTAGAAAAATTACATTATTACTTGGATGGAACAGTATTTGATGTGATTACAGACTGTAATGCTGTAAAATGGCTATTAAATATGAAAACTCCAAATAGGCATATGCTGAGATGGCAAATTGCTATCCAAGAATACAGGGGAAATATGACTATTGTTCATAAATCTGGCAATATTCATAAAAATGCACGTGGTCTTAGCAGATGGGCTCTAGCAAATACCCCTGACAATCCAACATGGGTACCACAGGAAGAGCACCACATAGAAGGAATATGTGTTACAGACATTGGCACAGAATTCTTTAACCAAGTTAAAGAAAGCTATAAGATAGACAGGAATTGCCATATCTTAAGCCAACTTCTAATGAAAGACTGCAAAGAACCATCACTTTCATCAAAATTAGATGAAACATGGAAAAAGGCATATGATGAAGGAATATTTCACCTCCTTGATGGAATCCTTTACCATAGAACAAAACACACATGTGTTATGGCCTTAACAGATAGAACCCTGATAAACACTGTTTTACATGAGTGTCATGATAGTGTTGGAGCTGGACATCTTTCAGAAGACAGAACACTAGAAAGAGTGAAAACCTGCGCTTGGTGGCCAAATTGGAAGAAAGATGTTTCAGAATACTGCCAAACCTGTGACAGATGTCCAAAAGCTAACAGACCACAGGAAAGAAATTTGGAATGATGATCCAAATACAAGAACCAAAGTCAACTTGGGAAATAGCTCATATGGACTGGGTAACAGCATTACCTCCAGGAGGAGACAGAAGCTATAATGCATGCCTAGTATGAGTTGACAAGTATAGCAAAACTCCCATGTTCCTAACATGTCACAAAGATGACACATCTATGGACACATCCATAATGATATGGAATAAAGGTATTAGCCATACAGGCTTATTCCAGAATATTATAAGTGACAGAGACCCAACGTTCACTTCAGCATTATGGACAAATCTCCATAACTTGTTTGGAACAAAATTATCATTCTCAACAGCTTACCATTCTCAAACTGATGGTTTAGCAGTGTGAACCTTTTAGATAAGATCACATACCAAAAAAAGGTCACAAGAAATATTTAAAATAATTATACATGCAAAATAATTACCTTAAAGCTACAAAAATACCATAAATTGGCATAAGACTTGATTTAACTTAAAAACCAATGCATAAACATGTGAAATAAATTATCCCATTGGATTCCCCATGGTAAGATACACATATATCATTTTTATGGCATATCTGTAAAGTCAATATTTAATAAGTTATAAGTAATAATACCTTATAAAAAACACAAATCCCTATTTATTACAAAGACCAATGAAATACCATGTGAAATAAATGGTACCATTGGACTCTCCAGAAAACTTCACTTATAAAACAATTAAGAAGCTAAGCTCCAAAGTCAATACTTAAAGAATTAACCTGAATATATGCACTTTTTTGGTCAATGCATATATTCAAGGATTTTAGCCAAAATCCTTTGAAATATGCATGATAGAGTGATGAACCAAAAAGAAATTCATCACATAATTACTTTTGGAATACAGAAATGAAGTTTATTTCATAATTTATAAACAAGGTTAAAACCTGTAAGGGATTATTGATTAAAATCAACAGAGCTGTTGACCACTTTGTTGTGAAAGTGGTCCAAACTTAGAAAAAGTAGACAGTTGGATTCTACTAGTTCATTTGTGAAGAATGATGTATTTGTTATTATAATATTCAAGGTATAACCCCTTGAAATCATGGTTTGAAGTTTAAAATATTAAATTTCAACAGAAAAGATGAGTTACAAGAAAAATCATCAAAAATAGAGTTTTGATGATGTAATGAAATTCTCTTGCAAGAATAATAAGGTTATGCCAAGCTATTAGAATTCACTCTCTGAATTGCTGTAGCATGCAAATATTTCAATTTATTAATGATCAAAGGTTGAACGTAATTTGATCATTTGTTATCACTCACTGTAACCTTAAATTGAGTTTAACAGTCATATGAGTGATAAAATTAGTGAATACTGTTAGTTTATGATTGAAAATAATAAAATCCACGAACTTTGGGGTTCTTCCAAGCCTTTGACGTCATCAAACCTAGAGTTATAGTGATAACTCTAAATAATGGCGTAATAATGATGTAATATGGTTTGATCATGATGTAATCATCACCAAACCTTAAAGTATTGATCAATTCCAGTGGATATGATCAGTACACGTCTACTACAAGCCTGTTGGACTCTAGGAGGGAGGTATTTACTATGAATAGAGCTATTTTTATTCTGTTTTCCCCTCAGACGCATCAAAAACATTAAATCAATAAAATTAAAAAGGTGATATCTTTATTCCTTATATATAAAGCTTTTATATTATTAAAGACCAAAGATAATCTTATTATAATCATCAATTTTGACGTGATTAAATCATTTATTTAATTGTTTTTGTTAAAAATCTCTCTAAAATCTCATTTCCACATAAAAATCTAGAATATTTGTAATTTTCTCTATTTTTTATTGTAAATACAACTTGGATAAGTTGTATTTACATTTTTTTGGCGTAAAATGTCTCAAAATTATTATATTAAGTATTAAAAGTAGGTTATTTTGTCTTATTATAATAATTTTCTCTTTATTATTACTTTAATAATTCTTTAATTAATATAAATAGTACTTATATTAATTTATAGCTTTAATATTGGTAATATTATTGTTAGTAATTGTTTTTTATTAATAAAAAACAATTTTTTCCGCCTTTGTTGTTTTTTTGTAACAATAATAAAGTGCCATTGAATATATTAATTATTTTATATTAATATATTTATTTTATTATATTATATGTTATAATATAAATAATTTTATCATACTTATTTAATAATGTAATTATTTTTACGCCATAATTATAATAATTATTCATTATTATAGTTATTTTTATCTTATTTATTACATTTATAAGGAAATTAATAGTACAATAAGTAAAATATTAGTAATTTTTACTTATTGTTCCATAGTCAAACCTTACACTCATACAGACATTAAGACTAAACTTGAAAAGAGTTATTTGGTTAATTTGTTATTTTTTATTCATTTTTCAACCATAATACACTAATAGAAGACTAGAAAGAACCAAAATAATATATATATATATATATATATTCTTTTATGTTTCAATATATAAAAAGACCCTGGTGGATGCTATTATGATGCTTGCCTGGCTACAACACACACAATCAATAGCTTTTGTTGGAGAAAAAATTATCTCAAAGAAACAAAACAATACTAAGGTATATATATATATAATTATTAATATAATTCAATATATATATATATATATATATATCTATAGCTTACAATTGAATAAGTGATCAATGTCAAAATATTCTTGTGGGAAGTCATGACAAACTTTGGCCAAATAAGAAGCTATACTATTTTGTAAAAAGAATTATATATCAATACAATAAAAAAATTTACTCTTCAAACTGGTGGTACCAGTGAAGAATTCACATTACACCGGAGAGAATTAGGTTGATTTCCACATCAATGGAAGAAGGTGCAGGACCGTGATGAAAGAAGATTTTCATTTTAACATGTAAATTGGTCATAGCCACATCAAAATGTTGGAAAACTAAGCCAAAATCTAATTTTAAGCAACGTTTGGAAATCCCAATGGTATTGGAGTGAATAGGACTGGAAATAGGAGTAACAGAAGAGACTGGTGACTGGAGTAGCACGGGTGATGAAATACTACGGCATAAGATGGGATAATGAGGAGAACGTATACAGGATGGTGAATGAACAGGAGGATTGACTAGTTTATGGGATATAGAAAATAAATTGAAATAGGGCTCTTCTCTACCAGGTAAGATAAAGTGATAATTTAAGCTACAAAGAATAATCCTCCCCAATTTGCGGCCACCAAGATTTGGCTTTATCTCTAAGGAAAATGACATCAATAGACAAATCCCAAATTAAAAAAATTAAAATAATAATAATAATAAGATATAATATAAAAATAGAATAAAAAATGATAAGATTTAAATTTACTAGATTAACAAAATAAACTCATCAGGAGTGAGGTCAGAAAAAAGGAATAGCACAAAGAAGTTAGACGTTATATTTATAAAAAAAGAAGAAGAATAAAAATAGACTCACTGATTCAAAACCAAATGGAGGAACGGTGCGAAGGATAAAAAAGAAGAATCTAGTAAAAAATGGCTAGCTAGAACATTGCATTAAACAAAATTAACAATAAGAATGGGCTTCAGAAGAGAAGAGTAAAAACGTCAGCAAAATGATAACAGTAAAGTAATATAAAAAAGAAGCAAACTTTCTTGCTAAAATAGAAGAAAATTTGAAATTACAATTTACTTAACCCCACAACCCCGCATTATTGTGACATAAAAAACTAGGGATATGATTGTTGGCAAGAGCAGCCATTCCTATAAAATAATAAAAAAAAAAGTGAGTTAGTATCAATAACAAAAAACCAGACTAACTACAATGTAAATTACTGAAAAGTATTAGACTTTTAATTACGCCACAAATACCATATTAGCGGTTAAAGTGGGAAGTTATAATAAAATAGAGTGAATTTCACATAAAATAAAATTAAATTAAAAAAATTGTATTAAAAAAAGGGATAATTGAAATTTCAAAATATCTTAGTCTGGAAGACAAGCAAAATTTATATATTTTTTCTATTAATTGAAGTAATATTTATATAAATAAATGATAAATAAAGCTATAAAAATTGATTGCTGTCATCTTAAAAGTTAATAAATGCGTAAGCTTCAAATTTGAAGTGTTTTCAGAATGCCCAGCACCCACACAAATTTGTTTTACTTTATTTTTTCAGTTTTCCCTTTTAATTAAAATTAGTTCAAATTACAAAAAATATATTATAATATAAATGAATATTTAATATTAATATTCAACTAATTAGATCTGATTCAACACATGACTTATATATATTTCATTGGATTAAATGCCTTTTAAAAAAAATGAATTATAATACTTAATTCCAATTAAGTAATTTAAATTCAACGAACTTTACTAAAAAAATACATTCAAACAAATAAATAAAAATAAAAGAAAAAATTAGAATAAATTTGAGCTTAATTAAATTGAACAATACGTATTCAAATAAGACTATCAAAGGAATATGTAGAAAATAAATCCAAAAATTCAATTAAATAAAACAAAGTTTTTAATTAAATACTTATACACATTCATATATACATAGAATATCTGCATATATACAGATTTATTTTCAAAAAATAAAAAATACTAAAAAAAAGAAAAGAAAATAGAAAAAATAGAAATAATGAAGGAATCTTAAATGAAATATATAAAATTAATGAATAGTGTATTGGAAATTTTTTCAATGGGAAAAGGGACTATGCCCTTACCCAATATAATAATTTTGAATTTTAGTTAAGCTATTTTGTCTTGCTTGGGTTTCTAGTGTTCTTATTTCTGTTATCACATATTTTATCTTATTATCTATGAAATTTAGTTTCATTTCAATTCATTTTTTCTCTTATTAAGTAGATAAAAGAATATATATATATATATCAAAAAAAATATAAAAAAATAAAAAAATAAAATAAATAAAAAAAATAAAAAAAATAAAAAAAATAAAAAAAATAAAAAAAATAAAAAAAATAAAAAAAATAAAAAAAATAAAAAAAATAAAAAAACGAGTAGTAGTGATGATTTTTTAAATGGAGAGGGGATATCCCCTTGGCCATACAATTGTTTTAAAATTTCATTTTTTTTCTTTAGTCTTGGGTAGTTTTATTTTAATTTTCATTGTAAAATGATTTATCTTTTACTTTATCACCTTACTGGAAGAAGAAGTGGTCCCAAGTATGACCTTAAAATACATCAGCAATGGTCCTAGACAAGACCTTAAACTATTCAAATAAGCTTTTATAGCCATTCAAGAATTGGTCCTGAATAAGACCTTAAACTGCCTTATTATCCATAAAATGAACTATTTCCTTATTATCATTAATTTTTAATATCAAAAATCTTACCAAAAGCTCAATAAATGGTCCTTGGCATGACCTTAAACTGTCTAAATCAACTTTTGACATTCTTTTATTAAGAATTATATAAAACACCTCAACAACTCAGGAGAGGGTCCTTGACATTACCTTAAACTGTACCAATCACATTTATTATATTGTCCAAAAAAGACTCAAGGAATGGTCCTTGAGAAGACCTTAAACTCTCCACTTCATATTCTCTCATATATATTCATAAACAAAACAAAATCTGAAGGATTGGTCCTAAACAAGACCTTAAACTGGACTAAAAAACATTTCCAAAAATATTTCACCAAAACCAATCAGAACTCAAGAGATGATCCTGAGCATAACATAAAACTGCATCATATTTGAATAATTTTTGTTTTATTGCAGTTTGTTGTTGAAAAAGGATTTCTCATAAAGAAAGCAAATTTTATTCCACCAAGTTAGAAGTAAACTATAAAATGGAGAGGGGAATACCCTCTTAAGCCAACTTGAGTGAAGACATTTTTTAAAAAAAGAAAATAAAACAAAAAATAAAGGACACACAAAGTAGGTAAAATAATCCAACGAAAATAATGATAATATGAAAAGAAGAAGAAAATACAACAAATTGCTTAATGAGAAGTCATCCATAACCAGTATAAATAATTGCAACCACAATAAAAGAAATCGATTCACTGAAAAGGGGTCTTTTTTTCACTCAAGGAAAAAAGGATAAATGAAGTACTAAAGATATTCTATTGGTAATCTGAATCAATACATGGTGCACCAACTCTTCATTGCTAATAAGGAAGCTCTAAATTAATTAATACACTTCCTGATAAGTCTAAACAGGGGGAACAGTACCTTAAGTGTCATGGAAAATGCTGGGGACAGCATTAAATGGAGAGGGAATGTGGTATTCCTAGACCATTTTGGCTTAATGGAAAAAAAATTTAATTTTTTTGGCTTTGAAAAACTGTTGATTTAAGTTAAGGAACTATCTTTTCTAAGCTAAGGGTATAAAGCTTAATTTAATAAAAATTCTAAGCTAAAATAACTTCTCAGTGGAAAAATAAACTGCTACTTATACTGTGAAACCCCACTGTACCATCCAACACTAAAAGTGAAGGATTGGGTTACCCAAAATAACACCAATTTTTAATTTCTTTGTATTTATTTTAATTTTCAATTTTTTTCCTAATTTCAAGTGTGTAGTAAAATATGACTAAATCACAAACAATCTGAGTTATAATGATTATGCATAAAATAATATTTTATTTCAGAGCTATAGTTTCATAGGGGTCATGGTATAAGGAAATCTTAATTTAAATCACTTGAAGGAATTTTGGTTATTAATTAGCTCAACTGGATTTTAATATATGAAAGAAAAAGGGAGAGATTGTATCAAGACTTTATTATAGTTGGCTCAAGTTAAAAAATGAATTGATTTAAATTAAATTGCAAATATGGTATGGGTGAGCTTAAGTAGTAAGATTTCATTAATAAGGAAGAGTAGTGTTATCATTATATCATATGAATACACAAAGTGTATATTCATAGTAGGGATATAGAAGAAATAAAAATTAATTATTCAAAATGAAAGAAAAAAATTATATACATATTCAAAATGCAGATTACATAATCAGGAAGGAGATAAAATCAATATAAGTAATCAATTTAGTCTTGCTGAGTAATCAATTGAATGGATTAGTCATCAACTGAATTGCTTAGTAATCATCAGGAGATAAGGGATCCAGAAACTGAATTGAATCAAGATCACCTCACATCAAATTTGATCAATCACCATGGAAACAAATTAAAGTTTCCCCACAAAATTAAGCACTAAATTAAATTCAAGTTCACATGATCAAACACCAACAAAACCTATTTCATAATACAAGTAACATGACAAAAACCCCAAATTTGAGACTTTGAAAAACCCTAAATCCCCTTTTTTGACACTCCCAGGAGGCCCAAAAACCATAAATAGAGGTCCTATCTCCACCAAGTTCTTTTTTTCTCATGGCCCAGACAGAGGCTCATCACAAAACCATAACTTCTTAATACTTTCTTCTGAGGGAAATCCCCTCCATCCATCCACATTATCCTAAAATTATGCTCAGTAGAATTGTCTAGAGTCTTGAAAAATAATAGTAATTCACAGTTGGTCTCAATTATTTTATAAGATCCATCCTATTGAAAGGCTCTTTACTCAGTAGCCAACCTAAGTAGGAAATTGAACCATGGTAGTGTCTTTTATTGAAAGTTATCATTAAAAAATTATCAAACCCTTAAACAAATTATAGTCTTGTTTATTATGAGTTGTCATAGTATCAAAAGTGTTGTAATCAAAATTGGAAATTGCTCAAGGTGTTACCATTCTGAGTAAAGGAACTAAACATCTTTTGGCTAGCTTTATATCACTATTTAGTTGTGTTAAGGCTTAATAAACCATTGTTTCCATATTAAACAAAGTCTGATAGAGTCTGTGAAGTATACATTTCTGACCCAGCCACCATCAAATAAATTAAATTTATTGTGGAGCTCAAGTCAAGATAATTCAGAAGTATTAGGAAGGGAATTGTAGATTATTTTAGGCCACAAGCAGAGCAAGGGTTAAAATCTTGAACAGAAATTCAAAACTGTTTTCTTGTAATTTCCCCTTCCAGGTGCTGCCTCATTTTATCACACACAAAAGGAATTCCCACACCGTTCTTCTTAGTTACCCATGTCAAACCATATCATCAAACAGATGTTGACATAATTTTTAACAGGACAAAGATTCTCACCCATGAGAAACTGGTAGAAGAAGATGATTCACCTGGACCAGTGAAGAAACTAATCTAAGCCAGGAAAATAAGAATCAATGGGAAAGATAACAGACAATACCTGGCTAGATTTAAGAGTCAACCAGAATACAAATATAAATTTCCATCTCAGAATGACATACCAGATGGACACATTTATCTCAGAAGATTCAAAGCCTCTAGCAGTACACAAAAGTCTCATCAGTTATGAGCCTCGTTTGGAGGGAGGGTATGTCAGCCTCTAGCTCCAAACAGAGCACTAGCATGGCATCCAACGTACCATAAGTAACAGTACCAAGAATATTGTAAAAATATAGCCAAAAAAGGTAAAATATGAAGAGAAAGAGTCCTCAAATATAAATATACAAACCTCACCCAAATAGGATAAGAAAGGACAATGATATCCCCTGTCAAAGATAAGACCAAATGAGCAACAACCCTTTATTTCACCCCTCACCTAGCTTATGCATATTTAATGCAAACCTCACCAAAATGGTATTTTTCTTGAACCTCAAAGGGAGAGCCATCCAAACATATCATACCTTCCTCTGTTTCACTTCTACATCAGGAGATACCATTATACCACCTTTTTCACCAAGAACCCCCCAAAGGTCTCAGAGGGCTTGTATAACCAAATTGAAGATCTTGGTGATATCATTAATTTAAGATACCTTACACCCCTCTACCTCAAAAATTGAGAGAGGGATCTTGGTTCAAAGCTTTACTACTCCACCTAAAGGATTTCTGAAAATAGAAATATAAAGAAGCCCCTGTATCTTTGGCTTATATACATACATCTTTACTGTGTTGTATACCAAACCTTAGGGCTCATAGGTTCCTACAGTCCTGTATAATTTCAACACATAATTCTTCTCAATTAGAAAATATATCTGTCTTGTAAGTTTCTGAAGCCACATACTGATGTACAAAAATATATCAAGAAACTTAAAACCCTTATAGCTTCTGCTATTTTCAATAAAGTTAATCATGAAGCATATCAAACTGCAGATCTCATTACAACTTACATTCTGCTCATGTGGATTCTTGATATCTCAAAACCTGACTGAGATATCCAGATTGGAAGGTTTTTGGCCAAAACTGGTCTGTACTAAACCTGTACCAACAAGTACTGGATTCATACCTAAAATAATAATAACAGAAAGCTTAAATCCTTTTCAAAATGGTTAATACTAGTCATTTAAGAACCAGGGAGATGTTATACCAGTGCTCATATCGCCTGTGAAATTTCTTTCACCCTCTATTGATGCAGAATTATTATTTGTGGTCCCAAAACCACAATTCTGGCTATACTGGCGTCGGAATTGATGGTATAGACCCTTAATCAAGCAACCATACCAACGTTTTGCACCCTACAGACATTTTAAAAGCTTATATGCCCATCAAAGCTCCCAGAATAGATAGAAGAAGGTCTTTCCTCACTTCAAAAGACCCATCTTATCTTATTATTAGTATTCCTATGTTACAAAACTGTTATTAACGAGTAGTGTTGTTAGAATTATTAGATATAATTGAAATAAAATTACTGTAGTAGCTCTTTACAGTCTGATATGTTAGATTATTGCAAAAGAGGTCCCAATATGCTCATCACCACTTTTACCATGTAAACACTAGCACCTTTTTATTTTAAAATTAATTAATTTTGATGTGTCACAGTCTTAGTACCAGCTTGTATTTGATATTTGTTAGCTTCTATATAGACTCACCCTGAAAACATGTGGTGTGAATTGAATGAAGGTTCTGAGGATTTTGAGATTTTCCTACAGAAAATACTAACAACTTAATTTAAGCTTATTTAGGTTTGACCTGCAGAATTTTCATTCAGAGGTTACCCCACCTGATGTTTTATGAGGAATGCAATGTTAAAATCACTTTCATATTTTCATTCATTGGAAAAAATTTAAAATAATTTTTATTTAATTTTTTTCCAGAAATATTTTAATTTCAATATTTTTGGTGAAAATGTATTTTTACTTAATTCTTTCAAGTAAAAATGTATTGTCACATTTTTAATTTTAATTTTTAAATAAATTCTATATTCTTACTTTCTTTTATTTTATGTATCATAAAAATAAGCTTATTGTTTGTAATTATAACTTAATTTTGTTATTTATGGTCTGTTGGGTATGTGAAAATATGTATAAGTCTCACAAATGATTACTTTCCAAGAGCCTTCAAGCAGGAACTTAATTATGCAAAGAAGGATTAATGGGAAGCTTCAATGAAGAAGTAACTTGCATAAATTCATTTATTTCAGTTATGGAATGTGATCCACTTAAATACATAATAAAAAGAGTAAGAATGACTTGGGTATTCAGGACAAAGTGCAATCATTTGAATGAAATAGTTGAGCCCAAAGCCGTCTCTGTGCACAAGGATTCACTCAAAGACCTGGCTCAGACTTTGGAAAATCTTATGCCCTTACAGGAAGAATGAACCCTATTTGGGCCTTGATTGTGTTTGTAGCTTCAAGAATCCTTTCATTTTAGCAAGTCAATATTAAGAGTGCATTTCTCAATGCATCTCTTAACAAAACTATATATTTATCAATTCCTCAAGGTCTCCATCTTGCTAAAAAAAACAGCTCTCTCCATCTCAACACAGCCATCTATGGCTTTAAGCAAGGTCCTTTGGTTGGGTAGGTAAGGCTCAGTGAGTGTCTTGTTAAAGCCAGATTCTCTGTTTTTTTGTGTGATCCTTGCATCTTTGTCAGACAAAGACCTTTTCAAATCTAGCTATATGTTAATTATGAAAAAATTGCAATTTTTGGATCTGAAGTTTGCTCATTCAAGAAATTGATGAAGAATTTGAAATCAAGGATATTGGTGTAGCCAATCTAATGCTTGGGGTAAAAATATCTCATTTTGACAATTTCATCTTCCTTGACCAGAAGAGTTTTTTGGAGTCTCTATTAGAGACATATGGTATAATGAAAAGCAAGCCAGTTTTCACTCCTTTTCCTCCTCAAGAACTCATGGGACCTGCCCCAGAAGAATACTCTGTGAAGTTCAAAATTTTAAACATAGGTTATCAAAGTGCAATTGGAATAATCAACTATCTCAGCACTTAGACCAGACTAAACCAGTCTTATGCGGCTAGCTCTCTCTCAAAATTAAGCAAAAAACCCGGTATCCATCACTGGAACAACTTTCTCCTTTTTATGAAATATCTTTATGGAACTCAAAGCATGTGTCTAGTCTATTAACGAGGAACAAGACAGGGAATAAGGGGATACAGAAATGCTTATTGGGGAAATTCCCAGGAAACCCGCCATTCTGTAACTGGCCTTCTTGTGATCTTGGAAGGAATTTTAGCTATCTGGGAAACCAGAAAACAGCCAACATTCTCCATATTGAATTCTGAAGCTGAGTACAAGTGTGAGACTGGGAGGTATGTATAACATACCCAAAAGGCCACAAATGACTTTATATACAGTTGAGTTAGTCTACAATAGACTTTTCAATTGAATAGAAAATAAAAAATAATAATAAAAAATATAACTTTTTTTTGGATAAACAAAGTTATAAATATTATGTTATTTTTGGATTATACACCAAGAATGACCTAGGGTACACCCATAGGGTGTTATACCCAAAAAGGCTTATTTCTTATGTTATTGGAAGATTTAAGAATCTCACAGTACTAATTTAACATCTTTAACATTTCTTTAAAACTGTTAAATTTAAGCTTAAATAGGCTTAAATTTAAGGTTGCATAAGGTTTATGAAAACTTACCAAAATTGTAGTTAAAATGGAGGTGTTGTGTATATTTACTGAATTGGCTAAGGATCTGCCATTCAAAATTTAAATCCTATGTGAGCTCAATTTAAAAGGGTTTAAGGCCATAGTATGGCTTGAAATAAATAAAAGGGCAAAATCCACACAAAAAGGTGGAACAAAGGCAAAAGACCAAACAGAGCTGGGGTACCCAAGTTTTTGGATCTGCAATGATTGAATTAAGGCTTTCCACCTGTATTGGAGGATTTTTAACCTTATTTAAACTTTAAGATTAGACTTTGATCCAACCTTAAAGTTTAAACTGCTTTTAACCCAATTTGGACAGGAAATTCAAGCTGCCAAAGGGTAAATCCCAATATGCAGGCTTGAAATTAAATCTTTGAGATGTTTCAAAGCTTATATAATCTTAAAGATTTAAGTTTACAAGCATTAAAACCTTATCAAAAGTTAAGCTTTAGTGTGTATTGCTATTCTACGTGGAAAAATAGCAATAACTTCAAAAATTCATCAAAAATTAGATTCTTAATGGATTTGCTTGAAGGATTCACACAGCTTACAATTTAAAATTATCTATAAATAGATCAAATTTTAAGTATCTTTTATAAACGGATTTCCTGGGTGATTAGCCTGGAAATTTACTCTTTTAATTATGCTTACAGAAAACTAACATTTCTTTGAAAATTAATTAAAAATTGAGTTTAAGATATTTCTGCTTAAAACTCTATTTTTAAGCTGTTCATGTGATGAAATTAAATATAAATAAACTTATTTTATGTTAAAGCTGAAAATAATTATTTTCAATGAGGATCAAAGTTACTTGGAGTTAAGAATAACACTGGTAACTTTAAAATAGAATTAAAAATAAGTTACCTAAGTCAAGAACATTATTTTTAAGCATGGTTTTTCAGTTTTGACCTGAGAACGCCCTCTATATCCATTATGAATCATGAGAGCTGGTTTGTAGACATAAAAAGATTCTTTTCATCATTGTTTTTGTCCATCATCAAGTATCAATCCAATTATATTAGACATTTAAACAGGTAAAGTTTTATTATATATGAAATCATAAATTACATTAAAACAGCTTTATTCAATAAGTTGAGCTTATCAGTTATTTTTATTGTTTGATAAAATAACTTATAATATTTTGTTTCTCTAGTGTAATCCATCAGAGAAAGCTCTTCAGACTCTAGAGCCTCAGAGTCTAGTATTCAAATTCAAACTAGCCCAGAACAAAGGGGTTTAATTACCAAACAACCCTTTAAAGGTCCAGAAGGTGAATTCAATCCATTTCTTAGTCTTCATTGCTTTACATTGATGTTAAATGACACCTACTAGAAGTGGAAGTAACTACTCCATCCAATCAAATGGATCTGGACCAGGAAATTAAAGTCATAATGTCAGCCTGTGACTCAAAACCAGAGCACAAGCATGACAGCCAAAATACCATAAACAAAGGGTATAGCCAAGATACCACCAAAACATGGAGCTGAGCCAAATCAGCTCAAAAGGTATCAAAAGAAAGGGGAAACTCACCTCTTCCTGAAAATATAAGTCCCATCACCATAGGACTAAGAATAACAAAGTTATTCCTGCTCAAAGTTATTGCTGAGCATAAACCTTAATTTTCACCTCTCATCTAAAATCTAGAAGGAGAGGCTTAACCCCATTAAATGGGTACTCAAAATGAAGCTCTAAGCCAGGTCTATCCAATGGTACCAGCAAAACTGAGCTAGCACCAATATTACTGGAGTTATGGTCAATTTCAGGCCAAATAAGGGTGAACAAAACATTAACCTCTCATCTAACTTCTACAGTTTTAGTGTGGGATACCTGAAGTGGGGTCTTTTTGGAAAGAGAACAATCAGGGCTATCTGATGGTTTCATCCACTTCCCCATATCTCAACTACTGCAGAAGCTATGGGCAAACAAGCTCAATACAGCTTTTTGCCTAAAACACACAAATGTACAAAATTCTTGTACATGGGATAACTTTGCCATATTTAATGATACCCATATCAAATGAGGTACCATTGTGTAGAGCACATACAGGGCTATACACTGAACAAATGTTTAGGTTGATATCTCAAGAATTGACAAAGGTATGGCTGTTTTAAGGTCAAAATCCCACCTGCTGTCACATACAGCCTTACCATGGGATAATGTCCCATAATCATGAATATGAGGTGTCAAACAGATGAAGAAGCATGTTTTTACTTCAATACCTCATATTTCAGTCAATACTGGGGTCCCATACAGTTTCTGTACAGCATTCTACGTGTCATACATGTCAGAATCAGGCTGTAAGGTCCCCAGATGAAAATTTTAACCCTGTATTGGTGAAAACCGCCCAGATGTGGTTTCAGAACCACATCTGAGCCCAATACAGGTTATACAGGCTGTTTGCAAGCCACAAGTCAGTACTAGAAAGTGAAAAATCTTCACTTCCTCTACGTGGAAAGGTCTAGCACCCTTTCCACCCCATTTCAGGATAAAAAGGAGGCTTTTCACAGCCAGAATAGCTTTCCTCATCCTGCTCTGAAATTCCTATGTAGTACAACTGTCCAAAACAGTTATACTCTTGGAAAATAATCAGGTATACTTTAAATTTAAGTATTGTAGCTTTTATTATTGTAACCCAACAGGTAAAAGTTGCACCCAGGGCTTTCAACAGTGCTCACCACCACTATATCTCTATAGTAAATCCCTTAATATCTTAAATTAATCATCTATTATCAAATTTATCATTTATTAAAACTATTTTTACCGTGTCACAGTCATGGTTAAAGCTTGTAAATACTTATATACACCTTTATCATAGACTCACCCTGACATTTTGGGGTCCTGGCCGTGTTTTTTACTTATTCTTGGACCTTAAAAGTAAGTTTTTCTCTTTTGTATCACTTATTGACACCTGTTTTACCTTTTTTAGGCGTCATTTTCTCTATAAATATATATTATGTATATATTTTTTAATTTTTAAATCAATACTCATATATTATAGAGTATCTGTCACATGGCTAATAACCACAAGACCAGTATTTTTGGCGTGTTTTGTATATAAAAACACTTTTAAGCCACTAATATAGTCTTAATTCTTAATTGAATCAAGACTGCTCATACTGATAAGCCAACAGTTGAGGCGTGTTTAGGCACATTGTTAACTCAATTGCCCTGTAATACACCATATTTTGGCAGATTATACTTGCTAATTACAAGTATTCTGTGAGATATTGGCATACAAACAGTATACCACATATCAGTCAGCTGTATCTTTTGACGTGGAATTGTTAATTCAATTACATTGTCATAATACAAGGGCATATTGTAGTAATATACAAGCCCAGAGGCCAGTCTTAGACGTGCAAACCAGCCTTTTAAGAAGTCTTAACTGACATAAGCCCTCTTTTTCCTGTTTGATTCAGTGGAAAAAAATTTCATACCACTTGAGACCCAGTCACAGGCCAACACACCAGTGACACCCTCAGAACCAGAGGGCAGCAAGGGCAAAGGAAAAAGGCTTAGTGAAAGCCTCATTATAGCCAAAATGTGGACACCAATAGCCACTCACAGGAGTAGAAAACCACAAAACTCTGCTTCAATACAAGGTAAACCAACCTTAACCACTTGTACAGGGAAGATTACAATTATTAACCCAGTTGTAACGTCCAAAGGCAAACTGCCCAAATCAGCAGATAATAAATTTGTACAAGTCACAGTCAAAGGTAAATACCCTAAGAACATAAAGTTTTTGACTGCTTGCAAACACTGATATGTCCCCTGCATACCTCAGAGACCTTGGCTTCCAAAGGAACCAGCCGGAGGACAGAGAAGGATTGTCCAGAACCAGAAGACCTGGAAGAAGACACCTTGGACACAGTGTTGGATGGCAAAACAATGAGGGAGATAATATCAACCTTGCCATTCACACTCCAATTCAACAGGAACCTCAAACCAGAGGACTGGAAGTATATGGATCAAGTTCTTCAGATCCACCAACTCCTCAAGGACTTATTCCAATGGAGCATGGACAACAAGAGGTTTAACCTGGCAAGTCACTGGGCAGAACTTGGAGCAAGTTGCCAGAAGATCTGTCTCAAAGAGATAGACTTCAAAGACCTTATGGGACTCACCAAAGGTTGGAATCCTCCCAGGCAGCACAGACTCCTGGAGGCAAGGGCACAGAGGATAAGGGAAAATCAAGCCACTATCCAAGCAATAGAAGAACAATTAACCCAGACAGGGCCTACTCAGATTCCTTCAGGTTCACAAGGAGCAGGCCAAATCAGCTCTCCAGTGGCTTCACACCATTCAGAAACCAGTAGATCAGTGGCCAAGAGTCACCATTCTTCACAATTCCAGGAAGTTTCCAGGAGAAGACAAGGAAGCCAGGGCAAGAACAAAGCCTCCTTCAACCAGAGGAGGAAAGAGTCAGACCCCATGATCCAGAAGCTGTTAGATTTGGTAAAAGAAGTACACAAGAGCCAGAAGTAGTTGTAAACCACTCTAGAATCAGTAGTCCTAGTAACAGAAACATTACCCCCACTCAGACTGAAAATAACATTGTCACATCTGAGAGTAACATCAACAGTGATACACTGTGGTTACAAATGTCTCACTATGCTGAACAATCTGCAAAGGAGTTTGCCGAAATTAAAGCTGGCCAAGAGAGGATGAGACAAACTCAAGCCTCCTTGGAACAGATAGTTAAAAATCTCCAAGAAGGATATGCTCAACTGAGGAAAGCCTCTGAAGAAACCAACAAAATACTGAATATAGTTGTCAGCCTGTGACTCAAAACCAGAGCACAAGCATGACAGCCAAAATACCATAAACCAATGGTATAGCCAAGATACCACCAAAACATGGAGCTGAGCCAAATCAGCTCAAAATGTATCAAAAGAAAGAGGAAACTCACCTCTTCCTGAAAATATAAGTCCCATCGCCATAGGACAAGGAATAACAAAGTTATTCCTGCTCAAAGTTATTGCTGAGCATAAACCTTAATTTTCACCTCTCATCTAAAATTTAGAAGAAGAGGCTTAACCCTATGAAATGGGTATTCAAAATGAATCTCTAAGCCAGGGCTATCCAATGGTACCAGCCCAACTGAGCTAGCACCAATATTACTGGAGTTATGGTCACTTTCAGGCCAAATAAGGGTGAACAAAACATTGACCTCTCATCTAACTTCTACAGTTTTAGTGTGGGATACCTGAAGTAGGGTATTTTTGGAAAGAGCACAATCGGGGCTATCTGATGGTGTCATCCATTTCCTCATATCTCAACTACAGCAGAAGTTATGGGGCAAACAAGCTCAATACAGCTTTTTGCCCAAAAACACGCAAATGTACAAAACTCTTGTACATGGGATAACTTTGCCATATTTAATGATACCCATATCAAATGAGGTACCATTGTGTAGAGCACATACAGGGCTACACACTGAACCAATTCTGAGGTTGATATCTCAAGAATTGACAAAGGTATAGCTGATTTAAGGTCAAAATCCCACCTGCTGTCATATACAGCCTTACCATGGGATAATATCCCATAACCATGAATATGAGGTGTCAAATAGACAAAGAAGCATGTTTTTACTTCAATACCTCATATGTCAGTCAATACTTGGGTCCCATACAGTGTCTGTACAGCATTCTACGCGTCATACACGTCAGAATCAGGCTGTGAGGTCCCCACATGAAAATGTTCACCCTGTATTGGTGAAAACTGCCCAGATGTGGTTTCAAAACCACAACTGAGCCCAATACAGGTTATACAGGCTGTTTGCAAACCACAGGCCAGCACCAGAAAGTGAAAAATCTTCACTTCCTCTACGTGGAAAGGTCTAGAACCCTTTCCACCCCATTTCAGGATAGAAAGGAGGCTTTTCACAGCCAGAATTGTCTCCCCATCCTGCTCTTGAATACCCTACATAGTAAACTGTCCAAAAAAAGCTTTACTCTTGGGTAATAAACAGGTATAATTATATATTTAATTATTGTAACTCTTATTATAGTAACCCAACTGGTAAGATTGCACCCTGGGTTCTCAGAAGCCCTCACCACCACTATAATCCAATAGTAGAACCCCTTAATTATTTTATAAATCAACTTAAAAATCAACACCCTTTCTTTTAAATCAATTTTCTATGTGTCACAGTCATAATTCTAGTTGTAAATACTCTTATTACCACTTCAATATAGACTCAGCCTGACGATAGTCTTTGAAGAACACCACAGCACAAGGGACAGGGAGTGTCTGGACCAAGACATTAACAAATTGCTTAATGCCTACCATAGCTTGAAGGCCCAACCACAAGGCCAAGTTATGGATAATCCATATCAAACAGATGACATCAAACCAGATGCCATGTTGATGAATAAGGCAAGATCCCCATCACAATACCAAGATGGAGATGGCATGTCTTATTCAGAGAAGGAAGCCTTGAAGCAGCTTCCTGAGGCCTCAAACTGGCCCAAATTCTCTGGATCAGGAGAATATGATCATATGGAACTCATAGATTATATTGATGGACTCTTCATTGATGTACCAAGCATACCAGACTACTGCATCACTGCTAGATTGAATACTGCATTTAAAGGTCATGCTAGTATATGGTACACAGAAATGAAAGAAATCCATGGCAGAAGAAACTGGCCATGGTGGAAGAGTCAAATCATCCAAAAGTACAGTAATGGAACTTGGATATGGCAAAAGACCATGTCATTTGAAAATGACAAATACTCTGTGGACAAAGATCCATATCAGTGGTGCCTTAGAAAGTCTAAAAGACTTGAAGCCATTGATCCTCAGATGAACATTCAAATGAGGAATCACAAACTTCTGACACAACTGCCAGGAGAGATAGAGCATGCAGTAAAATGCAGATGCAACCAAAATCGCACTCTAGATGACATATCCAACACCTTACAAGACATAAGGAAGAGGACTAATATAGGGAAATTCACCACATATAGAAGCAGCAGTTTCAAAGAGAAACAACCACTCAGGGTAGAGTTTAAAGACAAACCCAGAGAAAGAGTGGCAGAAGTGGCTAAGAAGAAGAATTCTTGCCACAATTGTGGTTCAACAGACCACTATGCCAACAACTGTCCAAAGGCCAAGAAAAAAGTCTATGCCATTGAGAAAGTCCCTGAGGAAGAACCTCCAACAGAAGATTCTGAATCAGACTCTATGGGTGATGCCATCAGAGAACCATCTGATGATGAACAAGACCCAAGAGAGGAATTCTTAGTTGAATACCAAGAGGAACCCCCACTAGAAATTCAGGACATACAGTTGGAAGCAGGCATGCCACAGGAAACTGCTAATAAAAACTTGTGCAAACACACACAAGATGCACAAACATTCCTGGTTACACCAACCAAAGGAATGGCATATATACATGGAACAACCACAAAAATGACTGTTTGTATTGACAATGCTCAGCATCCACTGATCATTGATAGTGGAGCACACTTCTCCATAGTGGCCAGAAACTATCTGGATACCCACTTCCCATAGAGGGAAAAAAAGCTCTTGCCCACTAAGGCAAAGAACTTTAAAAGTGCATCAGGGAAGATGACTTCCATTGGGACAATTATCAAAGAGATAATTATACCCCACAGGAAGGGTAATATCAGACTCAACCCAGAGTTTGTAGTGCTTAATGATGCCCACATCCAAGGGTTTTTACTGGGAACAGATTACCAGAGGATGTATGGCATAGACATTTACAACAGTAAAAATAGGCACATCACCATTGGCACTAGCAAGGAAAAGAAATTTTCACTTGACATATACCAGATATCTTCTCAAGACCCACTAGAAGAACTTCTGAAGGAATTCAGAGAGGGACAGTTTATCACTACCCTCACCAGTAAACAAAAACTAAGTTTACTAAAGATGCTGAGAAAGAACAGACCAGCATTTGCCATTGGTGAAGAACCATTAGGCAAGATCAAAGGCCATGATATAGAACTATATATGGATGTGAGAACGCCTTATCCACCCATGCTAAGGAGACCTCCTTATCCAGCAAGCCTGGAAACCAGGAAAGAAATTGAGAAATATATCAATGAACTCCTGGATATGGATGTTATCAGGAAGATTGGACATAATGAAATAGTGGAAATCACCACCCCTGTCCTAATCACCTAGCATGATGGCAAGTCTAGACCGTGTGGAGATTTCAGAGCCCTGAATAACTACACAAAAGCAGACAGGTACCCTATACCAAGGATACCCCATGCCTTGGATAAACTGGCCAAGGCCAAGTATATAACTAAAATGGATTGTGTGAAAGGCTTCCACCAAAATGGAGTTAAACCAAACTCCATGAAGTTACTCAGGAGAATATGCCATATGGGTATATATGAGTACACCAGGATGCCATTTGGCATCAAGAATGCACCAGCCCACTTCCAAAGGATGATGAACACCATATTTCAAGAAGAAATAATGGAAGGCTGGATGGTAGTATATATTGATAACATCATTATATACTAAGAGACATGGGAAGACCATGTACAATACATAGACAGAGTTCTAAGTAAATGTATACCCATCAATCTGAAAATTTCACTCAAAAAGTGTAATTTTGGCCAACAAGAGCTCCTAGCTCTAGGACATAAAGTCTCAGGTCTTACTCTGGCAATTGACCAGAACAAATAAGCAGCAGTACTGCAAAAGCCAGTACCAAAGAACATCAAAGAGATGAAATCCTTCCTTGGGTTTGCTAGCTACTATAGAAACCACATCAAAGATTTTGCCCACATAACCAGTAGTTTATACAAGTTATGTTCAAAAGATGTAGTTTTTGAAATAACCAAAGAAAGGAGGGATGCTTATGAGAGAATCAAATATGAACTCACCAATGCACCAGTGCTCATCTTACCTGACTTTGAACTACCATTCAAGTTATATATAGATGCAGGATGCAGCCAAAGCTTAGGAGCAGCCCTTCACCAAAGACAAATTGTGGATGGTGAACCAAGAGAGGGTGCAATGCGTTACATCTCTAGGCAACTGAAAGCTTCAGAAGCCGGGTATGGGGCCACCCAGACTGAATGTCTATGTCTAGTCTGGGCTCTAGAAAAACTCCATTATTATTTGGAGGGTGCAGTCTTTGAAGTCTACACAGACTGCACAGCCTTGAAAGCTTTACTAAACATGAAGACTACAAATAGACATATGCTGAGATGTCAAATAGCCATTCAGGAGTATAGAGGGAACATGACCATCATATACAAAGAAGGTAAAAGCCATACCAATGCAGATGGCCTCAGCAGATGGCCACTGGACAATGTCAAAAGCAATCCAGCTTATGACCCAGAAGTTTCAGCAAAAATCCCTATCCATTTCATGGAAATAGATAGGAGAAAAAACTTCAGATTATCTGAATGGGCACCAGAAAGTGGTACCCTTGACAGTGGAAACACTGACTCAGAAGGAACAGAAACTCCCATACTGGGAATAAGCTCCTCAGAACTGCACAATGAATTCTTCAGTGCAGTACAGAAGTATTATGCCAAACACAAACAGTGTAGCATACTACTCCAACTCCTTCAACAAAAGTACAGGAGTCCAGAACTGTAAACCCAGCTGGAAGAACCCTGGTTGAGGGCCTATAAGGACAATATGTTTTTTCTTATAGATGGCCTGCTCTACCACAGAGAAAAGCACACAAGTGAACTCACAGTGGTAGACAGAGACCACATCTCCTTGATCCTACAAGAATGCCATGACTGCCCCTATATGGGACACATGAGTGAAGACAGGACCAAAGAGAGGGTAGCAAGCACAGCTTGTTGGCCCAAGTGGGAACAAGAGTTGAGTGAATACATCAACACTTTTGAAAGATGCCAGAAGGCAAATAAGAAACATGGGAAGGAGTATGGGTTACTTCACACATAGAAGAACCCAAGCACCCATGGGAAACCATCAACATGGACTGGGTTACAGGACTTGTCCCAGGAGGAAAAGAAAACTATAATGCCTGTTTGATCATAGTTGATAGGTTCAGCAAGAGCATGAGGTGTCTACCATGCCATAAAGAAGACACAGCCATGGATACTGCTCTGTTGTTTTTGAATAACATCATATCTACCTGTGGAGTCCCTAAGATCATCATTAGTGATAGGGACCCAAAAGTCACATCTGAATTTTGGACTAACTTATATGACATGCTTGGTACCAAACTTGCTTTCTCCACAGCTTACCATCCACAAACAGATGGCCTAGGTGAAAGGATCATCCAAACAATGGAGGACATCCTCAGAAGATTCTGTGCCTATGGCATGGAATCCAAGGACCATGAGGGATACACCCATGATTGGGTTACCCTCTTACCAGCAGTCCAACTGGCTTATAATACAAGCCAGCACTCCACCACAGGTAAAACACCTGCACTGGTGGAGTGTCAGCCTGTGACTCAAAACCAGAGCACAAGCATGACAGCCAAAATACCATAAACCAATGGTATAGCCAAAATACCACCAAAACATGGAGCTGAGCCAAATTAGCTCAAAAGGTATCAAAGGAAAGAGGAAACTCACCTCTTCCTGAAAATATAAGTCCCATCACCATAGGACTAAGAATACCAAAGTTATTCTTGCTCAAAGTTATTGCTGTGCATAAACCTTAATTTTCACCTCTCATCTAAAATCTAGAAGGAGAGTCTTAAACCCATAAAATGGGTATTCAAAATGAATCTTTAAGCCAGGGCTATCCAATGGTACCAGCCAAACTGAGCCAGCACCAGTATTACTTGAGTTATGGTCAAATTCAGACCAAATAAGGGTGAACAAAACATTCACCTCTCATCTAATTTTTACAGTTTTAGTGTGAGATACCTGAAGTGGGGTCTTTTTGGAAAGAGCACAATCAGGGCTATCTGATGGTGCCATCCATTTCCTCATAACTCAACTACAACAGAAGTTATTGGCCAAACAAGCTTAATACAGCTTTTGACCAGACCACGCCAATGTACAAAAATACTTGTACATGGGATAACTTTGTCATATTTAATGATAACCATGTCAAGTTGGGTACCATTGTGTAGAGCCCATACAGAGCTATTCAATGGACCACTTTTGAGCTTGATATCTCAAAAACTGACAGAGTTATGACCATTTTAAGGTCAAAGTCCCACCTGCTGTCAGATACAGCCTTACCATGGGATAATATCCCATAACCATGAATATGAGGTGTCAAATAGACAAAGAAGCATGTTTTTACTTCAATACCTCATATGTCAGTCAATACTGGGGTCCCATACAGTTTCTGTACAGCATTCTACGCGTCATACACGTCAGAATCAGGCTGTGAGGTCCCCAGATGAAAATGTTCACCCTGTATTGGTGAAAACTGCCCAGATGTGGTTTCAAAACCACATCTGAGCCCAATACAGGGTATACAGGCTGTTTTCAAACCACAAGCCTGTCATAGAGAGTGAAAAATCTTCACTTCCTCTACGTGGAAAGGTCTAGCAGCCTTTCCACCTCAATTTTAGGATAAAAGGAGGGCTTTTCACAGCCAAAAGCCTTTCCTCATCCTGCTCTTGAATAACATACGTAGTAAACTGTCAAAAACAGTTTTACTCTTGGTTAAATAATCAGGTATAATTATAATCTTTAATTATTGTAGACTTTATTATTGTAATCCAACAGATAAAGCCTGCACCCAGGGTTCTCAATAGCGCTCACCACCACTATTTCTCAATAGTAGAGCCCTTTTATCTTATTATAAACCTTTATAAATCTTTTTTTAAATCATTTTCTGTCGTGTCACATACACAGTTAAAGTTGTAATTAGCCTAGTTATACCTTTATCATAGTATCATCCTGACATGGAGAAAGGGTGGAACCCCCTGTTGCCTGTGGATCACTTGAAGAAAAATATCCTGAGAATCCACCCCACAGCCAAAGGCTTCCATGATATGTGAAAGAGGGCCTGTGCCACAGCTGCCAAATGCATACCTGAGGCAAAAGAATAGAATAAGCAGAGGTGGGACAAATCACATGTGGAACCTGACTTCAAGGAAGGGGACCAGGTGTTAGTGTCTACACTGAACTTCAACAATCTCAAAGGACCTAAAAAGATGAGGGACTCATTTGTAGGACCTTTTACTATAATTAAGTTGATAGGAAAAATGCAGTGGAAGTCAAACTCACTGAGGAGCTTTCAAGGAAACATCCAGTCTTTCCAGTGAGTTTGGTCAAACCATACTTCGAGACAGAGGAGGATAAATTCCCCTCCAGGAGAAAGAACCCCACACCACAAGAGATAGTGGAAGTGGAGGACTCCCCTGGACCTGTGAGTAAGCTCATCAGGGCCGGGAAGATCAGACTCAATGGGAAGGATCAAAGACAATACCTAGTCAGATTCAAGAACCAGACAGCAGATAAAGGCAAATGGTTGGCAGAGGATGCCATACCAGATGGGAACCTTAATTTAAGGAGATTCAGAGCCTCTAGGAGGACTGAACAGTCTCATCAATGATGAGCCTTTTTTAGAGGGAGGGTATGTCAGCCTGTGACTCAAAACCAGAGCACAAGCATGACAGCCAAAATACCATGAACCAATGGTATAGCCAAGATACCACCAAAACATGGAACTGAGCCAAATCAGCTGAAAAGGTATAAAAGAAAGAGGAAACTCACCTCTTCCTGAAAATATAAGTCCCATCACCATAGGACTAAGAATACCAAAGTTATTCCTGCTCAAAGTTATTGCTAAGTATAAACCTTAATTTTCACCTCTCATCTAAAATCTAGAAGGAGAGGCTTAACCCCATCAAATGGGTACTAAAAATGAATCTCTAAGCCAGGTCTATCCAATGGTACCAGCAAAACTGAGCTAGCACCAATATTACTGGAGTTATGGTCAATTTCAGGCCAAATAAGGGTGAAAAAAACATTCACCTCTCATCTAACTTTTTCAGTTTTAGCATGAGATACCTAAAGTGCAGTCTTTTTGGAAAGAGCACAGTCAGGGCTATCTGATGGTGTCATCTATTTCCCCAAAGCTCAACTAGAACAAAAATATGGGGCAAATAAGCTCAATACAGCTTTTTGCCTATACCACGCAAATGTACAAAACTCTTGTACATGGGATAACTTTGCGATATCTAATGATACCCATATTCAATGAGGTACCATTGTGAAGAGCACATACGGGGCTACACACTGAACCAATTTTGAGGTTTATATCTCAAGAATTGACAAACTATGGCTGTTTTAAGATCAGATTCCCACCTGCTGTCATATACAGCCTTCCCATGGGATAATATCCCATAATCATGGATATGAGGTGTCAAATAGATGAAGGAGCTTGCTTTTACTTCAATACCTTATATGACATTCAATACTGGGGTCTCATACAGTTTCTGTACAGCATTCTATGCATCATACATGTCAGAATCAGGCTGTGAGGTCCCCAGATGAAAATTTTCACCCTGTATTGGTGAAAACTTCCCAGATGTGGTTTCAAAACCACATCTGAGCCCAATACAGGTGAAAAATCTTCACTTCCTCTACGTGGAAAGGTCTAGCACCCTTTCCACCCCATTTCAGGATAAAAAAGGGGCTTTTCACAGCCAGAATTGTTTCCTCATCCTGCTCTTGAATACCCTACGTAGTAAACTGTCCAAAACAGTTTTACTCTTGGGTAATAATCAGGAATAATTATAATATTAATCATTGTAGCTCTTATTATAGTAATCCAACTGGTAAGACTGCATCCAGGGTTCTCAATAGTGCTTACCACCACTATTCTTTAATAGTAGAACCCTTGAATTTTATTATAAAATCTTTATTTTACTCAAATACTATTATCTTAAAATAATTTTCACATGTCACAGTCAAATTTCTAGTTGTAAATAGCCTAATTACTGCTTCAACATAGACTCAGCCTGACATTATGGGGCCTGGCCCTGTTTTAAACCTTTTTTGGACCTTTATAAGTCAGTTTTTTCTCTTATTTCTCACTTTCTGACAGTTTTTTATTCTTTTTAGGTGTAAATTTTCTTAGGAAATATATATTATATATATTTTTCCTTTTATTTGGTATATATACCACCTTTTTACTCATATTATAAGAGTAGTTGCCACGTGGTTAATACCCACAAAAACCTTTATTTTTGGCATGTTTTACATATAAAAACACATAAGCCATCAATAAGTCCTGTATTCTTGATTGAATAAGGACACCTCTGACTGTAACACCAACAGTTGAGGCATGGTCAAGTGTATTTTTAACTCAATTAAACTTGTACAGATTACACTTGAAAGCCACAAGTGTATCTGTGGGATACTGGCACACCAACAGTGTGACAGGGTACCAAAAGCTGTCATTCTGACGTGGAATTTTTGATTCAATTACACTGTAGTTATTAAGGGCATATTTTAGTAACATACAAAGCCTAGAGGCCATTCTTAGACATGCAAAACCAGCATTTTCAGAAGTCTTAACTGACATTGTGGGATACTCCTCTGTGTGGGATAAATGAGGCAGTACCTGGAAGGGGAAATTACAATAAAACAGTTTTGAATTTCTGTTTAGGACTGTAATCCTTGCTCTGCTTGTGTGCTAGAATACTCTAGACTGCCCTTCCTAATAATGCTGAATTATCTTGACTTGAGTTCCACAATCAATTTATTTATTTGATGGTGGCTGGGTCAGAAAAGTCTATTCAACAGACTCTGATCAGACTTTGATTGATTTTAAAACAACAGTGATTTAAAGACAAGTTGATAACTCTAATATAATAATTTGATAAGTAATAAGAGATATTTTAAGTTGGTTTCTTTTGTAAAGGTTTTTTTTATGATGATTTGGGATAACACAGATTTTAATTTTAAATAACTATGGTGAAGCTGTTGTAAAATAGGGAGAAGTATTGATAGCTTGATAATATGAATAAAGGTAACTGAATATGGTATGAGTATTTTTTATAGACTGATTCTAATAGTAAAGCTAATAATATTGATATGTTTTCTGAAGCTTATATTTTTTAATTTAAAAACTAATTTGGTTCACTGTTTAATAATACTTGATTATAAATAACTAAGACTGTACTAATAATAAAAGATATTTTTTTTAATGGAGGGGCATTTTCTTCAAACTAAATATGATTATGATAAAACTATTTTTTAATAATAAGGGGCCTTTTCCCCTTATCATATATTACTATGATAAAAGCTATTCTTTTTGCTTAATAAAGGGGCCTTTTCCCCAATATTAAATATAATTATTTTCTAGATTAA
Source organism: Austropuccinia psidii (assembly GCA_023105745.1). Taxonomy (NCBI): domain Eukaryota; kingdom Fungi; phylum Basidiomycota; class Pucciniomycetes; order Pucciniales; family Sphaerophragmiaceae; genus Austropuccinia; species Austropuccinia psidii. The sequence continues at coordinate 80,052,565 of JALGQZ010000001.1, read as the reverse complement.
CCTACTAGTGAGGGATGAACTCTGGAAAAAATAAATTCAAATTATATTTCCAGAAGAAGCATGAGGTTTGAAAAATGAAAATTTGAAGTATTTATACTCTCCAGGGTGAGGGTTGGTGAAAAAAGAGTCCATCCTGAATTAAGGCTAACTTGTGGTTTCATATTGATTAAATCTTCTAGAATTTTCCTGGGTAATAATATTTTTTTTTTTTTTTTATTTTTTTTTATTTTTTTTTATATTAATCCAAACTGGCAAAATGGTATAGAATACCACATCCCCCTCTCCATTTAATGCTGTCCCCAGCATTCCCAGTGAGGATTAATATAAAAAACACTTGAATTCCTGTTTATTTTCTGGTTGAAATGAATAATAATTTTCTTGTTGAGTATCCTTTCTTCATTTCTTTATTTCTCTCTCTCTCTTTCTTTTTTTTATTTTGTGTGATCTTGAGGTACAGTTTTCTTCCAAAAGAAAAAAAACTCCAATTCCCATGAGAGTTTATTTTACTTCCTGATTGCAATTCTTTATACTGGTTTTTCTTCATTCTTCTTCATTGGTTTTCACTCCAAAGATATTCATTTTCTTTCCTGTTATATTTTTTTATTTTTTTATTTTTCTTTTTGAAATAATTTAGTGGTAAAGGTTTGATAACTTCCAATGGCCAAAAATTGATTTCTTGAGATGAATTATGAGGTTGAAAATTTCTTGATGATGCAGTTTAAGGTCATACTCAGGACCATTTCTTGAGTCTTGAATTTGTTTTGATAACTTCTTGAAAGTGTAATTGATAAAGTTTAAGGTCATGTCCAGGACAATTTCTTGAGGTAATTTTGTTGGTAAAATAGAAAAAATGTATTTAGACAGCTTAAGGTCTTTTCAAGGACCAATTATTTAGGAAATGTGTTTGATTATTCATAAAAAATAGATTATTGAGACAGTTTAAGGTCTTATCAAGGACCACTTCTGTGTTGTTTATTGTTGTTGTTGTTGATGTTTTTTTTTTGGTTTTTTTTTGGTTTTTTTTTTTGGTTTTTTTTTATGTTGTATTATTTTATTATGGAAGTGTTGAGAGCTAGAAGGTTTCAACCCCTCTCCATTTAATAAAAAAAATATTTTAATATAGAATTTTAAAATATTTTATTTATTAAATGTTCCATAAAGAGAGTTTTTTTTATTTAATATATACATAAGTATACATAAAATATACATATATTAGAAAATTGTTTATTATATATTTTGTAAAAGTAGAATAAAAAATAAGTAAATAAAATAAACGTTTGCTGCAAGTGCTGTGCAGCGCTGCAAACACTTCAATTTTGAAGGTCGCGCGTTTTGTTAAACTTAACTTAAATTTCAATTCAAATATAATTTATTTATTTATATTTTTTTTTTTTTTTTAATAATTTTTTTTGACATTTTTTTTTATTTTTTTTGATTAACACTCATGGAATTGAAATTGGCCACTTGGTTATTCCGTGAGTATATTCTTCTTGATATAAATTTTGAGAGAAATATTGTATACATTGGACTTTATCTTTGTCCTTTTATATGTGTACCTTCGTGCAAAACTACTTTGAGAATTAAATAATTTTTCTAATAATGGATTCAATAATATGTCAAAATAAGGGGTTTTCTTATTATTAAACTGTTTATGTATATCATAAGTATGAAAAATAAAGCTGATTGGATTCTGTTCTATTTTTGAAAGAGCTGGTGCTTTAATTAGAAACTCATTTTCATTTTGAAGAGTTATTTCTTTTTTGAAAGGGATATTGATCATGAGACTTGATAAAGGTTCCTTTTCATGAGTTAAAGGTAAGTGTTTTGATGATAATGGTATGATTTGATCCTGGGGTATACTGATTACTTTTGGTAATTGAAGATAATAATGCAATGAATGTAATAATCTCTTCATTTTGATAGATTGAGGTGAGGAAATTTCTCCTTTGATTTCATCTTCTTGTTTCAAGATTATCTCTTAATCTTTATTTATTCCTTTATCTTTTGGATTTGTACTTTCTTCAACCTCTTTTGATGGTTCATGAATACTAAGGTAATTTGAGTGATTAAAAAATTGATTATTAATTTTGATATTTTGTTCCTTTTGGGGTGAAGATTTTTCTTCAATGAGGCTCAATGCTTTCCCATTGGATATATAATCTTCAATACTTGAATAAATCTGTGGGATGTTTATTTGGTGAGTTCTGTTTTTGTTTTTGAATTCATTGACCCATTTTTTGGTAAATTTGATTGGAGCACCAGAAGTCACTCTCAACAATTCCCTAGGTGAAATACTATGCTTTGGTTTTGAAAATATAGCTTCTACAAATTGCTTATAGAATTCAAAAACAGTTGTTTGTTCCTTGATAATATGACAACCACTTTTACCACACACAGGTGAGACACTGTTAACTAGCTGTTTTGGCTTTAAGCCTTCATTTTGTACTAGTTCCACGTCACTTGGAGTGGAAGCTTCCATGTTAGAGCTATAGGTATTCTCAGATGTTTGAGGGTAATTAAGGTTTACATTATTTATTATGCTAATTTTCAAATTATTAATAGTTAATTCAGCTTTAAAATGTTTGATAGGAATTTCTGGGTTTGATTTTATAGATACTTCATTTTCTTTTGTTCTTGAATTTTCTAGAGGTAATTCTTTACTATAGGTAGAATATTTTCCCCCAAGGATTTCTTGATGAGAAAGAACAATATCTTGAGACTTTGAGGGGTAAAAACTTTCTGGTGTATAGGAAGATACTGTTAATTCTTCCTTTTGAGGCTGTATTTCTTGAGTTCTTTGAGATTGTCTGATAGGAGTCGATTTATTTAATGATTTCTTAATCTTCTTTTCTTTTTCTATTTCTTCTTTAGCATAATCTGATACTTTAATGATTAAAGATGCAAGTAATTCCTCTTCTTCTATTTCTTCTTCATTATGTTCAAATTCCTTTAATATTCCCTTGACAGATTTGAGGTTTCTCTTGGGTACAAAGTGCAACATTTGAGTAGAAAGGTTCCAAAGCTTTTCCATGGTTCTTTCCTTCTTTTTCTTCTCTTGGATATACTGGTTGATCTTTTGGATCTTTATAAAAATGAGCATAATTTGATCTGCTCTTCCTTCTTCTTCTTCTTCTTCTTGGATAATTTCTGTGACTCCTTTGAGATATTTCTTGGGTACTAGATGCAAGGTTTTAGAAAATATTTCTAATGCTTCTTTCAGATTTTCTTCATCTATATCTTCAGGAATTGGCTCTTCTTCTTCATAATGATAATCTTGATGATAATTTTCTTCATAAAATGGAGGTTGATATTCATTGTAGAGATGGATTTTGGAGGCAATGTATGACTCCATTTTGCTTTTTTCTTTCTTTTTTTTGAGTATGAAGATATTCACTGCTTAAAATAACTGTTTTATGAATTATCAATCTGAAAAAATCTGGATAATATCCTTTTTGATGGCCACTGTTGGGACACCAGATGTGGGATACTCCTCTGTGTGGGATAAATGAGGCAGTACCTGGAAGGGGAAATTACAATAAAACAGTTTTGAATTTCTGTTTAGGACTGTAATCCTTGCTCTGCTTGTGTGCTAGAATACTCTAGACTGCCCTTCCTAATAATGCTGAATTATCTTGACTTGAGTTCCACAATCAATTTATTTATTTGATGGTGGCTGGGTCAGAAAAGTCTATTCAACAGACTCTGATCAGACTTTGATTGATTTTAAAACAACAGTGATTTAAAGACAAGTTGATAACTCTAATATAATAATTTGATAAGTAATAAGAGATATTTTAAGTTGGTTTCTTTTGTAAAGGTTTTTTTTATGATGATTTGGGATAACACAGATTTTAATTTTAAATAACTATGGTGAAGCTGTTGTAAAATAGGGAGAAGTATTGATAGCTTGATAATATGAATAAAGGTAACTGAATATGGTATGAGTATTTTTTATAGACTGATTCTAATAGTAAAGCTAATAATATTGATATGTTTTCTGAAGCTTATATTTTTTAATTTAAAAACTAATTTGGTTCACTGTTTAATAATACTTGATTATAAATAACTAAGACTGTACTAATAATAAAAGATATTTTTTTTAATGGAGGGGCATTTTCTTCAAACTAAATATGATTATGATAAAACTATTTTTTAATAATAAGGGGCCTTTTCCCCTTATCATATATTACTATGATAAAAGCTATTCTTTTTGCTTAATAAAGGGGCCTTTTCCCCAATATTAAATATAATTATTTTCTAGATTAACCTACTAGTGAGGGATGAACTCTGGAAAAAATAAATTCAAATTATATTTCCAGAAGAAGCATGAGGTTTGAAAAATGAAAATTTGAAGTATTTATACTCTCCAGGGTGAGGGTTGGTGAAAAAAGAGTCCATCCTGAATTAAGGCTAACTTGTGGTTTCATATTGATTAAATCTTCTAGAATTTTCCTGGGTAATAATATTTTATTTTATTTTTTATTTTTTTTTATTTTTTTTATATTAATCCAAACTGGCAAAATGGTATAGAATACCACAACATACGCCCTCTTTTTCCTACCTTGATTCAGTGGAAGAAAATTGCATCCCACTTGAGACCCAGTCACAGGCCAACACACCAGTGACACCCTCAGAACCAGAGGGCAGCAAGGGGAAAGGAAAGAGGCACAGTGAAGGCCTGATTACATCAAAGAAGTGGACACCAATAGCCACCCAGAGAAGTAGAAAACCACAAAACTCTGCATCAATACAAGGTAAACCAAACTTAATAACTCGTACAAGGAAAATTACTATAATTAACCTAGTTGGAACCTCTAAAGGTAAATTGCCCAAATCAGAAGACAACAAATTTGTACAATGCACAGTCAAAGGTAATTACCCTAAGAACATGAAGTGTTTGACTGCTTGCAAACACTAACATGTCACCTGTACACCTCAGAGATCTTGGCTTCCAAAGGAACCAGCCAGAGGACAGGGCAAACTTGTCCAGAACCAGAAGACCTGAAAGAGGACACCCTGGACACAGTAGTGGATGGCAAAACAATGAGGGAGATAATATCAGCCCTGACATTCACACTCCAATTCAATAGAGACCTCAAACCAGAGGACTGGAAAGACATGGATCAAGTTCTTCAGCTCCACCAACTCCTCAAGGACCTATTCCAATGGAGCATGGACAACAAGAGGTTTAACCTGGCATCTCACTGGGCAGAACTTGGAGCAAGTTGCCAGAAGATCTGTCTCAAAGAGATAGACTTCAAAGACCTTATGGTAATCACCAAAGGTTGGAATCCTACCAGGCAGTTCAAGCTCCTGCAGGCAAGGGCACAGAGGATAAGGGATAATTAAGCCACTATCCAAGCTATAGAAGATCAGTTAACCCAGACAGGGCCTACTCAGATTCCTTCAGGCTCACAAGGAGCAGGCCAAATCAGCTCTCCAGTGGCTTCACACCATTCAGAAACCAGCAGATCAGTGGTCAAGAGTCACCATTCTTCACAATTCCAGGAAGTTTCCAGGAGAAGACAAAGGAACAAGGGCAAGAACAAAGCCTCCTTCAACCAGAGGAGGAAAGAGTCAGACCCTATGATTCAGAAGCTGTTGAATTTGGTAAAAGAAGTGCACAAGAACCAGAAGTAGTTGTAAGCCAGTCTAGAATCAGTAGTCCTAGTAATAGAAACATTACCCCCACTCAGACTGAACATAACATTGTCACATCTGAGAGTAACATCAACAGTGATACACTGTGGGTACAAATGTCCCAATATGCTGAGCGATCTGCAAAGCAGTTTGCAGAACTTGAAGCCAGCCATGAGAGGATGAAAGAGTTACAAGCCTCCATGGAAAAAATAGGTAAAAATCTTCAAGGACATGCTCAATTGAGAAAATCCTCTGAAAAGACTAACAAAACACTGAATATAGTCTTTGAAAAACAACATCACAGCAAGAGGGACAGTATTTGTCTGGACCAAGACATAAACAAATTTTTTAATGTCTACCATAACTTGAAGCCCCAACCGCAAGGCCAAGTTATGGAACATCCATATCAACCAGATGACATCAAACCAGATGCCATGTTGATGAATAAGGCAAGATATCCATCACAATACCAGGATGGAGATGGCATGTCTTATTCAGAGAAGGAAGCCTTGAAACAGCTTCCTGAGGCCTCAAACTGGCCCAAATTCTCTGGAACAGGAGAATATGATCATATGGTGTTCATAGATTATATTGATGTACTCTTCATTGATGTACCAAGCATACCAGACTACTGGATTACTGCTAGATTGAATACTGCATTTAAAGGTCATTCTGGTATATGGTACACAGAAATGAAAGAAATCCATGGCAGAAGGAACTGGCCATGGTGGAAGAGTCAAATCATCCAAAAGTACAGTAATGGAACTTGGATGTGGTAAAAGACCATGTCAGTTGACAATGACAAATACTCTGTGGACAAAGATCCATATGAGTGGTGTCTTAGACAGTCTAAAAGACTTAAAGCCATTGATCCTCAGATGAACATCCAAATGAGGAATCACAAGCTTCTGACACAGCTGCCAGGAGAGCTAGAGCATGCAGTAAGATGCAGATGCAACCAAAATTGCACTTTAGATGACATTTCTAATACCTTACAAGACATAAGGAAAAGGACTAACATAGGGAAATTCACCCCATATAAGAGCAGTGGTTTCAAAGAAAAACAACCTTTCAGGGTGGAATTTAAAGACAAACCCAAAGAAAGAATGGCAGAAGTGGCAAAGAAGAGAAATTCTTGTCACAATTGTGGTTCAACAGACCACTATGCCAACGACTGTCCAAAGGCAAAGAAAATAGTCTATGCCATTGAGAAAGTCCCAGAGGAGGAATCCCAACAGAGGATTCTGCATCAGACTCTATGGGTGATGCCATCAGAGACCTATCTGATGATGACCAAGACCCAATGGAAGAACTTCTAGTAGAATACCAAGAGGAAACCCCACTAGAAATTAAGGACATACAGTTGGAAGAAGGCATGCCACAAGATACTGCCAATAAAAACTTGTGCAAACACACACAAGATGCACAAACATTCCTGGTTACATCAACCAAAGGAATGGCATATATACATGGGACAGCCACAAAGATGACTGTTTGTATTGACAATGCTCAGCATCCACTGATCATTGAGAGTGGAGCACACTGCTCTATAGTGGCCAGAAACTATATGGATACCCACTTCCCAAACTGGGAAAAACAGCTCTTTCCCACTAAGGCAAAGAACTTTAAACGTGCATCAGGGAAGATGACTTCAATTGGGACAATTATCCAAGAGATAATTATAACCCACAGGAAGGGTAATATCAGACTCAACCCAAAGGTTTTAGTGCTTGATGATACCCACATCCAATGGTTTTTACTGGGGACAGACTACCAGAGGATGTATGGCATAGACATTTACAACAGTAAAAATAGGCACATCACCATTGGTACTAACAAGGAAAAGAAGTTTTCACTTGATATATACCAGGTATCTTCTCAAAATCGACTAGCAGAACTTCTGAAGGAATTCAGAGAGGGACAGTTTAGCACTACCCTCACCAGTAAACAAAAACTAAGTTTACTGAAGATGCTGAGAATGAACAGACCAGCATTTGCCATTGGTGAAGAACCATTAGGCAAGATCAAAGGCCATGATATAAAACTATATCTGGATGTGGAAAGGCCGTATCCACCCATGCTTAGGAGACCTCCTTACCCAGCAAGTCTGGAAAACAGGAAAGAAATTGAAAAACATATCAATGAACTCCTGGACATGGAAGTCATCAGGAAGATTGGACACAATGAAATAGTGGAAATAACCACTCCTGTCCTAATCACCTGGCATGATGGCAAGTCTAGATTGTGTGGAGACTTCAGAGCTCTGAATAACTACACAAAAGCAGACAGGTACCCTATACCCAGGATACCTCATGCCTTGGATAAACTGGCAAAAGCCAAATACATAACCAAAATGGACTGTATGAAAGGCTTCCACCAGAATGGAGTTAAACCAAACTCCATGAAACTACTCAGAATAATATTCCATATGGGTATATATGAGTATACCAGGATGCCATTTGGCATCAAAAATGCACCAGCCCACTTCCAAAGGATGATGGACAAAATATTTCAAGAAGAAATATTAGAAGGCTGGATGGTAGTATATATTGATGATATCATTATATACTCAGAGACATGGGAAGACCATGTACAATATATAGACAGAGTGCTAAGTAAATGTACACCCATCAATCTGAAGATTTCACTAAAAAAATGTAATTTTGGCCAACAAGAGCTACTAGCTCTAGGACATAAAGTCTCAGGTATTAGTCTGGCAATTGACCAGAATACAGTAGCAGCAGTACTGCAAAAGCCAGTACCAAAAAGCATCAAAGAGATGCAATCCTTCCTTGGGTTTGCTAGCTACTATAGAAACCACATTAAAAACTTTTCACACATAACTAGTAGTTTATACAATTTATGTTCAAAAGATGTAGTTTTTGAAATAACCAAGGAAAGGAAGGATGCATATGAGAGGATCAAATATGAACTCACAAATGCACCTGTTCTCATCTTACCTGACTTTGAACTACCATTCAAGTTATAAATAGATGCAGTGTGCAGTCAAGGCCTAGGAGCAGCCCTTCACCAAAGACAAATTGTGGATGGAGAACCAAGGGAAGGAGTAATTTGCTACATCTCAAGGCAGCTGAAAGATTCAGAAGCCAGGTATGGGGCCACACAGACTTAGTTTCTATGTCTAGTCTGGGCTCTAGAAATACTCCATTATTATCTGGAGGGTGCAGTCTTTGAAGTCTACACAGACCGCACAGCCTTGAAGTCTTTACTGAACATGAAGACTACAAATAGACACATGCTGAGATGACAAATAGCCATCCAGGAGTATAGAGGAAACATGACCATCATTTACAAAGAAGGTAAAAGTCATACCAATGCAGATGGCCTTAGTAGATGGCCACTGGATAATGTCAAGAGAAATCCAGCTTATGACCCTGAAATTGCAGCCAAAATCTCTATCCACTTCATGGAAATAGATAGGAATAAGAACTTCAGATTTTCTGAATGGGCACCAGAAAGTGGTACCCTTGACAGTGGAAACACTGATTCAGAGGGGACAGAAACTCCCATATTGGGAATAAGTTCCTCTGAACTGCACAATGAATTCTTTAGTGCAGTACTGAAGTCTTATGCCAAACACAAACAGTGTGGCATACTACTACAACTCCTTCAGAAAAAGTACAGGAGTCCAGAACTGGAATCCCAGCTGGAAGAAACCTGGTTGAGGGCCTATAAGGATAACAAGTTCTTCCTTATAGATGGCCTGCTCTACCACAGAGAGAAAAACACAAGTGCACTCACAATGGTAGACAGAGATCACATCTCCTTGATCCTGCAGGAATGCCATGACTGCCCCTATATAGGACACATGAGTGAAGACAGGACCAAGGAGAGGGTAGCAAGCACAGCTGGGTGGCCCAAATGGGAACAAGAGGTGGGAGAATACATCAACACTTGTGAAAGATGCCAAAAGGCAAATAGGAGACATGGCAAGAAGTATGGGTTACTTCAAAATATAGAAGAACCCAAACACCCATGGGAAACCATCAACATGGACTGGGCTACAGGACTTTTCCCAGGAGGCAAAGACAACTACAATTCCTGCTTGATCATAATTGATAGGTTCAGCAAGAGCATGAGTTGTCTACCATGCCACAAAGGGGACACAGCCATGGATACTGCCCTGTTATTTTAGAATAACATCATATCTACCTGTGGAGTCCCTAAAATCATCATTAGTGATAGGGACCCAAGATTCACATCTGAATTTTGGACCAACTTCTATGACATGCTTGGAACGAAGCTTGCTTTTTCCACAGCTTACCATCCCCAAACAGATGGCCTAGCTGAAAGGATGATCCAGACTATGGAATACATCCTTAGAAGGTTCTGTGCCTATGGCATGGAATACAAGGACCATGAAGGATACACCCATGACTAGGCTACCCTTCTACCAGCTGTCCAGCTGGCTTTTAATACCAGTCAGCACTCTACCACATGAAACACACCTGCAGTGGTAGGGAAAGGGTGGAATCCCCTGTTGCTTGTGGATCACTTAAAGAAGAATCTTCTGACCATCCACCCCACAGCCAAAGACTTCCATGATATGTGGAAGAGGGCTTGTTACAAAGCTGCAAAATGCATAGCTGAGGCAAAAGAATATAATAAACAGAGGTGGGACAAGACACACATGGAACCTGACTTTAAGGAAGGGGACCAGGTGCTAGTGTCTACACTGAGCTTTAATAATCTTAAAGGACCCAAGAAGATGAGGGACTCATTTGTAGGACCTTTCACTATCATTAGGTTGATAGGAAAGAATGCAGTGGAAGTCAAACTTACAGAGGAATTTTCCAGGAAGCACCCAGTCTTCCCAGTAAGTTTAGTCAAACCATACTTCCAAACAGAGGAGGATAAATTCCCCTCCAGGAAAAAGAACCCCACACCACCTGATATAGTGGAGGTGGAGGGCTCCCCAGGGCCTGTGAGTAAGATCATCAGGGCCAGGAAGATCATACTTTATGGAAAGGATCAAAGACAATACTTAGTCAGATTCAAGCACCAAACAGCTGATAAAGACAAATGGTTGGAAGAAGATGCCATACCAGATGGGAACCTTCATCTAAGGAGATTGGGGCCTCTAGGAGGACTGAACAGTCTCATCAATGATGATCCTTTTTTAGAGGGAGGGTATGTCAGCCTGTGACTCAAAACCAGAGCACAAGCATGACAGCCAAAATACCATAAACCAATGGTATAGCCAAGATACCACCAAAACATGGATCTGAGCCAAATAATCTCAAAAGGTATCAAAAGAAAGAGGAAACTCACCTCTTTCTTAAAATATAAGTCCCATCACCATAGGACAAAGAATAACAAAGTTATTGCTGAGCATAAGCCTTAATTTTCACCTCTCATCTAAAATCTAGAAGGAGAGGCTTAACCCCATCAAATGGGTACTCCAAATGAAGCTCTAAGCCAGGGCTATCCAATGGTACCAGCCAAACTGAGCTAGCACCAATATTACTGGAGTTAGGGTCAATTTCAGCCCAAATAAGGGTGAACAAAACATTCACCTCCCATCGAACTTCTACAGTTTTAGTGTGAGATACTTGAAGGGGGGTCTTTTTGGAAAGAGCACAATCAGGGCTATCTGATTGTGTCATACACTTCCCCATATCTCTACTACAGCAGAAGCTATGGGGCAAACAAGCTCAATACAGCTTTTTGCCTAAATCCGGCCTATGTACAAAAATCTTGTACATGGCATAACTTTGTCATATTTAATGAAAACCATATCAAATAAGGTACCATTGTGTAGAACACATACAGGAATACACACCGGTTCAGTTTTGAGGTTTATATCTCAAGAACTGACAAAGTTATAGCTGTTTTAAAGTCAAAATCCCACATTCTGACCCATACAGCCTTACCATGGGATAATATCCCATAACCATGAATATGAGGTGTCAAATAGACAAAGAAGCTTGTTTTTACTTCAATACCTCATATGTCAGTCAATACTGGGGTCCCATACAGCTTCTGTACAGCATTCTAGGTGTCATACATGTCAGGATCAGGCTGTGAGGTCCCCAGATGAAAAGTTTCACCCTGTATTGGTGAAAACCGCCCAGATGTGGTTTCAAAGCCACATCTGAGCCCAATACAGGCTATACAGGCTGTTTGCAAACCACAAGCCAGTACTAGAGAGTGAAAAAATCTTCACTTCCTCTACGTGGAAAGGTCTAGCACCCTTTCCACCCCATTTCAGGATAAAAAGGAGGCTTTTCACAGCCACAATTGTCTCCTCATCGTGCTCTTGAATAACCTACGTAGTAAACTGTCAAAAACAGTTTTACTCTTGGTTAAGAATCAGATATAATTATAAATCTTAATTATTGTAGTCTTTTATTATTGTAACCCAACAGATAAAGCTGCACTCAGGGCTTTCAACAGTGCTCACCACCACTATACTATATATAGTAAAGCCCTTTTTATCTCAAATTAAATTATCTTTAAACCATTATAAATCTTTTTTAGCCATTTTTACCATGTCACAAACATAGTTAAAGCTGTAATTAGTCTATTTACACCTTTATCATAGTTTCATCCTGACAGGTATGGCCTCCTTTTTCTCTCATATAAGGATGAGAAGAGGTAGATATCCTCCTACCATGTTAAAGGAGTGAAACCTTTCACTCAGATGGTAGGATTTTGTTTCAAAATAGCCAATAACACCTTTATTGATGCTCAAATTTAGCTTCAGAACCACATCACAAACTTTCTTGCCATTGTAAGGTAAAGGGTGTGACAAATGGAAGGTTCAGGCGTGGTTCACAATCCAGGAAGCGTCCAAATATGTAAAAATAACATCAGGGGGACTATTATTACTTATTTTATTATTAATTAATATAAAAACACCAGTTCAATGGTTTCAACACCTCATAATTCAAACATTGGTGCTAAATACAGGCTGGAGTGGAGCTTTAAGACCTTTATTATTATTAATCAAAAGATAAACATCCTTTTGGTGGCTTTGACACATCAAATGAGCTTGATGGGATATTGATCCACAATACCACTTTGAGTGGGATTATAACATTAAATCCTGAATTCCTTTGTCAGTTTTTTGGGATGAAAGGCTCAAATGTTAGCCAGAAGTGATCTCTGACAGATCTCCATACCTTTGACCCACTTTGTATCAAGTATTTCAAAGCTCTAAAGGCTCAAAGTATCTTTCTTATTCCTAGAAGAAAATTCCAATAAACTCAAAACTGTGCAGCATTCAGGGATGAGTATGAGATTTCTATGGACCCCTGCTCTAGCCCTCCCAGAAAATATTTTATTTGGAAGGTTGCCTATCAAAACTGTGGAAGCTGTGAGAAGTTAATAGTAGATTTATCTTTCCTTCTTTTTAAAATAGTATTTTGGTGGTAATTTATGATCTAGTTCTTCTCCAATCGGGTAGGCTGAATTTGGGGATTCAATAAAAGATCTCACTTTGTGGGTATGGGATTTAAAATCAAAGATCTAGAGGAGGTGTGAATATTGATATTTATTCTCAGAAAGATTTAAAGTCTTAATAAAATGGTTAATTATCATTTTTTGGTAATAAGAATAGTATTTTCTGAAAGGAAAATATATACTCTTTCATATTTTTTTATGAAGACTACATTTTCTAGGTTCTTTTTTCATTCTTATTTCCTTATTTCACCTTTATTTCCTTTAAATAAATGTTAAAGTTTTTCATTTCACTCTTTCTTGTGTACCATGTTTATGATAATTTTTGATTTCATGCTCGTGCTCTAATTTTGAGTCACAGGATGAGAAACCCTCCCTCTGAAAAAGTCTCATCATATATGAGACTCTTATTTCCTCCTGGAGGATCTGAAATTCCTGATGTTGATTCTGTCATAAGATATGGCTTTTTAGGGAGGCTATTTGTCCTTGTCTTCTTCCTAGCTCTTAATTTTCACTATTTATTTTCTATTGTATTTACCATTGATATATATCTTCCTAGCTTTGGTTATTCTCTTCACTTTTCCAGGTGAATATCATTCCACTACTTTCATCTTTGGAAATTTTTCTTCATTTTTCTGATGGTAGTGTTTGACCAGAATTACTAGAAAAACTGGTTGTTTCCTGAAGAATTATTCATTAAGTCTTCCTCCTACTGTGTTCCTCTTTCCCAGCCTGATAATATTCAAGGTTCCTATCTAGGTATCCCTCATCTTCCTGGGGCCTTTAATTATATTAAATTTGAGTTTCTAGACTAAAACTTGGTCCCTTCTTCAAAGTATGGCTTTTCATTACTTATCTCATATCTCTATTTGTTATAATCCTTAGCTTCTGTTATGTATTTTTCTGCAGTATCACATGCTTTCTTCCTCATAGTATGGAAGTCTTTGGATGTAGGGTGTACATCTACTAGGCTCTTTTTCAAGTAGTATACTAAGTGTGGAACAGGTTTGTCATGTTACTTATTTCTCACTGGTATTATAGGAAGTCTAAATTTCAGTGAGGATTGTGACCCAGTAATGGATATACACATAATGGTCTTTATATTCCATCTGATATTCCCAGAATCTCCTGACAATATCTTCCATCTCCTGAATCATCCTTTCTGCTAGGCCATCTTTCTCTGAGTGGTGGTCTGTAGAGAAGGCCAGTTTGGTCCCCATAATACCATAAGGATTGGTCCAAAATGGTGATTTGAATTTGGGATCTCTATCACTGATGACGATGCTAGGTACTCCACAGTGTGAAATTAGGCTGTTCCAGAAAAGTATTCCTGTGTCCATGGCTGTATCTTCCTTGTGAAAAGGGAGGAATCTGACACTCTTAATAAGCCTTTCCACTATGAGAGAAGCTCCAATAGTTTCTGTAAGTGGCTTCTGTATCAGCGTTTCACAGAAAAATATTGGACTCTCACACAACAGTCTTCTTCACAGCATTCTGAAAAGGAATAATTCTGAAAAATCCTTCAATTCAAATGTCAACTTACATGTATGCTATAGAGCTCAACAAAGGCTTCGGAAACCTTCTTCAACTTATTTTAATACAACCAATACTTTCCCTCCAGAAAAGATGAAATCAGATTCCACCTCGAAATCACCTACCTCTGAGCATCCAACGCCAATTCCTTCTGAAAACAAGGAAACAAAATATAATAAATCAAAAAAGCGGGCTCCAAATTGGCTACCTTCTGAAGAAGAACAGCTATCCAAGTCATGGCTCCACACAAGCCAAGACTCTAAAACAGCCACAAATCAAGCTGGTGAAAAACTTTATGCAAGAGTCTCTAAGCATTTCAACAGTTTCAGAAAGCACTATTTTTGAGATTCAGATCAAATCCTCATGTGGTTAGTACTGAATCCTTTATCTCCTAGCTTTCTCAAAAATCTGACCATAAAGTGATTTCTTTTATAGATGGTTGGCTTTGAACAAAGCTACTCTAAAATTCTCTGAAATTCATAATTTAATATCAAGAAATCCACCAAGTGTGTTTTCTCCCCCCAATTGGATCGAAATTTCAAGAGTTTTATCGAGAAAACAATAAAGGAACCCCCTTCAAGTTGGAGCATGCATGGGAAATTTTACGCTTTGCACCAAAATAGGAAACTGAAGGGAAGATCTCTCATCAATAATATGTCAAAAAATAATTGTTTGGAATTACACCATCAACACAATCTAGATCGAGTAGCTACCATTATCAAGCCTCTGGCTCCTCTGATCTAGACAGCCTATTGAGTTATGGAAAACGTCCCATTGTGACCAAAAAAATAAAGCGACTCAAAATTGAACAAAAGAATAGTGAAATCCATGACAATTATAAAAATACAGCACTTTCAATTGCAGAGCAGAAGCTCAATTCTATGAAAACAAGTTCCAAAGCAACTCAAGAGCTTCTTGAAATACAATAACATAAAATGTGTGAGCCTTTGAGATATGACCACATACCCAATAAGGTCACAAAAAGACTCAGAACAATTATACCTTTAATATAATTATATTAAAATTACTTAGAATAATTATACATTAAGAATAATTACTTAAATATACAAAAAATACCATAAATTGGTACAAAAATTGGTTTAACTTAAAAACCAATGAATCAACATGTAAAATAAATTATACCATTAGATTCCCCATGGAAAAATACACATATACCATTTTTATGGCATATCTGTAAAGTCAATATTTAAGGAATTATAAGGTATAATACCTTATAAAAATCATAAAACCTTATTTATCTCAAAGCCTAATGAAACAACATGTGAAATAAATTGTACCAGTGGATTCCCCATGAAAATCCACACATAAAACAATTAATAAGCTAATTTCCAATGTTAATACTTAAGGAATTATCCTGAATATATGCACTTTTTTGGTCAACGCATATATTCAAGGATCATAGCTAATATCTTCTAAACTATACATGATAGAATGATGAACCAAAAATAAAGTGACCACGTAATTACTGTAAGAACACAGATATGAACTTTATTTTACAAATTATAAACAAGGCTAAAACCTATGATGAATTATTGATAAAAATCAACAGAGCTGTTGACCACTTTGTTGTGAAAGTGTTCCAAACTTAAAAAAAAGTATACAGTTGGACTCTACTAGTGCATTTGTGAAGAATGATGTAATGTTTATTATTAAATTCAGGGTATAACCCCCTGAAATCAAGGTTTGAAGTTTAAAATATTGAATTTTGACAGAAAAGATGAGTTACCAGAAAAATCATCAAAAATGGAGTTTTGATGATGTAATGAAAAGCTCTTGGCAGCATAATAAGGTTATGCCAGGCTATCAGAATTCACTCTCTGAATTGCTGTAGCATGTAAATCTTCAAAGTTATTGAGGATCAAAGTTTGAGCTTAATTTGAGCAGTTATGATCACATACTGTAACCTTAATTTAAGTTTAACAGTCTTAAGAGTGATAAAATTGGTGAATACTATTAGTTTATGATTAAAACTAATAAAATCCACGAAATGTGGGGTTCTGCCAAGCCTCTGATGTCATCAACTTTAGAGTTATAGTGATAACTCTAAATAATGGTGTACTAATGATGTAATATGGTTTGATCATGATGTAATCACCCTCAAACCTTAAAATATTGATCAATTCCAGTGGATATGATCAGTACACGTCTACTAGAAGCCTTTTGGACTCTAGGAGGGAGGTATTTACTATAAATAGAGCTCTTTTTACTCTACTTACCCCTCAGACGCATCAAAAACATTAAATCAATTAAATAAAAGGTAAATTCTTTATTCTTTATATATAAAACTCTTATATTATTAAAGACCAAAGACCATCTTAATATTAATCACTATTTTTACGTGATTAAATCAATTCTTTAATTGTTTTTGTCATAAATCTCTCTATAAACTCATTTCCACGTAAAATCAAGAATTTTAGTAATTTTCTTTAATTTTTATTGTAAATACAATTTGAAAAGGTTGTATTATATTATTTTGGCGTAAAATATCTCAAAATTATTATTTTAAGTGTTAAAAGTAGGTTATTTTATCTTATTATAATAATTTCTCTCTTATTATTACTCTTAATAATTCTTATCTAATATAAATAGTATTTATATTAATATATAACTTTAATATTAGTAATATTATTGTTATTAATTGTTTTTTATTTATAAAAAACAGTTTTTTACGCCTTTATTATTTGTTGGTAACAATAATAAAGAGCTTTATAATATATTAATTATTTTATATTAATATATTATTTATAATATTATAATTTCATATAATATTAATTATATTATTATATTTATTTAATAATATAATATTTTTACGCCATAATAATATTATTTCTTTATTATTATTATTATTTTAATCTTATTTATTTCAATTATAAGGACATTCAGAGTACAATAAGTAATAAATTAGTAATTTTTACTTATTGTTTCATAGTCAAACCTTACATTTGGGGGCCTGGCCGTGATATTTAATTAAAAGACCTTTAAAAAGATTCTAATTGGGTTTATCCAATAATAAATTATATTTATAATCATAAAATTATATAATAATTTTATATTTTATTGATTTTAAAAGCTATTGAGGCATTTGGAAAGCAATTGTACTGTCTGACACGTGGTTTTTCACATCCTTAGACTTGCAAGAACTTTCTTTGAGTGACTCTAGTGATTAAAAGAGATATTTTATAAATTAAAAATAATTTTTATTATAATTTAATCTTATAAGAATCATATTCATTTTTTATTTTATTCTTTAAAAATAAAAAAAAAATAAAAAAATATTAAAAAAAATTAAAAACCAATAAAAAAGTTATTTTTATTCATTTCTTTATTTATTTCAATTTTTTAAAGATAAAAAAGCAATTTCTACGTGGAAAATTGCCATATCTTGCCAAAAATAACACTTATTTTAAAAAGAGACTTATATTTATTTGTCTTTTTTAGTGTTTGAAGATAACCCAACAGAAGACAACCAAGCTACTGTTGAGAAATTGGTGGAAGAAACTTGTCAAAGTTCTCCAACACCAGTTATCACCAAAAGAAAGAAAGCTAAGAAATTAGACTTTCCAGGACCCACCATTCAAGACTCTGAAGGTGAGCACCTCTTTTTAAATTGCCATAAAAGAATTTTATTCTAGAAAACTTTTATTTTTTCTTATTCTTTAAATTATGACTACCAGAAGAGGTTCCCAATACTCCATCCAATCAGATGGAGCTGGACTCAGAAGTAGAATTGATCCCTCAAAAGGGAAAAGAAAGGGCAATATCCCCAGTGGAACAGAATCCACACAAGGAAGTGCCTTATCCCAAAGGCAAGTCCCAGAAATGCCCATGATATCTGAGCCTGAATTGGAACTAAGTATGAGTAACTCAAATAGGTACAAATCACATTCAGAGGGCTCAAATAGACATCTACATGAGCCAGTACAAGCAGTATTACACAGTATACAATGACAAAGACTGGGAAATGCTGCCTCAAATACACCAAGGAGTGATGAACTCCTGGCACATCCTGAAAAAGTTCCTCAAAGAGGAGGAGATAGTGAAATACTCCAATGGATGGAATCCACTGTCATCCAAACCTCAAATCAAAAAATCAAGGATTATCATGCCAAAAAGAGGGAGGCAACCAAGGAAGAAGCCCCAGTAGCCTCTACCAGCAAGCCTCAAGCCAACCCACTTCCCCAAGAAGGGAAGAAGAACAAGAAAAAGAATTGGAAGAAACCATATTCCCCAAGCTACAGAATCCCAAGAATCCAAAAGGATGCCATGGACAATGTTTTCAACATGGCCAGAACCTTGATGGAATTCAAGGACAAGGAAGAGAAAAGAATGAGACAACCTCATTTCCCAAAGAAATAACCTTGTCCAAAGATGTTGTAAATACTTTAACAGAAATTAAAAATAGTATATTACCTCTAAAAGAAATTAAAGATAGTTTATTATCACTACAAGAAATAAATAACAATTTATCTTCTTTAACAAAAATTGTTGTGCAAAACAAGAAAGAAATTTACAACATTAAGTTTATTGTTGAAAATAATAAGCCAAAGAATTTAATTTACAATACTCAAAAATTAATACAAGGACAACAAGAATTGTATAAATACATAAAAGATATCAAAGACAAGACTTTGACAATCAATTATGATGTGAGTATTGACAATCTTACAGAAAAATTAAATAAATTAAGTATTTCTGTAGAAAAATTTGAAGAAAAGACTTCATCACACCAAAAATTAGTTTTGGACCATGTGGAAAAAAGTGATGAAGCAAGAATGCATCTGAAAGATGATATTCAAAGTGAAATAAGGCTTATTACAGAAAAATGGATAAAATTAATGAGGCTAATTTAAATATGCCAAAGTTATCAACACCATTTTCTCATATAAGAAGCCCTGTTAAAACAAAAGAGGAATTGTCAAATCCTTTCATAACAGACTTGAGTCACCAAGACAATAACCAAGTCTTAATGAAAGAAGCACCTCAATTGAAGGAATGGCCAACATTCACAGGAGAAGGTGAATATGACCACATGTCATTCATTAAAACAATTGACATGTTGCAAGAAGACTATGCCATACCAGATGAATTAATCACTGCAAGATTACATTCATTGTTTGAGAAATCTGCAAAAAGACAGTATTATGGCATAAGACAAACAAATGGTAAAAATACCTGGTCTTGGTGGAAACAAGAAATAATCACCAAGTGGGCAAATGATGCCTGGAGGTATAAGATAGAAAATGCATTTGAAAACTCTTTCTTTGACCCAGAGAAAGATAAACCTTTAACTTGGTTCTTAAAACAAGTTGAAAGGCTTAATGCACTGTACCCAGAAATGTCACAGAAGATGGTGCATATGAAAATACTTAAAAAATGTGGAGGGGAACTAGAACATGCCCTAAGAAGCAGGTGCATAGAACCATGCTCCACAGAAGAGTATATAAATGCACTAGAAGATATAGTGACAAGAACAAAAATTGGCAGGACTTGGAAAAAATTGGACATTAAAAGCCCAAATAAACCATTTATCAAAAAAGATAAGTCAAAAGAATCCTTTAAGCCCAATACATCTAACAATAATGAGCAAAGAAAATGCCATAAATGTGGAGGTATTGGACACTTAGCCAATAATTGCCTTAAAAAGCAAAGATTAATGAAATTGTGGAAACAGAAAACCACAATGACAAAGAAGAGGAATCTGACTCTGAAAAAGAGACAGAAGAGTCAGAAAGCTCTGAAAGTGATGAAATCAATATAATTAATGCACAAATTAATAATATTGATATAATTTATGAAGTACTGGATGTTAATTCAAACTTGCCACAAGTTGGAACATCTGACACAAATCTGACAAACATACAAGATGCCAAAATGTATAGAACCAAACCTGCAAGAGGAATGGGATATACAGCTGGAAAATCAAGTATTAGTATTGTTATGGTTGATAACCAAGAAGGAAAGGTTAACTTGGATACAGGAGCATATTGCACTTGTGTTGGCAAAAGTTATTTAAAAACCATTGTCCCAGACTGGCAAGAAAAACTTATGCCAATACAAGTTGTCAAATTTAGTAGTGCAAGTGAGAGCATGAAGCCCCTTGGAATAGTTGATTTAACACTAATTTTTCCTCATCCCTCACAATGTGTCAGAATTAAAGTAGAGTTTGTAGTAATGGACAACTGTACTAGTAATCATTTCATACTTGGGAATGACTACTTATCAATCTATGGTATAGATATCTCCAACCAAAAGGATAGATATTTTACCATAGGAGATAACAAAAGACAAAAGTTTGGATTCTTAAATAACAAAAAACAAATCACAGTTATTAAGAATGAAGAAAAAATTCCAGAAAAGGAACTTTTTATATCTGAACAACTCAAAGAGGCAGAATTCAATCAAGAATTAACAGAAAAAATGAAAGAAAAATTGATTGACCTCTTATTTAAGTATAAAAATGCCTTTGCAACTGACAAAGAGCCACTAGGTGCCATAATTGGACATGAAGTGGATATAATTCTTAATGTAGAAAAACCTTACCCACCTTTATTAAGAAGACCTGCTTATCCAGCCAGTCCAAGCGCTAGAGAAGCCTTAGAGGTGCACATTAAAGAATTAATGGACCTTGGAGTATTAAGAAAGGTTGGACATAATGAACAAGTAGAAGTTACTACACCTGTCATTATAACTTGGCATAATGGAAAATCAAGGATGGTAGGAGACTTCAGAGCCCTGAATACCTATACCATTCCAGACAGATATCCAATACCCAGAATCCTTGAGACATTAACCCAATTGTCACAAGCTAAGTTCATCACAGCTATGGATGCTCTGAAGGGTTTTCATCAAAATGTCTTAACAGACAATGCCAAGAAACTACTAAGAATAATAGTCCATTGTGGAATTTTTGAATACTTAAGAATGCCATTTGGAATAAAAAATGCACCTTCCCATTATCAAAGAATGATGAATACCATATTCCCTGAAGAATTATCAGATGGATGGTTGATTATCTATATTGATGATATCATAGTTTGCTCAGAAACTTGGGAAAATCACCTTACAAGACTAGAAAGGGTACTACAAAAAATAGTCCAAGTAAATATGAAAATTTCCTTGAAAAAATGTCATTTTGCATACAGTGAATTAAAGGCACTAGGACATGTAGTATCTGGCCTTAGTCTAGGCATAGACAAAAATAAAGTAGCAGCAGTACTACTTAAACCAATGGCTCAAACCAAAAAAGAAATGCAATCATTTCTAGGATTTGCTGGTTACTATAGACAGCATATAAAGGACTTTGCAAAGATTGCTAAATCCTTGTATAAGCTATGTGACCAACAAACAGTCTATGAGATGACAGAAAAAAGAGTCAAGGCATATGAAGAATTGAAAGATTCCTCAACAAATGCCCCATTTCTTCTGATGCCAGATTGGAAACTACCCTTCAAACTGTACATTGATGCTTGTGGAGAAGGACTAGGTGCTGCACTTCACCAAACACAAATTATCAATGATAAACCAGTGGAAGGACCAATTTGTTTCATTTCAAGGCAGATAAAGCCAACAGAAGCAAGGTATGGAGCAAGCCAAATGGAATGCTTATGCCTAGTATGGGCTTTAGAAAAATTGCATTATTATTTGGATGGCACAGTATTTGATGTAATCACAGACTGTAATGCTGTGAAATCACTATTAAATATGAAGACTCCAAATAGACATATGCTGAGATGGCAAATTGCTATCCAAGAATATAGAGGAAATATGACTATTGTTCATAAATCTGGAAATATTCATAAAAATGCAGATGGTCTTAGCAGATGGGCTCTAGCAAATACCCCTGACAACCCAGCATGGGTACCACAAGAAGAGCACCATATAGAAGGAATATGTGTTACAGACATTGGCACAGAATTCTTTAACCAAGTTAAAGAAAGCTATAAGACAGACAAAAATTGCCATATCTTAAGCCAACTTCTAATGAAAGACTGCAAAGATCCATCACTTTCATCAAAACTAGATGAAATATGGAAAAAGGCATATGATGAAGGAAGATTTCACCTCCTTGATGGAATCCTTTACCATAGAACAAAACACACATGTGTTATGGCCTTAACAGATAGAACACTAATAAACACTATTTTACATGAGTGTCATGATAGTGTTGCATCTGGACATCTCTCAGAAGATAGGACACTAGAAAGGGTGAAAACCTGCTCTTGGTGGCCAAATTGGAAGAAAGATGTTGCAGAGTACTGCCAAACCTGTGACAGATGTCAAAAAGCCAACAGAGCCACAGGAAAGAAATTTGGAATGATGATCCAAATCCAAGAACCAAAATCCCCATGGGAAATAGTTCATATGGATTGGGTAACAGCCTTACCTCCAGGAGGAGACAGGAGTTATAATGCATGCCTAGTGTTACTTGACAGGTACAGTAAAACTCCCATGTTCTTACCATGTCATAAAGATGACACAGCTATGGATACAGCCATAATGATATGGAATAAAGTCATTAGCCACACAGGCTTATTCCAAAATATTATAAGTGACAGAGACCCAAAGTTCACTTCAGCATTATGGACAAATCTCCATAACTTGTTTGGGACAAAGTTATCATTCTCAACAGATTATCATCCTCAAACTGATGGTCTAGCAGAAAGAATGATACAGACCCTAGAGGATATGATCAGAAGATTCTGTGCTTATGGGCTAGAATTCAAAGATTCTGATGGTTTTACCCATGATTGGTGTACACTAATACCAGCACTTGAACTGGCATATAAGAAATCAATCCATTCTTCTACTGGGAAAAACACCAGCAATGCTAGAGAAAGGTTGGAATCCAAGACTTCCTTATGACACCCTCAAAAAGGACTTAGTGGATATACATCCAACAGCAAGCAGTTTCAACATAATGCTTGACAAAGCAAGACACCATGCAAACAGATGCATGCAAGATTCTTTTAAATATGCAAAAGAAAGATGGGATAAAAGTCATAAGCCACCTGATTTCAAAATAGGAGACTTGGCTTTAGTATCAACCCTTAATTTCAATAACATAAAAGGCCCAAAGAAATTGAAAGATTCCTTTGCAGGACCATTTATGATAAAAGCACTCCATGGACCCAATGCTGTGCAATTAGAACTCACAGGTGAACTAATGAACAAACACCCAACTTTCCCTGTAAGTCTGATAAAACCTTACAGTTCAAGTGACAAGGAGTTATTTCCACTAAGAAATAAACCCCCACTTGAGATTCCCCCCTTGGAGGAAGGAGAAGAAAAGAAAATAGTAAAAGTCCTTAAAGAAAGAAGGACAAGAAACAAAAAAGAAAGAGAATACCTTGTAAGGTATAGAAATTCAACTCAAGAAGATGAATGGCTACTTGAGAAAGATATAACAAATGCTGATAAATTACTAAGAAGGTTCAGACATGAAAGGAAACCTGAAAAATAAAAAAGTTAAGCATTATTGAGCTTCAAGACTAACAAAGTCTATTGAAGAGGTAGGACAGTGGATGATACCCTAATCACACATATCAGATTGTAGTACAATCTTTTTTGGTGGTAGGGAATGTGAGCCTTTGAGATATGACCACATACCCAATAAGGTCACAAAGAGACTCAGAACAATTATACCTTCAATATAATTATATTAAAATTACTTAGAATAATTATTCATTAAGAATAATTACTTAAATATACAAAAAATACCATAAATTGGTACAAAAATTGGTTTAACTTAAAAACCAATGAATCAACATGTAAAATAAATTATACCATTGGATTCCCCATGGAAAAATACACATATACCATTTTTATGGCATATCTGTAAAGTCAATATTTAAGGAATTATAAGGTATAATACCTTATAAAAATCATAAAACCTTATTTATCTCAAAACCTAATGAAACAACATGTGAAATAAATTGTACCAGTGGATTTCCCATGAAAATCCACACATAAAACAATTAATAAGCTAATTTCCAATGTTAATACTTAAGGAATTATCCTGAATATATGCACTTTTTTGGTCAACGCATATATTCAAGGATCATAGCTAATATCTTCTAAACTATACATGATAGAATGATGAACCAAAAATAAAGTGACCACGTAATTACTGTAAGAACACAGATATGAACTTTATTTTAAAAATTATAAACAAGGCTAAAACCTATGATGAATTATTGATAAAAATCAACAGAGCTGTTGACCACTTTGTTGTGAAAGTGTTCCAAACTTAAAAAAAAGTATACAGTTGGACTCTACTAGTTCATTTGTGAAGAATGATGTAATGTTTATTATTAAATTCAGGGTATAACCCCCTGAAATCAAGGTTTGAAGTTTAAAATATTGAATTTTGACAGAAAAGATGAGTTACCAGAAAAATCATCAAAAATGGAGTTTTGATGATGTAATGAAAAGCTCTTGGCAGCATAATAAGGTTATGCCAGGCTATCAGAATTCACTCTCTGAATTGCTGTAGCATGTAAATCTTCAAAGTTATTGAGGATCAAAGTTTGAGCTTAATTTGAGCAGTTATGATCACATACTGTAACCTTAATTTAAGTTTAACAGTCTTAAGAGTGATAAAATTGGTGAATACTATTAGTTTATGATTAAAACTAATAAAATCCACGAAATGTGGGGTTCTGCCAAGCCTCTGATGTCATCAACTTTAGAGTTATAGTGATAACTCTAAATAATGGTGTACTAATGATGTAATATGGTTTGATCATGATGTAATCACCCTCAAACCTTAAAATATTGATCAATTCCAGTGGATATGATCAGTACACGTCTACTAGAAGCCTTTTGGACTCTAGGAGGGAGGTATTTACTATAAATAGAGCTCTTTTTACTCTACTTACCCCTCAGACGCATCAAAAACATTAAATCAATTAAATAAAAGGTAAATTCTTTATTCTTTATATATAAAACTCTTATATTATTAAAGACCAAAGACCATCTTAATATTAATCACTATTTTTACGTGATTAAATCAATTCTTTAATTGTTTTTGTCATAAATCTCTCTATAAACTCATTTCCACGTAAAATCAAGAATTTTAGTAATTTTCTTTATTTTTTATTGTAAATACAATTTGAAAAGGTTGTATTATATTATTTTGGCGTAAAATATCTCAAAATTATTATTTTAAGTGTTAAAAGTAGGTTATTTTATTTTATTATAATAATTTCTCTCTTATTATTACTCTTAATAATTCTTATCTAATATAAATAGTATTTATATTAATATATAACTTTAATATTAGTAATATTATTGTTATTAATTGTTTTTTATTTATAAAAAACAGTTTTTTACGCCTTTATTATTTGTTGGTAACAATAATAAAGAGCTTTATAATATATTAATTATTTTATATTAATATATTATTTATAATATTATAATTTCATATAATATTAATTATATTATTATATTTATTTAATAATATAATATTTTTACGCCATAATAATATTATTTCTTTATTATTATTATTATTTTAATCTTATTTATTTCAATTATAAGGACATTCAGAGTACAATAAGTAATAAATTAGTAATTTTTACTTATTGTTTCATAGTAAAACCTTACAAAATGTCACAAGAAAAATTTATTATCCTCAAACAAAATGCAGATTAAATGTGTTATGAAGAGCTCCAGGAGATTGAGAGGTTTCTGAAGCAATCACCAAGAAAAAAATATGAAAGATAAGATTGATTGGTATGTTTTTTTCATTTAAAAAACTGACCTCAGTTTTGCTTCATACCAAATTCCAACTAGTTATTTATTTTCAGATCTTCATTTGGCTTTCTATGTTGATTTTCATCTTGAATATTACAATGGTTATGCATTAATTTCTCAAAGGTTTCAAAGAGAGCTGGTACTATTGATACTTGTTGGTTTTAATAAATCTCTCAAAGACAAATATAAAATGTTCTGCTTTATTCTATTATCATATTATGAATTATTATGCAGCCGTATAGAATATTCATTATTTCTTTGAAATTCCATATTCGAAATGGTCTCTGAAGTACTTCCCATCGCACGTTTAAGACACCAAGTGCTTGTTCAACATATGTAAAAGCACTTTCTTGTCTTGATTACAAACGCTTTCCGGCCTTGTCCTGTGAATGGGGTAAGCTTTTGACAAGGAATGACCAGCGGGGATAAATCCAATCAGCCAAGTAATACCCATACTTTTCTTCGGTGTTATTTATTTTGTAGACAACTTAATTTTGGATCCCTATTCAAAAAAAATAAGAAATGAGTTTTGATGATTATTTCAAAATCATAAGTATAATACCTTGCAAAAAATCATTTAACAGGTTTCTCCTATTCAGAACATTTATATCGTTGAGTGCTCCTGGAGTCCCAAAAAAATCATTCCATATGTAAAAGCTTTTTCTTTCCAATTCTTCTATAATTATTGTGGTTGTATCCTCCTTGCCATGAGATTTCCCCACCCAAGCTCTAGGGAAATTCTTCCAAGCCCAATTTATTGCATCTAGGAGTCACAGGAATCCTGGGAATCCTCATTTCTCATACTCATGTGTTATGGCCTTAATCTCAGCCGGTCTATGTACTTTTAAGTACTCCTTTCCAAGAATTTCAATCATGTCTGTAGCAAATATTTTCAAACAAAGAATTGCATTTGTTTCTCAAATACGGAGATACTCGTCAGTTGCATCAGCTGCAATACCATAGGCTATCTCTCACAATGCCTATAGCAATTTTTGATTTGTTGATAGTCTTAATTGGCTGCAGCAGTCCTGAAATGCAGGTCATCTTTTGAGTCTGATTTTTTTCATTCAAAACCACTTTCCTTTCTCTGTCTCCAAAAACTCATGTTTATCCACTAATGAGCCCATTATTTCTAAAAACAATGTCTTGGGCATGCGAAAACGGCGTTGAAATTGATACTCAAGGTAAGTAAAACCCTCTTTGAAGTAATCTTGATATAATATGTAAGCCCCAACTAATCTTTGTCGATCAGTTTCAGCTCTTGTGTGCTTTGGAGGCTCTCTGTCAGAGCCTA
Organism: Austropuccinia psidii; assembly: GCA_023105745.1. Classification (NCBI taxonomy): domain Eukaryota; kingdom Fungi; phylum Basidiomycota; class Pucciniomycetes; order Pucciniales; family Sphaerophragmiaceae; genus Austropuccinia; species Austropuccinia psidii. The sequence goes on along the minus strand of JALGQZ010000001.1, from coordinate 80,024,904 downwards.
AATCTTCACTTTCATCATCAAAAAATTCATTTTGACTGAAAATTATCTGACGAAGAATTTATTTCATTTTTCTGTAGGTGTACCAGGAGATGGTCGAGTGCAAACAATCTTCAGTAAGATCAATACCTTAGCTACAGAGTGTCAAGAAATGACAATTTTGAGATTCACTGGAACATTTCAGAAAAATTCTGTATTTTATTTTCACAGAATTTAACTTAAAAAAGAAGCTATAGAAATGGTTTTAGTTTCTCTTACTAGGTAAGAATTTAAATTATCTTTCCCTTCTTGGACAGGTCCTTTAACCCGGTACATTTTAGTAATTTCCCATTGGTTTTTAGGTTCTTAAATATGCTGAAGAAATCCATATCTCTTTCCATAGCTCTTGTTAGCCTCCTCAAATCTCTCACAGCTGTTGATATGTTCACTCAGCTCTTCTTCGCATTCTGTGATAGACACTCTTTCTTTTTTCTTGTCTTCCCTCATGTTTCCCATGTAGGGACAGTCATGGAAGTCTTGTAAGATCATTTACGTATGGTATCTATCTATGATCACTAAAGCACTAGTGTGTTTTTCCCTGTGATATAGTAGCTAATAAACAATAAATGAGGTTTTGTCTTTTGAGTGGGTTTTCCATGGTTCTTCTGTTTTGAATTCCATTTGAGAGCTCCTGCACCTCTCCTGAAGTAAGTGCACTAGTATTCTGCATTTTTTATGCTTTTTGCTAGCTGCACTTATTTAAAAACTTCTTTATGAATCTCTGATGAGCTTATCCCTAAGATTGGGCTTTCTATTTCTGACTGCATCCCTCTTCTTGGATTGGTCTCATCATTATTAAAAACCCAGTTTGATAAGCTTCAGTGTCTCTTTCTATCAACTTGCATATATTGTAAAGGAATTTGTGTCCCCATATTTGGGTCACAAGCTGAGTTATTTCTATCATTATTCAGTGGCCATCTACTGATTCCATATGCATTTTTGTTACTTTTCCCTTCTTTATATATTATACTCATGTTTCCTCTGTCCTATTTTATGTCTATTTTCCATCTCAACATTTTTCTATTTGTATTTTTAATGTTAAGTAGGTATTTGAGTGCAGTTCAGGCTATATATACTTCAAAAAATTATCCTTCCAAGTATTGGTTGAGCCTTTGTAGTGCCCATACTAATCAGAGGCACTCTGTTTGCTTGTATCCATACCTTTCCATTTAATCTTGCTTATGTGTATAAATGTGTCATGTGACCTCTTTTTTGGGTTCACCTTCCACTAGTTTTCTCTGGTGAAGGAATTCTCCTATTCCTTGGCTAAATTCCTAATCAATATATAATTTGAATGGTAGTACAAAATCTGGAATCATCAGGATTGGTTCATGTTTTAGTTAATATTTAATCCTCTCATATGAATCTTTCTTTTCTGTATTGATTTAAAAAACTACATCTTTTGGGAACACTTTGAAGAAACTACTGGTGATGTTAAGAAAGCTCTTGATTTTATTCCTTTGATAGCTATAGAATTCCAAAAAATATTTACCTTCTTCACTTCTCATATTTTCTGGCTTTTTCAGTACTGCTTCTCTTTTTTGTTGGTCTATTTCTATCCTCAGGCCTGAGACCTTGTGTCAAAGTGCAGGTAGTTCCTTCTGACCAAAACTTCACATTGTGAGTGAAATTTTCAGGTTTATTGATTTACATTTTGCCAATACTCTTCTCAATTATTTGAGATGGTCTCGTCATTCTTTTTAGTAGATGATGATATAATAAATTTACACCACCATCCCTTCCTCCAATATCTCCTTTTCAAATATTTTGTCTATCATCTCCTGGAAGTTATCTGGTTCATTATTGATGCCAAAATTCATTCTGGTTCAGTCATATATGTCCATGTGACATATGATCCTGAGAAATTTAATAGGTTTGGTTTAACTGAATTTTTTGTGGAAGCCTTTCATGAAATACATGTTGGTGATAAATCTGGCTTTAGAAACTTTATTTAATTCATGAGGTTTTCTTGGGATATCATACCTATCTTCTTTTGCGTAGTTTTTAAGCTCTCTGAGACCTCCACAAAGTCTTGATTTCCCATAATTCCATGTGATTAGGACTGTGGTGGTATCTTCTACTATTTAATTATCTCCATTCCAAGTAGCTCATTAATGTGTTTTTTCATTTCTTTCCCAGTTTCCATGCTTTGTTGGTAGGTCCTTTCCACATCTACGAATAGCTCTATTTCATTTCCTTGAGTTCTTCCTTGGGGTTCATCACCAATGTTAAACACACTCCTGCAGCTTCTCATCACTCTGGCTCACTGCATTCTGTTCTTTTTTGAGTAAGGCTCTATATTCTTCTTCCTTTAATTCCTCTAAGAAATTCTCCAAGGTCAATCCTCTTAGGCTCAGGATCATGTGAGAATCAAATGAGAATTTCTTCTCTCTTTCTGTCCCAAATTTTAGGTTCCTGTTTATACTATTACAGATTTGTTTACCATAAATCCTCTGGTATTCTGTTCCTAGTATAAAGCCTCTGAGTTTTCCATTGTTAAGTACTACAAAATCAGGCTCAAGTCTAAAATCTCCTTTCTTGTGGGGTATTATGAATGTCTTGGTGATTGTCCCAAGTGAATTCATTTTCCCTTGTTCACTTTTAAAGCTCTTGGCTAGAGTGTGTTGTACACCTGTACTCTACTGGGGAAATTCCCCATCCAAATAGTTTCTGGCCACCCCATTGAAGCTTGCTCCTGTTTCAATAATAAGTGGATTTTTTTTTCCATGAATAAACACTGACCACTTAGTTGGGGTTCCATGTATGTACCCCATCCCCTTAGTAGGTTTAGCTATAGATTTCTGGGAATTCTTATTGTAGATGATTAGTGTTTCATAGCTGCTTTCTTGGGGTATTCCAGCTTTGAGATGTATTTCTTGTATCTCCAAGCAGTTTTCCTCTTCATGATCTACTATTTATTCTTCCAGATTTTCATTTTCACTGTGATTCATCCCTTTGGTCATTCCCCATACTGTTAGAATCACATTTTTATTTTCCTTCTGAGCCCTCTTCATCCATGTAATAGATTTTCTTCCTTTATTTGGGAAATTTATTTGCATAGTGTTTTTATGATCCACAATTTCAGTATACATTCATTCCTCTTGTTTTCTGTTTCTACCCCCTTTTCCCTAGATTTATCCTTTTAATCTGAGAAAAGCTTAGCCTTGTCCCTGAAGGTATCCATCTTTTATTCTGGGTATCTACCTATAGAGATACTCTTGATGACTTCTTGTAGGGTATTTTCAATATCAGACAGGTTACACTCTTTGTTACACCTGCATTTGACTGCATGCTCCAAGTCTCCTGGTAGCTTTTCCGGTAGCTTTTTATTCTTCATTTCTGTTGAAATGTGGGGATCTATGTCTTTCAGCCTCTTGAATTTTCTCAGACACTGCTTAAATGGATCTTTTTCTACTTTTTATCTGTAATTTTCAAAATATGTGGTATATTTCCATACTCAGGTTCTATTACTGTACCTCGGGATAATTTGGTTTTTCCACCAAACCCAGGGCTTCCTGCACTGTATTTCTTTCATCTCATAATTCCATATTTTGGAATTCTTTTTGAATACTGTGTTCAACCTTTCAGTTATCCAATAATCATGAATATTAGGTACATAAATAAGTAGACTATCAATGTAGTAAATAGGATCCATGTGACCATATTCTTCTGTACCTGATAGTTTGGTAGATTAAACACCTCTGTGAGTTTCTTGAAGGCTTCTCTGTTAGAGAAGCTCATGCCTTCCCCTTCTTGGTACACATTGTGAGCCTTTGATATATGACCACATATCCAAAAAATTTACAAGAAAGCTTTACAATAATTATTCTTTTAAAATAATTATCTTAAAATAAGTTAAAATGCCATATTAAGGCATAAATTCTTAATTACCTTGGACTCTAATGACTAAGAATGTGAAATAAATTACACCATTATATTCCTCATGATACAATACACATGTATCATTTTTATGGCATATCTGTAAAGTCAATAATTAATGAATAATAAGTAAGAATACCATAAAAAATACATAAATTCTTATTTATCTCAGAAACCAATGAAAACAAATGTGGAATAAATTAGACCATTGGATTACCCATGAAACACTGAACATATAAAATTCTTGTGTCATATTTTTAAAGTCAATATTTCAGGAAATAACCTTAATATATGCAATTTTATGATCAGTGCATATATTCATGGTTTTTATCTCATATCTCTTAAAATAGAAATGATAGATATTTAAGCCAAAAATAAAGTTACCACATAATTACTGTAGAAATACATATATAAGCTTTCCTTGACAAGTTATAAATAAGGTTATAACTTGTAAGGGTTTATTGAATAAAATTTCTATAGCTGCTGACAGCTTTGTTGTTAAAGTTGTCCAAACTTAAAATGAAGTGGACATTCAGGCTTTACTAGGTCATATGTGAACAATCATGTAGTATTTATTATTATCTTAAAGGTAAACCCCCTTGAAATCATGGTTTGGAGTTGAAAATAGTGAATTTCAACAGAAAAGATGAGCTACAAGAAAAATCATCAAAAATAGAGTTTTGATGATGTAATGAAGTTCTCTTGGCAGTTTTATTATGATCTGTTAAGCTATAAGAATCAGCTCTCCAACTTTCTTTAGTGTGTATAAACCAAAAGGTATTAATGATGAAAGTTTAAGCTTAAAATTGATCATTTATGATCACTCACCATAATCTTATTTTAAGCTTAACAGTTATATAAGTAATAGGACTGGTGAATACTATTCAACTATGATTAATAATAATAAAATCCACGAATCTTAGGCTTCTTCCAAGCCTATTATGTCATCAAACTTAGAGCTATAGTGATAACTCCAAATAATGGCATAATAATGAGATAAGATAGTTTAATTATGATGTAATCATCACTAAAACTTAAAATACTGATCAATCCTGGTGGATACCATCAGTAAACGTCTAATAGAAGTCTTTTGGACTCTAGGAGGGAAGATTTCACTATAAATAGAGCCCTTTTTACTCTATTTCCCTTTCAGATGCAACAAAAACATTAAAGTATTAAACCAAGGGGGAAAGCTTTCCTCTTTTTATATAAAGCTGTTATATATTCAGAAGATCAAGTTCATCTTTATTATTATAATCAATCTTGACGTGATTAATTCAATTATTAATTGTTTTTTGTTAGATTTCTCAAAAATCTATAATTCCATGTAAAAACAAGAATATTTGTAATTTCTTGTAATTCTTCTTGTAAATACAATTTGAATAAGTTGTATTTATATTTTTTGGTGTAAAGGTATTCAAAATTATTATATTCAGTGTTAAAAGTAGGTTATTTTCTCTTTTAATAATGATTGCTCACTATTATTATTATTTTTATAATTCCTAAATTAAAATAAATAGTATTTATATTAATTCATAACTTCAATATTAGTAATAATATATCTATAATTGGTTTTTTATTAACAAATTTTTTTACACCTTTATCATTTTTTCTAAAAAATGATAAAGTCCTTCATATATTCATATATTCACTTTATTATATTAATATTTTTAATATATAATCTATATTATTATATTCTTTCAATACTATAAATATTTTATGCCATAATTCTAATAATTCTCTATCATTATAATTATATTTTTCTTCTTATATAGATTTTAGAAGGATATTCAGAGTAAATTAATTAAAATATTAGTAATTTTTATTTATTTTTTCATAGTCAAACCTTACACACATGGTCTGGTTTGATCTCAGATTCATGTAGCCCAAGGAGTCTATCCTCTTGGTTGGGATAAAGGGAGTTTTTAGTCCTGGTAGTTCCTTCAAGCATAGTCTTTTCTTGATATTCTACCTCATTTAGCTCCATTTTCTCAAAAATCTGATTTACATGTTTTTCTGTTTCATCCAGTTTGTTATGGAGACTTATGATGTCTCTCTTGGAGGAATTTTTTTCTTCCAAGTTCTTTTTAAGTTTTCTATTGGTAAATTAAAATTCTGTCTAAGTTCATTTCTAGTGTTTTTGACTCTTTGTCTCAGGGGGAGTGTTCTTCCTCCAGTCATTTTATATCCATCTTAATCATATCCATATTTGTATATGTCCATTCCATGAGCTTGTCCATATTCAGAAATAAATTGTTACTACTTATATCACTTCTGGCTGGCTCTGGAGCTGGCTTACTCTGAGTGGGTGTTTCAGCATTAATCTCAATAAATAAAGTGTCAATATTATCTGTACTCTTTACAGCATTTTGAGATACATTCACTTCTTGTTCTTGGATACATCTTGTACTAATGCCATTATCTTCTGCATTAGTGAATCTTTCTCCTGCTAACTTTGGTTTAATGGTGATTTTTCTTCCACTTTTTGGAATACACCTTGGGTTAAGAATAATGAGGAGTTCTGTAAGCACCTGCCACTGGTTTGTGTGTGGCTGGTAATTCTTGGTATTCTTTTTTCACAATATTACCTTCCTATATAAGATTTTTCTTTTTTCACTTTTCTTCTATAGCTTGGATGGCTTCCATATTCTCCTTTATTATTTATTCCCTTTTCTCCAGGATCCTTTTCTGTCTGTTGGAGTTCCAACCACCCTTTCTCTGAATCAATTCAACCCAAGTCATGTTTCTGAGACATCTTCTCTGTGTTCTGATGCCATCTTCTTACAATTGGGCTTCTAAGCTAAATCTTTTACTCTCCATTCTCCATTGGAAAATGTATTCAAAGAGCTTGGTGAAGGTCTTTACAGTCTTCTGGCTTAACACCTCTGTTGAAAGTGAGGTTAAATGGCATTTTTGGGATAATTTCTCAATATTTTTCTATCTCTTATTACTGTGTCCATTCCTCTATCTTCTTCCTCTTTGGGATGGCTCCTTGGGACTCCAAAATCTCTGAGATTTTCAGTGGACATCTTAATCATTTTGTGTCTTTCAGTAAAAACTTTTATTCTCAATGGTATTTACCTTTGACTGTTCCTGGTACAAACTTATGGTCTACTGCTTTGGAAAATTTGCCTCTAAATTTTGAAACAGTGTTAATTATAGTTATTCTTCCTTTGAAAAGAGCCAAATTAGGCTTACCTGCAGTTTTATCCCTGCTTCGTTTGGTCCTTTGAGTGGATATGGGTGTCCACATGTTGTTGTAAATGGGGACTTCACTTCTCCTCTTTCCTTCAACCTTTTTGATGTGGTCTGTTGTGTCAGAAGGGGTCACAGAGGGGTTTCTCTGTAACTTTTTTTCAAGTGGAATTGAATCTTTTCTCACTACAATAATTAATGATTAATTTCAATTAAGTTTTACTTTCTCTGTTTGATGCCACAGACAAGGTAATGAAGATGTATTTTTAGGTTGTTATTTATAGCTTGAAATACATTTCTATATCAAATAATGAATTTTGGAGCTTTGAAAGGACTTGAATACTCAAATAATCAATTTTTCTAGTCAAAAATGAGGAAAAATCTCTTTTAAAGTTATCTTTCATGGCTTAAAATGAATTTTAAGCATTTAAAATGACTTGAAAATTGAAATTATTGTTATTTTCCATCAAAAATACTTCAACAAGAAATCTAAGCTATTATTTATAGCTTAGAAGTTATTATTTATAGCTTAAAATCAATTTCAAATATAAAAAAATGATTTCAAATATAAAAAAATGAGTTTCAAATATAAATAAATGACTTGAAAATTGAAATTATCAATTCTTTACATCACAAATACTTGGAAATTTATTTTAAGATTTATTATTTATAGCTTAAAATAAATTTAATATTTGAAAATTAATTTCAAATATGGAAAACAACTTAAAAATCTGAATTATCAATTTTTTACATCAAAAGAAGTTCAAAATACATTTCAAGTTATTACTTATAGCTTAAAATACATTTTTAACATAAACAATGGTATGAAAATTTCAATAATCTATTTTTATTCCAAAAATAGTTACAAAATATACTTTAACCTATTATTTAGAACTTATAATGAGTTTCAAATGTAAAATATGAGTTGAAACTTAAAATTATTGGTTCTTTGGATCAAAAATAGCTACAAAGAAATTTCATTCTCTGTTGATTATTACTGAACATAATATTATATTGAATTTATGTGATTATCATCATCTTATGTAAAAGAAAGTGCTAAAAATATATATTAACAGTAAAATGAAATTAAACATAAAACTCAATTTTATGCTTCACTAGACACAGAGAAGCTCCAAAAATTAAGAAATTGCTCTTTTTCAGAAATAGTATCCTCCAAACTTCAGTAACTGCATGAAAAAGGGGCTAAAGGCTACAGACATCCCCCTAAAATTATGGCTAGAGTCTATTAAGGAGCTATTAGAAAGTTTTTGAAAGCTTAAACTATTACTTTGACATGTAGAATAGTACTTGGAATCCATTATAAAGGGCTCTACTATTCAAAATAGTAGGGATTAGTCTTTCAAAATCCCTGGTTTCCCAAATTATCTGTTGGTTTACAATAATAATTCAAACAACAATCAAAACCTCAAGTAAATCTGATTTACTAAAACGGTTACTTTTGTTCAACACAGTTCAACCACATAACAATAGGATAACCAGATCATGGGGAGTTTTTTCTAGGGGAAAAGCCTCCTTTTATCTCAAATCAAGATGGAAAGATGTGGATAACCTCTTACCACATTTCTCAACTTGAAAGTTGGACTCAGGTGGTAGTTTTGTGGTCGAAGACACCCAATACCACCTTTATTTATTCTCAAATGTAGCTTCAGAACCACATCCCAACCTTTTGTGCCCGCATAAGGTCAAATAATCACAAATGAAACGTTCAGGTGTGTTCTAAAAGCCAATACGCGTCCAATTTTGTAAAAAAAAATTTGGGAGTACCTTTAGTACTCATCTTATCATTAATCAATGTAAAAACACTAGCTGAATGATTTTTACAACTCATAGCTCAATGATATGTAATAGTTTGCCACAGCTCTAATCCATACAGTGTTTAGTGGAGCTTTATGAACTCTATAATGAGTATTGAAGAGATAAACAGCCTTTTGGAAGCTTTGACACCTCATAAATCAATTGTATGGGATAATATTCTACAATAACTATATGTGTGGAATTATAGCCTGGAATCCTGGATACCTTTGTCATTTTTTAGGATACAATTATCAAAAGTGGCTCAAACTCTATCTACAAGTAGGCTATGATAAATGGTTCAAATTTTGACCCACTTTTTATTCATTGTGCCAAATCTATACAAGCTCAAAGTCTTTTTACTTTCTTTTAGAGCAGAATTTTTGTTATTTAAAGAGAAAATGTCCAATAACCTCTCATCTGTGTAGGATCAATGGATTGGTATTAAATATTCCTGTATCCCTGCTTCATTCCTTCCATTAATAATTGCGTTTTAATGGTCTCTCATCAAGATCTTAAGAGCTAAATGAGAGATGAAAAATATTTTTCTTTTTCCAGGTTGTTCAAATAGGATTTGTGAGGTAATGTCTGATCTAGTGATTCTACTGTCTTGAAAATGGTACTGTAAGATGTGTCTATGAAACTGTTGATAATATTACTATTAATCAACAGTACTATGACTGTTCTTATGAAATATAATAATAAAAAATCATTATAACCACAATTAAATAATTAAAGAATTATTTCTTTTACCTGTTATACACTACTAGTGATTATAACAGTAAGAAGTAATGGTCTACAAGAATCAATTACAAGAAGAATTTAATAATAGAAACTTCTTTTATTAAAATGATAGAATTATTTCAATATATCATTATCTTTTACAAGAATAATTATAAAGATAAATCTTCAAGAAAACTATTACTAGAGAAAAACTTTAATAATTAAGATAAATCACTCACTATTAATCCAATGAACCTTTTTAGAAGTTACTAGTAGAGAGATTTGATGTAGAATTGTGGATTTAATGGATCAAAATTGATTTATATCAATATTACAACAATATATAGCTGATTTCTATGATTTCACGTCTTTCTGATTGATTCCTGAAAGAATGAAATACTTAAGAAAAGATTTAACTAATTCCTACTTGTTGGTACTAAAGGTATAATTGAATAATGTGATGATTTGGAAAAAACAGCAAGAGGAAGCCTCTTTTAAGTCTAAGACAGCTCACAGAGGCATCCCATGGAGAAAACTGAAAGACCAGTGAGCTAGAAAAGAATAAACATTTTTGGATTATTGATTGCAACATCTGTTGTCATGTAAGATTATCATAATTACTTAATTGAGGCTGTTACGTGACTACCAACCCATTTATGGTTAAGAATAAAAGGAGTAAAAACTGTAAATATTCTCTTATTCCAAAATAATCATTGATTTCTCAAATTTATCCATGGTATTGGAAATTTCATCACAGAATGTATTTTCTGTAAATTTGTAAAGATTCTGTGTTTCACTTGGAATCATCAAAGATAGACTGTACGTAAAACTTTTACTTTTATATATAAAAGTATGGTTTTTGTTTTTATATGAACTATACAGTTTCTAAGCTGTCCTGAAAGTTTCAGAAAGATTCATTAATGGTTGTGTTTTTAATGAATTTTTGAAGTTTTTACCTCATTTTTACATAGAATTGCAAATAGCAGTATATGGCTGGTTGCTATGAGTTTAATCAATGGATACTAGTCCAAAAAGGGTTTTAATTACTCTTTTGGGTCTTATACGTGGAAATTCATTAATAATTTACATGGTTACAGGATTCCGAGTTGCTCTTTACCTCCTTGGCACATCACAATAGCAGGTTATTTGCTATCTTATGATTTACTGAAGTTGTGAAATGGTAACCAAGTTCCCAAAAGGTTTAACTTTACTAATTGGGCCAAGATCAGCCATGGATCCGAGCTTTGGAGATTTCCATGCCTCAGAAGTTGGGTACCCTGGCTCTCTTTGATGTCTTTTGTCCCCCTTGACTATTTTTCACATCAAAAATAGAAATTCAAGCTTCAAGCAAGATATCCACTATGGGTGTACCAAAAGTGCATTTAAGAATACCATAATATTCAGTGCCAAAAACATTCATAACACTATTCTTAGTGTATATTTAAAATGGGATTTCTCACAGTCCCATTATTTTGGCGTGAAATTGAGAAAAACAAACATTTTCATGGATCTTTCATGTGGTATTGAAGTATTTTCCATATTACCACCTCAAAGAGTTGATTTGAGCTTATTCACTCTATGAAGCTACCCTATATGAAATTTTGTGTAGAACCCAAATTTGGCCTTAAACTCATGGATTTACTTACTAAATAAAAAGTTATTCATCTTTCTTAAATAAAAAATGATGAATTTTGAATATATGCATGACTTATGGGTTATGCATACTTCAGAATTTATTTTTAACGTAATTGTGGCACATTTGGGTATGTAAAATATACCTCAAGGATCACAGGTACCATTTTTTATCCTGAAATGAGTGCTTCAATAAAGGAAAACACTTGGTGGGTCTGGGATTCAAACTTCAAGCTTTATATGAGAGGTAAATACTGATGTTTATGCTCAGACAGAGTTCATAACCTTAATAACCTGGTTAATTCTTATTGTTTTGTAGAAAGACTATTATTTTCTGAAAAAAGGAATATTTCCTCTTTTGGATGGTTGGACTTACAGACTACCTTTGTTACATTCTGATTTTTTTTGTTGTTCCTTTGTTGTACCTATATTTTTTTAAAAAAAGGCTAAAGTTGTGAATTTCATTCTTTCTTTTTTACTATATTTGTTTTGCTTTTTAATTTAACTCTTGTGCTCTAGTTTTGAGTAAAAGGCTTAAATTTTTTTTCTGGTCTTTAGTCGCAGGTTGATAGGCTCTATTGTATTATTCTTTTCTTTTTGCATGCTTGTATACTGCATCTTCTTTCTTAAGTAATTTAACCCTTCAACTTTTCTCTCTTATGAATTGTAATATTCTCATCTTTTCATGTTTTAATACCTCCCTTACTAAGTCTTTTCACTAACCTTCAGGCCACATTTCACCTGAAAGATCCCCTGTGACACTAAATAATATAATTAAGTTGAAGAATATCTTTCAAAATTGCTATCTTTTCTAACTCCAAGCTGGAATTTATCATTCAAGTTCTATATTTTTTCATTGGTTAAAGAGCTACATTATGCACCAAAACTCATGAAAATACTCAATTATCAATCAATTTATGGACTAATTTTCTTGTTTGAAGGAATTTAAACCAACCAGGGCAAGATTTGGTGAAAGCCACATGTAATTTTCTGTCCTAGTTTGGAAGCTAGAAATATTATACTATTACCTTGGGAACATTTTGTTATATTTGATAAGAAAATTGATATGCTTAAAATCACTGATTGATATCAAAATCAATTTAGAAACATTCTAAGATGAAGTATTTCGATTCAGGAACACAAAGACAATATGAAATTAGGGAATAAAGCAGGGTATATGCCCAAACCTTTCTATTTTTTAAGTAGATCAGGACTACCCAACACACATGAAATCAGTTAATTGTTACCAAATGAAGGAATCTGTGAAGAATAAATGGATACATAAATATTTAGGCAGCTTAGAAGAAGGTGTTATTTGTAAAAAGGCATCTTATATTTTGTTCCAATTGATATATAAGGATGTTAAAAACAACTTTTTGTGAAGAATTTGATCAAGATTGCATAAGCACTTGTTGAAAATCAATATTCAATCCCCTTCATAATATCTTATACCATGGAAAAATCACAATCATGCAGTCTCATATACAGAAACAAAGCTAGAAAATCCCATATTAAATCTATATAGCCTTCTTATGAATACAGAACAGTAGAAATAATCATAACTCTTTTTTAACGGAATAACTGTAAGAGAAGACCAAAATACTACTTAAAATCCTATGACAAATTTAAGAACTCCAACAGAGCCACAGGAAAATATTTGAACAAATGAAAAAATCAATAATGATAATTTATTAATTGCGAGACAGTATTATCACAAAGAAGTTAGAAAAGCTACAATGGGTCTGTCAGCCTGTGACTCAAAACCAGAGCACAAGCATGACAGCCAAAATACCATAAATCAATGGTATAGCCAACATACCACCAAAACATGTAGCTGAGCTAAATTAGCTCAAAAAGTATCAAAAGAAAGAGGAAACTCACCTATTTCTGAAAATATAAGTCCCATCACCATAGGACAAAGAATAACAAAGTTATTCATGCTCAAAGTTGTTGCTGAGCATAAACCTTAATTTTCACCTCTCATCTGAAATACAGAGTAAGAGGACTAACCCCATCAAATGGGTATTCGGAATGGATCTCTAAGCCAGGGCTATCCAATGGTACCAGCAAAACTGAGCTAGCACCAGTATTACTGAAGTTATGGTCAAATTCAGGCCAAATAAGGGTGAACAAAACATTCACCTCTCATCTAACTTCTACAGTTTTAGTGTGAGATACCTAAATTGGGGTCTTTTTGTAAAAAGCACAATCAGGGATATCTGATGGTTTCATCCATTTCCTCATATCTCAACTATAGCAGAAGTTATGGGGCAAACAAGCCCAATACAGCTTTTTGCCTAAACCATGTATATGTACACAAATCTTGTACATGGCATAACTTTGCCATATTTAATGATAACTATATCAAATAAGGTACCATTGTGTAGAGCACACACAGGGCTACACACAGATTCAGCTTTGAGGTTGATATCTCAAGAACTGACAAAGTTAAAGCTGTTTTAAGGTCAAATTCCCACATTCTGACCAATACAGCCTTACCATGGAATAATATCCCATAACCATGATTATGAGGTGTCAAACTGACAAAGAAGAATTTTTATACTTCAATACTTCATAAGTAAGTCAATACTGGGGTCCCATACAGTTTCTGCACAGCATTCTACATGTCATACACGTCAGAAGAGGGCTATGTGGTCCCCAGGTGAGAATTTTCACCCTGTATTGGTGAAAACTGCCCAGATGTAGTTTCAAAACCACATCTGAGCTCAATGCAGGCTATACAGGTCCTTGAAAACCACAAGCCTGTCTCAGATAGTCAAAAAATCTTCATTTCCTCTACGTGCAAAGGTCTAACAGCCCTTCCACCCCATTTCAGGATAAAAAGGAGGCTTTTCACAGCCAGAATTGTTTCCTCATCCTGCTCTTGAATACCCTACGTAGTAAACTGTCAAAAACAGTTTTACTCTTGGGTAATAACCAGGTATAATTATAATTTTAATTATTGTAGTATTTATTATTGTAACCCAACAGGTAAAGCTGCACCCAGGGCTTTCAACAGCACTCACCACCACTATATTTAATATAGTAAAGCCCTTTTATTTTTAAAATTAAACCATTTTTTAATCCTCATAAATCTTTTTTAATGCTTTTTACTGTGTCACAGTCATAGTTAAAAGCTGTAAATATCATTATATTAATTTTATCATAGACTCAGCCTGACAGAGTCACTCTTACTAGTAGGAATATTCAGAAAAACATCCATTTTTCATAAATTCCAGATAAATGATCCTTCCATGGAAATACCAGTTCTTTTTAAAAGTGAATTAAAAACCACACAGGGGTATTTCAAAGGTAATGATTTTCTGGAGCTACTAGAGTGACATTTGTAATTATGAATTCCTTAAGTAGTATTTGTGGGAAAAGTTTATCCTTTTCAACTGCTTATCATACCAAGACATATGCTCTTTCTAAAAGAATGAAACAGGCACAGAAATATATTATGTGAAAATTCTTTTAATATGCATTATAGCTCAAATATTCTTATGGAATTACACATTAATTTTTGCAAACAGTTTAGCTTTATAATTCTTATATAAATAAACCCTAAATTCATCAAAAACTAAGCCGCCTTTGAAATTTTAAAAATAGCAGAATCCAGATTTTCCATATGGAAATTCAAGGAGATATCCTGTATATAGACACCCCACAGGAGAAATATTCACTTTGATTATTCAAAAAGAAAGAAGCTATGCTAACGTTTGCATAAAAGTTCTTTTAGATATTCCAAAGGATGATCTTATAAGGCTCATAAAGTACCAGAGCTCAAATGTGGAGACCTCTTACTAGTTTTCAAACTGAAAGGAATCAGTATATATGTATTGAACAATCCAAAATACTCTTTTCTGGACTCTTCATTGTACAATAGCTTAATGTACTGATTGAGGGAAGATATATTTAGTTTAAGAGCTATAAAATGAAAATTCCACTTTCCCATCAAGAACTATTAAGCCCTATACAATATATTTCAAGGAATTATTCATACTTCAAAATATTCCACCACTAGAATTTTTCACACTAGAAAAGGGGGAATGCAAGGAAATTATATAAAGATTAAATAGAAAGAAATAAGGGGATTATTTGGTATGATAAAGATATTTCAATAATTGGTATTAATAGTCATTTCAGAATGAAATACCTTAGGGATAAAAACTACAAAGATTTCAGCATGAAACAATACCTCAAATCACAAATTGGGACAATTCTTCTAAAAGAAGTGCTTTATGAAGTTTTATATGGAATTAAACAGGTGCTGAATTGCATGATACCAGATTTCTTCTCATAATTACATTTGGTTGTAGGGATTCTGAAAATTTTAGATATGAACACATCCAAATAAGGTCATAGAGTTCTATAACCAACATTTAATTTAATAAATGTTAAATATTATAGCTCAAGCCTTATTATAGATCTATTAATAAATAAACTTACTAAAAAATATTATCTCAACTAAAATTAATTACTTTTCTTTTCTTAGGAATATTAAAAGAATTAATTAATATGAGTAAGACAAGATTAGAAAACGTTAAGTTATCCAAAACAATAAGATTGGTTGATTTTCTTAATTAGAACCTATTCTTATACTTCCAGGAATCAAAAGATCCAAAGATAACCTTAATAATCTTATTCTTACCCATTTTGGGTTTTATGGTATATCTGAATCACTTAGACTTGCTCAAAAACCTGGGTATATGCAATTTTTACTATTCTCCACATAAAAATGGTTTTTTTCATCAAAGACAATGTATTTTAATGAGTTCATCTTGATTTATCTCTCATAAACCTCTTATGAGGCCAGTGAAAAAATGTATCAACTTCAAATAGCATATCATTGAGCCATATTCGGAGTCATCTTCTTATAAATGACCAAAATCTATCATTTCTGTTGATCATTTTATATTTATCTCCTTAATGAATTAAAACTAAAATAAATATTAACATGAATAATTTACAAATACATTCAAGTGTAGCTATTCAATATTTTCAAGAACATAATGGAATAAATATTTCAAATTGATTTCTCAAGCACAAAAAATCAAATCTAAACAGAAATCTGTTTTAGGAAAATAATTGAATAAAATATAAAGCTTTCATTATATTAACTAATTCTCCTAGTATTATTCAATAATCTACACCTACATTGGGTTTACCCTTGAGGCTATGGTAACTATAGAGGATTTAATTTAGGGTATATCAATCCTTAACTTATTATTATCTATTATTTCCAGTAATATTCTCCAGTCTCAGAGGATTATCAAATAAATAAATAAATAAATTCAAGTTTAAGAACTAGAATAATATAGTAATCATCTTACAATTATATTACTTCATCAAATAAAAGCTATAAAAATATTTCAATAAAAGGCTCAATAATATGAGAAAATTATTTAATAATGATTTTATCATATCAATTCCTGAATATCCTCATATTTTCAATATAATTTATTTCTTAATGAAGGGTAACAAAGCAATTTCCACCTGAAATAATCTCTTCAACATGAAAAGACCTTCTATAAATTATATTTTCAAACATATCACCAAATCATTGATTTTAATTTTTGGTTTCAATATCTGTGATCTTATTGCAAATTGTGGGGTTTTTTCAATAATAAAGTGTAAGATGGTTGAAAATTTATATCTTAAGAGCTTTATCATTCAGAATAAATTTGAATGATATTTTCTCTCTCATATTTCATTCACATGTAATAGCTTTATACTATCATATAATAAGAATTGTTATGATATAGCTATCATTGGTGTATTGGTAACTGAATTATTCAAAGGATAATATTATCCACATTCATCAAAAAGGCTGTCAAGATTGGTTCATATCTATAGATATTATAGTTCTTCTTATTCCTGAAATATCTGGAGGGCTCTGGTAAAAGCATGAAAGCAAGATTGTAAAAACATGGGCCCTTACATGTTTTTGCCATAAATTAGTAAAAACACATAAGGAATTCCCTAGGCATATTTTTAAACATAAAACCAAAAATAAAACTATATTGGGAAATGGTCTGCAAAAACTCCCAAAAAAAACCCTGGCCCTTTTTTTCAAATATTGTTTCATTCCCCCCCAAAAAAACACAACAATAATCTCAAATATTTCCCACCCCTAAAAAGACTTTCTTTTTCAAAATCACCATTCCAAACCAGAGCTATAAAATAGCTCCAAACCAATTCTCTTTATTTTTTCCCCCAAATACCCCATTTGTCTCCAGAAAAAATGACTACCAAACCTTTTTAACCTCTTTTTACCTCATCAATAACCAAAATTCCATTTCCTCACTTCCCTCTTCAGTTAACCATAACTCTTACTCATTTAATTTCACCTTTCATACCATTTGTACCCTTTTTCCATATCTCAAAAGGTTCTTTCCTAATTCACCCTTTTTTCATTTTATTTAGATATTTACTCATATTTTTTCATAAACACTGCTGCAAACCCTACTTAAGGTAAATTTCAGACCCTTGAGCTTCTTTTGCAGTGTTTTCATGATTTTTCCAGGGAACAGTGCTATGCATTTTCCACCCTGAAGTCCAATATGACCCACATTAAAATGTAAATAGGTTGTGATAGGCATGGGATCCCCAACTCCCACAAAATATCCTCTCAAATAATCACTTCAAGAGAAGTGGACTGACCTTTTAAAATTTGTGCAAAACAATATGCCATGAGTACCACTTGAACTCTTAAAGTCAAAAATCCTGATAACAGTCATGATGGCACATCCTACCTTCATAAACTTTGATGGGAAAGAGACATCCCAAATCTCTCAGATGTCTGAATCACTGCTCATGCCAAGGAGAGTTCAGGCCCAATTATGCAGCCAGAGGGAGTCCGTCAGACCTTTAATACTCAAATATATTTTTAAGAAAGTCAGTCAAAACAAGAAATACAGACTGCAAGGCAGAAGGCCCATTGATTCTCTTATTCACACCCTCAAACAAGAACATTTTGTGGGGTCCTCTGAAGGGTATTCTGCAGGACACATTACCTCATTGTTTTTCACTCACCTCCTTGCCATATAGCTCCTTCAATAATTTTCTCATGTTATTCTTATGGATTGTATCTATAGAGCCAATAAGTACAAAATTCCACTTCCCCATATTTCTGCGTTCAGTTAAACAAATAAGACCTTTTCTGGGGCTTTTTGTATGATTAATTTTGAAACTAAACTCTCCTATACTTGGTCATTGAATCAATACATACAAGAATTCCTCAATAATACAAGTATTTTTTCCCCTCAAGTTATTTTTTTAGATAAGGATTTTTTAATTTCATAATTCTCTTCAGAAATTCTTCCTAGACTTAAAATTCATGTTATGCATTTGGCAAAACAATAAAGACACATTCTTCCATGCAATGAAAAGGATTGTTCATGGAACTTATTCTAAGAATTGTATGGGCTTTTGGAATTAATCAACTCACTTTTACATTTCACTTTAATCCAGATTGATCTGTCTATTGATGAATTTGGGATTTAGTTTTTGGGTTATGTATTTGTTAAATGAAAAGTATTTTAAAGAATACTGGAAGAAACTTCAAAAGCCAGTCAAAAATTCTGAATCATTGCAGTATCTTTAAAAGGCCTGGCTTCCTATAAAGCAGTATTAAGTTCCTTCATGTAAAAACTCCCATTTCTACCCTTGTATGGGTTACACCTGAAAAGCTGAAGGTTCCCATGCCAGGCTCCAAAGGTCCACTGGTACTGTCTTTGAGGCTATTAGAGCCCTTAAAATGCCATCCAATAAAACATGCACTTAAATTGTCAACATAATACCAAAAGAAATTATTGTCCATGTCAAGAATTTTCCTCCTCAAATATGTGCTCTCAATTGCAAAATGTCTCTTTATGCAATTCAGAATTCCTTTGAAAATTCTATAGCAAAATTTCTCTCCAATTAATAATGCACCAACAAATACATCAACTCTCAATGTACACCTTGCAATCACAAAACCCAACAAGAATTTTCAAAGAGCCAGAGACTCCATCTATCAGACTTGCATCCACAGTTGCATTTTACTTTACCTATCAGGATGCTTCATCTTCAGTTTCTTATATTTTCTTTACAGTATTCTTCCCAGAATGACTATCAAGGAGATAATCAAAGTCTTGAGAAAGAAAAATTAATAAAGCCAAGAAAACAAATACTAATGTCAGAATGAACGCAATTCTTCTGAATTTTTAATATTTTCAAGCTAGAAAGGCACTTTTTTGTCAAATTCACAAGAGTCAAGGGACCCAGAATATTATGAAGACCCACTTAAATGCAAGAATACCCATCAAGGACCTCAAGCAGCAAAAAAAAAGATAAAAATAAATATGAAAATATAGATAAAAACAAAGATAAAAATAAAGAGAAAAATAAAAAAAAATAAAGATCAAAACAAAGATAAAAATAAAGATGAAAAGAAAGATGAAAACAAAGATAAAAATAAACATAAAAATAAACATAAAAATAAAGATAAAAGTAAAGATAAAAATAAAGATAAAAATAAAGATACAAAAAAAGATAAAAATAAAGATAAAAATAAAGATAAAAATAAAGATAAAAATAAAGATAAAAATAAAGATAAAAATAAAGATAAAAATAAAGATGAAAATAAAGATAAAAATAAAGATAAAAATAAAGATAAAAATAAAGATAAAAATAAAGATAAAAATAAAGATAAAAACAAAGATAAAAGTAAAGATAAAAGTAAAGATAAAAATAAAGAAGAAAATAAAGATACAAATAAAGGTAAAAATAAAGATAAAAATAAAGATAAAAATAAAAATAAAAATAAAGATAAAAATAAAGATAAAAATAAAGATAAAAATAAAGATAAAACTAAAGATAAAAATAAAGATAAAAATCAAGATAAAAATCAAGATAAAAATAAAGATAAAAATAAAAATAAAGATAAAAATAAAGATAAAAATAAAGATAAAAATAAAGATAAAAATATAGATAAAAATAAAGATAAAAATAAAGATAAAATAAAGATAAAAATAAAGATAAAAATAAAGATAAAAATAAAGATAAAAATAAAGATAAAAATAAAAATAAAGATAAAAATAAAGATAAAAATAAAGATAAAAATAAAGATAAAAATAAAGATAAAAGTAAAGATAAAAATAAAGAAGAAAATGAAGATAAAAATAAAGATAAAAATAAAGATAAAAAAAAGATACAAATAAAGATACAAATAAAGATAAAAAATAAAGATAAAAATAAAGATAAAAATAAAGATAAAAACAAAGATAAAAATAAAGATAAAGATAAAAATAAAAATAAAGATAAAAATAAAGATAAAAATAAAGATAAAAATAAAGATAAAGATAGAAATAAAAATAAAGATAGAAATAAAGATAAAAATAAAGGTAAAAATAAAGATAAAAATAAAGATAAAACTAAAGATAAAAATAAAGATAAAAATAAAGATGAAAATAAAGATAAAAATAAAGATAAAAAGAAAGATAAAAATAAAGATAAAAATAAAAATAAAGATCAAAATAAAGATAAAAATAAAGATAAAGATAAAAATAAAAATAAAGATAAAAATAAAGATAAAAATAAAGATAAAAATAGAGATAAAGATAAAGATATAAATAAACATAAAAATAAAGATAAAAATAAAGATAAAAACAAAGATAAAAATAAAGATAAAAGTAAAGATAAAAATAAAGAAGAAAATAAAGATAAAAATAAAAATAAAAATAAAGATAAAAATAAAGATACAAATATAGATAAAAATAAAGATAAAAAATAAAGATAAAAATCAAGATAAAAATAAAGATAAAAATCAAGATAAAAATAAAAATAAAAATAAAGATAAAAATAAAGATAAAAATAAAGATAAAAATAAAGATAAAAATAAAGATAAAAATAAAGATAAAAATAAAGATAAAAATAAAGATGAAAATAAAGATAAAAAAAGATACAAATAAAGATACAAATAAAGATAAAAGTAAAGATAAAAATAAAGATAAAAATAAAGATAAACATAAAGATCAAAATAAAGATAAAAATAAAGATAAAAATAAAGATAAAAATAAAGATAAAAATAAAGGTATAAATAAAGGTAAAAATAAAGATAAAAATAAAATAAAAATAAAGATAAAACTAAAGATAAAGATAAAAATAAAAATAAAAATAAAGATAAAAGTAAAGATAAAAGTAAAGATAAAAATAAAGAAGAAAATAAACATAAAAATGAAGATAAAAATAAAAAAAACATACAAATAAAGATACAAATAAAGATAAAAAATAAAGATAAAAATAAAGATAAAAACAAAGATAAAAATAAAGATAAAAATAAAGGTAAAAATAAAGATAAAAATAAAGGTAAAAACAAAGATAAAAAAAAAGATAAAAAAAAAGATAAAAATAAAGATAAAAATAAAGATAAAAAAAAAGATAAAAGTAAAGATAAAAATAACGATAAAAATAAAGATAAAAATAAAGATAAAAATAAAGATAAAAATAAAGATAAAAATAAAGATAAAAATAAAGATAAAAATAAAGATAAAAACAAAGATAAAAATAAAGATAAAAATAAAGATAAAAATAAAGATAAAAATAAAGATAAAAGTAAAGATAAAAATAAAGATAAAAATAAAGATAAAAATAAAGATAAAAATAAAGACAAAAATAAAGATAAAAATTAAGATGAAAATAAAGATAAAAATAAAGATAAAAATAAAGATAAAAATAAAGATAAAAATAAAGATACAAATAAAGATAAAAACAAAGATAAAAATAAAGATAAAAATAAAGATAAAAATAAAGATAAAAATAAAGATAAAAATAAAGATAAAAATAAAGATAAAAATAAAGATAAAAGTAAAGATAAAAATAAAGATAAAAATAAAGATAAAAATAAAGATAAAAATAAAGATAAAAATAAAGATAAAAATAAAGATAAAAACAAAGATAAAAATAAAGATAAAAATAAAGATAAAAATAAAGATAAAAATAAAGATAAAAATAAAGATAAAAATAAAGATAAAAATACAGATAAAAATAAAGATAAAAATAAAGATAAAAATAAAGATAAAAATAAAGATAAAAATAAAGATAAAAATGAAAAAGAAACAGATCCCTCAAGGTTTGAAATAATCAAAATTCAATCCAACAGAAGAGTAATACCTCCATCAAAAGTGACCAGCACAACCACTTCAACATCATAATCAATTTCCTTCCCTAAGATAATGGAAGTGAATTCCTTTTAAGATTCTGAAGATTCTTAGTCCTCTCCATGCAAATCAAACACTTCATCAGTTTCACTAAAAAAAGTGACTGACCCGAATTAATATGGAAAATAAGTAGTCACCCTCAGGAGGTCGACAAGATTTTCCAAGAGCAGAAGAACCACAAAACAAAATTCCCACAGGCCTGAAACAACACTGATAATTGATAATTATAATTCCTTAACCTGTGAGCATTTCAACATCAATTATGACACAAATTATGAATGCCACAAGAGTTTTTTTTGAGTTGTTGATTCATTGCAATATAGAATTTTATGGTTATTTTAACTTTTATTGATTTTTTTTACCCATTTTTATTAGGTACATGTCTCAGAAGAATTTACAAAATTTATTTCTAAATACAACTTCAAGCCAATTTATTTCCAGGGTGATGGAAACTGTGGCTATAGAGGAGTATCCCATTACAATTACAAGACACAAGTTTAATAGGCTGATTCAGAGATGACTTGAGTTAAGAAATTCAGAATAATCACAACCTATCACCCCATTAATACTTTGGAACCCTCAGTAAGCTCACATTTTGAAAAACTTTAGTGGTCTGAAGATTTTGGCCAGGGTCAAAAGAGCAAGTGGATATCAATGCCTGATATTGGGGATCCAATTTCAAATAAGTATCAAAGACCATTTTTCTTTTGTGCAAAGCTCCAATCTTTCTCCTTTTCCCCTTTTTTGGTGTAATCCAAATGAAAATCCACCCATCTTCATATGTTTTTTTGATAGCTATTCTTGTGATCCTGTGAAGCATGTATGATATACCCATAAGGCTACAAATAACTTTCTATACATTTCATTTGTTCTTAAACAGACTTATCAAGTGGATTCAGAATAAAAAGAATAAAAAATAAGTATAACTTCATTTTTGATAAACAGAGTTACAAATATTATGACATTTTTGTATTCTGCACCAAAAGTAACCTAGGGTAAACCCATAGGGTGTTATACCCAAAACATGCCTATTTCTTCTGTTATTAGTAGGTTTAATAATCTCACATTACAATTTCTTCATTTAAACATTTTTTCACAATTTGAGAATTTAAGATTAAATAAGCTGAAATCTAAAGTTGAATAAGGTTTATGCAAGCTTATCAAATATTTAGTTAAAATTGAGGTGTGGTGTATATTTACTGAATTGGCTAATGATTTACCATACAGGATTTCAATCTTGTGTGGGCTCAATTTGAATTTACTTAAAGCCATAGTATGGCTTTAAATAAATAAAAGGGAAAAATCCATGCAGAAAAGTAGGAGAAAGGAAAAAATCCAAATAGAGCCAGGGTACCCAGCTTTTGGGATCTTCAAAGACTCAATTAAGGTTATCCACCTGCATTGGAGGATTTTCAATCTTATTTAAGATTCTATATTAGACTTTGATTCAAAATTAAATTTTAAGCTGGTTTATCCCAGATTTGGAAAGTAATTACAAGCTGCCAAAGGGTAAATCCCCATATGCAGACTTTTTATCAAGGTGTTGAGAACTCTCAGAGCTCAAGTAAGCTTGAAAAGGCTTAAAAAACTCAAAATTTGAACTTATAAGTATTAAAGCCTTATCACAAGTTAAGGCTTGGTGTGTATTGCCTCTTTACTTGTAAAAATAGCAATAACTTCAAAAATTCATTAAAAATCCAATTCTCAATTGATTCACTTAAATATTTTTTACAGCTTATAGTTAAATTCTTTCTGTTTTTGAATTTAATTTCAAGTATCCTTTTTAATAAGGATTAGTTGGTAGTTGGCCTTTAAATTAGCTTTCTTCATTATTCTTAAAAAGAATTAATTAAAAATTCATTTTAAGAGAATTTCACTTGAAACTTCATTTTTTTTAAGTTGTTAATGTGATTAAATCTAATATAAATAAACTTATTTTCTATTTAAGCTTGAAATAATAAACCCAAAAGAGGATTAAAGTTACTTGTAGTTAAATATAACACTGGTAACTTTAAATTGGAATGATAAATAATTTACCTTAAGCTAAGAACCTTACTTTTAAGCATAGGTCTTCAGTTTTGACCTGAGAAAGCCCTCTATACCCATTATTAATAATGAGAGATGCGCTGAAGGCATAAAACAATCCTTCAAATCACTGTTTTTGTCCATCATCATCTTCACACAATCAATTGGAAATTTTAAACAGGTAATATTTTATTCAATACAAAATCTTATGTTATTAAACTAGTTCTTGAGTTATATTGATACTTATAGATTATAGATAAATGATTTAAATCAGATAATTCAGATTATATTGTTGTAATCACCAACAATATATTTTATTATGGAAAACTTCTCTCTTAAAATATCTCTTAAATCCACAGATTTCGTCTAAAACATCTTAAATTTCATTTTATCATAAAGAAAAAAATTTCATTTCTGTAAAATATTTATTGTTGGAATTTTTTTAACTTATAAACATTATGTAATACTATAACTGTTGCTGTTTGACTTATTTTATTGAATAAATATTATAAGTAAGTTTTCTCTGAATTTCTATATCTTTTTTATCTAGGATTATTTTTTCATATCAAACTTATCACTTCACAGTGTGTGTGATATTTCTTTTATAAATAATATCTATATTATCTATGAGTGTATAAACATTATTATATTCCACATAAAATTTTCACATTAATATACTCTATATTTCTTATTATTATAGCTTTCAGTGACCATAATAATAATAAAATAATTTCAGTTTATTACAATTGTTAAGATTTTTTATTATTAAATCATTTAATAATGATTAATTCTTTCTTTTATATGTAATTGCTTTTAATAATTATATCGATTTGTGGCTATAACATTCATTTATATAATATATTCTACTCAGGACAGTCATATTACTCTTGATATTTGTTACTATTATCAAGACCTTCATAGACAAACCTTATAGTTCTAATTTTTCTCTGTTGGAGGTCATCATTTCTAAATTTTACCCTATCCCCCCAATTACTGTTAATTGGGAGTTTCATGCTCAACCACAAACCCTGAGGTGAGAAGATAAATTCAAGAACATAATTTCATATTGCTCCAATATTCCTCCCCCTTTCATAAAAAACCATTATTTCAAAGGTTGATTCATATTGAAGTTATTATTATTTTTATATATAAAAGCTATACCAGTAATCCCCCTTCTCAGTAAAATTTATTTCTTAAGTCCCACCTCAGTCAGGTTTTTTGCCAAAGATATGGCACTTTGGTACTTAAGAACATTCATATTACAAAAATTCCCAAAAAAATTATATAAAAAATAAATTTTTCTGCCTACAATTGTCCCACCCAAACAAATTCCCAAAACTTTAAGTTTCTGTTTTGAGATTCTCAATATTCACCCCTTAATTTTTAATGAAAAAATAAAGTAAATTCATAAGTGGGAAGCTTCTTGATTAATTTTTGCAAATAATTTTCCAATTCAGAGAAATCGGGAAAAAAATATGAAAAAATTTGGGGATGGTAACATTCCACAATGGAAAAAATATGTCCTAAAAAAATTAAAAATTCATCAAAACTAGCCCTGAGGGAGTTCTTTTAAAAAAATTGGGTCACTTATGTTGTCAGGTTGAGTCTATGAAGAGGTGACAATAACAGTATTTACAGCCTAAACTATGACTGTGACATGAATAAGAATGGTAAAAAAAGGTTTTAAACAAAATATAAGGGCTTTAATAAAAGATTTAAGTGGTGGTGAGAACTGTTTAAGTTCCTGGTTGCAGCTTTATCAATTGGATTATTATAATAAAGTTTACAATAATTAAGCTTATAGTTATACCTTATTATTTCCAATAGTATAGCTGATTTTTACATTTTTACTATGTAGTAATTCAAGAGCAGGATGAGGATTCTTTTTCTGGAAGAGAAAAGGCCTCCTTTTATCCTGGAGAGGGGTGGAATGGCCCTCTAGAGCATCCATGTGGAGAAGTGAAGATTTTTTCCCTTCAGAGTACTGGCTTGTGGTTTTCACTAGACTTTTATGCCCTTGATTGGGCTCAGATGTGGTTTTTAAACCACATCTGGGCAGTTTTCACCAATACAGGGTGAAACGTTTCATCTGGGGACCACACATCCCTCTTCTGACGTGTATGACGCATAGAATGCTGTACAGAACCTGTATGGGACCCCAGTATTGGATGAACCATAAGGAATTGAAGTATGAACATGCTTCTTCATCTTTTTGACACCTCATAATGATGGTTATGGGATATTATCCCACAGAAAAGGTGCATTGGCCCAATTGTGGGATTTTAACCTTAAATTGCTATAGCATTTTCATTTTTGAGATATTTATCTAAAGGTTTTTTCATTGTGTAGCCTTGGATGGGATCTACACAGTGTTACCTCATTTGGTATGGGTAACATTCAATATGGAAAATTTATGCCATGTACGATTTCTGTTATTCAGATATATGATTTTCTCAATATCTGTATGGAGCTTGTTTTCTCCATAACTTCTGTTCTAGATAGGATATGGAGAAATAAATAGAACAATCAGATAGCCCTTATTGTGCTCTTTCCAAAAAGACCCCACTTCAATTATCTCACACTAAAGCTGTAGAACTTAGATGAGAGGTGAATATTTGATTCACCCCTATTTGACCTTATTTTGGCCATACCTTCTGTTGTTTTGGTGTTAGCTCAATTTGGCTAGTACCATTGGATAGACCTTACTTGGAGCTTAAATTTTAATACCCATTTTCTGGGTTTAAGCCTCTTCCTCTGGATTTCAGATTAGAGGTGAAAATTAATGTTTATGCTCAGCAGCAGCTTTGAGCAGGAATAACCTTGTTATTCTTTGTCCTATGATTATGGTACTTGTATATTTGGAAAGAGGTCAGTTTCCTCTTCTGTTTGATACCTTTTGAGCTGATTTGGCTCAGCTCCATGTTTTGGTGGTATCTTGGCTTTACCATTGGTTGATGGTATTTGGCTGTCATGCTTGTGCTCTGGTTTTGAGCCACAGGCTGACATACCCTCCCTATAAAAAAGGCCCATAATTGATGAGACTGTTAAGTCCTCCTAGAGGCCCTGAATGTCCTCAGATGAGGGTTCCCATCTGGTATAGCATCCTCTGCCAACCATTTGTCTTTGTCTGCTGTCTGGTTTTGAAATCTAACAAATATTTTCTTTGGTCTTTACCATTCAGTTTAATCTTCCTGGCCTTGATGATCTTCTTCACAGGTACAGGGGAGTCCTCCACTTCCACTATATCTGGTGGAGCTGTAGTCTCCTTTCTGGAGGGGAACTTGTCCTCTCCTGTCTGGAAGTATGGTTTGACAAGACTTACTGGGAATACAGGGTTCCTCCTGGAGAACTCCTCTGTGAGTCTAAACTCCACTGCATTCTTTCCTATCAGTTTAATGATAGTGAAGGGTCCCACAAATGAATCCTTCAATTTAGTTGGTCCCTTGAGATTATTGAAGTTTAGTGTAGACACTAACATATGGTCCCCTTCTCTGAAGGCTGGTTCCATATGTGTCTTGTCATACCTCTGCTTGTTGTATTCCTTAGATTCAGCTATGCACTTAGAAGCTGTGTCACAAGCTCTCTTCAACATATCATGGAAGTCCTTGGCTGTGGGGTGGATAGTTAAAAGATTTTTCTTAAGGTGATCCACAGGCAACAGTGGATTCCACCCTTTTTCTACCAGTGAGGGTGATTTCCCTGTGGTAGGGTGCTGGCTTGTGTTGTAAGCCAGCTGGACTGCTGGTAGAGGTTTAACCCAGTCATAGGCATATCCTTCATAGTCCTTATATTCCATGGCATGTACACAGCACCTTCTAATGATGTCCTCCATTTTTTGGATCATCCTTTCAGATATACCATCTTTCTGTGGATGGTAAGCTGTGGAAAATGCAATTTTTGTACCCAGCATGTCATAGAGATAGGTCCAGAACTCTGATGTTAATTTTGGGTCCCTATCACTAATGATAATTTTTGGGAGTCCACATGTGGCTATCATGTTATTCCAAAATAACAAAGCTGTATCTATTGCTGTGTCCTCATTATGACATGGTAAGAACCTCACACTTTTTCTATACCTATCAGCTATGACTAGGCAGAAATTAAAATTTTCTTTGCCTCCTGGGACAAGTCCTGTGACCCAGTCCATATTGATAGTTTCCCATGGGTGTTTAGGTTGTTCTATGTGTTGAAGTAGCCCATATTTTTTCCCATGTTTTCTGTTTGCCTTTTGGAATATTTCACAAGTGATGAAATATTCACTCAACTATTGCTCCCATATGGGCCACCAAGCTGTGCTTCCTACCCTTTCCTTGGTCCTGTCTTCACTCATGTGTCCCATATAGAGTCAGTCATGAATTTCCTGCAGGATCAGGGATATGTGTTGCCTGTCTATCACTGTGGGGGCACTTGTATTCTTCTCTCTGTGATAGATTAGTCCATATATAAGGAGAAACTTGTTATCCTTGTAGTCCCTAAACCAGGGTTCCTCTAACTGGCATTCCAGTTCTGGGCTCCTGTATTTCTGTTGACAGAGTTTCAAAAATATTCCACACTGTTTGTGTTTGGCATAAGTCTTCATTACTGCACTGAAGAACTCATTGTGTAGTTCTGAGGAATCTATCCCCAAAGTGGGATCTTCTGTTCCTTCTGATTCAGTGTCTTCACTGTCTGGGGTACCACTTTCTGGTGCCCATTCAGAAAATCTGAAGTTTTTCTTCTTGTCTATCTTCATTAAATGGATAGGGATATTGGCTGCTACTTCAGGGTCATGATGTGGGTTACTTTTGATATTATCCAGTGGCCATCTGCTGAGGCCATCTGCATTGGTGTTCTTTTGCCTTCTTCTTATATGATGGTCATGTTACCTCTATACTCTTGGATGGCTTTTTGCCACCTCAACATGTGTCTATTAGTAGTCTTCATATTAAGTAAAGACTTGAGTGCTGTTCATTCTGTGTATATTTAAAAGAATGCACCCTCCACATAATAATGGAGTTTCTCTGGGGCCCAGGCTAGGAGTAAGCATTTAGTCTGGGTTGCTCCATACCTAGCTTCTGAATCTTTCAGTTGCCTAGAGATGTAGCATATTACCCCTTCCCTTGGTTCACCATCCACAATTTGTATTTGGTGAAGGTCAGCTACCAATCCTTGACTGCAAGCTGCATCTATGGACAACTTGAATGGTAATTCAAAGTCAGGGAGTATCAGGACAGGTGAATTAGTGAGTTCATGTTTGATCCTCTCATATGAATCTCTCCTTTTGTTGGTAATTTCAAAAACTACATCTTTTGAGAATAACTTTTATAGACTACTAGTTATGTGAGCAAACCTTTCTATTTGGTTTCTGTAGTAGCTAGAATACCCAAGGAAAGATTTCACCTCTTTGATGTTCTTTTTTACTGGCTTTTGCAGTACTTATGCTACTTTATTTTGGTCTATGGCCAGACAAAGGCCTGAGACTTTATTTCCTAGTGCCACCCATTCTTTTTGGCCAAAATTGCACTTTATAAGTGAAATTTTCATATTGATGGGTGTGCATTTACCTATTAATCTGTCTATTTACTTCACATTGTCTTTCCATGTCTCTGAGTATATAATGATGTCATCAATGTATACTACCATCCAGCCTTCTACTACTTCTGCTTGAAATATTGTGTCCATCACCCTTTGGAAGTGGGCTGGCGCATTTTTGATGCCAAATGGCATCCTGGTGTACTCATATATACCCATATGGCATATAATTCTGAGTAACGTTATGGATTTTTGTTTAACTCCATTCTTATGGAAACCTTTTGTACAATCCATCTTGGTGATATATTTGGCTTTTTCCAGTTTTGCTAGGGCATGGAGTACCCTTGGTATAGGGTACCAATCAGCTTTTGTGTAGTTATTCAGGCCTCTGAAATCCCCACACAACTTATATTTGCCATAATGCCAGGTGATAAGGACAGGAATGGTGATTTTCACTATTTTATTATGTCCTATCTTCCTGATTACATCCATGTCTATGATTTCATTGATGTGTTTCTCAATTTCTTTCCTAGTTTCCAGGCTTTCTGGATATGGAGGTCTTCTCAGAATAGGTGGATAAGGTCTTTCCACATCTAGCTATAATCTTATATCATTTCCTCTGATTTTGCCCAAAGGTTCTTCACCAATGGCAAATTCTGGTCTATTTTTCCTCAGCATTTTCAGTAAACTAAGTTTTTGTTTACTGGTGAGGCTGGTACTGAATCGGCCCTCTCTGAATTCATTAATTAATTCTTCTAGAATGTCATGGGTGGACATGTGGTATATTTCAAGTGAAAATTTCTTTTCCTTGTTTGTACCTATGTTAATGTGCCTGTCATTACTATTGTACCTATCAATTCCATACATCCTCTGGTAATCTGTTCCCAGTAAAAATCCTTGTATGTGGGAATCTTCAAGCACAACAAACTCTGGGTTTAGTCTGATGTTACCTTTCCTATGGGGTATAATTATCTCTTTGATAACTTTCTGAATGGATGTCATCATCCCTGATTCACTTTTAAAGTTCTTTTCCTTGGTTGGCAAGAGCTGCTCCTCCCAATTTGGGAAGTGGTCATCCAGATAATCTTTAGCCACTATTGAGCAGTGTGCACCACAGTCAATGATAAATGGATGTTGAGCATTTTCAATACAAACAGTCATTTTTGTTCTTGTCCCACATATTTATGCCATTCCTTTAGTTAGGGTACCTAGGAATGTTTGTTCCTATTGTGTATGTTTACACAAGTTTTTATTTGCATTATCCTGTGGCATTCCTTCTTCTAACTGTATTATCTGAATTTCTATTTGTGTTTCCTCTTGGTACTCCATTAGAAATTTTCTCCTTGGGTCTTGGTCTTTATCAGATTGTTCTCTACTGGAATCCCCCATATAGTCTGATTCAGAATCCTCTGTTGGGAATTCTTCCTCTGGGACTTGCTCAATGGCATAGACTTTCCTTTTTCCTTTGGACAGTTATTGGAATAGTGGTCTGTTGACCCACAATTGTGACAAGAGTTTTTCTTCTTGGTCACTTCGGCAAATCTTTCTTTGGGCTTATCTTTTAAGTCTACCCTGAAAGGTTGTTTCTCCTTGAAACTACTGCTTTGCTATTGGCACTATTTCCCTATGTTTGTTCTTTTCCTTCCATCTTGTAAGGTGTTTGCAATGTCATCTAGAGTGAAACTTTGGTTGCATCTGCATTTCACTGAATGCTCTAGTTCTCCTGGCATTTGTGTCAAGAGTTTTTGATTCCTCATATGAATATTCATTTGAGGATCAATGGCTTTAAGTCTTTTAGATTGTCTAAGACACCACTAATATGGGAATTTGTCCACAGAGTACTTTTCATTTCCAAATAACATGGTCTTTTGCTATATCCAAGTAACATTGCTTTACTTCTGGATTATTTCACTCTTCCACTATGGCCAGTTTTTTCTGCCATGGTTTTCTTTCATTTCCATGTACCAAATACTACCATGTCCTTTGAATGCTGTATTCAATATAGCAGTAATTCAGTAATCTGGTATGCTTGTTACATAAATGAAGAGTCCATTAATATAATTGATGAGCTCCATATGATCATATTCCCCTGTGCCAGAGAATTTGTGCCAGCTTGAGGCTTCTGGAAGCTGTTTTAATGCTTCTTTCTCAGAATAAGACATGTTATCTCCATCTTGATATTGGGATGGAGACCCTGTCTTATTCTCCAACAAAAAATCTGGTTTGATTCCTTCTTGGTGCTATGGATTATCTAAAACATGGCCTTGCAGTTAGGGATTCATAGTTTTGTAGAAATTAAAAAATCTGTTTAAGTCCTGATCCAGAAAATACCTTGCCATTTTTCAGCAGTTCTGTTCTTAAAAGACTTGATTCAGCCCTTTTTTGGTTTCTTCAGAAGCTTTTCTCAATTGAGCGTGGCCTTCTTGAAAGGTTTTAACAATTTTTTCCATGGAGGCTGTTACTGTTTTCATCCTCCCATGGATTTCTTGGAGTTCTTCAAACTATTTTTGAGTTTTCCCTGAGAATTGGGAAATTTGTAACAACAGTGCATCACTGTTTAAGCTACTCTCAGGTGTAAAAACACTGTTTTCATTCTGAGTGGGGGTAATATTTCTAATATTGGTGCTACTGATTCTGAAATTATTTACAACTATTTCTAGCTTTTATGTACCTCTTTCACCAAGTAAAACAGCTTCTGTATCATTGGGTCTGACTCTTTCTTCCTTTGGCTGAAAGATGTCTTTTTTTTTACTTGTATCCTTGTCTTCTCCTGAAAACTACCTGTGATTGTGAATAATGGTGACTCTTGGCCACTGATCTGCTGGTGCCTTAATTGTGTGAAGCAACTGGAGAGTTGGGTTTTTCTACTCCTTGTGAGCCTGAAGGAATCTGAGTATTCCCTTTCTGGCTCAGCTGTTCTTCTATAGCTTGGATAGTGGCTTGATTCTCCCTTATCCTCGTTTCCCTCTCCTCTAGGAGTCTGAACGGCCTGGTGAAATTCCATCCTTTGGTGATTACCATAAGGTCTTTGAAGGGTATCTATTTGAGACATATCTTCTGCCAACTTTCTCAAGTTCTGCCCAGTGGGATGCTAGGTTGAACCTCTTGTTGTCCATGCTCCATTGTAAAAGATCTTTGAGGAGTTGGTGGAGCTGAAAGAACTTGATCCATATCCTTCCAGTCCTCTGGTTTGAGGTTTGTGTTGAATTGGAAGGTGAATGGCAGAGTGGGTATGATTTCCCTCAGTGTCTTGCCATCCGCCACTGTGTCCAAGATGTCCTCTTACAGGTCCTCTGGTCTTGAACAGGCCTTCTCTGTCCTCTGTCTGGTTCCTTGTGATTCCAAGTTTCCTGAGGTGTACAGGTGACATATCAGTGTTTCCAAGAAGTCAACAACTTAATTCTCTTAGGGTATTTACCTCTTACTGTTCCTTGTGAAAATCTGCTATCAACAGATTTGGGCAGTTTGCCTTTAGAAGTTACAACTGGGTTAATCACTGTAATCTTCCCTGTACAAGTTATCAAGGTTGATTAACCTTGTATTGATGCAGAGTTTTCTGGTTTTATACTCCCCTGAGTGGAAATTGGTGTGCACTTCTTGGCTTTTATGAGGCTTTCACTATGCCTCTTTCCTTTGACTTTGCCTTCTGGCTCTGAAGTTATCACTGGTTCACTGCTTTGTGATTGGTTTTCAAGTGGTATGAAGTTTTCTTCCACTGAATCAAGGATGAAAAGAGGGCTTATGTCAGTTAAGACTTCTTAAAATTTTGTTTGCATGTTTAAGAATGGCCTCTCGGCAATATATTTCTATATTTTTCCCTAGTATTATGATGTTGTAATTGAAACTATCAATTACACATCAACAAATACTTCTTTTTTGTTTTCTGGTACACTTTTTGTGTACCAGTATCTCACAGATGTACTTTCAATTAACAAATGTGATCCAAAGTGGTTCTGTAATGAGCAATTGAAATTATCAACATACCCAACCACACCTCCAAGCTGTTATTTACAGTAAAGAGGGTTTCTTTTTACTTAATAAGGAAGAATATTAAGTACTCTGAGTGTTTTAATATGCAAACCAACCCCAAAATACCACTTATAGTGATTAAATTTTAATCAACCATGTGGATAATAAGAAAAATGACAATGGTATATGAATTAATATACCACTCAAAAAAAATAATGTATATACTATATTATTATTTTTCCAATAAATTCACACTAAAAAAAGAAACCATGGTTTTAATATAAGAATTCAAGAGAATTACTCACTTTTGGTGTAAAAATGTTTCAAAAATGTTCAAAAAACATGGCTAGGCCCCCAAATTGTCAGGTTGAGTCTATTAAAAGGTTATAATAAAATTATTTACAACCTAAACTATGACTGTGAAATGGATAATAATGGTAAAAAAAGTTTCTACATAAAATACAAGGGATTTACTAAAAGACTTTAGTGGTGGTGAGCCTTGTTCAGAGCCATGCTTGCAGCGTTATCAATTGGATTATTATAATAAAGTCCACAATCATTAAGATTGTAATTGTACCTGATTATTTCCAAGAGTATAACTAATTTTGACATTTGTACTATGTATGGAGTCAAGAGCAGGATGGGGATTCTTTTTCTAGCAGAGAAAAGGCCTCCTTTTATCCTCAAAAGGGGTGGAATGGCCCTCTAGACCATCCACATAGAGGAAGTGAAGATTTTTTCACTTCAGAGTACTGGCTTGTGCTTTTAGCTAGGCCGGTATGCCCTGTATTGGGTTCAGATGTGGCTTTGAAACCACATCTGGCAGTTTTCACCGATACAGGGTGAAACGTTTCATCTGGAGGCCACACAGCCTTCTTCTGGCATGTATGACATGTCTAATGCTGTACAGAACCTGTATGAGACCCCATCATTGAATGAACTATGATGTATTGAAGTATAAACATGCTTCTCCATCTGTTTGACACCTCATCATCAGGGTTATGGGATATTATCCCACAGAAAAGGTGTATTGGCCCAATTGTGGGACTTTAACCTTAAAGCTGCTATAGCTTTGTCCATTTTTGAGATATTGAGCTCAAATTTAGTTATTCTTTTAGCCCTGGATTAGGTCTACACAATATTACCTCATTTGGTATGGGTAACATTAAATATGGAAAGGTTATGTGTCAGGGTGAGTCTATATAGTAGCTATAAAGTGTAAATACAAGCTAGTATTATGACTGTGACACATCAAATAATAAATAATTTTAATTCTTCAGGTCCTACTGCTACGTGGTAACAGTGGTGATGAGTCTATTGAGGACCTGGGTTGCAATACTCTGATATCTTTGACTGTAAAGAAGTACTACAATAATTATGTTTTAATTATATCTCTTTATAATTCTAAGGACACTACTGATGGATAACAGTTTTGTCACGTAATAATATAGGTAAAATAAGATAATAATGATGGGTTTTGAAGGAAAAAACCCTTCTTTTTATATCTTTCAAGACTGTCAAGAGTTATTAACTCTTCTCACGTCAGAGGAGTGAAAATGTTCACTCCAATGGTCAGTCTGTGGTTCTGGATCATCAATTCTGACGTCAATAGAGGCAGAATTGTGGTTTTGGAACCACAAATGATCATTCTGGATCAATACAGGGTGAAAAAACTTTTCACCTGCCACGTCAGCACTTGGATGACGTTTTTCTGGTGTCTTTATGATCAATATTAGTCATTCTGGGCGGGTTTAAGCTTTAAACAACCATTATTTTGAGTATCAAGACAGTACTGGTTGGTACAGGTTTGGTACAGGCCAGTATTGGTCAAAATACTTCCAACCAAGATATCTTAGTCAGTTTTTGAGATATCAAGAAACCAAGAGCACAGAATTGAAGGGCTTAATGAGCTCTTCAATTTGGTATGCTTCATGTTTACCCTTCTTTCAAATAGCAAAAGTTATAAGGGTTTTAAGTTTTTGGATGTAATTTTGTACATCAGTATGAGGCTTCAAAAACTTCTAAGCCAGATATCTTCTCCAATTTGGAAGATATCTGTATTCTGATGATACAGTTTTGTAGGGCTTGATTGGCTCTACAGTTTGGTATATTACACTGTACAGTTGTATGAGTGTATGCCAAAGATACAGGGGTTTGTTTACTTTCTTGTTTTCAGAATATCTGTATTTTTGGTTGTTAAACCTTTGAGCTAAGATCCCTCAGTCAATTTAAGAGATACAGAGGTCTAATGTATCTCAAATTGAAGCTCTTGTTTATATCTTTAATTTGGTTATACTTTTGTACAGTTTTGTACAAGCCCTCTTTGACTTTCAGGGGGGTCTTGGTTTTGAAATAAAGGTCATATGGTATCTCCAGTTATAGTGGTGTTACAACAACATGGATGATATCATTGTGTAGCTCTCTATGTGAGCTTTAAGAAAAATACCATTTTGGTATAGAATAACTTAAATATGCATAAGTTAGATGAGAGGTGAAAATAAGGATTTTGACTTGTTTATTCTCCTCTAGGTTTCCTTATTCTGTTTGGATAAGGTTGGTGTTTAATTTAAGAGGATTGTTTTCCTCTTATTTATTACCTGTATTGACTATGTTTGTTCAATACTTGTCATACCATTATTTATGGTATGTTGGATGTCATGCTAGTGCTCTGTTTTGAGTCACAGGCTGACATACCCTCCCTCAAAAGAAGGCTCATCATTGATGAGACTCTTCAGCCCTTCTGGAGGTTCTGAATCTTCTGAGGTGTATTTGTCCATCTGGGATCTCTTTCTCAGTTAACCATTTATCTTTATCTGCTGGTTGATTCTTAAATCTAACCAGATATTGCCTGTTGTCTTTCCCATTAATTCTTATTTTCCTGGCTTTAATTATCTTTCTCACTGGTCCAGGTGAGTCATCTTCCTCTACCAATCTTTCATGGGTGACTGTCTTCTTTCTGTCAGGGAATTTCTCCTCATCTGTTTGATGATAAGGTTTGACCAGGCTCACAGGGAAAACTGGGTGTTTCCTAGAAAACTCTTTGGTCAGGTTGACCTCTACTGCATTCTTTCCTATTAATTTAATAATGGTGAATGGTCCTATGAATGAGTCTCTCATCTTCTTGGGTCCTCTTAGATTGTTGAAGTTAAGAGTTGAGATTAGAACTTGGTCTCCTTCTTTGAAATAAGGTTCTTGGTGACTTTTATCATATCTCTGTTTGTTATATAATTTGGCTTCAGCCACACATTGTTCTGCTTTTTCACAGGCAGTTTTCCACATTGTGTGGAAGTCTTTAGCTGTGGGGTGTACTGAGAGGAGGTTCTTCTTCAAGTAGTCTACTGGAAGTAGTGGGTTCCATCCTTTCTCTAATGTGGCAGGGGCTTTTCCTGTCACTGAGTGTATACTTGTGTTGTATGCCAATTGTACAGCTGGTAGGAGGGTTACCCAGTCATGGGTATATCCCTCATTGTCTTTATATTCCATGCCATATGCACAAAACCTTCTAATGATGTCTTCTAATGTTTGGATCATTCTTTCTGCTAGACCATCTGTTTGTGGATGGTAAGCTGTGGAGAATGCTAGTTTGGTTCCCAGCATCTCATATAGATTAGTCCAAAATTCTGATGTGAATTTAGGGTCTCTGTCACTAATTATAATTCTTGGAACTCCACAGTTTGCTATCACATTGTTCCAGAACAATATGGCTGTGTCCATTGCTGTGTCCTCTTTGTGACAGGTGAGACATCTGACACTTTTGCTGTACCTGTCTACCACTACTAGGCATGCATTAAAGCTGTCTTTCCCTCCAGGGACCAGGCCTGTCACCCAATCCATGTTTATTATTTCCCAGGGGTGTTTGGGCTCCTCTATACTCTGGAGTAATCCATATCTTTTGCCATGACCTTTGTTGGCTTTTTGGCATCTGGTACAAGTGTTGATGTATTCACTCAAGTCTTGTTCCCACTTTGGCCACCAAGCTGTGCTAAAGACTCTTTCTTTAGTTCTTTCTTCACTCATATGTCCCATGTATGGGAAGTCATGGCATTCCTGTAGTATCAGGGAAATATGTTCTCTATTTATTATTACCAGGGCACTTGTGTGTTTTTCCCTATGGTATAGTAGATCATCTATCAGAAAAAATCTATTCTCTTTGAAGTTTTTGAGCCATGGCTCTTCCAATTGGCTCTCTAGTTCAGGACTCCTGTACTTTTGTTTTAATAGTTGTATCAATATACTACACTGTTTGTGTTTATTGTATGATGATTGTACTATTCTAAAGAACTCTGTATTCAGATTAGAGGAGCTGATTCTCAGTATGGGTATCTCTTTGCTCTCCCCATAGCTCTGTGCTGGGTTTGATGGGTCATTCCCTAATGCCCAGTTTGATAGTTTGAAGTTCTTTCTCCTATCTATCTCCATGCATTGTATGGGTATTTTGGCCCCATTTTCTGGGTCATATGCTGGATTCTCTTGGTCATTCTTCAGTGGCCACCTGCTTAGACCATCTGCATTAGTATGACTTTTCCCTTCTTTATAGATGATAGTCATATTCCCTCTGTATTCTTGTATGGCTATTTGCCACCTAAGCATGTGTCTGTTTGTTGTCTTAATGTTCAACAGTGATTTGAGGGCTGTGCAATCAGTAAAAACTTCAAATACTGCTCCTTCTAAGTAGTAATGGAGTTTTTCTAATGCCCATACCAAGCATAGACATTCTGTCTGAGTAGCTCCATATCTGGCTTCTGAGTCTTTCAGTTTTCTTGATATATAGCAAGTTACTCCTTCTTTGGGTATTCCATCCACTAGTTGCCTCTGGTGTAGTGCTGCTCCTAGTCCTTGGCTACATGCTGCATCTATATATAGTTTGAATGGTAGTTCAAAATCAGGCATCATTAGGACAGGGGCATTGGTCAGTTCATATTTGATCTTCTCAAATGCATCTCTTCTTTCCTTGGTAATTTCAAAGACTACATCTTTTGAGCACAGTTTGTATAGGCTACTAGTGATGTGTGCAAAGTTTTTTATGTGGCTCCTGTAGTAACTAGCAAAGCCCAAAAAAGATTGCATTTCCTTAATGTTCTTTGGTACTGGTTTCTTCAGTACTGCAGCAACTTTATTTTGGTCTATAGCTAGACTCAAACCTGAAACTTTGTGTCCTAGGGCTAGCAGTTCTTGCTGTCCAAAGTTACATTTTTTAAGAGATATCTTCATGTTGATTGGTGTACATTTTCCCAAGATTTTATCAATTTTCTTCACATGGTCTTCCCATGTTTCTGAGTATATTATGATATCATCAATGTACACTATCATCCACCCTTCCATTATTTCATCTTGAAATATGGTATCCATCATCCTCTGAAAATGGGCTGGTGCATTCTTAATGCCAAATGGCATTCTAGTATATTCATATATGCCCATATGGCATATAATTCTTAGCAATTTGATGGAATCTGGTTTCACCCCATTCTGGTGAAAGCCTTTCATGCAATCCATTTTTGTAATGAACTTGGCTTTTGCTAGCTTATCCAGTGCATGTGGTATCCTTGGGATGGGGTACCTATCTGCCTTGGTGTAATTATTCAAAGCCCTGAAGTCACCACATAGTCTGGATTTACCATCATGCCAAGTTATGAGGACTGGTGTTGTGAGCCTTGAGGTATATTTTAAATACCCAAATAGGCCACAATTATCTTAAAAAGAAATTTTGAATTATGCAAAACTCATGAGTCATGCATATATCCAAAATTCATCATTTTCAATTTCAGAAAAGATGAATAACTTTTTATTGAGTAAGTAAATCCATGGATTTAAGACCAGATTTGGATTCTACACAAAAATTCACCTAGGGTAGCTCCATAGAGTGAATAAGCTCAATTTAAGTATTTGAGGTGGTAAAATGGAAAATACTTCAATACCACATCATTAATACCACATAAAAGATCCGTGAAAATTTTTGTTTTTCTTGATTTTTAGCCAAAATAATGGGAAAGTGAGAAATCCCATGTTATATACACTAAGAATAGTGTTATGCATGTTTTGAGAACTTAATATCATGGTATTCTTACATGTACGTTTGGTACACCCATAGTGGATATCTCACTTTAAGCTTAAATTACTATTTTGACGTAAAAATTAGGCAAGGGGGACAAAAGACATCAAAGAGAGCCAGGGTACCCAACTTCTGAGGCCTCAGAGGCGTGGATAGCTCCAGAGCATGGATCCATGGCTCATCTTGGCCCAATTGGTAAACTAAAACTCTTTGGGAACTTGGTTACCAAGTTACACCTACTGTAATCATAAGAAAAATAGCAAATAACCTGCTATTTTGACGTGCCAAGGAGGTAATGAGCTACTTAGACTCCTTTAACCACGTCAATTCTTGATGACTTTCCATGACTAGACCCTAAAAGAGTAATTAAACCCTTTTGGGATCCATATTCATTCATTTACCTCATAGCAACCAGCAAAATACTGCTATTTGCAATTCTACGTAGAAATGAGGTAAAAACTTCAAAAATTCATTAAAAATATAATTCTTAATGAATCCTTCTGAAACTTTCAGGACCAATGAAGAACTGTATTATCTATGGTACAACCAAAAATAATTATGGTTTTACTAGTAAAATTAAAAGCTTTACTTACAGTCCATTTTTGACCATTCTACGTGAAACACTGAATCTTCAAAATTTCACAGTAATTACAACCTGTGATGAAATTGGCAATAACATTGATAACTTTGAGAAATCAAGGATTATTTTAGAATAAAAGAAGATTTACAGATGTTACTCCTTTTATTCTTAACCATATTGGGGTTGGTAGTCACGTAAAAGCATCAATTAAGTAATTATGATAATCTTACATGACAACAGATGATGCAATCATTAATCCAAAAGGGTTTATTGTTTTCTCACTCACTGGTTTTTCAGTTTGCTCCATGGCACGCCTCTGTGAGCTGTTGTTGACTTGAAAGAAGCCTCTTCTTGCTGTTTATTTTCAAGAATCATCTTATCAATTTATTAAATCATTATTACCAACAAAGTAAGTATTAGTTAAAGCTATTCTTAAGTATTTTAAATCTTTCAAAATCATCCAGAAAGACGTGAAATCATAGAATCCAACTATATATTGTTGTAATACTGTTATAAATCCCTTTTGATCCCTTAAATCCACAATTCCACGTCAAATTTCTCTACTCTTATCTATCAATAAGTTCTTTGGAGTATTAGTGAGTCATTTATTCTTAATTATTAAAGTTTTTCTCTAGTAATAGTTTTCTTCAAGAATTATCTTTGAAATTATTCTTGTAAAAGATAATTATATATTAAAATAATTTTATTATTTTAATAAAGAAGTTTTTATTATTAAATTCTTCTTGTAATTGATTCTAGTAGACAATTACTGCTCACTGTTATAATCACTAGTAGTGTATAACACGTGAAAGAAATAATTTTATAATTATTTAATTGTGGTTATAATAATTTTTTATTATTATATTTCATAAGAACAGACATAGTACTGTTGATTAATAGTAATATTATCATCAGTTTCATAGTCACATCTTACAGGTGTAGTGACTTCTACTATCTCATTATGTCCTATTTTTCTTATTACCCCCATTTCTAGGAGTTCATTGATATATTTCTCAATTTCTTTCCTAGTTTCCATGCTGGCTGGGTATGGTGGTCTCCTAAGAATAGGTGGATATGGTCTTTCTACATCCAGATATAATTCTATATCATGTCCTTTGATTTTTCCTAGTGGCTCATCTCCTATTGCAAAAGCTCCTCTATGCTTTCTCAATACTTTCAGTAAGTTGAGTTTCATTTTACTGGTGAGTTGAGTGCCATATTGGGCTTCTTTGAATTTTTCCACTAGTTCTTTCAAGGTGTTATCATTTGTTATATGATTTATGTCAAAGGAAAATTTTTTGTCTTTGTTTGTACCTATGGTAAGATATCTATCTTTACTATTGCAAATGTCCATACCATACATTCTTTGGTACTCTGTACCTAGTAAGAATCCTTGTACATGTGCATTCTCTAGAACTACAAATTCAGGTTCTAGTCTGATATTTCCTTTTTGGTGTGGGATAATTATCTCTTTGATTATTGTCCCCAGTGAGTGCATTTTGCCTGATGCACTTTTAAAGTTTCTAGATTTTGTTGGGATTATATCCTCTTCCCATTTGGGGAAGTGTTGCTTTAAGTATTCTTTTCCTACTATGGAGCAACTTGCTCCTGTGTCAATGATCATTGGGTGTTTACAGTTCTCAATATAAACTGTCAATTTTGTAGGTGTTCCATGAATGAATCCCATCCCTCTATTTGGGGTTACCAGGAATGTTTGTGCATTCTGTGTGTGCTTACAGATCTCTTTGTCTGTTGTTATTTGTGGTATTCCTGAATCTAATTCAATGTCTTGTATGTCAAGTGAACTTTCTTCATTGCATTCCACTATGTATTCTTCTATGGTATCAAGTTCACTTTGTGATTCTGCTCTCATACCATTTTCCATACTGTCAGAATCAGATTTGTCACCTGTTTGTTCTTCTTCTGATTCTTCATCAATTGCATATATTTTCTTTTTTGGTTTTGTGCAATTGTTGGCATAGTGGTCTGGTGATCCACAGTTATGGCAAACATATTTCTTTT
Organism: Austropuccinia psidii; assembly: GCA_023105745.1. NCBI lineage: Eukaryota > Fungi > Basidiomycota > Pucciniomycetes > Pucciniales > Sphaerophragmiaceae > Austropuccinia > Austropuccinia psidii. The sequence continues at coordinate 79,982,270 of JALGQZ010000001.1, read as the reverse complement.
TTGGGGTTTCTTTCCCTTTCTCTTTGTTTGTCTCTTTAGCTTCAGACCTCTTGTCTTTGAAGTTTGGTTTATAGGATGTGTACCTTCCTATGGAGGTTTTTTTTCTCACATCTTGTATGACATTTGCTATGTCATCAATGCTGCTGATGTTGTTGCATCTGCATTTGACTGCATGTTCTAGATCTCCTGGTAATTTTGTTAGGAGTTTATGGTTTCTCATTTCTATTGTAATATTGGGGTCAATAGCTTTGAGTCTTCTTGTTTCTTTGAGACACCATTCATATGGGTCTTTTTCTGTGGAGTATCTATCACTTTCAAAGGACATGGTCTTTTGCCAGATCCAACTACCATTGCTATACTTTTGTATAATCTGGTTCCTCCACCATGGCCAGCTTTTCCTGCCATGTATTTCTTTCATCTCAGTGTACCATATGTTTGCATGGCCTCTGAATGCTGTGTTAAGTCTTGTTGTGATCCAGTAGTCTGGTATCTTTGGGACATCAACAAAGAGTCCATCAATATAGTCAATGATTTCCATATGGTCATATTCCCCAATTCCTGAGAACTTTGGCCAGTTTGTCACTTCTGGTAACTGTTTTAGTGCCTGTTTCTCTGAATAGCTGAGATTTTCCCCATCTTGGTACATTGACTCTGATCTTAACTTTGGAATCTGATATTCAGGTTCCTGGTCATAGTCTTTATCCTCTTCTTTCAATTCTGTAGAGGTAGTGGGTTGACCTTGTGTTGGAGGGTATTGATTGTCTTCTCTGTCATAGAGGTAATCAATTTCTTTATCAAAGCTATCCTGTTGCTGCTGGATGCTCCTCAGATCTCTCCTCACAGTTTGTTGTTCTTCTAGAATTGAATTCAACTGTCTGTTAGTTTTTTCAAATTCTGTCCAAATTTTGGCCAGATTTGTATTCAAGTCTTTTATGACTGTTGCTTGGAAAGCATTTTCTTCTTTCAATGTTTCCACTTCTGTCCTAATTTTTCCTGAGGTTTCATGTGTCCAATCCATGAATTGGGCCAATTTGGTCCATGTGAATTTGTTTTCAAACTCATGAGTTTGGATTGTAGTCTCAGTTATTCATTCTGGATCAATTGAGTCAGAACTATCAACACTATTTGTAGGTACAACTATTTTTTGCTTTTGTGTACTTCTTGGACTAAGTCCATCAGCTTTTTCATCAATGGGTCTGCTTCTTTCTTCCTCTGGTTGAAAGAAGTTTTGTTTCTCCCTTGGGCTCCTTTTCTCCTGTTGGAAACTACCTGGAATGGTCGGGGAGCCTTGGATGAAGTTTCCTTTGGCTTGTAAGGCCTGGAACTGCTGGATTGTTGTGGGGAAGATGGGGCTTCTCCTTCCATTTCTGGGGGTACCTGAATCTTACTGGGCTCTTCCTTGTGCCAAGATCTCTCTATGGCTTGTATGGCTGCCTGGTTCTCTTTGATTCTGATTGCTCTTTCTTCTAAGAGTTTGAAATTCTTGTTGGGATTCCAACCTTGCATTTCTGTCATAAGCTCCATCCAAGCCATTTGCTTGAGACAGATCTTCTGAGTTGTTATCCCCACTTCTGCCCATGATGCTGCCATAGTGAACATTTTGTTGTCCATGCTCCATGTGAAGAGGTCTTTCAGCAGTTTGTGTATTTGAAGGACCTGTTCTGCATCTGTCCAATCTCCTGGTTGGACTTCTGGGTTGAATTTGATTTGGAATAAGACCTTGGGTAGGAGTTCCCTGATGGTAAGTCCTTTGTTGGTCATTTGCTCCAGTTCTTCTTCCTCTGTGTCTTCTTGGCCAGTGTTCTGGTTGATTTCTTGGGAATCCAAGATCTCTAAGAAGTGGAGTTGTCATGTTAACAATGTTAAGAAATGACAGACAATGAAAAATGTTTTATGTTTCAAGGTTTATTTACCTTTAGCAGGCCCTTGTACAAATTTATGATCTATACTCTTTGGCAATTTGCCTTTAGAGTTTACAACTGGGTTGATAACAGTGATTTTCTGTTTTTCAATTTGTTTTGGTGATCCAACTGGTTTTGTTGGAGCTTTTCTGGGTTTTTTGGCCCTTGGCACGGCTATTGGTGTCCAATCTTTTGAGTTGATTGTCACTTCACTGTGTGTTTTCTGCTTTCCCTTGGTTTTTGGCAGCACCTCTCTGTCTTCTGAGGCTGTCACAGATGGATTTCCTTGTGACTGGGTTTCTAATGGAATATAGTCTTTTTCCACTATTCAGAAAAGATATTTCAGATTGTATATCAGTATTTTATGATAAAAAAAATGATTATATTCAATTCTACTGTTATTTTTCGAAATTTTTTAAGTATTTTATGTTTTTTTTTTGTTTTTTTTTTTATTTTTATATGTTTTTAATTGAAAAATAACAGTTTTTGAGTTTTCCACTTATGTTTTATAAGTGGAAACTGTAATATCCAAGTGTTTTGTGAATGATTCACTTGGATATTATTGTGTTTTTATATAAACATGTCAAATTTATTAAATTATAATAAATTTGATTTGTTATTATAAATATTATAAATAATATTTATTATAACACTTGATATTGATTTAAATATCAATTAATTACAAGTTTTCACGTCAATTTGAGTGATGTCTTGTTTTAAAGGAAATATTTAATTAAAATATTCCTTATAAATAATAAAAAATTATTTTATTATTTAATATTTATTAATTATTTATTAATAAATGTTTCTATATTAATTTTCACGCACTTTGGTGAAAAATAATAGTAAAATAAATAATATAATGTTTGTATATTATTATTTATATTGAAATTTAAATAATACTGCTGTATTATTATCAAATTTCGTGGAAATTATTGCAATATAATGGAAAAGAGGATTTGTACTCTTACTCTCAACAAAAATATTTTGTAATATATATTTTTGGAGGAAAAAAATTTTTGTATATAATATATGATGCTAAAAAAAATGATAATAATATAAAATAAAATAAATTAGAAATTTTACTCACTGTTAGTAAAATACCTTTTAAATAACTGAATTTTTACGCCTAATTCAGTTCAAAACACGTCCAATAAGGTTGAAAAACCATGGCCAGGCCCCCAAAATGTCAGGGTGAGTCTATATAGTAGCTATCACCGGGGCGAATCTCGTGTCAATCGTCGGCGATTGACTTCACGTCAAGCAAACGTCAAGCAGGATAAAAGTCGAGCTCACGTCAAGCAAAAATCAAGCGAACGTCAAGCACACGTCACACTCTGGTCTTACACCAAATCCTGTGACATCCAATAATATTGGTTCCCCTGTGCCTTCAACTCAGATTCCTCACCACCTGATCATCCCACAACCGTCCGATGATTGGTAAAAATTACACCAGACCCGCCTGTTTGCACACACACACATCAAAGATGTCCTTCAGCCAGTTTTGATGTAGGCGGGGGGTTTGACTTCACCAGGTCATCCATGAAGTGTGCGTGTGCATTGGCGTGTGCGGGCGCGTTTGCGTGTGCATTGGCGTGTGCGGGCGCGTTTGCGTGTGCGGGCGCGTTTGCGTGTGCATTGGCGTGTGCGGGCGCGTTTGCGTGTGCATTGGCGTGTGCGGGCGCGTTTGCGTGTGCATTGGCGTGTGCGGGTGCGGGTGGGTGTGCGTGGGCGTGTGCATTGGCGCGTGCGGGTGTGGGTACGCAAAAGCCGATTCCGCTTCCAACATGATGATGGCTCAGTTAGAAATTTTGGATGCTATGAAAGGTGAGTGTGTGGGTCATTTGATCATTGGACTTGGCTTATTCACACTGTACCCAATGTCAAAATAGTAAGTTCTTTGTGGCAATGTGAAATAATGGGCTTTGCTTGTCACAATGGCATGTCTCTGTCACTAAATTTTGAGGCAATGATTTCACTAGCAAAATTGCTAATGAATCTGAGAGATTTGCATTTTTGTAGACTAAATATCATGAAATAACGGCTTTATCATTACAAGCAGTCCAAATGACAGAGCTTTGTTATCATACAATCCACAGTTACCTTCTATTTCTTCTTCTGATATAATCAAGTGTCCATCATCAAAACCAACAGCTTTATAAATATTGAGATACAGCCAATCTGGTAGGAAATTCACATCAATCTTCAAAGTTTTTAAAATCAGAAAGTTATTATTCAGTATGCTAGATGGCTCAGAGACTTTGAAAATGCTATCAATAATACCAAATTGTCGTGAGTTGCCCCTCAGAAAACATATCACACTGTTGCTGATATTTTTGGATTCAGTTGAAAATATATTGTTCCCAATATTAATGTTTGAAACTGGAAAATACCAAGGTGAGACAATCCTTGAAGTGGGAGGACTTGTGGATTGCATGGTAGTGTCTAAGCTGATCCAATCAACTACTTCCCTTGTGGAATGAAAATTCTGTAAGTACTCAACCAGGCAAGCATAATTTTGTTGGTCATGGCGGGATGGCTTGTTATATTTATGGTGATTGAACACGGCAGGTGGCTGTGATTCGAAAAGCTGTTTTATTTCACATGGCACAGATGGGGATTTCAGGAGAACGGAAAGGTTGGAACATCGACAGATATGTTGAAGTAAGGTTTTATCTATATCATCTATTCAGAGTTGCAAAAAGTTAGTCTTATTCAGTTCAGGTGTTTCATCAATGTGAATATATTGATCTTATTAATTGACATACATATCTTGTTATTTGTTGGCATCTTTGCAAATACTCCAATCAAGCGCTCATAACCCCATGTGGCTGAGGCTTGTGCTGGGCCCCAACGTTGGAAGAGTTCGGGAATATGATCAGCAAAATGATGATTTGGTTTACTTTTCTGTTTTGGGAACAGGTGTTGATTGGAAAGGCGGAATTTCTTCCAATGTTCAGCAAATGCAGTCGCATCATCTATTGAAACAGTCCAGCTTGTGGCAATGTTGATAGCACTAATCAAATGGAATGTATTCTTGGCTAGTTCATTTGCAAGTTCTTCTGACTGACCCATTTTTCTTTGTGTGTTGGCGGATTGGTGTGCATCTAATGACATCTGTTGACTGAGCATTAGAAATGGAATATAGACCTTATATAAGAGAGCCCATTCAGCGGCTTTTAAGCTACCATGAGAGGGGGAACCCATTTTGCGGGGAACTCTTGTCCATGATGAGGGAATTATGGTCTCAGATATGATTTGTCGGAGATGCTCAAGAGCCTCACCCTTGATCTGGTGATCGCTCAGTGCAGTGATATCCAATTCAGAGGGTATTTCAGAAGTGGGGATGTAATCGGCATCAAATGAAGGAATCTCCGCAGAACCACTAGATGGATGTTCTGTGTGAAGGGTGGGCATTGGGAAGTAGTGGGGAGTGGCTCATTTATTATTTTTGCTGCGTCTCTTCTCAGGGAGCGGGCCTCTCTCAATGTGATTTTATCAAGAGAGCTGTTGGAGGTCATGGAATCTGAGTCTGAACTGTTGGTGTCATTGGATTTCCTGCGGGACCTGAAGTAAATTTTTGATTTCGCCTCTGGAATGCACAATTTGAAAGTTGCATGATCCTTCAAAATTCCAAGTATTAAATTATGCATTATGTCAAGATTAACCATTCTGGTTGCATCCCAATACGGAAGGTCTTCCAAAATTGAATATCGCACTCCATACTCAGAGAAAATTGCTTGTCTTTGTTGTGGGGTTGCCCGAAGCCATTTGGCAATGGTTGATTTATGACTTTGGTATGAGCGCGTGTAGTGAAATTGAGGACCAATTTCTTCAATTTGAGCTTTGTGAATGGTGCAAAAATTACAAAAGTGGTTTCCTGAATGGGAAATAAATCCAGTAAGCTTGCGCATGGAAACCACATCCGCAATGGCTGTGAGGATGGCAACACGGATAAAGGATCCTGATGGACCTGTTGAGGTGGGTGCAAAATGGTAACCTTGCCATAGCTCTTTGAGCTCGTTGATGAGTGGCATTAATAGATAATTCAATTGAAGCGCAGTTGGCTCCTTCGGACCAGGGATGATTCCTGCAACATAGACATTCTCGGGCTTCAATCTTTCACTTGGGGGGAGATTAAGACAAATAAGCATGATAGGTCCAATGCTAGCCAACCGGGTTGACTTTCCATGTGCATTAAACCAGTCCACATATATGGAGAAGGCCAATGCACCAGGAATGGACATGAATGGGGGGTCATGGATATTTCTAGTGCCAGTGAAGCGTCTCCAGACCAATCCATCCCAGACGTCACGTTTTGGGGAATCTTCGGGAGTTTGGGATTGTTGATGTTGATGCAGAATGTCCATAATTCCAGCCCGCTGGAGAAATCTGGCAAGCCAATTTTTGAATGGTTGATAAATGAAATGTTTTGTTGGTATAAATTTTTGCTTCATGTTGGTTGTGTTTTGGGTGTGGGGTTCAGATGAATAGATGAATTTGCCTAATGATTGTGTGCAAGGGGGATCATGATCATTTGGGTCATTATGGCGTTGACAGTGGGGTTGGTCAGTTGTGACTGATTCAGTAAGGCCATTAAGAGAGAAACATTGAGGACAACATATATAGTTTTGAATCACTGGCTCCAATTGGAGATGTTCAAATATGGTACTCAGATCTTGAGGTATATGGAATGCAGGAGCGGGGGGACCAGCTGAGCTTGAGATACTGGACTTGATCAGCAGGTTCAGGGCGGGGTTGAGTATGCGTGAAGCCCTGCGGGGTAAATTATACCTTAATGATAGAATGGCAGATATTATCATTCCTAGGTCTTGTGGGGGAAGGGTTTGACTGCCACTATATGGTTTCTGTGCAGTTGAATTGAGACCCGCTGGAGTTGGGAAAGTGCTTTGGGTCAAACGTGAATAATCAGCTGGGAAGATTTGATCCAATAGAATTTGTGGGCACCCAGATCCTGATGCAGAAGTAGGGATGTTTGGAAGAGATTTGGGTGCAATGGTTGATTTGAGCTTTTTAATGTGCTGTTTATATTGGAAAGGTGTGAAGGCAACTCCTTGCCTATCACCCTCAGGGGAAGAGTGTGTTTGAGTTGAGCAGTGTTGACACATGCATATACGCATTGAGGAATATGGCCGGGTTGTCATTGCTGCAGGAATTGGGAGTACGGTTGGTTTGTGTATAAATATCTATGGTTGATGTGAAAGTGTTTAGGAGTGTTATTAATTGGAAATAAAATTCAGTGATTATTTATGAAGGGGGAGATGATTTGAGCCAGCTGAGGATTTTATCCCATTTGTAATGGAGCATGAGCTGCAGTGGATAAAGTTTAACATGTCTCATCTGGATGGCGGAATTGGTTAGGCGTTTAATTGGGTAAAATGCCATGCTGCTCAATGCTCATACATATTCTAGTTTATTTACACATTGTGAAAGTGCGGGTTTGACCATTGAGGGGGTTCCATTAGTGAAGTGTTACCATTGAATTGAGGGGATTAACATTTAATCCATGTACGCTGGCACGCCATCGTACATGGTTTAAACCTTATTACAGACATAACTATATAACTCTATTACATAAGGGGTTGGAGTGCAGCTAAAGTCTTGGTATTTGGTTTGAGTGCGGCGGGCTTTGAATCAGTTGGAATGTGATTTGGATTGTCTTGCCTTTCGGGAAAAGGTGATGTCTCTTTTGTGGGTAAATCCTTCATGAATATACCCCTTTACAGATGTACAATGTTGTGGAATTTCAATGCATATATGGGCAGTTTGGATAATTCACAAAATGTGACAATGGGGAGGCATAAATGGTACTGAATATGATTACTTATGAATGATGGGTCCCCTTTGAGATCAAGGAAATACCACATTATATGCTGGTAGGCCGTGCAGGGTGGTTTCCAACAAAAGCGGAGGAGCTCAAGAGGAGGCAGGGAGGATTCTCCTCAAAAGAGTCTTATCTGACTTCCACACAACACTTAGTTCCAACTATTCATAGAATTTCTCTATTCTAAATTTGAAAAGATTTCATCTCATATCACTCTATTTTATCATAATACTGAGGTGTTTTATCTAGTTAAAAATATTAGTGTACTTTTTCAGCCCTTATGTCATCTTTCAAGTCACATAAATCCCGTTCAGGTTCTGTTCATGACTCAAATAGTGAATCTAGCATAGAATATGTTCAAACACAGTCACCATTGAGTCCCTACATTCCTCTCACAACCCCTATCGCATCCTCAATGAATGTATCAGGTCTTAACATTGATGTGGGCAATCCAAAGGCTCCAACTTCAAGCACTTGGTCGATCCCAAATATTTCCGTCACTCCAATTCCCCCGAATCCCACTAATACACAAATTCATGTGTCTCAGGGGCCAGAAGGCACACCTCAAATCTCCTCACACGCTAATCCCCAATCAAAATTTCCACGTGAGTTCCTCCTTAAACCCGGTCGGAATCCAGTCGCATCCCAGGATCCCTTTGGCCAAAGTAAACAGCCAACCCTCAATATTCCATCAGGATCGCAGGTTCATGTGGGTGATGAAAGGCGCGTGGATGGGGGGCGACGAAAAAGACCTTTGGAAAATGTATCTTGGAGCGGTCTGTCGGAGGGAAATCCAGTATTGACGCTTCATCAAAGTAAGTCATTTGAATTTTGGAGTAGAAACTTATTCACAATTTGATATGTTTGTTTCATGGGTTAGATATGGCACCTAAAGGCAAGTCAGTCCAATCTCAGGAGCCAATTGAAGATCGTGAGGATGACCAGTCTTCATTAATGTTTTGATGTGTTAACTGATGATTTGCATAGCAGGGGATGAACTTTATGCGTCTTCACCTCTGGTCCATAAAGAGAAAGTCACTGGACGTCATCATCCATATGCCTCCAAACCAAGAACGGGTCATGCCAGTACATCAAGAGCAACAATGGTGGATGATGAGGATGAGAACATGTCTCCGACTCAAAGTGAAAGAAATGATGAACCAAGGAGGGACAATTTCACAGCGCATGAGCAAGGCACTCAATCAAATAGTGAGTTCACCCATCCTCAGCTGGGCCTCGCCCAGAGTATGCTTGAACAATCCGAGGTCAGACAGCAAAGGAACCAGGCCCGCAAAGCTCACAATGTGGCGAAACGTACAAGCCAGAAGGAGAAACAAAAATGGCTGAAGGCAGAACTTCCAGAGAATGTCCATGGAATGAGATCAGCAGTACACGCACATTGCCTGTTCCTACTCAAAGTTAGGGATAAGGATTTTTCCTCACTACCAGCACCACCCAGCACAGAAGAGCGTGAAATTGCAATTCAAGTGGCTGGTCATCTCGGATATGTCCCCGAGGATGTGTTCAATGAGCCATCAAAACAGGTTCAGTCTCAGGGTTTCCAAAGCTACTGCGAAAATGAGCTGCACAAGCTAGGACTAAAGCAATTCACTTGGGACTGGGAGAGCTCATGGCAACATCCGTTCAACGAGCTGATGTCTATGTTGTTTTACCGTACATTCCGTCTCGCACTTGTCAGCACCGAGTATCATCACTACTGTTGGAACAAGGATCATAACAACTATGGGGTCGTGGCGGCTTTAATGGAGCGATATTTCACTTATTTGAAAAGAGAATGGAAGTCTATTCAAAAGGATGCGGAGTATTTGGTAAAAAAGAAGGAGAATCAAAAGCTCGCAAAGATTCGTCAAAGAGTTAGTTACTGTATCTCTTCTTCATTGTGGACCAAGTCTGATGATGATCTACTTGATTATGTGCAGACCTGTGAGCGCCGTCGTGAATGGTGTGATACGGCTAAATTTCCCATTCTAGCATCACAATTCAATGACCCTCGAGTATGCTCAGATACTGAGGAGGTACTGGAAAATGGCCGTCAAGTTTACCGCAAAGTGGGATTACGCTGGCGCTCCCAGTTATTTAATGATTTGGTATTGAAAATGGATAGAGACATAGAGTTTTGTAATCGGATTAAAAAAAAGGGTAAAAAAACTATTGATAGATTGCCATAATTACGATCGACAGATGATGGTGATATTCCGGAAGGCCTATCATTTCAGGTATTTGATCAAGATTGGCTCAAAGGCTGTAGTAAGATGCAGACTAGCGCCCTCAAGATACTTGACATGCCAGTTATTAGGCCTAATGGTGATGCTCTGCAATAACTTAGTAATTTGTCACGGTATAGCACTGTGACAAATTAAAATTTTGTGAATTATTTGTGCAGGTGTAATAAAATCTGATTATTATCTCTTAAGGATGCAACAACTTGCTAAATATGTTAGAATATAGACAATATGAATTGAAATGTATCACCGTCTCCCTTGCAATAATACTCTATTGCTCATTTTCATTGAGGAAATATTGAAGAAGTTCGATCCAGCTCATGGTGTTCATAATTGTGGACCTGTGCCAGAGTCAACAGGAGTTATCAACTTTGTCAATCACAAATTATATAATATCAGTAAGGCTCACGCAGTTAATGATTTTCTCTTTTCTTGGACCTATTGGTGATTGGAATATGGCATTCCCATAAGGAAGGATTTCAGAATAGTAATACAATCAAGTGAAAGATGAGGTTGAAATGTACCTTCCGCATGTTGACCTCAACTGAATGAGGAGTGATATAGTGGATGACCTGTACAGGTCGTTGTTGGCCAATACGATGTAGACGATCAACAGCCTGAGCCTCAATGGCTGGGTTCCAATTAGGCTCCTGGAAATGTGGATGTCAGGGTCCGAAAATCAGGGGAGAATTTTGGGGGGCCCCTCACCATTAAATAGACTATATTAGCACAAGTTATATTGAGGCCAGTTCCAGCCGCGGCAATGGATGCAATCAGTACTTCACATTCAGGATTATTGAAGAAATTCTCAAGCGCCTTGTCCTGCGCTCGTGGTGTAATTGTTCCATCAATTCGTGCTGAAAGGATAGAGTGATGGGCAAGAGCAATACCAATTCTACAATATAAAAAAGTCAGATGGAGTCAATTGGTAATGGATGCATATTAGAATTAACGCACAAATCTAGAAATTGGGTCCATTGGGTATAAACCACCGATTTCGTTGGACCACACCTTGTTTGTTTGTTCTTCATTAAGCTTTGTAGGAGGTGTGCAATTTTACTACTCATCATGCATGTTTCCACATCCACAATAGTTCGTGTGATTCTTGGGGAGTTATCCTGAGTGCTCCTGCCCTCGGGGTCTTCCAGCTCCGCCTCCGCAATTGTGTTAAGCATGATGTGATGGTTACAACATATTCGCAGCTTATTAATATTTCTGAAAAACTCTCCTGGTCCTTTGCTTTTGGATGATAGAAATTCTTCATATAATGTGGAATATTCTTGCTGCATGGTCGGGTTGAGTGGGAGCAGCTCATAATGATGGCTAATAGTGGGGAGAGATTCGAGATGTGTGGTTTTGGTGCGGCGCAAACTTAAATGCCGCAATGCCAAATGCAAAATATCATTGCAACCTTTTGAAAGACTACTCAGGATGAATGGTGACCAATTATCTTGATCGGCGCTCTGGGGTTGAGTGATGAAGGATATTATGCCCAAAAGGTCATAAATGGTGTTGTGAATAGGTGTGCCCGTTAAACATATTCGACGGGATGAAAGGAGGCTATTAATGGCACGGTGAGTGGCAGTGTATTGAGAGCGAATATAGCTATAAGAGGGGGCAAGGGTTATTGGATATAAAAGGTAATTTGAATCATTTAAGCTCAGCCACTCACTGTGCTTCATCCAAGATTATACGATGCCAATTGATTTGAAAAATGAATGATGTAGAGGGATTGGTTTGCTTAAATTCTTGGGTGATAGTATTGTAAGAGGTGATGATGATATCATATTTTAAAATGTCGGCTTGGGATAATGAGTGACGAGTGGGACCATGGTAGATTTTGGCATGCAGTGCTCCAGCCTGAGCATGCTTGGATATTTCTGATTGCCAGTTGGTAATTAAGCGAGGGGGGCAGATGATCATGGTGGGCATGGAGCGATGGGGGTTTGCAATCATCCGCTCCTTGGAGGTACCAATTAGAGCAATGGCCTGAATGGTTTTACCTAATCCCATATCATCCGCAAGCAGTCCTCCAAGAGGGGTATTGGTCGAAAGGGATTCAAATGAGCTAACGACCTTGTTTGTAATGATGTGCCTGGCATTAAAAGTGGATCCTGGGGGTGAGGTGGCCCAAAGGTTACGGGCTGATTGGCCATTGGGGATTTCTCGATCCCAGAGAAAAGCTAGTCCGGTCTTTTGATGAGGGAGGAGGGGGGTTTGAATAATGGAATGGGGCGGGGTCATCATGGGGAGGTCTGATCCACTGGGTAATTGTATCAGTTTTTGCTTGGAAATCAATGATGAAACAGCAGGATATGAAGCAGGCGTCGAGTTTGAAGCGGGAAATGTCGGAGTAAAGAGTTGACATTGACAATGAGTAGTACAGTCATATTCTTTGGGCATTTTAAGCTTGAAATCTTGTGTTCGAAAGCTTTCCATTATGAATAGAATGTTTGGATACCATGTGAAGAACATCAATGCTAGATTGGGTTTCTGAGATGAGGAGGGATCATTGGCATCAGTCATAAATACTCCCTCAACGAATAATATTTGAGTAGGATTGGTTTGGCAATTTTCAATCCATGCCCCACCAGGACCACAGTGCATGAACGTTTTGGGTGCCCCAAGGAATGGTATCAATGTTTGGGAAAGGGTTCCCGGGAGAGAGCCAATAGCATGCTGGTGATTGGGGAGATATACGAATATGTTGTGTTGATTGTGCCATAGGATAATCCAAGAACCTAAGTGGGAATTCTCAGGCTTTAAGGTTATATCACTATTTATTTGAATACGAATATTAATCATCCCAATGCAAAGTGGTTGTGAAGGGGTTGACATGATGGCTATTTTAAATTATTTGGGGACAGTTGCAAATTATATGATCGGGAAGGGTTAGCTAAAGGGAATGAAGAGGAATAAGCGCAGGTGGGGAACTTATATGAGTGGCAGCAACAGGCCAAAAGGGGGATGGCCTGTGGTTACGTGCATGGTCTTGATGGAGGTGGGCCTCTTGGGCTCATAATTTTCATATCCGATTTGGGGCATATATCAAGGCAAGGTGGCCAAAATGTGGGTGCACCAACATGACTGCTGGATCTGCAACAAGTTACAAAACCTTTGGTGGAACCAAGTTGACATTAGCAAATCCAAAATTGGGTGGGCTGTAGCAACTTATTGTGGAGGGCATATTAGAGGCATGCAGTCATGTTCGCTGGTGTGACAGCGAACAATGAGCGTATCCTCCCCAGGTTAATTATTCACAGGGACCTACTGGGCAATGTTGGCAGTTTCAAAGGGCAATCTCACTGTGGGGATGTTTGTGTGTGGGCGGGTGAGATATGTTCGGTGGCATGCCACCAAACATGACTTTGGTTTGGCCTGAAGTTTTTTGCTGACTGATGCATACTGGGCTTTCAGGGGGAATGTGTGGGATGATCAAAGGGGGCGCCAGCCGTGAGCCGTGATCCACATATACATTCACCCCTATGGCGTTTGAGGCGAGTACTAATCCACCGAGATTGGCATCCAGGTCTTTGCCTCACGCGCGTACAGAACTCCGGAGAAAGAGGCCACATGCCCAAGGGATTTTTTGGCTGCAAGCCAGGTGCCACAACTTGCGCGGGGCGTGTGAGAACGTAAAGAAAATGACCCGCGGTGGGAGATAACCACGCCAACATGACCAGCCTCAGCAATCATAGGCTGGGATTGTTAATCTAATGTGGATGAGGCTGAAGCAAATCCACACTGATTGGCCTCAGGTTTCCACGCGCAAGCGGGTGAGCGTCTGCAGTCAAGCTGACAACCCGAGCAAGAAAATACGCAGCTGGAAGACTGGCAGTAAAATGTGTTCCAGGCGTGTGAAAGTTGCCTGCGTATGACCCATCGGGGGTGCGTATGAAAGCGTGTGGCTGCCCGACAATGAACAAGCAGGCTAGTCATTGTTTGCCCCAACCATGGCACCGGAGTGAATCAACTCTTTGTGTATGACCCAAATATTAAGTCATCCCATTATGACCCACTTACATTAACTTGGATTACATGCGCATCTGTGCCGTAGTTAGGCAGAGCTGTCCAACAAGGTGCATCAAAGGGATGCAGGTGAGAGATATGACTCGATGGCTTGACGTGATTGCATGTTACATTGTTGAACAGCTTTTTGCTCTGCCCCGCAGTACACATTTACAAAGGTGTACTGCGTACTACAGTGTCGACTGTACTGTACAGATCAGGAAGGTGTAATACTACTTGAGCCTGCATGCATATAGCAAATGTGCATGCACCTTCCGATCGTTTGCATTTACGTAGCTCATGTGCCACATGCTCAGCATTGCGTTTCACCCGATTTGCACACGCAAGCTGACCATGTCATGGTCAAAAGCACCGTGTGAAAGTGCTCAGTAAAGCCATGGAATGAACTAATTCTGCAATAGCTCACTGGAAGGCTCAGTTTGGAGCACTTCACCAAAGCGTGTGAAATGCTGCACCTTGCTGAAATGTCATCCGATGCTGTGCCAAATGCTCAGAGTGCGCGCATACAAAAACGACTGAGCAATGGCTCAGCATGGTGCATTTGATATTGTTATATCTATAGCTCAATCACTGTGCAATTCCAATGTTCAGCCACTGAGCATTTCAATTATGACCCGAAAGCAAACCTGAGCAATGGGTCGAGGCAAGCTCACGCTGTATTCACTTGTCTTACAGCCCCCCCCTTTGTTCACATACTATTACCAGGCCATATGGCCGGTAATCTCGCCGCGGTCACTTGTGACCAAATGCACCGGGTGCTTTTCTGCATGGGTCACTTGTGCATTGCACCCCCAATGCACATTCAACATGGGCCTCACGACCACCCTCCTGGGTGATCGGGTGACTATTTAAGGAAACAAAGGGGATGTGACTGAGCTTGACAATTCAATAAATTGCAATACTCAGCGGTGCATTTGATATTGTTATATCAATTGTTCAATTACTGTGCAATTCAAATGTTCAGCCACTGAGCATTTCAATTATGACCCGAAAGCAAACCTGAGCAATGGGTTGAGGCAAGCTCACGCTGTATTCACTTGTCTTACAGCCCCCCCCTTTGTTCAAAGACTATCACCAGGCCATAAGGCCGGTGATCTTGCCGCGGTCACTTGTGCATTGCACCCACAATGCACAATCAATAAGGGCCTCACGACCACCCTCCTGGGTGATCGGGTGGCAATTTAAGGAAACAAAGGGGATTTGACTCAGCATGACAATTCAATAAATTGCAATACTCAGCTTGACAATTCAATAAATTGCAATACTCAGCCAGACCCCCATTGTTCTTCTGCCTCACGCGAGCATTTCACCTCTCAGTTGCAGCATTCGCTGAGACTCAGCTTCAATTTTGCCCACACGCCTTGAAGCTGAGACTTTTGCGGGTGCTGCAACTGCTGAGATCGTCTCAGCTTCACCTTGGTATAAAAGACCATCTTCACACGACACGCACTTCACTTTCTTTCTCACCCGCTCCACTTCGTTCAACCTCACCCGCGTTTGTCCTTCTTGTGCGTATTCCCCCTCGTCTTCCTGCCTTTCCAGTCTTTTCTTTCGCACTCGACTAACCCCACTCCCCTTCCTGCTTGCTTTTTGTTTTTCCTGCTAATACTTTCAGAACCCCACTTCTATCTACTTTGTACGTTTTCTCCAATTAAACTTTAGTCAACATTATGTACCGATATTAATATTTTTCTTTCTTCACGACTTCCTTCCAGACTTTTAAAAACTTCCGACTAGAGCGTCTTTAATTTGATTCCGTTTTATATTTATATAAATCATTGTATGTCTTCCTTTTCTTTCTTGATTGCTTACTTTCTATTCAGTTACTAACCTGTTTTGTTTTGTTTTTAGATGTCGTGCACGTTATGCACCAAGCGGGGTATCCCCTGCATTTGTTCCTCGACGACAAACGACGCTTGTGATGCTTGCCGACAAGCACACAAGAAATGTTCGTTCGTTGTCCGCCCCTTCCGACCACGAGGCCAGACGAGTTCTCGCCCAAGACGCCCTCGCGAGGACTCCTTTGTGGTCGACGATGATGAAACCATTTCCGAGCGTGAATGGACGCCGGGCCCCCAAACAGGCCAACGGGAACGATTCCGGACGATTAGCCCTGTCCCCTCCAGTATCGATTTGTCCACTCCCCCTCCTAGGCCACCATCCGATGGTCACTTCACTCCTTGACCGGAGCGAAGTGATTATCCGGCCGATGAAGGATGGCGATGGCAAGAGGACATTCGAGCTTGGGCTGATCGTCACCATGTCTTATCACCGATGGGATTCAAACGCCAAAGTAAGTTTTATTTCTCCTCTTTATCTCATTTCTCTTCACGCAATAATACTGACTTTTTTCCATTACTCATAGAACCAAACCCCCCGAATCCCCCCCGACACGACTCTCCCGTTCCCAGTTTGCCTCGCGAGCAAACCCCCTGGCAACCCACTCCAGGCCCGAGTGGCACCCGATGGTCTGAGGAATTATTCCGTGGTAAGCAGCCAAAGTTTCATTTCATTTTCACTTTCACTTTCGAGTCGAGTGAACTGACACTTACTCCTTTTTTAGAACCCTCCTGAACCGAAGAGCCACCTATTCCTGGCCCGAGTCCATCGTCCCAACCACCTGAGGACGATACGACTCGTGAGCCAGAACCTGAGGTGGCTCCTACGCAATCCACGGAGGAACCTTTTGGTAAGTCACCACTTCTCCTTCTTCACTCTTCTCAACTTTTCCTCACCATTTTTTCAACCGTCTCCAGATCGTCCCGCCACTCCTCGCTCGATAATCATCATCGACGATACGCCCGTGGGATCCCCAGTTCCCCATCCCCCTTCTTCTTACCCGACTCGCCCACCTTCCCCTTCCATTCCCCCCCCCCTCCACTCCAACCCCGGTTCCCTCCCCAGAGATCCCTTCCAGTGCCCCCGAGAACCCCAACGCCTCCTCCCCCCCGGTGCCAAGCTCTTCTCATTCCCACGATGACGCTCGCCAGGAATTCACCGACCTGCGACCGACCCTAATGATTCCTCGAGCAATCGTCCACGATTCGATCAACCGAATCTTGTTGGAGCATCGTCGCTTGCTCCACATGATTCCTTTTGTGGATGCAACTCATCGAAATGAGATGCACCGGGACTTCCGGGACGAACTAAACCGCCTCCTTGCCCAGGCACTGGAGGCTTATCCAAAGGAGGACATAACCGGGATAGTCTCCAAATTCCTCAAAAAATAAAAAATTAAAAAAAAATCCCATTATTTCCTCTTTTTATTTTTTGTAATACTTTCTTTTGAATAAAATATTTGTCTTCAATTCTTGTTATGTTCAAATTCTATTACATTCTTTGTTCACGTAAAAATTACTTATTTCCTCCTTAGAGAAAAACCCTGATTGCGTGAGAATTATTTTTGTAAGTGCCCCACCAAGAGTTTGAGTGAGTATTTGTTTTCGTGAACCTCTTTTTCTCAAAATGCACCAATAGTTGCCGTTATCCTCTCGTATATTTTCTTCTTCCATGGTTTAGAGCCATACCCATTCCTAACTGTAAAAAAGAGGGAGGTTCCCGTATGTGAGCAATCGAGTCCAGATTCGTGAAACATGGCCTTTCCTATGGTCACACGCTATTAGTCTTACTCATGTATTGAATTGTTTAAATTGTCTAGAACCTTCACAAGCGTAAGGATTGGCGTGTGACTTGTCGGGAGGCTGCACAGGCGTAATGATTGGCGTGTGAATTGTTGGGAGCCTGCACAGGCATAAGGATTGGCGTGTGAATTGTTGGGAGCCTGCACAGGCGTAAGAATTTGTCAGCATTGTTGGCAACCTTCCCAAGCGTAAGGATTGGCGTGTGAATCGTTGGAAGCCTGTACAGGCGTAAGGAATTTTAGCACTTTTGGGACCCTCCCCAAGCATAAGGATGGGCGTGTGAATTGTTGGGAGCCTGCACAGGCGTAAGAATTGGCGTGTGAATTCTTGGGATCCTGCACAGGCTAAAGAAAATTTCAGCATTGTGGGGAAGCTTCACAAGCGTAAGAATTGGCGTGTGAATCGTCGAAAGCCTGTAAAGGCGTAAGGATTGGCGTGTAAATTTTTGGGAGCCTGCACAGGCCCAAGGATTGGCGTGTGTAGCGTTGGCACCCCGCATAGGCGTAAGGAACTTTCAGCATTGTCAGAACCTGCACAAGCATGAGGATTCGCGTGTGAAGCATTGGGATCCTGGACAATAGCAACAAACCAGGACAGATGTACGATGGCATGCCACCGTACATAATCCACTTCACCCCTTTTTCATGTGAGACACCCCATCTCCCGCACTCAAATCCATCCAATCCTGGTGTATATTGTCCTCTGCCTTACCTCACCATTACTTACCCAACCCACTTGCAAATCTCCTCGTTCTTTGAATCGGCATGAGATTGTATTACCATCCCTGATTTGATAGCCCGCTCTCTCGCCAATCTCATAATAGCCAATGCTTTTTTGCCGCATTGTTTTTGCTAACCTGCTTGAGCATTGTGCGGACATACCCACTAGTGTCGTGCTTTCGTTGTCCTGTGCTGGATCAGTATAATGAACAAATGTACTACTGGCCCACACTACCTGAATGAGCCCATGACATGCGGATAGATCAATCCAAAAATGCTCATTTGGGAAAATCAATTTTCCCCCTGTACACCGCTTTGACGCATCTCTTTGAATTTGGCCGGTCCGCTTATCAGCTTGAAACCACCATCCCGAAGCATACAGCGATGCATCCTTATCAACATGAGGTGCGTTTTTGAATCCATTCATGGTGAAAGTGAGTGCGGAAGCGAACTCGAATGCACCCTGATTTGCCGGAATATCGCCTTCATAGTTGACTTGATCAAAAGACGGAACCCCCAATGAGTTGTAGCAATTTTGAATCTTCTGAAATAAATTATCCCCAACATATCGTAAGGATTGACCTAGAATGCGACCCACCGAGCTAAGATTGGCACCTCAGTCCCGCCATTCATCTTTTGCATTTTCAATTTTGCCAGCACTACCATACAGACCAAATTGTTCATTCTTCGTGGTGCATTTGCGCCACCCAATCGCGAACATAAATCCCTCCAGTAATGCTCCATTTGTTGCAATAGGGTCGGTGAAACTCTTTTCGCGAAATAGGAATTGTGATAATTCATCCCATTGATTGACCTCGACTTCACTCATTGTTGTGAATGGTCGGAATTCGACAAGGGCAATGAGTAATCCGGTTGAAGAGAAAATTGCCACACACCCAAAGTGAATGCGTTTGATCTGATTGACATCCACAACCCTCCGAATTTCACTTGGGGTGATATTTGCTGATACTGGCATTGATATTTGTGCTGTTGGGCGAGAGGAGGAAAACAACCTATTCATTCGGGTTGTTTTGCGCTCATTTGTCTTTTGGGATCTGCTACTATTCCCGAGTGGTTGAGGGATCACTACGTGTTGAAGCACACAAGATATCAGATACTGCCAAGGAGCTTTCTTCGGCACACATCCTTTGACTTCCCTGTTGGAGCCCACATGACATTGGCACAATCTGAACCGACTAAAGCCCATGTTCTTCAGTGGGGCCCAATGAGGGTGCCACATAAATGTGGAAGCATATATATATATCTATATATATGCACTGAGATTAAGCGAGTAACTCACACTTTCCTTCCTCAGCCCGACGCTTTCTCGCAAGTTCCCTTTTACGCTCTTTTCCTTTTTTCGTGAATGGCATGCCTTCAGCAGAAAATGAAATGAAACCGAATGATTACTGATTTCTTAATATCACCTAAATTGGATTGCGGTGGATGAATCTTTTTTAATTGCGGCTAAAAAGAAAGCTCACGCCTGACCTTGGCAAATTCACGATCTCAAATACCCGAACCTGAAAATTGCAGTGGATAGTGCATTATTCAATTTTCCACATTGATGTTCCCATGCAATCACTTTCCAATCCAACCATTTGGAATATTGCAAGCACACGCAAATGCAATATGCATCCTGCTGCGGATCCCTAGCTATCCTAGTCCTCTTGAAAGACACAGGAACATTTGGCCTATTATGGGCTGGCGGGAAGTGATAAACGCGACTTCCCGCAATGCACCCGGGTGTGCTACTCGCGGGCACATCGCCTGACTCAGATTGCGTCTTGTCAGAGTCTTTGCAATGATGTACGGAGGCATGCCGCCGTACAATTACTATTGGTACTCAGACTGTGGCATCCGGGCCGTAGTAGGATAGGAAGTCATGATTATTAAATTCATAAATAACTTTGCAAAATTCAATTACAATCTATCTAGTACAAAGCTAATCTAAAACGGGTCAATCCTGGTTGTGAGTTTAGCTGACCTGGGTACCGTCAAGGTGACCTCATCACTTGAACCAAGCCCGCGATTCGCCACCCAGGCATCACCAAAGTCTAATACTAAGCATCGTGCAAAATCAAATCTAAGAGGTACAGTGGGGTTAAAAGACTCTGATGAGAAGAAACTTTTATTCAGTAAATTACATACATACTTATTAGTACGTAGCCACACTGGCTCCACTAGATTTTTACCCTCTGAAAGTTTTGCGGAAATGTCAATTAGTGCTAAAGCCCCTTTAACTGAGCTTGTTCTCCAGTCATCTGAGCATACCATCAAACCACGAACCCCCGCCGCACAGAATGCCGCTAATATACCATAGCAAATTCGATTGATTCCAAGATTCTTGTGACACGCCAAAAGATCTTTGATGGCCTCATTTTTTTTTGAGTTCGTGAGTTTGCCTTTGATGCCATTAACTTCGACCTTTGTATGTGCACGTACCATGTTGTATGCAATCATCAAATGGATAACTGTATCCATTAGATCCTCCAGGTTCTTGTGCGGCTTTGTGGATATCTCATTGTCAGCCCCGCCACCTTCAATGCTGAGTTGGGTTGCACGTTGCTTCGATTTACTCAAGCAGGAGGCAAGGTATTCAACTGCTCCCCGTTCGAGTCCAAGAGGATCGGTCGAATTTGATGTTGGTGCAACATATGGTTTGGGTGCAATCACATCGTATGAGACTAAACTAATGGATTCAAACATAACATTTGCCCAAAAATGTTTAACTGGATTGGCGGGGTAAAGAAGGCTCTGAACCATTTTGAAGAAGGAGTGTTCAGATTTTGCGAGATTATCTGGAGGTTTAGCTGATTCCTTCATCAATTTGAGATTCCAAATGTTGTGATCAAAAAACGCTTCTGTTTCGGTTGGCTTAAAAAAATCTAACCCTGTATATTGCAATTTATATCACCAGTCAACAGCCAATAATCAAGTATCATGCACAAAGATAAAAAAAAACTCACCTGCCATCTCAAGGTCCTGCAGCCAAGCCGACATTTTAAGATCTCGGTTACTGATCACCTTAATACCAACGGGCAGGAATGTATGAGCATCCTTTGTTGGTAAATTGTCCCATCTATTTTTGTAAATCCTATTGATATTATCAAGCCCCCTTTTCCATGATTGTTGAGTAATATTGGAATGATAATTCAAAACGCCTGCAAACTCTTCCATGCGGGATAAAAATATTCCTTGAAAATTTGCAGCGGATGACACTTCGGGCTCAGCGTCGGGAATTATATCAGTCATATCTCGTCCCATTGTATCATGTTTAATTGTTTCCCTTTCTTGAAAGGCTTGAATATTCCGAGGAGAGGCGGGAGGGGTTGCATCATGCATTGTTTCATTGGGTATCGGGGGACTTTCTGTATGTGGAGCTTCATCATGGATTGTTTCATTGAGTATTGGGGAGGGTTCAGTATGCGGAGGTTCATTATCAATATGGTCCCCTTCAACATTGATAATTTCATCACCTTGATCGCGAGAATCGTTTGCGGCTTCAAAGGTACGGCGTTTTTTGTTTGTTTTTTTGGTTGCATGTATATTTGGTCTTTTTCCTAATCCTTTGCCTGGAAATCCAATTACGACTCGAGATCCTTCAGGTAGAGATTCTCCCACCTCCACACCTGCCCATATATTGTAAGCAGCTATTTTTATCAATTTTGTTTTGAATTAGTAATGGACTTACGGTTCAAATCCATTTTGAGCAGGCTCATGGCTTCAGCAATCTTTTGACGCACATAATCAGGAATTTTACTATCATTTTGGATTTTTTCGAGCCTTGGGATTGTTTGAGCAATGTTGGAGACAAATTGTTCCTTGGATATAATTTCCACCTCCCCACTGAAAATTACATCATCTTGCCCATCATCTTCTGTCGGTGCACAAGGTTCAACAGTCTTTTCCTTCTCATAACTTTTAAAATTCGGTTTCTGAGAGCTTGGCGGTTGACCTGAAATAAAGGCTATGACACAATATCAGGTTTTGAGAGATTAGAAATACTCAAGATGGATGTATACTCACATTCTGGAAGAGCTGGTGGATCTTGATTATCTTCATGTGACTGGCTCTCTGCTTCAATGCCTAATTCACGACTACTGGCCATATCAGAGATTTCACTTCCACTCTCTGGGGCTGAAGTTGGTCGTTCATTAAATTCCGTTGAATTTCCCGGGGTTTGGGCCATCGCGGAGGTAGTTTAGTAAGCAAATAGATGGTGACGAGTTGATTGATAACTTGTTTGAAAATTTTGAATAAAAAGATCCAAATTGAAGAAAATAGGTGGAAGTAAAATAATCGCATTTGCAAAATGCGATTTGGCGGGAAATTGAAGGAGGCGATGTTTTGCAAATTATTTCATATCATGCAAATGAAATCACTTCCCTGTGAGACATTGAATAAAGTTGACTAGTGAGAAACCTACTAAAGTCAACTTTTGAACTATTCGATGCTCATGAGGTAAGGACTAAGCAAAGTGTTCATTTGATTGACATGAAATAAAATGGTTTTGTCGGCGAAACAGGAGACACAATTCTTGTCTTAAATAGTCCACTTATTAGGTTTTAATTTGTGAGTCTCATGATTTAAACCCTAACCACAACATGGTGAATATACTGACCAATATCCCCTTAGGTCCTGTTGGCAGAGAAGGCCACTCAGCATATTTCGGCAATTGCGTTCATCGTGTACGCCAACAAGCCACCATACTGTACACTATGAATGTAATACGGAAGCGTGAGGAGGGTAAGCGTTGTCGGAGGCATGTCGGGAGGGCACTACTGTACATGAGCGTAAGGATGGTAAGCAATGTCGGGAGGGAGGGTAACTGTTGTCGGAGGCATGTCGGGAGGGCACTACATGAGCGTAAGGATGGTAAGCTGTGTCGGGAGAATGTCGGGAGGGAGGGTAACTGTTGTCGGAGGCATGTCAGGAGGGCACTACATGAGCGTAAGGATGGTAAGCTGTGTCGGGAGAATGTCGGGAGGGAGGGTAACTGTTGTCGGAGGCATGTCGGGAGGGCACTACATGAGCGTAAGGATGGTAAGCAGTGTCGGGAGAATGTCGGGAGGGAGGGTAACTGTTGTCGGAGGCATGTCGGGAGGGCACTACATGAGCGTAAGGATGGTAAGCGTTGTCGGAGGCATGTCGGGAGGGTACTACACAAGCGTGAGGATGATAGGGGCGTGGGTGTGAAAGCGTAGCGAGTGGTGAGGACGGAGAGGGGCGGGAAGTGTCGGAGTCTCATCCGGATGGAGGGCGGTGCGGGTGCGTAAGCATGCTAAGCGTCGGGGAGGCGGAAGCCAATGAGGTGAAATTACACGAACGTTGCGCATAGTGTTGAAATGGGTTTGGGCTTTGAGTGACATTCTCATGTGACACATGTGACGATTGACGTTGTCTTGACGCTGACGTGACGTGACCCACTAAATCCAGTGACTATAAAGTGACACTAACGCGACCAAAGCAAGATTTTATACTGACCGCGGTGCGACGTGAAGTCAATCGCCGACGATTGACGCGAGATTCGCCCTGGTGTATAAAGTGTAAATACAAGCTAGTATTATGACTGTGACACGTCAAATAATAAATAATTTTAATTCTTCAGGTCCTACTGCTACGTGGTAACAGTGGTGATGAGTCTATTGAGGACCTGGGTTGCAATACTCTAATATCTTTGACTGTAAAGAAGTACTACAATAAATATGTTTTAATTATATCCCTTAATAATTCTAAGGACACTACTGATGGATAACAGTTTTGTCACGTAAGAATATAGGTAAAATAAGATAATAATGATGGGTTTTGAAGGAAAAAACCCTTCTTTTTATATCTTTCAAGACTTTCAAGAGTTATTAACTCTTCACACGTCAGAGGAGTGAAAATTCTCACTCCAATGGTCAGTCTGTGGTTCTGGATCATCAATTCTGACGTCAATAGAGGCAGAATTGTGGTTTTGGAACCACAAATGATCATTCTGGATCAATACAGGGTGAAAAAACGTTTCACCTGCCACGTCAGCACTTGGATGACGTTGTTCTGGTGTCTTTATGATCAATATTAGTCATTCTGGGCGGGTTTAAGCTTTAAACAACCATTATTTTGAGTATCAAGACAGTACTGGTTGGTACAGGTTTGGTACAGGCCAGTATTGGTCAAAATACTTCCAACCAAGATATCTTAGTCAGTTTTTGAGATATCAAGAAACCAAGAGCACAGAATTGAAGGGCTTAATGAGCTCTTCAATTTGGTATGCTTCATGTTTACCCTTCTTTCAAATAGCAAAAGTTATAAGGGTTTTAAGTTTTTGGATGTAATTTTGTACATCAGTATGAGGCGTCAAAAACTTCCAAGCCAGATATCTTCTCCAATTTGGAAGATATCTGTATTCTGATGATACAGTCTTGTAGGGCTTGATTAGATCTACAGTTTGGTATATTACACTGTACAGTTGTATGAGTGTATGCCAAAGATACAGGGGTTTGTTTACTTTCTTGTTTTCAGAATATCTGTATTTTTGGTTGTTAAACCTTTGAACTAAGATCCCTCAGTCAATTTAAGAGATACAGAGGTCTAATGTATCTCAAATTAAAGCTCTTGTTTATATCTTTAATTTGGTTATACTTTTGTACAGTTTTGTACAAGCCCTCTTTGACTTTCAGGGGGGTCTTGGTTTTGAAATAAAGGTCATATGGTATCTCCAGTTGTAGTGGTGTTACAACAACATGAATGATATCATTGTGTAGCTCTCTATGTGAGCTTTAAGAAAAATACCATTTTGGTATAGAATAACTTAAATATGCATAAGTTAGATGAGAGGTGAAAATAAGGATTTTGACTTGTTTATCCTCCTCTAGGTTTCCTTATTCTGTTTGGATAAGGTTGGTGTTTAATTTAAGAGGATTGTTTTCCTCTTATTTATTACCTGTATTGACTATGTTTGTTCAATACTTGTCATACCATTATTTATGGTATGTTGGATGTCATGCTAGTTCTCTTTTTTGAGTCACAGGCTGACATTATGCTATGTACAATTTCTGTTATTCCAATATATGATTTTCTCAATATCTGTATGGAGCTTGTTTGCTCCATAACTTTTGTTCTAGATTATATATGGGAAAATGAATGTAGCCATCAGATATCCCTGATTGTGCTCTTTCCAAAAAGACCCCACTTCAAGTATCTCACACTAAAACTGTAGAAGCTAGATGAGAGGTGAATATTTGATTCACCCTTATTTGGCCTTATTTTGGCCATAACTTCTATAGTTTTGGTGTTAGCTCAATTTGGCTAGTAAAATTGGATAGCCCTTACTTAGAGCTTCAATTTTAATACTCATTTTTTGGGGTTAAGCCTCTTCCTCTGTATTTCAGATGAGAGGTGAAAATTAAGGTTTATGCTCAGCAACGCCTTTGAGCAGGAATAACTTTTTTATTCTTTGTCCTATGATGATGGGACTTGTATACTTGGAAAGAGGTGAGGTTCCTCTTTATTTTGATACCCTTTTTAGCTTGCTTGGCTCAGCTCCATGTTTTGGTGGTATTTTGGCTTTACCATTGGTTGATGGTATTTGGCTGTTGGGCTTGTGCTCTGGTTTTGAGTCACAGGCTGACATATCTGTTCTGGCTTTAAATCAATAAAAACACACAAGGGTTTAAATTTTTTTACTTAAATTCTATATGAATGAAGTTATCTTTTATATTTTTTTTGATTTAAATAATTCTGATAACATTATTATTTGAGTAATATTTTATTATAAAATATGTATTTTTATCGCTACGTTTTCCTATTTTAACAATAATTATCATTTAATCTATTAATATATTTCCTATCTTATTTTTATTAATTACTAATAGAGACATTTTCCATATTTAAAATAATTATTTACACTTGAATTTGTCATAAAGTAATTTTTTTGTATTATTTCCTCAGTATTATTTTTTAATATAAGGTGATTAATACCCTCATTTTTTTTGTAGACACACCTCATAAAATAGAATTCCAGAAAATATACTCAAGAATTTCTAAAACCTTGTAGAATCTTGAAAATAATAATTAAAAATGAAAATATTTTAAGAAATTAATCAATTTTAATAGTTAAGAATTGAAAATAACTATTAAAAAATGAATAAAAATAAATAAATTCAAAATATGTTTTCAAGAGTTAGCAGAAATAGAAGATATTTTGTTTCAAAATAAGAAAAACTATATGGTTTTTGAAAAGGGACCTATTTCAAATTTAATGGGTATTTTACCTTATAATAAGATTCTTCTTCAAATTAAAAGATCAAACCATATTTAAATAAATCACACTCCTCATGAATAATTATTCACATAATCAAATAGGTCTTATATATCCTAGTGAATTTGGAAAATACTTTCATCATGAAAATTTTCCTTTATTAATTTATTTAATTATTTTTGAATTTATTTTCCTCTTATAACTTCACTATCCTTTATTCTCTTTCCCTACTCTTTCATTCAATTTTTTTATCTTAAACATTATTTCTGATTATTTTGAGCTATCTTAATATTTTAAATATTATTCTTCATTTCATTAATATATTATCTTTCACTTCATATTAGCAGGAGTGTCAAAATTAAGTATCTACTGATTCATTAATCTTGAAATAATACTAGTCTCTTTTGCTTTTGTGAAATTTTCAAATTCCAGAGGTCCTGTTTTTTGGATTATTAACCAAAACATTTTAAAATGTTTTTTATCTTCCTTTTTTATTAAACTCCATCATTACTACCTAAATTTCTTTTTTATATTACTCAAATAACCCTCTGATAATAGTGTTCTATTTTATTTATTTTTATTAATTTTAATTTCATTTGGTGATTACTGAAAAATATCAATTCCTATTATATAAAATATTTAAAGTTAAGTTTTCTTAAAGAATCATAAACAACACAAGAATTTAGTTTTTTGTATTCCATGGATAATTTAGTGATTAATCTTATATATCACTTTCCATATTTTCATGTTGAATACCAATCAATAAACCTCCAAATTTCTTATAATCACAAGAATCTTTGATTAATATGAAGTGGGAAATCATGATAAAAAAAACTTATAATTTGAAGAAAGGTTTTACTTTATAAATATTTAGAAAAAAAAATTTATTAAATAAAATTTTTGGAAATCATATATATTGTGAGCCTTTGAGATATGACCATATACCCAATAAGGTCACAAAAAAGACTCAGAATAATTATACCTTTAATATAATTATATTAAAATTACTTAGAATAATTATACATTAAGAATAATTACTTAAACATACAAAAAATACCATAAATTGGTACAAAAATTGGTTTAACTTAAAAACCAATGAATCAACATGTAAAATAAATTATACCATTGGATTCCCCATGGAAAAATACACATATACCATTTTTATTGCATATCTGTAAAGTCAATATTTAAGGAATTATAAGGTATAATACCTTATAAAAACCATAAAACCTTATTTATCTCAAGAACTAATGAATTAACATGTGAATCAAATTGTACCAGTGGATTCCCCATGAACATCCACACATAAAACAATTAATAAGCTAATTTCCAATGTTAATACTTAAGGAATTAACCTGAATATATGTACTTTTTTGGTCAACGCATATATTCAAGGATCATAGCTAATATCTTCTAAACTATACATGATAGAATGATGAACCAAAAATAAAGTTACCACGTAATTACTGTAAGAGCACAGATATGAACTTTATTTTACAAATTATAAACAAGGTTAAAACCTATGATGAAATATTGATAAAAATCAACAGAGCTGTTGACCACTTTGTTGTGAAAGTGCTCCAAACTTAAAAAAAAGTACACAGTTGGATTCTACTAGTTCATTCGTGAAGAATGATGTAATGTTTATTATTAAATTCAGGGTATAACCCCCTGAAATCCAGGTTTGAAGTTTAAAATATTGAATTTCGACAGAAAAGATGAGTTACAAGAAAAATCATCAAAATTAGAGTTTTGATGATGTAATGAAAAGCTCTTGGCATCATAATAAGGTTATGCCAGGCTGTCAGAATTCACTCTCTGAATTGCTGTAGCGTGTAAATCTTCAAAGTTATTGAGGATCAAAGTTTGAGCTTAATTTGAGCAGTTATGATCACACACTGTAACCTTAATTTAAGTTTAACAGTCTTAAGAGTGATACAATTGGTGAATACTATTAGTTTATTATTAAAACTAATAAATTCCACAAAATTTGGGGTTCTGCCAAGCCTCTGATGTCATCAACTTTAGAGTTATAGTGATAACTCTAAATAATGGTGTAATAATGATGTAATATGGTTTGATAATGATGTAATCATCTCCAAACCTTAAAATATTGATCAATTCCAGTGGATATAATCAGTAAACGTCTACTAGAAGCCTGTTGGACTCTAGGAGGGAGGTATTTACTATAAATAGAGCTCTTTTTACTCTATTTTCCCCTCAGACACATCAAAAACATTAAATCAATTAAATAAAAGGTAATTTCTTTATTCTTTATATATAAAACTCTTATATTATTAAAAACAAAAGACCATCTTAATATTAATCACTATTTTTGTGTGATTAAATCAATTCTTTAATTGTTTTTGTCATAAATCTCTCTATAAACTCATTTCCACGTAAAATCAAGAAATTTAGTAAATTTTCTTTATTTTTATTGTAAATACAATTTGAAAAAGTTGTATTATATTCTTTTGGCGTAAAATATCTCAAAATTATTATTTTAAGTGTTAAAAGTAGGTTATTTCATCTTATTATAATAATTTCTCTCTTATTATTACTCTTAATAATTCTTAATTAATATAAATAGTATTTATATTAATATATAACTTTAATATTGGTAATATTATTGTTATTAATTGTTTTTTATTTATAAAAAACAGTTTTTTACGCCTTTATTATTTGTTGGTAACAATAATAAAGAGCTTTATAATATATTAATTATTTTATATTAATATATTATTTACAATATTATAATTTCATATAATATTAATTATATTATTATATTTATTTAATAATATAATATTTTTACGCCATAATAATAATATTTCTTTATTATTATTATTATTTTAATCTTATTTATTTCAATTATAAGGACATTCAGAGTACAATAAGTAATAAATTAGTAATTTTTACTTATTGTTTCATAGTCAAACCTTACATTTGGGGGCCTGGCCGTGATATTTACTTAAAAGACCTTCAAAAAGATTCTAATTGGGTTTATCCAATAATAAATTATATTTATAATCATAAAATTATATAATAATTATATATTTTATTTATTTTAAAAGCTATTGAGGCATTTGGAAAGCAATTGTACTGTCTTACACGTGGTTTTTCACATCCTTAGACTTGCAAGAACTTTCTTTGAGTGACTCTAGTGATTAAAAAAGATAATTTATAAATTAAAAATAATTTTTATTATAATTTAATTTTATAAAGAATCATATTAATTTTTATTTTATTCCTTAAAAATAAGAAATATAAAAAATATTAAAAAATATTAAAAACCAATAAAAAAAGTTATTTTTATTCATTTTTCTTCTTTTCTTTATTCATTTCAAGTTTTTAAAGATATAAAAGCAATTTCTACGTGGAAAATTGCCATTACTTGCCAAAAATAACACTTCTTATAAAAAGACTTATATTTATTTGTCTTTTTTAGTGTTTGAAGATAACCCAACAGAAGACAACCAAGCTACTGTTGAGAGATTGGTGGAAGAAACTTGTCAAAGTTCTCCAACACCAGTTATCACCAAAAGAAAGAAAGCTAAGAAATTAGACTTTCCAGGACCCACCATTCAATACTCTGAAGGTGAGCACCTCTTTTTAAATTGCCATAAAAAAATTTTATTCTAAAATACTTTTATTTTTTCTTATTCTTTAATTATGACTACCAGAAGAGGTTCCCAATACTCCATCCAATCAGATGGAGCTGGACTCAGAGGTAGAATTGATCCCTCAAAAGGGAAAAGAAAGGGCAATATCCCCAGTGGAACAGAATCCACACAAGGAAGTGCCTTATCCCAAAGGCAAGTCCCAGAAATGCCCATGATATCTGAGCCTGAATTGGAACTAAGTATGAGTAACTCAAACAGGTACAAATCACATTCAGAGGGCTCAAATAGACATCTACATGAGCCAGTACAAGCAGTATTTCACAGTGTACAAGGACAAAGATTGGGAAATGTTGCCTCAAATACACCAAGGAGTGATGAACTCCTGGCACATCCTGAAAAAGTTCCTCAAAGAGGAGGAGATAGTGAAATACTCCAATGGATGGAATCCACTGTCATCCAAACCTCAAATCAAAAAAATCAAGGACTACCATGCCAAAAAGAGGGAGGCAACCAAGGAAGAAGCCCCAATAGCTTCTACCAGCAAGCCCCAAGCCAACCCACTTCCCCAAGAAGGGAAGAAGAACAAGAAAAAGAATTGGAAGAAACCATATTCCCCAAGCTACAGAATCCCAAGAATCCAAAAGGATGCCATGGACAATGTTTTCAACATGGCCAGAACCTTGATGGAATTCAAGGACAAGGAAGAGCAAAGTATGAGACAACCTCATTTCCCAAAGAAATAACCTTGTCCAAAGATGTTGTAAATACTTTAACAGAAATTAAAAATAGTATATTACCTCTAAAAGAAATTAAAGATAGTTTATTATCACTACAAGAAATAAATAACAATTTATCTTCTTTAACAAAAATTGTTGTGCAAAACAAGAAAGAAATTGACAACATTAAGTTTATTGTTGAAAATAATAAACCAAAGAATTTAATTGACAATACTCAAAAATTAATACAAGGACAACAAGAATTGTATAAATACATAAAAGATATCAAAGACAAGACTTTGACAATCAATTATGATGTGAGTATTGACAATCTTACAGAAAAATTAAATAAATTAAGTATTTCTGTAGAAAAATTTGAAGAAAAGACTTCATCACACCAAAAATTACTTTTGGACCATGTGGAAAAAAGTGATGAAGCAAGAATGCATCTAAAAGATGATATTCAAAGTGAAATAAGGCTTATTACTGAAAAAATGGATAAAATTAATGAGGCTAATTTAAATATGCCAAAGTTATCAACACCATTTTCTCATATAAGAAGCCCTGTTAAAACAAAAGAGGAATTGTCAAATCCTTTCATAACAGACTTGAGTCACCAAGATAATAACCAAGTCTTAATGAAAGAAGCACCTCAATTAAAAGAATGGCCAACATTCACAGGAGAAGGTGAATATGACCACATGTCATTTATTAAAACAATTGACATGTTACAAGAAGACTATGCCATACCAGATGAATTAATCACTGCAAGATTACATTCACTATTTGAGAAATCTGCAAAAAGATGGTATTATGGCATAAGACAAACAAATGGTAAAAATACCTGGTCTTGGTGGAAACAAGAAATAATCACCAAATGGGCAAATGATGCATGGAGGTATAAAATAGAAAATGCATTTGAAAATTCTTTCTTTGACCCAGAGAAAGATAAACCTTTAACTTGGTTCTTAAAACAAGTTGAAAGGCTTAATGCACTGTACCCAGAAATGTCACAGAAAATGGTGCATATGAAAATACTTAAAAAATGTGGAGGGGAACTATAACAGGCCCTAAGAAGCAGGTGTATAGAACCATGCTCCACAGAAGAGTATATAAATGCACTAGAAGATATAGTGACAAGAACAAAAATTGGCAGGACTTGGAAAAAATTGGACATTAAAAGCCCAAATAAACCATTTATCAAAAAGGATAAATCAAAATAATCCTTTAAGCCCAATACATCCAACAATAATGAGCAAAGAAAATGCCATAAATGTGGAGGTATTGGACACTTAGCCAATAATTGCCTTAAAAAAGCAAAGATTAATGAAATTGTGGAAACAGAAAACCACAATGACAAAGAAGAGGAATCTGACTCTGAAAAAGAGACAGAAGAGTCAGAAAGCTCTGAAAGTGATGAAATCAATATAATTAATGCACAAATTAATAATATTGATATAATTTATGAAGTACTGGATGTTAATTCAAACTTGCCACAAGTTTGAACATCTGACACAAATCTGACAAACATACAAGATGCCAAAATGTATAGAACCAAACCTGCAAGAGGAATGGGATATACAGCTGGAAAATCAAGTATTAGTATTGTTATGGTTGATAACCAAGAAGGAAAGGTTAACTTGGATACAGGAGCATATTGCACTTGTGTTGGCAAAAGTTATTTAAAAACCATTGTCCCAGACTGGCAAGAAAAACTTATGCCAATACAAGGTGTCAAATTTAGTAGTGCAAGTGAGAGCATGAAGCCCCTTGGAATAATTGATTTAACACTAATTTTTCCTCATCCCTCACAATGTGTCAGAATTAAAGTAGAGTTTGTAGTAATGGACAACTGTACTAGTAATCATTTCATACTTGGGAATGACTACTTATCAATCTATGGTATAGATATCTCCAACCAAAAGGATAGATATTTTACCATAGGAGATAACAAAAGACAAAAGTTTGGATTCTTAAATAACAAAAAACAAATCACAGTTATTAAGAATGAAGAAAAAATTCCAGAAAAGGAACTTTTTATATCTGAACAACTCAAAGAGGCAGAATTCAATCAAGAATTAACAGAAAAAATGAAAGAAAAATTGATTGACCTCTTATTTAAGTATAAAAATTCCTTTGCAACTGACAAAGAGCCACTAGGTGCCATAATTGGACATGAAGTGGATATAATTCTTAATGTAGACAAACCTTACCCACCTTATTAAGAAGACCTGCTTATCCAGCCAGTCCAAGAGCTAGAGAAGCCTTAGAGGTACACATTAAAGAATTAATGGACCTTGGAGTATTAAGAAAGGTTGGACATAATGAACAAGTAGAAGTTACTACACCTGTCATTATAACTTGGCATAATGGAAAATCAAGGATGGTAGGAGACTTCAGAGCCCTGAATACCTATACCACTCCAGACAGATATCCAATACCCAGAATCCATGAGACATTGACCCAATTGTCACAAGCTAAGTTCATCACAGCTATGGATGCTCTTAAGGGTTTTCATCAAAATGTCTTAACAGACAATGCCAAGAAACTACTAAGAATAATAGTCCATTGTGGAATTTTTGAATACTTAAGAATGCCATTTGAAATAAAAAATGCACATTCCCATTATCAAAGAATGATGAATACCATATTCCCTGAAGAATTATCAGAAGGATGGTTGATTATCTATATTGATGATATCATAGTTTGCTCAGAAACTTGGGAAAATCACCTTAAAAGACTAGAAAGGGTACTACAAAAAATAGTCCAAGTGAATATGAAAATTTCCTTGAAAAAATGTCATTTTGCATATAGTGAATTAAAGGCACTAGGACATGTAGTATCTGGCCTTAGTCTAGGCATAGACAAAAATAAAGTAGCAGCAGTACTACTTAAACCAATGCCTCAAACCAAAAAAGAAATGCAATCATTTCTAGGATTTGCTGGTTACTATAGACAGCATATAAAGGACTTTGCAAAGATTGCTAAATCCTTGTATAAGCTATGTGACCAACAAACAGTCTATGAGATGACAGAAGAAAGAGTCAAGGCATATGAAGAATTGAAAAATTCCTTTACAAATGCCCCATTTCTTCTGATGCCAGATTGGAAACTACCCTTCAAACTGTACATTGATGCTTGTGGAGAAGGACTAGGTGCTGCACTTCACCAAACACAAATTATCAATGATAAACCAGTGGAAGGACCAATTTGTTTCATTTCAAGGCAGATAAAGCCAACAGAAGCAAGGTATGGAGCAAGCCAAATGGAATTCTTATGCCTAGTGTGGGCTTTAGAAAAACTGCATTATTATTTGGATGGCACAGTATTTGATGTAATCACAGACTGTAATGCTGTGAAATCACTATTAAATATGAAGACTCCAAATAGACATATGCTGAGATGGCAAATTGCTATCCAAGAATATAGAGGAAATATGACTATTGTTCATAAATCTGGAAATATTAATAAAAATGCAGATGGTCTTAGCAGATGGGCTCTAGCAAATACCCCTGACAATCCAGCATGGGTACCACAAGAAGAGCACCATATAGAAGGAATATGTGTCACAGAAATAGGCACAGAGTTCTTCAACCAAGTTAAAGAAAGCTATAAGACAGACAAAAATTGCCATATCTTAAGCCAACTTCTAATGAAAGACTGCAAAGATCCATCACTTTCATCAAAACTAGATGAAATATGGAAAAAGGCATATGATGAAGGAAGATTTCACCTCCTTGATGGAATCCTCTACCATAGAACAAAACACACATGTGTTATGGCCTTAACAGACAGAAAACTAATAAACACTATTTTACATGAGTGTCATGATAGTGTTGCATCTGGACATCTCTCAGAAGATAGGACACTAGAGAGAGTGAAAACCTGCTCTTGGTGGCCAAATTGGAAGAAAGATGTTGCAGAGTACTGCCAAACCTGTGACAGATGTCAAAAAGCCAACAGAGCCACAGGAAAGAAATTTGGAATGATGATCCAAATCCAAGAACCAAAATCCCCATGGGAAATAGTTCATATGGATTGGGTAACAGCCTTACCTCCAGGAGGAGACAGGAGTTATAATGCATGCCTAGTGTTAGTTGACAGGTACAGTAAAACTCCCATGTTCTTCCCATGTCATAAAGATTACACAGCTATGGATACAGCCATAATGATATGGAATAAAGTCATTAGTCACACAGGCTTATTCCAAAATATTATAAGTGACAGAGACCCAAAGTTCACTTCAGCATTATGGACAAATCTCCATAACTTGTTTGGGACAAAGTTATCATTCTCAACAGCTTATCATCCTCAAACTGATGATCTAGCAGAAAGAATGATACAGACCCTAGAGGATATGATCAGAAGATTCTGTGCTTATGGGCTATAATTCAAAGATTCTGATGGTTTTACCCATGATTGGTGTACACTAATACCAGCACTTGAACTGGCATATAAGACATCAATCCATTCTTCTACTGGCAAAACACCAGCAATGCTAGAGAAAGGTTGGAATCCAAGACTTCCTTATGATACCCTCAAAAAGGACTTAGTGGATATACATCCAACAGCAAGCAGTTTCAAGATAATGCTTGACAAAGCAAGACACCATGCAAACAGATGCATGCAAGATTCTTTTAAATATGCAAAAGAAAGATGGGATAAAAGTCATAAGCCACCTGATTTCAAAATAGGAGACTTGGTTTTAGTATCAACCCTTAATTTCAATAACATAAAAGGCCCAAAGAAATTGAAAGATTCCTTTGCAGGACCATTTATGATAAAAGCACTTCATGGACCCAATGCTGTGCAATTAGAACTCACAGGTGAACTAATGAACAAACACCCAACTCTCCCTGTAAGTCTAATAAAACCTTACAGTTCAAGTGACAAGGAGTTATTTCCACTAAGAAATAAACCCCCACTTGAGATTCCCCCCTTGGAAGAAGGAGAAGAAAAGAAAATAGTAAAAGTCCTTAAAGAAAGAAGGACAAGAAACAAAAAAGAAAGGGAATACCTTGTAAGGTATAGAAATTCAACTCAAGAAGATGAATGGCTACTTGAGAAAGATATAACAAATGCTGATAAACTACTAAGAAGGTTCAGACATGAAAGAAAGCCTGAAAAATAGAAAAGCTAAGCATTATTGAGCTTCAAGACTAACAAAGTCTAATGAAGAGGTAGGACAGTGGATGATACCCTAATCACACATATCAGATTGTGGGACAATCTTTTTTGGTGGTAGGGAATGTGAGCCTTTGAGATATGACCACATACCCAATAAGGTCACAAAATAGACTCAGAATAATTATACCTTTAATATAATTATATTAAAATTACTTAGAATAATTATACATTAAGAATAATTACTTAAACATACAAAAAATACCATAAATTGGTACAAAAATTGGTTTAACTTAAAACCCAATGAATCAACATGTAAAATAAATTATACCATTGGATTCCCCATGGAAAAATACACATATACCATTTTTATGGCATATCTGTAAAGTCAATATTTAAGGAATTATAAGGTATAATACCTTATAAAAACCATAAAACCTTATTTATCTCAAGAACTAATGAAACAACATGTGAAACAAATTGTACCAGTGGATTTCCCATGAAAATCCACACATAAAACAATTAATAAGCTAATTTCCAATGTTAATACTTAAGGAATTAACCTGAATATATGCACTTTTTTGGTCAACGCATATATTCAAGGATCATAGCTAATATCTTCTAAACTATACATGATAGAATGATGAACCAAAAATAAAGTTACCACGTAATTACTGTAAGGGCACAGATATGAACTTTATTTTACAAATTATAAACAAGGTTAAAACCTATGATGAAATATTGATAAAAATCAACAGAGCTGTTGACCACTTTGTTGTGAAAGTGCTCCAAACTTAAAAAAAGTACACAGTTGGATTCTACTAGTTCATTCGTGAAGAATGATGTAATTTTTATTATTAAATTCAGGGTATAACCCCCTGAAATCAAGGTTTGAAGTTTAAAATATTGAATTTCGACAGAAAAGATGAGTTACAAGAAAAATCATCAAAATTAGAGTTTTGATGATGTAATAAAAAGCTCTTGGCAGAATAATAAGGTCATGCCAGGCTGTCAGAATTCACTCTCTGAATTGCTGTAGCGTGTAAATCTTAAACGTTATTGAGGATCAAAGTTTGAGCTTAATTTGAGCAGTTATGATCACACACTGTAACCTTAATTTAAGTTTAACAGTCTTAAGAGTGATACAATTGGTGAATACTATTAGTTTATTATTAAAACTAATAAATTCCACGAAATTTGGGGTTCTGCCAAGCCTCTGATGTCATCAACGTTAGAGTTATAGTGATAACTCTAAATAATGGTGTAATAATGATGTAATATGGTTTGATAATGATGCAATCATCTCCAAACCTTAAAATATTGATCAATTCCAGTGGATATGATCATTACACGTCTACTAGAAGCCTGTTGGACTCTAGGAGGGAGGTATTTACTATAAATAGAGCTCTTTTTACTCTATTTTCCCCTCAGACGCATCAAAAACATTAAATCAATTAAATAAAAGGTAATTTCTTTATTCTTTATATATAAAACTCTTATATTATTAAAGACCAAAGACCATCTTAATATTAATCACTATTTTTGTGTGATTAAATCAATTCTTTAATTGTTTTTGTCATAAATCTCTCTATAAACTCATTTCCACGTAAAATCAAGAAATTTAGTAAATTTTCTTTATTTTTATTGTAAATACAATTTGAAAAAGTTGTATTATATTCTTTTGGCGTAAAATATCTCAAAATTATTATTTTAAGTGTTAAAAGTAGGTTATTTCATCTTATTATAATAATTTCTCTCTTATTATTACTCTTAATAATTCTTAATTAATATAAATAGTATTTATATTAATATATAACTTTAATATTGGTAATATTATTGTTATTAATTGTTTTTTATTGATAAAAAACAGTTTTTTACGCCTTTATTATTTGTTGGTAACAATAATAAAGAGCTTTATAATATATTAATTATTTTATATTAATATATTATTTACAATATTATAATTTCATATAATATTAATTATATTATTATATTTATTTAATAATATAATATTTTTACGCCATAATAATAATATTTCTTTATTATTATTATTATTTTAATCTTATTTATTTCAATTATAAGGACATTCAGAGTACAATAAGTAATGAATTAGTAATTTTTACTTATTGTTTCATAGTCAAACCTTACATATATCATTAGATATTTAATAAAAATTCTTTAAATTATCTTAGTTTTTAAATTATAATAGGGGGTGTCAAAGTTACCAAATACCACACTCAAAATCCAAATTTTTTTTTCCAAAATCCCGCATTAACGTTTTGGGATTTCAGAAATCCCACACCTCAAGAGGTGTGGTATTTAAAGGTACAAAAACCCAGGTTTTTGGTACCAAATCCCGCCTTTAGCTTCCCATAATGGCACATGTTTAAAACACACAACTCAGTAAGGGCATGTTAAATTGCATAAAACTTTCCTTCTCTTGCTTAAAATCTGAATAAACTTGTCATTTATTAAAGTATTTGATTTCAAATTGCATTTACTACAGGCCTTTTCTTCATTTACCATTCCCAGGGCATCGCAAAGGCTACCTTTACTTCAGACCTTAAACTCACTTCAGTTAATTGATGATCTTGACTCTGATAGTCATTCTGATATCCAGCAAGATATAATCTTATCAGATATTATAGCATCACAAAGATGCATCAATCCTTGTAGAAGATATCCATTACATTACATGTATACAATGAATTATTTACAAACATTATCATCTGAAAAGTTTTGACAAAAATGTAGGACCACACAAGAATCATTTGAAAAATTGGTTGCACAAATTCAAGCTGATAAAACGTTTCAAAACTCATCACAAAACAAAAAACGCAATCCTGCCATCCAATTGGCTGTGGCATTATCAAGGCTAGGATCAAATGGAAATGGGGCCTCTTTGGGAAAGATTGGAATGTTATTTGGAATTAGCCATGGGGCTATTGTGTTGTACACTCAAAGAGTCATCCAGATATTAATGAAGTTGAAGTGCAAAGTGATTGTGTGGCCAAAAATAGAACAACAAAGAGAGATGTCTCAAGTAATGCAAGCAGAAGGCTTCCCTGGGTGCATTGGGTTTATTGATGGGAGTGATATTCTATGTCAATACAACTGTTTTGCAATATCAATAAACAGTTCACTGCTCTACATGTTGGTTTTACTGGGTCATTTCATGATTTTAATTGCTATCAACATATGAAAATAGCACAAACACCTTAATTGCATGAAAAGGATCAGTACTTACTTTCTGATTCAGCATATGCAAGCTCTCCTTGGGTTGTTCCGGCATATAAGGGAGTTGTAGCACAGAATGAAGAAAACTGCTCTTTCAATTACTGTCTAGCAAAATCATGGGTCAGAATCAAGCATCCAATTGGAATTTTGAAGGGGCAGTAGTTTTCTCTAAGGGAAATACAAAATCAAATGAGAGATAATCATGAAATTGAATATTTTGTTAGTTGGGTTGTTTCTTTCACAATTTTACATAATATGTTAGCACAAATTGGTGATGAATGGTTTGATTTATATGAAGATGATTATCCACCACATGCAGAAAATCTGGCTAACAATGACATTGGGGAAGATGTGGTAAATATGTATTAAAAAATTAAACAAATTACTTTGGCATGAAAAAATAGTCAATTTTAAATTTCATCAGGACCATTTATTTATGTACTTAATTTAATGGCATACAACAGAGTGGAGATGTTATTGGTAAAATATCACTATTTACAATTAATATTTTTTAGTTCTTTTTTGATCATGCATATTTCTTTCAAAGTACACATTGACTTTTGAATTAATTCTGTTGGGTGTCATTTTCAAGAATTTGTCACCTACATTAAATAATTTATGGTTTATTTGAAAACAACGTCCAAAATGATTCATTTCATCATGATTGATAATTTCTGGAGGAGGTTTTGTTGTATGATGAACCATTCTTTATTTCTTCCAAAGAATTTCCATGATTCCAGGTTTTTTTGAAAAATCAATCTCCATTTTCAATTTGGGGAAGTGCAAGCCATGTCCAGAGGGGTTGAAGACAGTTGGAAGGGTATGGAAATATTTTTTTGATAAAAAAGAAAATATACCATAAGTCCAGGCATTGAGAGAATTTAAATCTTGGTGCAGCTTATTGAAAAATCCATCTTGAGTGACAATGACATTGGTAAATGATTTGACTTCTTCCTTGGGATTGGCAGAAGTCCATTAAGGCTGACTGAAATTTGGTAATTTTGCTGCTTCCATTAATGACTTATTTTCATTAGCTGCTAATTTCAAAAAATTGGATATTCTTGAGTAAACAAATTTGTCATATTGATGAAGTTTGCTCTATTGATTATTATCTGTTTCAATTTGATGAGGAGTTAAACCTGGTTTTCTGGAGTAAACACCTAATAATTTTGTAATTAGTTAGTAATTATTAAAATAATAAGTAAAAAATATCACACACCTGCAGATTTTCCAGAATCTGAACCAGAACAAAACCCAATACCTTTCATAATGCCACCTTGGAGTTGCTTATTGGTTTTAATTTCTTGTTGATTTTGAGATAACGACCTTAATCTCATGATGAGGTTTTGGAGCATTTTAGAGTGTCCAGAAGAATTATCAAAAGGGGCTATTTCATATATGATTACAGGCAAAAAGGGCTTTGTTGCTTTATCAATGAGTATATAAGGATGGGGGACAGTGTTGAGAGATGGAAGTTTTAACCATGAGGCATTGGCTGATTTCTTGTCAATTGAAATGGTTGAAAATTTCTTATATTCTTTGTTTGAATAGCCAAGGTGAGACATAATTTGTTTTGAATCATGGATGTGTTGTCTTTGGCTTTGGGTGAGCTTTCTTTTATAATTTGATTTGGTATTATTATCCTCATGATGTTCTATATTTGGTTTAGTCCTAACCTTGACATCAAGAGGAGGAATAATAGCTTCATCATCTTTCAAATAACTCTGATGATGTGCTGAGTCTGGTTTAGTCCTAACCATGACATCATCAAAATGATTTGAATAGTGAGAGAGAGGAGGAGCATTTTTTTTGAATTTAAAGGATGATGGAAGGGGGGTGAAATTGAATTACATTGCAAAAAGAGACCCTTATGTATGATCCTCCCCTATATTAACAAATAAATAAAATGTTTAAACAAATATTAAAATAAAAAATCAATCATGGGTCAGTAATGATCATTATCAAAAAAAATTAATCATAAGCTCAACATGATTATGATTTGAAAAAAAAAGGAAAAAACAATAATCATGAGTGATTAATGATGATGATTATAAAAAAAATAACAAGGTCAGCAATCATAATGATCAAAAAAGAAATAAAGTAAAAATGATTATGATTCAAAAAAAAAACATCATCAGTGATTCATGATGATGATTATAAAAGAAAAGAAAATCAAAAGGCCAGCATTGAATGATCATTCATTAGGAAAAAAATCATGAATAAGATTATGATTTTTAAAAAAAAAATAAAAAAAAACAAATATCAGTATTTCATCATTCAAAAAAAAATAAAAATAAAATAAAAATGAAATAAACATAAAATAAAAATAAAATAAAAATAAAATAAAAATAAAATAAAAATAAAATAAAAATAAAATAAAAATAAAATAAAAATAAAATAAAAATAAAATAAAAATAAAATAAAAATAAAATAAAAATAAAATAAAAATAAAATAAAAATAAAATAAAAATAAAATAAAAATAAAATAAAAATAAAATAAAAATAAAATAAAAATAAAATAAAAATAAAATAAAAATAAAATAAAAATAAAATAAAAATAAAATAAAAATAAAATAAAAATAAAATAAAAATAAAATAAAAATAAAATAAAAATAAAATAAAAATAAAATAAAAATAAAATAAAAATAAAATAACAATAAAATAAAAATAAAATAAAAATAAAATAAAAATAAAATAAAAATAAAATAAAAATAAAATAAAAATAAAATAAAAATAAAATAAAAATAAAATAAAAATAAAATAAAAATAGAATAAAAATAAAATAAAAATAAAATAAAAATAAAATAAAAATAAAATAAAAATAAAATAAAAATAAAATAAAAATAAAATAAAAATAAAATAAAAATAAAATAAAAATAAAATAAAAATAAAATAAAAATAAAATAAAAATAAAATAAAAATAAAATAAAAATAAAATAAAAATAAAATAAAAATAAAATAAAAATAAAATAAAAATAAAATAAAAATAAAATAAAAATAAAATAAAAATAAAATAAAAATAAAATAAAAATAAAATAAAAATAAAATAAAAATAAAATAAAAATAAAATAAAATGAAAATGAAAATAAAATAAAAATAACATGAAAAAAACATAAAAATAAAATAAAAATAAAAATCAAATGAAAATAAAATAAAAATAAAATGAAATAAAATGAAAATATAATTCAAATAAAAATAAAGTAAAAATAAAATAAAAATAAAATAATATTAACATAAAAATAAAATAAAAATAAGATAAAAATAAAATAAAAATAAAATAAAATAAAAATAAAATAAAAATAAAATAAAAATAAAATAAAAATAAAATAAAAATAAAATAAAAATTAAATAAAAATTAAATAAAAATAAAATAAAAATAAAATAAAAATAAAATAAAAATAAAATAAAAATAAAATAAAAATAAAATATAAATAAA
Source organism: Austropuccinia psidii (assembly GCA_023105745.1). NCBI lineage: Eukaryota > Fungi > Basidiomycota > Pucciniomycetes > Pucciniales > Sphaerophragmiaceae > Austropuccinia > Austropuccinia psidii. Next base: position 79,939,514 of record JALGQZ010000001.1, on the reverse strand, counting down.
TTAAAATAAAATAAAAAGAAAATAAAAAGAAAATAAAAAGAAAATAAAAAGAAAATAAACCTCAAATAAAAATAAAATAAAAATCAAATAAAAATAAAATAAAAATACAATAAAAATAAAATAAAAAGAAAATAAAAATAACAGAAAAATAAAATAAAAATAAAATAAAAATAAAATAAAAATAAAATAAAAATAAAATAAAAATAAAATAAAAATAAAATAAAAATAAAATAAAAATAAAATAAAAATAAAATAAAAATAAAATAAAAATAAAATAAAAATAAAATAAAAATAAAAAAAAATAAAATAAAAATAAAATAAAAATAAAATAAAAATAAAATAAAAATAAAATAAAAATAAAATAAAAATAAAATCAAAATAAAATCAAAATAAAATAAAAATAAAATAAAAATAAATCAAAAATAAAATAAGGGTATTGGTAAAAACACGTAAGCAAATTGGTAAAAACATGTAAGGGGTGTCCTGGGCCCATTTTTAATTAAAAATGAAACACCATTGGGCCTGTATTGGGCCAAAACATGCCCAAAAGAGGTTTTTTCCCTACAAAACCTCTCTAACTCCAAATTGTTTCAGATTTTTTTGCCCAGCCCCCCCCCCAAAAAAAAACAAACAAGCTCAAACACCCCAATAATCCATATTATCCCCACCCCAAACCATTGTTTTTTTTTGGAAAAACAGCATTATCAAAGCCATTTTTCAAAGCTTTTCACACTTTTTTTTCTTTTTTTCCCCCAAAGACTGCATTTTCCACCACAACAACCTGCTTTCAAGCCTCTCAATTTTCAATTTCTTACCATCCCTCATCAATTAATCCCACATTTAAACCACTTTCTGTCACTCTTAACCACTTCTGTTCATTTTTCACACCTTTTTTCACCTCTTTTTCACATTTCAAAAGCTTCTTACCCCATTCCAAATCCCCCAATTCCCCCTTTTTTTTACTTTTATACATAATTTTCATTGAAAAAATGCTTCAACCCCCCACTGAAGGTGAATTTCAGACCCTTGAGCTTCTTTGGCAACATGTGCATAATGTTGCCAGGGCTCAGGGGTATGCTGTGTCCACCTTGGAGTCCAATATGACCCACAACCAAATTGAAATATGTTGTGACAGGTCTGGCACCCCAAATCCCAACAAAAGCCCCTCCAAAACAGTCACCTCAACAAAGCTTGACTGTCCTTTTAGACTTTATGCCAGGAAATATGCCAAGAGTACCACTTGGACTCTTAAAGTCAAAAATCCTGAACATAGCCATGATGCCACTGAAAATATCATGGCACATCCTGCTTTCAGGAAATTCAATGAGCAAGAAACATCCCAAATTGCTCAAATGTCTGAATCACTGCTCATGCCAAGGCAAATTCAGGCCCAATTATGCAGCCAGAGGGAGTCTGAAAGGCCTGTAATCCTTCAAGACATTTATAACCAAGTCAAGAAAAACAAGAAAGACAAACTGCAAGGCAGAAGGCCCATTGGTGCTCTTATTGACACTCTCAAAGAAGAAAATTTTGTTTGGTCCTCTGCAAGGGATTCTGAGGGACACATTACCTCCTTGTTGTTTACTCACCTCCTGGCCATAAAACTTCTTCATGGCTTTCCTCATGTCATTCTTATGGATTTTAATTATAAAACCAATAAGTACAAAATGCCCCTTTTTCATATTGTTGGATTCAGCTCAACAAATAAGACCTTTTCTGGGGCTTTTTGTTTGATGAAGAATGAAAATGAAACTTCATATACTTGGGCATTGAATCAATACATTGAAAAGGTCCTCAACAACACCAATCTTGTTCCCCCTCCAGTTATTGTTATTGACAGGGATCTGGCCTTGAAAAACTCTATTAAGAAGCTCTTCCCAGACTCCAAAGTCATGCTATGCATTTGCTCATTGCATGAAGAAAATTGGTCATGGAACTGATTTTGAAAGTTTTATGGGCCTTTGGAATCAATTAATATACTTCTTCACTTTATTTCATTTTATTTCACTTTTTTTCTTATTATTGTCTTTATTAATGACTTTGGGATTCTTTTCTCAGCTTATGTATTCACCCACTGAAAAGTCTTTCAAAGACAACTGGAAGAAGCTTCAAAAGCAAGTTAAAAATGCTGAGGTCTTGCAGTATTTGGAAAATACCTGGCTTCCTCTAAAGGAGTATTATGTGCCAGCCTGGACCAACCACCATTGCCACCTGTGTGTGGGATCCACCTCCAGAGTTGAAGGTGCCCATGCCATGGTTAAACCTTGGCTACAAAAGTCCACTGGTACTCTCCTGGAGGTAGTCAGGGCACTCCACATGGCATTGGGAAAACAATTTATTGAAATTAACAACAGAATCTCCAAAGAAATGATTGTCCATGTCAAGAATTTTCCTCCACACATCTGTGCCCTCAATGGCAAGGTGTCTCATTATGCTCTTCAGATTGCCTTTGAAAATTTCAAAACAAAATTTCCTCCAAATGAAAAATGCACCAACAAATACAACAATTATAAAGGCATTCCTTGCAAGCATAAGACCCAAAAGGCATTTGCCAAGCGCCAAAGGCTTGAATTATCAGACTTCCATCCTCAATGGCATTTGAATTTGCCTGTGAGGGTTTTTGAATTTCTTCTTATTATTTTTTTTCTTATTAACTGATTTTATTTGTCATATTCTTCTCAGACTGGTTTTCAAGGTGATGATCAAAGTGTTGAAAAAGAAAGAATGAATGAAGCCAAGAAAATATTTGAAGACATTGGGGAAGACCTGTTCCAAAGACCAATGGCAGAAATCACTCCAATACTCCAACATTTTCAAGATGTTTTGACTGGAAAAGTCCCATTTGATCAAATTCCCAAGAGTCAAGAGGATGATCAATATTATGAAGACCCTCTAGAATGCAAGAATATCCGTGGAAGACCCCAAGGAGCCAAGAATAAAAACAAAATAGAACCTTCAAGATTTGAAATTATTGAAAGTCAATCCAAGAGAAGAGGAAGACCCCAATCAAAAGTGACCAGCACAACAACTTCAAGATCCCAGTCAAATGTCCCCTCTCCAATTATGGAAGTGGACTCATCTGAAGATTCTGAAGATTCTGAGGACTCATTATCTAAATCCATCAGCTCATCAGATTCACTACCCTCAGCAGCTGAATTAAATAAATCAGAAATAACCCTTAGAAGGTCAAGAAGATTGGCAATTGGAAGCAAAACATCACAAAGAAAATCACACAAGCCTGCCACCAGTTTGAATATCTATGATGCAATTGACTTGACCTGTGAGCATTGTCAAAGCAACTATCACACAAGTGATGAATTCTCCAAGCTGTTTGTGAGTTTCTGATTCTTTTTAATGTAATTTTATGTTGTTTATTTTGATATTTATTCATTTTTTGTACTTATTTTATCAGATAACTGGCTCAGAAGACTTGCCCAAGTTTATATTGAAATACACCTTCAAGGCCATCAATGTCCAGGGTGATGGAAGCTTTGGCTACAGAACAGTATCCCACTTCATTTACAAGACTCAAGATCAATGGGCTGATGTCAGAGGTGACTTGGCTGAAGAAATTCACCAAAATCAAGACCTTTATGAAGCCATGAACACCTTAATTCCCTCAGTATCCTCTTATTTGGAAAGAATTGAATGGTATCAAGATGTTGGCCAGGCTCCAAAAGGCAAGTGGATGTCCATGCCTGACATGGGGCATCCAATTGCAAATAAGTATAAAAGACCAGTTTTCTTTAATTCCACAGCCCAATCTTTTTCTTTTTTCCCTTATTTCTGTCCTCCAAATGATAATCCCCCACTTTCATCTGCTTCTTGAATAGTTGTGCTCATTTTGTTTCTTTGGACATCATCATTTCTAAAGTTTATGCTGTCCCCCCCATTACTGTGAACTGGGAGATTCATGCCCAACCACAAGCCCTGGGGTGGGCTGATAAATTTAAGAAACACAGAATGTTGTATTTGTCCAATCTTCCTCCCCCCTCTCAGAAAAAACCCACTATTTTGGAGGTTGATTCTGATTGAATGATTTTTGTATATACAATTTATGCCAATTATCCCCCTCCTCAGTCATATTTATTGCTTAAATCCCACCTCAGTCTCATTTTTTATCAAAAATGTGGAACTTTTGTACTTGAAAATATTCATATTACACACAAGAGAAAAAACATATAAAAAACACTCATTGCGCCTTCACTTGTTGTCCCACCCAAAAATTTTTCCCAATTCATGAGCTTCTGGTTCTTTATTGTCCAGATTGAACCCTTTAATTTAAAAAAAATGAATGAAATTAATAAGTGGGAAGGTATTAAATTCACCTTTTAAAAATAGGCATATTACTATGACGGGAAAAAACATTTGAAAAAAACCCCTTTTTGCGCCTTCACTTGTCCCAACCAAAGAAATTCCCAAAATTATGGGATTCTGCTGTTTTATTCTTCACATTAAACCCTTCATTTTTAAAAAAAATTAAGGAAATTCATAAGTGGGAAGATTTTAAATGAATTTTTGAAAAAAATATGCCATTTTGGCACATTGGCCAAATTTGTGAAATTTGGCAAAAAAAAAATTTTGAAAAAATTTGTGCTTATTGACATGCCAAGTCGGGAAAAATATGGCAAAAAAAATTAGAAAAATCCTCAAAACTGAGCCTGAGGAATTTTTTTTGAAAATTAAGGTCACTTACGTGTTTTTACCAATTTATGGTAAAAACACGTAAGTTTATAGTAAAAACACATAAGGGCTTACGTGTGTTTACCAACACCCTAAAATAAAAATAAAATAAAACAAAAATAAAACAAAAATAAAATGAAAATAAAATAAAAATAAGATAAAAATAAAATAAACCTCAAACAAAAATAAAATAAAATAAGATAAAAATGAAATAAAAATAAACAAAAAATAAAATAAAAATAAAATAAAAATAAAATAAAAATAAAATAAAAATGAAATAAAAATAAAATAAAAATAAGATAAAAATAAAATAAAAATAAAATAAAAATAAAATAAAAATAAAATAAAAATAAAATAAAAATAAAATAAAAATAAAATAAAAATAAGATAAAAATAAAATAAAAATAAAATAAAAATAAAATAAAAATAAAATAAAAATAAAATAAAAATAAAATAAATATAAAATAAAAATAAAATTAAAATAAAAATAAAATAAAAATAAAATAAAAATAAAATAAAAATAAAATAAAAATAAAATAAACCTCAAATAAAATAAAATAAAAATGAAATAAAAATGAAATAAAAATAAATCAAAATAAAAATAAAATAAAAATAAAATAAAAATAAAATAAAAATAAAATAAAAATAAAAGAAAATTAAATAAAAATAAAATAAAAATAAAATAAAAATAAAATAAAAATAAAATAAAAATAAAATAAAAATAAAATAAAAATAAAATAAAAATAAAATAAAAATAAAATAAAAATAAAATAAAAATAAAATAAAAATAAAATAAAAATAAAATAAAAATAAAATAAAAATAAAATAAAAATAAAGTAAAAATAAAATAAAAATAAAATAAAAATAAAATAAAAATAAAATAAAAATAAAATAAAAATAAAATAAAAATGAAATAAAAATAAAATAAAATAAAGATAAAATAAAAATAAAATAAAAATAAAATAAAAATAAAATAAAAATAAAATAAAAATAAAATAAAAATAAAATAAAAATAAAATAAAAATAAAATGAAAATAAAATGAAAATAACATGAAAATAACATAAAAATAAAATAAAAATAAAATAAAAATAAAATAAAAATAAAATAAAAATAAAATAAAAATAAAATAAAAATAAAATAAAAATAAAATAAAAATAAAATGAAATAAAATGAAAATATAATTGAAATAAAAATAAAGTAAAAATAAAATAAAAATAAAATAAAAGTAACATAAAAATAAAATAAAAATAAGATAAAAATAAAATAAAAATAAAATAAAAATAAAATAAAAATAAAATAAAAATAAAATGAAGATAAAATAAAATAAAAATAAAATAAACCTCAAATAAAAATAAAATAAAAATAAAATAAAAATAAAATAAAAATAAAATAAAAATAAAATAAAAATAAAATAAAAATAAAATAAAAATAAAATAAAAATAAAATAAAAATAAAATAAAAATAAAATAAAAATAAAATAAAAATAAAATAAAAATAAAATAAAAATAAAATAAAAATAAAATAAAACTAAAATAAAAATAAAATAAAAATAAAATAAAAATAAAATAAAAATGAAATAAAAATAAAATAAAAATAAAATAAAAATAAAATAAAAATAAAATAAAAATAAAATAAAAATAAAATAAAAATAAAATAAAAATAAAATAAAAATAAAATAAAAATAAAATAAAAATAGGGTGTTGCTAAAAACACGTAAGCAAATTGGTAAAAACACGTAAGGGGTGCCCTGGGCCCATTTTTAATTAAAAGGGAAACACCATTGGGCCTGTATTGGGCCAAAATATGCCCAAAAGAGGTTTTTTCCCCACAAAACCTCTCTAACTCCAAATTGTTTCAGATTTTTTTGCCCAGCCCCCCCAAAAAAAACAAACAAGCCCAAACACCCCAATAATCCACATTATCCCCACCACAAACCATTGTTTTTTTTTGGAAAAGCAGCATTACCAAAGCCATTTTGCAAAGCTTTTCACACTTTTTTTTCTTTTTTTCCACCAAAGACCTCATTTTCCACCACAACAACCTGCTTTCAAGCCTCTCAATTTTCAATTTTTTACCTTCCCTCATCTATTAATCCCACATTTAAACCACTTTCTGTCACTCTTAACCACTTCTGTTCATTTTTCACACCTTTTTTCACCTCCTTTTCACATTTCGAAAGGTTCTTACCCCATTCCAAATCCCCCAATTCCCCCTTTTTTTTACTTTTATACATAATTTTCATTAAGAAAATGCTTCAAACCCCCACTCAAGGTGAATTTCAGACCCTTGAGCTTCTTTGGCAACATGTTCATAATGTTGCCAGGGCTCAGGGGTATTCTGTGTCCACCTTGAGGTACAATATGACCCACAACCAAATTGAAATATGTTGTGACAGGTCTGGCACCCCAAATCCCAACAAAAGCCCCTCCAAAACAGTCACCTCAAGAAAGCTTGACTTTCCTTTTAGACTTTATGCCAGGAAATATGCCAAGAGTACCACTTGGACTCTTAACGTCAAAAATCCTGAACATAGCCATGATGCCACTGAAAATATCATGGCACATCCTGCTTTCAGGAAATTCAATGAGCAAGAAACATCCCAAATTGTTCAAATTTCTGAATCACTGCTCATGCCAAGGCAAATTCAGGCCCAAGTATGCAGCCAGAGGTGTCTGACAGGCCTGTAATCCTTCAAGACATTTATAACCAACTCAAGAAAATCAAGAAAGACAAACTGCAAGGCAGAAGGCCCATTGATGCTCTTATTGACACTCTCAAAGAAGAAAATTTTGTTTGGTCCTCTGCAAGGGATTCTGAGGGACACATTACCTCCTTGTTTTTTACTCACCCCCTGGCCATAAAACTTCTTCATGGCTTTCCTCATGTCATTCTTATGGATTGTACTTATAAAACCAATAAGTACAAAATGCCCCTTTTTCATATTGTTGGATTCAGCTCAACAAATACAACCTTTTCTGGGGCTTTTTGTTTGATGAAGAATTAAAATGAAACTTCATATACTTGGGCATTAAATCAATACATTGAAAAGGTCCTCAACAACACCAATCTTGTTCCCCCTCCAGTTATTGTTATTGACAGAGATCTGGCCTTGAAAAACTCTATTAAGAAGCTCTTCCCAGACTCCAAAGTCATGCTATGCATTTGGCACATCAACAAGGATGTATCTGCTCATTGCATGAAGAAAATTGGTCATGGAACTTATTTTGAAAATTTTATGGGCCTTTGGAATCAATTAATATACTTCTTCACTTTATTTCATTTTATTTCACTTTTTTTCTTATTATTGTCTTTATTAATGACTTTGGGATTCTTTTCTCAGCTTATGTATTCACCCACTGAAAAGTCTTTCAAAGACAACTGGAAGAAGCTTCAAAAGCAAGTTAAAAATGCTGAGGTCTTGCAGTATTTGGAAAATACCTGGCTTCCTCTAAAGGAGTATTATGTGCCAGCCTGGACCAACCACCATTGCCACCTGGGTGTGGGATCCACCTCCAGAGTTGAAGGTGCCCATGCCATGGTTAAACCTTTGCTCCAAAAGTCCACTGGTACTCTCCTGGAGGTAGTCAGGGCACTCCACATGGCATTCAGAAAACAATTTATTGAAATTATCAACAGAATCTCCAAAGAAATAATTGTCCATGTCAAGAATTTTCCTCCACACATCTGTGCCCTCAATGGCAAGGTGTCTCATTATGCTCTTCAGATTGCCTTTGAAAATTTCAAAACAAAATTTCCTCCAAATGAAAAATGCACCAACAAATACAACAATTATAAAGGCATTCCTTGCAAGCATAAGACCCAAAAGGCATTTGCCAAGCGCCAAAGGCTTGAATTATCAGACTTCCATCCTCAATGGCATTTGAATTTGCCTGTGAGGGTTTTTGAATTTCTTCTTATTATTTTTTTTCTTATTAACTGATTTTATTTGTCATATTCTTCTCAGGCTGGCTTTCAAGGTGATTATCAAAGTGTTGAAAAAGAAATAAAGAATGAAGCCAAGAAAACATTTGAAGACATTGGGGAAGACCTGTTTCAAAGACCAATGGCAGAAATCACTCCAATACTCCAACATTTTCAAGATGTTTTGACTGGAAAAGTCTCATTTGATCAAATTCCCAAGAGTCAAGAGGATGATCAATATTATGAAGACCCTCTAGAATGCAAGAATATCCATGGAAGACCCCAAGGAGCCAAGAATAAAAACAAAAGAGAACCTTCAAGATTTGAAATTATTGAAAGTCAATCCAAGAGAAGAGGAAGAACCCCATCAAAAGTGACCAGCACAACAGCTTCAAGATCCCAGTCAAATGTCCCCTCTCCAATTATGGAAGTGGACTAATCTGAATAGTCTGAAGATTCTGAGGACTCATTATCTAAATCCATCAGTTCATCAGATTGCCTACCCTCAGCAACTGAATTAAATAAATCAGAAGTAACCCTTAGAAGGTCCAGAAGATTGGCAATTGGAAGCAAAACATCACAAAGAAAATCACACAAGCCTGCCACAAGTTTGAATATCTATGATGCAATTGACTTGACCTGTGAGCATTGTCAAAGCAATTATCACACAAGTGATGAATGCTCCAAGCTGTTTGTGAGTTTCTGATTCTTTTGAATGTAATTTTATGTTGTTTATTTTGATATTTATTCATTTTTTGTACTTATTTTATCAGATAACTGGCTCAGAAGACTTCCCCAAGTTTATATTAAAATACACCTTCAAGGCCATCAATGTCCAGGGTGATGGAAGCTGTGGCTACAGAACAGTATCTCACTTCATTTACAAGACTCAAGATCAATGGGCTGATGTCAGAGATGACTTGGCTGAAGAAATTCACCAAAATCAAGACCTTTATGAAGCCATGAACACCTTAATTCCCTCAGTATCCTCTTACTTGGAAAGAATTGAATGGTATGAAGATGTTGGCCCCGCTCCAAAAAGCAAGTGGATGTCCATGCCTGACATGGGGGATCCAATTGCAAATGAGTATAAAAGACCAGTTTTCTTTTATTCCACAGCCCAATCTTTTTCTTTTTTCCCTTATTTCTGTCCTCCAAATGATAATCCCCCATTTTCATCTGCTTCTTGAATAGTTGTGCTCATTTTTTTCCTTTGGACATCATCATTTCTAAAGTTTATCCAGTCCCCCCCATTACTGTGAACTGGGAGATTCATGCCCAAAAACAAGCCCTGGGGTGGGCTGATAATTTTAAGAAACACAGAATGTTGTATTTGTCCAATCTTCCTCCCCCCTCTCAGAAAAAACCCACTATTTTGGAGGTTGATACTGATTGAATGATTTTTGTGTATACAATTTATGCCAATTATCCCCTCCTCAGTCATATTTATTGCTTAAATACCACCTCAGTCTCCTTTTTTATCAAACATGTGGAACTGTTTTACTTGAAAATAGTCATATTACACACAAGAAAGAAAACAGTGGAAAAAAACACTCATTGCGCCTTCACTTGTTGACCCACCCAAAAAATTTCCCCAATTCATGAGCTTCTGGTTCTTTATTGTCCAGATTGAACCCTTTAATTGAAAAAAAAATGAAGGAAATTCATAAGTGGGAAGTTATTAAATTCACTCTTTAAAAATAGGCATATTACAATGACAGGAAAAAACATTTGAAAAAAAAACCCTTTTTGCGCCTTCACTTGTCCCACCCAAAAAAATTCCCAAAATTATAGGATTCTGGTGCTTTATTCTTCACATTGAACCCTTCATTTCAAAAAAAAAAAGGAAATTCATAAGTGGTAAGATTTTAAATGAATTTTTGAAAAAAATATGCCATTTTGGAATATTGGCCAAATTGGTGAAATTTGGCAAAAAAAAAAAATTGAAAAAATTTGTGCTTATTGACATGCCAAGTCGGGAAAAATATGCCAAAAAAAAATTAAAAAAATCCGCAAAACTGAGCCTGAGGAAATTTTTTTGAAAATTGAGGCCACTTATGTGTTTTTACCATAAATTGGTAAAGACACGTAAGGGCTTACGTGTGTTTACCAACACCCTAAAAATAAAATAAAAATCATGTTAATGGCTTATGGAGGCCATTAGCATAAAAATTGAAAAAAAAAGCTCAGAATCAATTTGGGATTGATTCAGGAGGCCTTCCAAATCAATTCCAAAGCGATTTGGAGCAATTTGAGCCGGCTAGAACCTGGAACCTCCCAGGAGCCTCTTTGGGAGGATCCAGCATGAGTGGGGTTGGGGGTGTTTGGAGGTGGATGGTGATGGAAGGGGGCTTTTAGGAGGTGGATGGTGATGGATGGTGGGCTATTGGAGGTGGATGGTGATGGATGGGGGATTTTTGGAGGTGGATAAAATTAATAAAATAAAATTCAAAAAAATTACCTATAAAAAGAAGAAAAATCAGAATCAGGTGGAAATAATTAGAGTTGTGAAATAATGTTAGCCTGTGACTCAAAACCAGAGCACAAGCATGACAGCCAAATACCATAAACCAATGGTATAGCCAATATACCACCAAAACATGGAGCTGAGCCAAATCAGCTCAAAAGGTATCAAAGCAAAGAGGAAACCCAACCCTTTTCAAATATACAAGTCCCATCATCATAGGACAAAGAATAACAAAGTTATTGCTGCTCAAAGTTGTTGCTGAGCATAAACCTTAATTTTCACCTCTCATCTGAAATACAGAGTAGGAGGCCTAACCCCATCAAATGGGTATGAAAAATGAAGCTCTAAGCCAGGGCTATCCAGTGGTACCAGCCAAAGTGAGCTAGAACCAGTATTACAGAAGTTATGGTCAAATTCAGACCAAATAAGCGTGAATAAAACATTCACCTCTCATCTAACTTCTACAGTTTTAGGTTGAGATACCTAAAGTGGGGTCTTTTTGGAAAGGGAAAAATCAGGGCTATCTACTGGTGTCATCAATTTCTCCATATCTCCACTTAGACAGAAGTTATAGGGCAAGCAAGCCCAATACAGCTTTTGCCTAAAAACACGCACATGTACACAAACCTTGTACATGGGATAACTTTGTCATATTTAATGATAACCATACCAAATAAGGTACAATTGTGTACAAAACATAAAGGGCTACACACTGATGTAACTTTGAGGTTTATATCACAAGAACTGACAAAGTTATAGCTGTTTTAAGGTCAAAATCCCACATTTTGACCAATACAGCCTTACCATGGGATAATATCCCATAACCATGATTATGAGGTGTCAAACTGACAAAGAAGCTTGTTTTTCCTTCAATACTTTATAGTTCATTCAATAATGGGGTCCCATACAGGTTCCGTACAGCATTCTACGTGTCATACACATCAGAATCAGGCTGTGTGGTCCCCAGATGAAAATTTTCACCCTGTATTGGTGAAAACTGCCCAGATGTGGTTTCAAAACCACATCTGAGCCCAATACAGGCTATACAGGCCTTTTGTAAATGACAAGCCTGTCCTAGAGAGTGAAAAATCTTCAATTCCTCCACATGGAAAGTTCTAGCCACCTTTTCACCCCATTTCAGGATAAAAAGGGGGGCTTTTCACAGCCAGAAAAGCTTTCCTCATCCTGCTCTTGAATTCCTACACAGTAAACTGTCAAAAAAAAAATTTACTCTTTTAAAATAATCAGGTTATACTATAAACTTTAGTATTGTAGTTCTTATTATAGTAATCCAACTGGTAAGACTGCACCCAGGGCTTTCAGCAGCACTCACCACCACTATTTCTCAATAGTAAAGCCTTTTTTATTTAATTATAACCTTCATTATATCAAAAACACCTTTATTTTAATCTTTATTATCGTGTCAGAAACATAGTTCAAGTTGTAACTAGCCTATTTACCACTTTATCATAGTTTCATCCTGACATTTTGGGGGCCTGGCCTTTTTTTTTGAAATTTTTGGACCTTACAAGTAAGTTTTTCACTTATTTATTGCTTTCTGACAATTGTTTCTATGTTTTTTAGGCTTATTTTTTCTTAAAAATATATATATTATATATTTTATATTGTTAATTGGTGTATATACCACTTTATACCCATATTATAAGAGTACTTGTCACGTGGCTAATAACCACAAGACCTTTATTTTTGGTGTGTTTTACATATAAAAACACTTCAGCCATTAATAATTCCTGTATTTTTGACTAAATAAGGACACCTCTGACTGTAAAACCAACAGGTGAGGCGTGGTTAAGTGTATTTTTGACTCAATCACACTTATACAGAACCACTTCATACATATTTTACTTGAAAACCACAAGTCAATCTGGGGGATACTGGTACACAAACAGTGCAACAGGGTACCAACAGCTGTAATTCTGATGTGGAATTGTTAATTAAATTACACTGTCATTATACAGGGCAGATTTTAGTAATATACAAAGACCAGAGGGCATTCTTAGACGTGCAAACAGCATTTTAAGAAGTTGTAACTGACATTAAGCCCTCTTTTTCCTGTTTTGATTCAGTGGAAGAAAACTATATCCCACTAGAGACCCAGTCACAGGCCAACACACCAGTGACACCCTCAGAACCAGAGGGAAGCAAGGTCAAAGGAAAGAGGCACAGTGAAGGCCTGATTACAGCAAAGAAGTGGACACCAATAGCCACCCAGAGGAGTAGAAAACCATTAAACTCTGCATCGATACAAGGTAAACCAACCTTAACCACTTGTACAGGGAAGATTACAATAATTAACCCAGTTGTAACCTCTAAAGGTAAATTGCCCAAATCAGCAGACAAAAAATTTGTACAAGGCACAGTCAAAGGTAAATACCCTCAGAACATAGGGTTTTTGACTGCTTTCAAACACTGATATGTCACCTGTACACCTCAGAGACCTTGGCTTCCAAAGGAACCAGCCAGAGGACAGAGAAAGCTTGTCTAGAACTAGAAAACCTGGAAGAGGACACCTTGGACACAGTGGTGTATAGCAAAACAATGAGGGAGAAAATATCAACCCTGCCATTAACACTCCAATTCAACAGGAACCTCAAACCAGAGGACTGGAAGCATATTAATCAAGTTCTTCAGCTCCACCAGCTCCTCAAATATCTTTTCCAATGAAGCATGGACAACAAGAGGTTCAACCTAGCATCTCACTGGGCAGAACTTGGAGCAAGTTGCCAGAGGATCTGTCTCAAAGAGATAGACTTCAAGGACCTTATGGTAATCACCAAAGGTTGGAATCCTACCAGGCAGCTCATACTCCTTGAGGCAAGGGCAAACAGGATAAGGTAGAATCAAGCCACTATCCAAGCTATAGAAGAACAGTTAACCCAGAAAGGGCCTACTCAGATTCCTTCAGGCTCACAAGGAGAAGGCCAAACCAGCTCTCCAGTGGCTTCACACCATTCATAAACCAACAAGTCAGTGACCAGGAGTCACCATTCTTCACAATTACAGGAGGTTTCCAGGAGAAGACAAGGATACAAAGGGAAAAACAAGACTTCTTTCAATCAAAGGAAGAGAGAGTCAGACCCAATGATCCAGAAGCTGGTGGATTTGGTGAAAGAAGTGCACAAGAACCAGAAGTAGTTTTAAACCACTCTAGAATCAGTAGTCCTATTAATAGAAATATTACCCCCACTCAGATTGAACATAATGCTGTCTCACCTGAGAGTAACCTAAACAGTGATGCACTGAGGTTACAAATGTCCCAATATGCTGAGCAAACTCAAAAGCAGTTTGCAGAACTTGAAGCAATCCATGAGAGTATGAAAAAATTAACAGTCTCCATGGATAAAATTGTTAAAACTCTTCAAGAAGGACATGCTCAATTGAGCAAAGCCTCTGAAGAAACCAACAAAAGACTGAATATAGTCTTTGAAGAACAACACCACAGCAGAAGGGACAGGGATTGTCTGGACCAAGATATAAGCAAATTGTTTAATGTCTACCATAACATGAGGCCCCAACCACAAGGCCATGTTATGGATAATCCATATCACCCAGTGGACATCAAACCAGATTCCATGTTGGGCAATAAGGCAATATCTCCATCACAATACAAGGATGGAGATAATATGTCTTATTCTGAAAAGGAAGCCTTGAAACAGCTTCCTGAGGCCTCAAGCTCGCTCAAATTCTCTGGAACAGGAGAATATGATCATATGGAGCTCATAGATTATATTGATGGACTCTTCATTGATGTACCAAGCATACCAGATTACTGGATTACTGCCAGACTAAATACAACATTTAAAGGTCATGCTAGTATATGGTACCTAGAAATGAAAGAAATCCATGGTGGAAGAGTCAAATCATCCAAAAGTACATTAATGGTACTTGGATATGGCAAAAGACCATGTCATTTGAAAATGAAAAATACTCTGTGGACAAAGATCCATATGAGTGGTGTCTTAGACAGTCTAAAATACTTAAAGCCATTGATCCTCAGATGAACATCCAAATGAGGAATCACAAGCTTCTGACACAACTGCCAGGAGAACTAGAGAATGCAGTAAAATGCAGATGCAACCAAAATTGCACTCTGGATGACATTGCTTGTCAGCCTGTGACTCAAAACAAGAGTACAAGCATGACAGCCAAAATACCATAAACCAATGGTATAGCCAAGATACCACCAAAACATGGATCTGAGCCAAATCAGCTGAAAAAGTTTTCAAAAGAAAGAGGAAACTCACCCCTTCCTGAAAATATAAGTCCCATCACCATAGGACAAAAAATAACAAAGTTATTCCTGCTAAAAGATATTGCTGAGCATAAACCTTAATTTTTACCTCTCATCTAAAATCCAGAAGGAGAGGCTTAACCCCATCAAATTGGTATTCAAAATGAAGCTCTAAGACAGGGCTATCCAATGGTACTAACCAAACTGAGCTAGAACCAGTATTACTTGAGTTATGGCCAAATTCAGGCCAAATAAGGGTGAACAAAACATTCACCTCTCATATATCTTTTTCAGTTTTAGCGTGAGATACCTAAATTGGGGTCTGTTTAGAAAGAGCACAATCAGGAATATCTGATGGTGTCATCCATTTCCCCATAGCTCAGGTAGAACAAAAGTTATGGGGCAAATAAGCTCAATGCAGCTTTTTGCCTAAACCACACAAATGTACAAAACTCTTGTACATGGGATAACTTTGCCATACTTAATGATACCCATATCAAATAAGGCACCGTGGTGTAGAGCACATACGGGGCTACACACAGAAGCAATTTTGGGGTTTATGTCTCAAGAATTGACAAAGCTATGGCTGTTTAAAGGTCAGATTCTCACCTGCTGTCATATACAGCCTTACCATGAGATAATGTCCCATAACCATGAATATGAGGTGTCAAACAGACAAAGGTGCTTGTTTTTACTTCAATACCTCATATTTCAGTCAATACTGGGGTCCCATACAGTTTTTGTACAGCATTCTATGCGTCATACACGTCAGAATCAGGCTGTGAGGTCCCCAGAAGAAAATTTTCACCTTGTATTGGTGAAAACTTCCCAGATGTGGTTTCAAAACCACATCTGAGCCCAATACAGGCTATACAGGTCCTTGCAAACGACAAGCCTGTCTCAGAGAGTGAAAAATCTTCACTTCCTCTATGTGGAAAGGTCTAACACCCTTTCCACCCCATTTCAGGATAAAAAGGAGGCTTTTCACAGCCAGAATTGCTGTCCTCATCCTGCTCTTGAGTTCTTACATAGTACAACTGTCAAAAACAGTTATACTCTTGGGAAAAAAACAGATATACTCTTAATTTAGAAGTATTGTAGTCTTTATTATTTTAATCCAACAGGTAAAGCTGAACCCAGGGCTTTCAACAGCGCTCACCACCACTATTGCAAAAGATTAAAGCCCTTTTATTTCATCTATAAACCCTTATTATCAATAAATACCTTTATTTTATCACTTTATTTCCGTGTCACAGTCAAAGTTAAAGTTGTAACTACCCTAATTACTGCTTCTACATAGACTCAACCTGACATTGATAATACCTTACAAGAAATAAGGAAAAGAACTAATATAGGGAAATTCACCCCATATAAGAGCAATGGTTTCAAAGAGAAACAACCTTTCAGGGTAGAGTTTAAAGACAAACCCAAATGAAGGGTGGGAGAAGTGGCAAAGAAGAGGAATTCTTGTCACAATTGTGGTTCAACAGACCACTATGCCAACAACTGTCCAAAGGCAAAGAAAAAAGTCTATGCCATTGAGAAAGTCCCAGAGGTGGAATCCCCAACAGAGGATTCTGAATCAGACTCCATGGGTGATGCCATCAGAGAACCATTTGATGATTACCAAGACCCAAGGTAAGAATTCGTAGTGGAATACCAAGAGGAGCCCTTACTCGAAAATCAGGACATACAGTTGGGAGCAAGGATGCCACAGGATACTTCCAAGAAAAACTTGTGCAAACATTCCTGGTAACACCAACCAGAGGAATGGCATATATACATGGAACAGCCACAAAAATGACTGTCTGTATTGACAATTCTCAACATCCATTGATCATTGATAGTGGGTCACACTTCTTGTCAGGGTGAGTCTATATAGTAGCTATAAAATGTAGTTACAAGCTAGTATTATGAATGTGACACGTCAAAAAACAAATAAATTTAAATCTTCAGGTCCTACTTCTACATGGTAACAGTGGTGATGAGTCTGTTGAGGACCTGGGTTGCAATACTCTGATATCTTTGACTGTAAAGAAGTACTACAATAATTATATTCTAATTATATCTTTTAATGATAATTCTAAGGACACTACTGATTGATAACAGTTTTTTCATGTAAGAATATGGATAATAAGATAAAGATGATGGGTTTTCAAGGAAAAAACCCTTCTTTTTATATCTTTCAAGACTGTCAAGAGTTATTAACTCTTCACACATCATAGGAGTGAAAATTTTCACTCCAATGATCAGTCTGTGGTTCTGGATAGTCAATTCTGACGTCAATAGAGGCAGAATTGTGGTTTTGGAACCACAAATGATCATTCTGGATCAATACAGGGTGAAAAACTTTTCACCTGCCACGTCAGCACTTGGATGATGTTGTTCTGGCTTCTGTATGATCAATAATGATGATTTTAGAGAGGTTATATCTTCATAAGTATATTATTTTAAGTATGAGAGCAATACTGTTTGATAAAAGTTTGATACAGTCATGTATTGCTAGAAAAACCTTCCAATCAAGATATCTCAGTCAGTTCTTAAGATATCAAGAAATCAAGAGCACAGAATTGAAGGGCTTATTGGGCCCTTCAATTTGGTATGCTTCATGTTTACCCTTCTTTAAAATAACAAAAGTTATAAGGGTTTTAAGTTTTTGGATGTATTTTTGTACATCAGTATGAGGCTTCAAAAACTTCCATACCAGATATCTGTATTCTGATGATACAGTCTTGTAGGGCTTGATTAGCTCTACAGTTTGGTATATTACACTGTACAGCTGTATGAGTGTATGCCAAAGATACAGGGGTTTGTTTACATTGTTGTTTTCAGAATATCTGTATTTTGGCTGTTAAACCTTTTAATTAAGATCCCTCAGTCACTTTAAGAGATACAGAGGTCTAAGGTGTCTCAAATTAAAGCTCTTGTTTAGATCTTTAATTTGGTTATACTTTTGTACAGTTTTGTACAAGCCCTATTTGAATTTCAGGGGGGTCTTGGTTTTAAAATAAAGGTCATATGGTATCTCTAGTTGTAGTGGTGTTACAGCAACATGGATGATACCATTGTGTAGCTCTCTATGTGAGCTTTAAGAAAAATACCATTTTGGTATAGAATAACTTAAATATGCATAAGTTAGATGAGAGGTGAAAATAAGGGTTTTGACTTGTTTATTCTCCTCTAGGTTTCCTTATTCTGTTTGGATAAGGTTGGTGTTTAATTTAAGAGGAGTTTTTTCCTCTTATTTATTACCTGTATTGACTATGTTTGTTCAATACTTGTCATACCATTATTTATGGTATGTTGGATGTCATGCTAGTGCTCTGTTTTGAGTCACAGGCTGACACTTCTCCATAGTGGCCAGAAATTATCTGGATAGCCACTTCCCAAATTGGGAAAAACAGCTCTTGCCAACCAAGGCAAAAAACTTCAAGAGTGCATCAGGAAAGATGACTTCTATTGGTAAAATTATTAAATAAATAATTATACCTCATAGGAAAGGTAATATCAGGCTCAACCCAGAGATTGTAGTGCTTGATGATGCCCGCATCCAAGGGTTCTTGCTGGGAACAGATTACCAAAGGATGTTTGGCATAGATATTTACAATAGTAAAAACAGGAATATTACCATTGGTACCAACAAGGAGAAGTAATTTTCACTTGATATATACCAGATCTCTACCCATGACCTACTAGAGGAGCTACTGAATGAATTCAGGGAGGAACAGTTTAGCACTACCCTCACCAATAAACAAAAACTAAGTTTATTGAAGATGCGGAGGAAGAACAGACCAGCATTTGCCATTGGTGAAAAACCATTAGGCAAGATCAAAGGCCATGATATAGAACTATATCTGGATGTGGAAAGACCTTATCCACCCATGCTCAGGAGACCTCCATATCCAGAAAGTCTGTAAACCAGGAAAGAAATTGAAAAACCTATCAATGAACCCCTGGACATGGATGTCATCAGAAAGATTGTACATAATGAAATAGTGAAAATAACCATTCCTGTCCTAATCACCTGGAATGATGGCAATTCTAGACTTTGTGGAGACTTCAGAGCTCTGAATAACTACACAAAAGCAGACAGGTACCCTATACCCAGGATACCTCAAGCCTTGGATAAACTGGCAAAATCCAAATACATAACCAAAATGGATTGTATGAAAGTCTTCCACCAAAATGGGGTTAAACCAAACTCCATTAAATTACTCAGAATAATATGCCATATGGGCATATATGAGTACACCAGGATGCCATTTGGCATCAAAAATGCACCAGCCCACTTCCAAAGGATGATGGACACAATATTTCAAGAAAAAATATTGGAAGGCTGGATGGTGGTATATATTTATGATATCATTATATACTCAGAGACTTGGGAAGACCATTTACAATACATAGACAGAGTGCTGAGTAAATGTACACCCATCAATCTGAAAATTTCACTGAAAAAGTGTAATTTTGGCCAACAAGAGCTACTAGCTCTAGGACATAAAGCTTCAGGTCTTAGTCTGCCAATTGACCAGAGTAAAGTAGCAGCAGTACTGCAAAAGCCAGTACCAAAGATAATTAAAGAGATTCAATCTTTCCTTGGGTTTGCTAGCTACTACAGAAACCACAACAAGAATTTTGCCCACATAACTAGTAGTTTATACAAGTTATGTTCAAAAGATGTAGTTTTTGAAATTACCAAGGAAAGGAGGGACACATATGAGATGATCAAACATGAACTCACAAATGCATCTGTGCTCATCTTGCCTGACTTTGAACTACCATTCAAGCTATACATAGATGCAGCATGTAGCCAAGGTTTAGGAGCAGCCCTTCACCAAAGACAAATTGTGGATGGTTAACCAAGAGAAGGAGTAATATGTTACATCTCTAAGAAACTGAATGATTCAGAAGCCAGGTATGGGGCCACCCAGACTGAATGTCTATGCTTAGTCTGGGCTCTGGAAAAACTCCATTATTATTTGGAGGGTGCAGTCTTTGAAGTCTACACAGACTGCACAGCCTTGGGGTCTTTACTAAGCATTAAGACTACAAATAGACACATTCTTAGATGGCAAATAGCCATCCAGGAGTATAGAGGGAATATGACCATCATATACAAAGAAGTTAAAAGCCATATCAATGCAGATGGCCTTAGCAGATGGCCACTGGACAATGTCAAAAGCAATCCAGCTTATGACCCTGAAGTTGCAGCCAAGATCCCTATCCATTTCATGGAGATAGATAGGAAGAAGAACTTCATACTTTCTGAATGGGCACCAGAAAGTGGTACCTTTGACAGTGGAAACACTGATTTAGAAGGAACAGAAACTCCCATACTGGGAATAAGCTCCTCAGAACTGCACAATGAATTTTTCAGTGATGTACTAAAGTCTTATGCTAAGCACGAACAGTGTGGCATCTTACTACAGCTCCTTCAACAAGAATACAGGAGCCAAGACCTGGAATCTCAGCTGGAAGAACCCTGGTTGAGGGCCTACAAGGATAACAAGTTCTTCCTTGTATATGGCCTGCTTTACCACAGAGAAAAGAATACAAGTGCACTCACAGTGGTAGACAGAGATAACATCTCCATGATCCTGCAGGAATGACATGACTGCCCCTATATGGGACACATGAGTGAAGACAAGACCAAAGAGAGGGTAGCTAGCACAGCTTGATGGCCCAAGTGGGAACAATAGTTGAGTAAATACATCAACACTTGTGAAAGATTCCAAAAGGCAAATAGGAAACATGGGAAGAAGTATGGGTTACTTCAACACAAAGAAGAACCCAAACACCCATGGGAAACCATCAATATGGACTGGGTCACAGGACTTGTCCCAGGAGGCAAAGAAAACTACAATGCCTATTTAATAATAGTTGATAGTTTCAGCAAGAGTATGAGGTGCCTGCCATGCCATAAAGAGGACACAGCCATGTATACTGCTCTGCTATTCTGGAATAACATCATATCTACCTGTGGAGTCCCTAAGATCATCATTAGTGATAGGGACCCAAAATTTACATCTGAATTTTGGACTAAATTTTATGACATGCTTGGCACCAAACTTGCATTTTCCACAGCTTACCATCCACAAACAGATGGCCTAGCTGAAAGGATGATCCAGACAACGGATTACATCCTTAGAAGGTTCTGTGCCTATGGCATGGAATACAAGGACCATGAGGGATACACCCATGACTGTGTTACCCTCCTACCAGCTGTCCAACTGGCTTATAATACAATTCAACACTCTACCACAGTAAAAACACCTTCACTAGTAGAGAAAGGGTGGAATCCCCTGTTGCCTGTGGATCACTTGAAGAAGAATCTTCTGACCATCCACCCCACAGCCAAAGACTTCCATGGTATGTGGAAGAGGGCTTGTGACACAGCAGCCAGATGCATAGCTGAG
Source organism: Austropuccinia psidii (assembly GCA_023105745.1). Classification (NCBI taxonomy): domain Eukaryota; kingdom Fungi; phylum Basidiomycota; class Pucciniomycetes; order Pucciniales; family Sphaerophragmiaceae; genus Austropuccinia; species Austropuccinia psidii. Next base: position 79,917,774 of record JALGQZ010000001.1, on the reverse strand, counting down.
GCCAAGGAATATAACAAGCAGAGGTGGGACAAGACACACATGGAACCTGAATTTAAGGAAGGGGACCAGGTGTTAGTGTCTACACTAAACCTTAATAATCTTAAAGGACCTAATAAAATGAGAGACTCATTTGTAGGGCCCTTCACTATCATTAAATTGATAGGGAAAAATGCAGTGGAAGTCAAACTCACAGAGGAATTTTCCAGGAAACACCCAGTCTTCCCAGTGAGCTTAGTCAAGCCATACTTCCAGACAGAGGAGGATAAATTCCCCTCCAGGAAGAAGAATCCACACCACCAGAAATAGTGGAAGTGGAAGACTCCCCTGGACCAGTGAAGAGAATCATCAAGGCCAGGAAGATCAGACTTAATGGCAAGGATCAGAGACAGTACTTAGTCAGATTCAAGAACCAGACAGCTGATAAAGACAAATGGTTGGCAGAAGATGCCATACCAGATGGGAACCTTCATTTAAGGAGATTCAGAGCATCTAGGAGGACTGAACAGTATCATCAATGATGAGACTTTTTTTAGAGGGAGGTTATGTCAGCCTGTGACTCAAAACCAGAGCACAAGCATGACAGCCAAATACCATAAACACATGGTATAGCCAAGATACCACCAAAACATGGATCTGAGCCAAATCAGCTCAAAAGGTATCAAAGCAAAGAGGAAACCCAACCCTTTTCAAATATAAAAGTCCCATCATCATAGGACAAAGAATAACAAAGTTATTGCTGCTCAAAGTTGTTGCTGAGCATAAACCTTAATTTTCACCTCTCATCTGGAATACAGAGTAGGAGGCCTAACCCCATCAAATGGGTATGAAAAATGAAGCTCTAAGCCAGGGCTATCCAGTGGTACCAGCCAAAGTGAGCTAGAACCAGTATTACAGAAGTTATGGTCAAATTCAGACCAAATAAGCGTGAATAAAACATTCACCTCTCATCTAACTTCTACAGTTTTAGGTTGAGATACCTAAAGTGGGGTCTTTTTGGAAAGGGAAAAATCAGGGCTATCTACTGGTGTCATCAATTTCTCCATATCTCCACTTAGACAGAAGTTATAGGGCAAGCAAGCCCAATACAGCTTTTGCCTAAAAACACGCACATGTACACAAACCTTGTACATGGGATAACTTTGTCATATTTAATGATAACCATACCAAATAAGGTACAATTGTGTACAAAACATAAAGGGCTACACACTGATGTAACTTTGAGGTTTATATCACAAGAACTGACAAAGTTATAGCTGTTTTAAGGTCAAAATCCCACATTTTGACCAATACAGCCTTACCATGGGATAATATCCCATAACCATGATTATGAGGTGTCAAACTGACAAAGAAGCTTGTTTTTACTTCAATACCTAATATTTCATTCAATACTGGGGTCCCATACAGGTTCTGTACAGCATTCTACGCGTCATACACGTCACAATGAGGCTGTGTGGTCCCCAGATGAAAATTTTCACCCTGTATTGGTGAAAACTGCCCAGATGTGGTTTCAAAACCACATCTGATCCCAATACAGGATATACAAGCTTTTTTTCAACCACAAGCCTGTCATAGAGAGTGAAAAAAATTTACTTCCTCTATGTGGAAAGGTCTAGCCACCTTTTCACCCCATTTCAGGATAAAAAGGGGGGCTTTTCACAGCCAGAAAAGCTTTCCTCATCCTTCTCTTGAATTCCTATGTAGTAAACTGTCAAAAACAGCTTTACTCTTGGAAAATAATCAGGTTATACTATAAACTTTAGTATTGTAGTTCTTATTATAGTAATCCAACTGGTAAGACTGCATCCAGGGCTTTCAGCAGCGCTCACCACCACTATTTCTCAATAGTAAAGCCCTTATTATCTTGAAAACACCTTTATTTTAATCTTTATAGCCATGTCACAAACATAGTTAAAGTTGTAACTAGCCTATTTACCACTTTATCATAGTTTCATCCTGACAAATAAAAACAAGAAAAAATCACTTACCTGAATTGAAAAAAAGGGTGATTTTTTTCTTTGGGAAGAGTGAGGGGTGAAAAGAAAAAATAAAAAATAAGAAATTAAGAATTCAAAATTGAAATTAAAAAAAAAATTGAAATTTCAAAAAAAAATTTAAACTAAAAAAAAAAAAAAAATTCAAAATTCAAAATTAAAAATTCAAAATTCAAAATCAAAAATCAAAAATAAAAGGAAAATTTCAAAATTAAAAGTTGAAAAAATTCAAAATAAAAAATAAAAAATTAACAATGAAATATAAAAAAAAAAAAAAAAAAAAAAAATATAGAAAAAGATGAAAAAAATTAAAAAAATAAAACAATAAAATGACATTAAATACCATTTCAAAAAAAAAAAAAAAAGGAAAAAAGGCATTATCAACTTTTATTTGGCAAAAAATTCAAAAAGAAAAGAAATACAAAGGGAGCCATCAATTTGATTTTTAATAGAATTCACATAAAATCTTGATGAAAAACTTTCCCAAATTTTCAATTTTGTCCTAAATTTCAATTAAATTTCATACAAAATTGAAATTGAAATTTGGTGACCCAATTACACAGAGGCATTAAATTTTCAATTTGGTAATAAAGTGCAGTTAGACTTCATGACATAATATAAATAATTAAACATAAACATCAGTTTGATTTAACAAATAACCAAATATAAAATGATCACATGATGTATACCTAATATGTTATTTTTTATTAATTAATGTCAGAATGCATTCCAGCTCCCCAATTGGCCTGCTTTATTACAATGCTGCCATAGTGAAATCCATCTGGCATTGCTTTTCCTTTGATTCCAATTCACAATTCCACTTTTCTTTTTTCAAATTCATATTTCTTTGTATGTTGCTTCCCCTCAAACTCCATTTGCTTTTGCAACTTGACTTCTTCAAACTGTTGCTTTTCAATGTTGCTTGCTTTCTCTTCATTCCACCTCTCCCTGTCCCACACCAAACAAGCATTTTCACTGGTTTCACGGGCTACAAATCATGCATTTTGTCAGTAGGATTGATCAGAGTAATCATAAATCCAAAACATACCCTTTTTCTGTGATTCAAGCAAATTTGCATATGTTGGTGCAAACATATCCATCAGCCTTTTCCTAGAACCAATATTGTAATTCAAGTTGGGCATAAATGCTTGATTATGCTTTTGTGTTGAATGCATTATGGATTTACTTTGCTTTTCAAAGGAGAAAGAATCAACAATGGATTTTAGAAGTACCAGGCTTAAACATACTTACTGATTCATCTTTAAGGTTTTCCACTTGTGTAAGGTTTGACTATGAAACAATAAGTAAAAAATTACTAATTTATTACTTATTGTACTCTGAATGTCCTTATAATTAAAGTAAATAAGATTAAAATAATAATAATAATAAAGAAATATTATTATTATGGCGTAAAAATATTATATTATTAAATAAATATAATAATATAAATTAATATTATATGAAATTATAATATTATAAATAATATATTAATATAAAATAATTAATATATTATAAAGCTCTTTATTATTGTTACCAACAAATAATAAAGGCGTAAAAAACTGTTTTTTATAAATAAAAAACAATTAATAACAATAATATTACTAATATTAAAGTTATATATTAATATAAATACTATTTATATTAATTAAGAATTATTAAGAGTAATAATAAGAGAGAAATTATTATAATAAGATGAAATAACCTACTTTTAACACTTAAAATAATAATTTTGAGATATTTTACGCCAAAAGAATATAATACAACTTTTTCAAATTGTATTTACAATAAAAAATAAAGAAAATTACTAAATTTCTTGATTTTACGTGGAAATGAGTTTTTAGAGAGATTTTTAACAAAAACAATTAAATAAATGATTTAATCACGTCAAAATAGATGATTATAGCAAGGTGTTCTTTGGTCTTTAATAATATAACAGTTTTATATATAAAGAATAAAGAAATTACCTTTGATTTAATTGATTTAATGTTTTTGATGCGTCTGAGGGGAAAATAGAGTAAAAAGAGCTCTATTTATAGTAAATACCTCCCTCCTAGAGTCCAACAGGCTTCTAGTAGACGTGTACTGATCATATCCACTGGAATTGATCAATATTTTAAGGTTTGAGGGTGATTACATCATGATCAAACCATATTACATCATTATTACACCATTATTTAGAGTTATCACTATAACTCTAAGTTTGATGACATCAGAGGCTTGGCAGAACCCCAAATTTCGTGGATTTTATTAGTTTTAATCATAAACTAATAGTATTCACCAATTTTATCACTCTTAAGACTGTTAAACTTAAATTAAGGTTACAGTATGTGATCATAACTGCTCAAATTAAGCTCAAACTTTGATCCTCAATAACTTTTAAGATTTACACGCTACAGAAATTCAGAGAGTGAATTCTGATAGCCTGGAATAACCTTATTATGCTGCCAAGAGCTTTTCATTACATCATCAAAACTCTAATTTTGATGATTTTTCTTGTAACCCATCTTTTCTGTCGAAATTCAACATTTTAAACTTCAAACCTTGATTTCAGGGGGTTATACCCTGAATTTAATAATAAAAGTTACATCATTCTTCACGAATGAACTAGTAGAATCCAACTGTATACTTTTTTTTTAAGTTTGGAGCACTTTCACAACAAAGTGGTCAACAGCTCTGTTGATTTTTATCAATATTTCATCATAGGTTTTAACCTTGTTTATAACTTGTAAAATAAAGTTCATATCTGTGTTCTTACAGTAATTACGTGGTAACTATATTTTTGGTTCATCATTCTATCATGTATATTTTAGGAGATATTAGCTATGATCCTTGAATATATGCGTTGACCAAAAAAGTGCATATATTCAGGATAATTCTTTAAGTATTAACTTTGGGAATTAGCTTATTAACTGTTTTATGTGTGATTTTCATGGGGAATCCACTGGTACAATTTATTTCACATGTTGTTTCATTAGTTCTTGAGATAAATAAGGTTTTATGGTTTTTATAAGGTATTTTACCTTATAATTCCTTAAATATTGACTTTACAGATATGCCATAAAAATGGTATATGTGTATTTTTCCATGGGGAATCCAATGGTATAATTTATTTTACATGTTGATTCATTGGTTTTTGAGTTAAACCAATTTTTGTACCAATTTATGGTATTTTTTGTATATTTAAGTAATTATTTTCAAGGTATAATTATTCTAAGTAATTTTAATATAATTATATTAAAGGTATAATTATTATTAATCTTTTTTGTGACCTTATTGGGTATGTGGTCATATCTCAAAGGCTCACATTCCCTACCACCAAAAAAGATTGTACCACAATCTGATATATGTGATTAGGGTATCATCCACTGTCCTACCTCTTCAATAGACTTTGTTAGTCTTGAAGCTCAATAATGCTTAACTTTTTATTTTTCAGGTTTTCTTTCATGTCTGAACCTTCTTAGTAATTTATCAGCATTTGTTATATCTTTCTCAAGTAGCCATTCATCTTCTTGAGTTGAATTTCTATACCTTACAATGTATTCCCTTTCTTTTTTGTTTCTTGTCCTTCTTTCTTTAAGGACTTTTACTATTTTCTTTTCCTCTCCTTCCTCCAAGGGGGGAATCTCAAGTGGGGGTTTATTTCTTAGTGGAAATAACTCCTTGTCACTTGAACTGTAAGGTTTTATCAGACTTACAGGGAAAGTTGGGTGTTTGTTCATTAGTTCACCTGTGAGCTCTAATTGCACAGCATTGGGTCCATGAAGTGCTTTTATCATAAATGGTCCTGCAAAGGAATCTTTCAATTTCTTTGGGCCTTTTATGTTATTGAAATTAAGGGTTGATACTAAAACCAAGTCCCCTATTTTGAAGTCAGGTGGCTTATGACTTTTATCCCATCTTTCTTTTGCATATTTAAAAGAATCTTGCATGCATCTGTTTGCATGGTGTCTTGCTTTGTCAAGCATTATCTTGAAACTGCTTGCTGTTGGATGTATATCCACTAAGTCCTTTTTGAGGGTATCATAAGGAAGTCTTGGATTCCAACCTTTCTCTAGCATTGCTGGTGTTTTGCCAGTAGAAGAATGGATTGATGTCTTATATGCCAGTTCAAGTGCTGGTATTAGTGTACACCAATCATGGGTAAAACCATCAGAATCTTTGAATTCTAGCCCATAAGCACAGAATCTTCTGATCATATCCTCTAGGGTTTGTATCATTCTTTCTGCAGACCATCAGTTTGAGGATGATAAGCTGTTGAGAATGATAACTTTGTCCCAAACAAGTTATGGAGGTTTGTCCATAATGCTGAAGTGAACTTTGGGTCTCTGTCACTTATAATATTTTGGAATAAGCCTGTGTGGCTAATGACTTTATTCCATATCATTATGGCTGTATCCATAGCTGTGTCATCTTTATGACATGGTAAGAACATGGGAGTTTTACTGTACCTGTCAACTAATACTAGGCATGCATTATAACTCCTGTCTCCTCCTGGAGGTAAGGCTGTTACCCAATCCATATGAACTATTTCCCATGGGGATTTTGGTTCTTGGATTTGGATCATCATTCCAAATTTCTTTCCTGTGGCTCTGTTGGCTTTTTGGCATCTGTCACAGGTTTGGCAGTACTCTGCAACATCTTTCTTCCAATTTGGCCACCAAGAGCAGGTTTTCACCCTCTCTAGTGTCCTATCTTCTGAGAGATGTCCAGATGCAACACTATCATGACACTCATGTAAAATAGTGTTTATTAGTGTTCTGTCTGTTAAGGCCATAACACATGTGTGTTTTGTTCTATGGTAAAGGATTCCATCAAGGAGGTGGAATCTTCCTTCATCATATGCCTTTTTCCATATTTCATCTAGTTTTGATGAAAGTGATGGATCTTTGCAGTCTTTCATTAGAAGTTGGCTTAAGATATGGCAATTTTTGTCTGTCTTATAGCTTTCTTTAACTTGATTAAAGAATTCTGTGCCAATGTCTGTAACACATATTCCTTCTATATGGTGCTCTTCTTGTGGTACCCATGCTGGATTGTCAGGGGTATTTGCTAGAGCCCATCTGCTAAGACCATCTGCATTTTTATGAATATTTCCAGATTTATGAACAATAGTCATATTTCCCCTATATTCTTGGATAGCAATTTGCCATCTCAGCATATGTCTATTTGGAGTCTTCATATTTAATAGTGATTTCACAGCATTACAGTCTGTGATTACATCAAATACTGTGCCATCCAAATAATAATGCAGCTTTTCTAAAGCCCACACTAGGCATAAGCATTCCATTTGGCTTGCTCCATACCTTGCTTCTGTTGGCTTTATCTGCCTTGAAATGAAACAAATTGGTCCTTCCACTGGTTTATCATTGATAATTTGTGTTTGGTGAAGTGCAGCACCTAGTCCTTCTCCACAAGCATCAATGTACAGTTTGAAGGGTAGTTTCCAATCTGGCATCAGAAGAAATGGGGCATTTGTTAAGGAATTTTTCAATTCTTCATATGCCTTGACTCTTTCTTCTGTCATCTCATAGACTGTTTGTTGGTCACATAGCTTATACAAGGATTTAGCAATCTTTGCAAAGTCCTTTATATGCTGTCTATAGTAACCAGCAAATCCTAGAAATGATTGCATTTCTTTTTTGGTTTGAGGCATTGGCTTAAGTAGTACTGCTGCTACTTTATTTTTGTCTATGCCTAGACTAAGGCCAGATACTACATGTCCTAGTGCCTTTAATTCACTGTATGCAAAATGACATTTTTTCAAGGAAATTTTCATATTTACTTGGACTATTTTCTGTAATACCCTTTCTAGTCTTGTAAGGTGATTTTCCCAAGTTTCTGAGCAAACTATGATATCATCAATATAGATAATCAACCATCCTTCTGATAATTCTTCAGGGAATATGGTATTCATCATTCTTTGATAATGGGAAGGTGCATTTTTTATTCCAAATGGCATTCTTAAGTATTCAAAAATTCCACAATGGACTATTATTCTTAGTAGTTTCTTGCCATTGTCTGTTAAGACATTTTGATGAAAACCCTTAAGAGCATCCATAGCTGTGATGAACTTAGCTTGTGACAATTGGGTCAATGTCTCATGGATTCTGGGTATTGGATATCTGTCTGGAATGGTATAGGTATTCAGGGCTCTGGAGTCTCCTACCATCCTTGATTTTCCATTATGCCAAGTTATAATGACAGGTGTAGTAACTTCTACTTGTTCATTATGTCCAACCTTTCTTAATACTCCAAGGTCCATTAATTCTTTAATGTGCACCTCTAGGGCTTCTCTAGCTCTTGGACTGGCTGGATAAGCAGGTCTTCTTAATAAAGGTGGGTAAGGTTTTTCTACATTAAGAATTATATCCACTTCATGTCCAATTATGGCACCTAGTGGCTCTTTGTCAGTTGCAAAGGCATTTTTATATTTAAATAAGAGGTCAATCAATCTTTCTTTCATTTTTTCTGTTAATTCTTGATTGAATTCTGCCTCTTTGAGTTGTTCAGATATAAAAAGTTCCTTTTCTGGAATTTTTTCTTCATTCTTAATAACTGTGATTTGTCTTTTGTTATTTAAGAATCCAAACTTTTGTCTTTTGTTATCTCCTATGGTAAAATATCTATCCTTTTGGTTGGAGATATCTATACCATAGATTGATAAGTAGTCATTCCCAAGTATGAAATGATTACTAGTACAGTTGTCCATTACTACAAACTCTACTTTAATTCTGACACATTGTGAGGGATGAGGAAAAATTAGTGTTAAATCAATTATTCCAAGGGGTTTCATGCTCTCACTTGCACTACTAAATTTGACACCTTGTATTGGCATAAGTTTTTCTTGCCAGTCTGGGACAATGGTTTTTAAATAACTTTTTCCAACACAAGTGCAATATGCTCCTGTATCCAAGTTAACCTTTCCTTCTTGGTTATCAACCATAACAATACTAATACTTGATTTTCCAGCTGTATATCCCATTCCTCTTGCAGGTTTGGTTCTATACATTTTGGCATCTTGTATGTTTGTCAGCTTTGTGTCAGATGTTCCAACTTGTGGCAAGTTTGAGTTAACATCCAGTACTTCATAAATTATATCAATATTATTAATTTGTGCATTAATTATATTAATTTCATCACTTTCAGAGCTTTCTGACTCTTCTGTCTCTTTTTCAGAGTCAGATTCCTCTTCTTTGTCATTGTGGTTTTCTGTTTCCACAATCTCATTAATCTTTGCTTTTTTAAGGCAATTATTGGCTAAGTGTCCAATACCTCCACATTTATGGCATTTTCTTTGCTCATTATTGTTGGATGTATTGGGCTTAAAGGATTCTTTTGATTTATCTTTTTTGATAAATGGTTTATTTGGGCTTTTAATGTCCAATTTTTTCCAAGTCCTGCCAATTTTTGTCCTTGTCACTATATCTTCTAGTGCATTTATATACTCTTCTGTGGAGCATGGTTCTATACATCTGCTTCTTAGGGCATGTTCTAGTTCCCCTCCACATTTTTTAAGTATTTTCATATGCACCATCTTCTGTGACATTTCTGGGTACAGTGCATTAAGCCTTTCAACTTGTTTTAAGAACCAAGTTAAAGGTCTATCTTTCTCTGGGTCAAAGAAAGAGTTTTCAAATGCATTTTCTATTTTATACCTCCATGCATCATTTGCCCATTTGGTGATTATTTCTTGTTTCCACCAAGACCAGGTATTTTTACCATTTGTCTGTCTTATGCCATAATACCATCTTTTTGCAGATTTCTCAAATAATGAATGTAATCTTGCAGTGATTAATTCATCTGGTATGGCATAGTCCTCTTGTAACATGTCAATTGTTTTAATAAATGACATGTGGTCATATTCACCTTCTCCTGTGAATGTTGGCCATTCCTTCAATTGAGGTGCTTCTTTCATTAAGACTTGGTTATTGTCTTGGTGACTCAAGTCTGTTATGAAAGGATTTGACAATTCCTCTTTTGTTTTAACAGGGCTTCTTATATGAGAAAATGGTGTTGATAACTTTGGCATATTTAAATTAGTCTCATTAATTTTATCCATTTTTTCTTTAATAAGCCTTATTTCACTTTGAATATCATCTTTCAGATGCATTCTTGCTTCATCACTTTTTTCCACATGGTCCAAAAGTAATTTTTGGTGTGATGAAGTCTTTTCTTCAAATTTTTCTACAGAAATGCTTAATTTATTTAATTTTTCTGTAAGATTGTCAATAATCACATCATAATTGATTGTCAAAGTCTTGTCTTTGATATATTTTATGTATTTATACAATTCTTGTTGTCCTTGTATTAATTTTTGAGTATTGTCAATTAAATTCTTTGGTTTATTATTTTCAACAATAAACTTAATGTTGTCAATTTCTTTTTTGTTTTGCACAACAATTTTTGTTAAAGAAGATAAATTGTTATTTATTTCTTGTAGTGATAATAAACTATTTTTAATTTCTTTTAGAGGTAATATACTATTTTTAATTTCTGTTAAAGTATTTACAACATCTTTGGACAAGGTTATTTCTTTGGGAAATGAGGTTGTCTCATTCTTTGCTCTTCCTTGTCCTTGAATTCCATCAAGGTTCTGGCCATGTTGAAAACATTGTCCATGGCATCCTTTTGGATTCTTGGGATTCTGTAACTTGGGGAATATGGTTTCCTCCAATGCTTTTTCTTGTTCTTCTTCCCTTCTTGGGGAAGTGGGTTGGCTTGAGGCTTGCTGGTAGAGGCTACTGGGGCTTCTTCCTTGGTTGCCTCCCTCTTTTTGGCATGATAATCCTTGATTTTTTTTGATTTGAGGTTTGGATGACAGTGGATTCCATCCATTGGAGTATTTCACTATCTCCTCCTCTTTGAGGAACTTTTTCAGGATGTGCCAGGAGTTCATCACTCCTTGGTGTATTTGAGGCAGCATTTCCCAGTCTTTGTCGTTGAATACTGTGTAATACTGCTTGTACTGGCTCATGTAGATGTCTATTTGAGCCCTCTGAATGTGATTTGTACCTATTTGAGTTACTCATACTTAGTTCCAATTCAGGCTCAGATATCATGGGCATTTCTGGGACTTGCCTTTGGGATAAGGAACTTCCTTGTGTGGATTCTGTTCCACTGGGGATATTGCCCTTTCTTTTCCCTTTTGAGGGATCAATTCTACTTCTGAGTCCAGCTCCATCTGATTGGATGGAGTATTGGGAACCTCTTCTGGTAGTCATAATTAAAGAATAAGAAAAAATAAAAGTATTTTAGAATAAAATTCTTTTATGGCAATTTAAAAAGAGGTGCTCACCTTCAGAGTCTTGAATGGTGGGCCCTGGAAAGTCTAATTTCTTAGCTTTCTTTCTTTTGGTGATAACTGGTGTTGGAGAACTTTGACAAGTTTCTTCCACCAATCTCTCAACAGTAGCTTGGTTGTCTTCTGTTGGGTTATCTTCAAATACTAAAAAAGACAAATAAATATAAGTCTTTTTATAAGAAGTGTTATTTTTGGCAAGATATGGCAATTTTCCACGTAGAAATTGCTTTTATATCTTTAAAAAAGTGAAATAAATAAAGAAATGAATAAAAATGAATAAAAATAACTTTTTTTATTGGTTTTTAATATTTTTTAATATTTTTTATGTATATTTTTATTTTTAAAGGATAAAATAAAAAATGAATATGATTCTTATAAAATTAAATTATAATAAAAATTATTTTTAATTTATAAAATATTTCTTTTGATCACTAGAGTCACTCAAAGAAAGTTCTTGCAAGTCTAAGGATGTGAAAAACCACGTGTAAGACAGTACAATTGCTTTCCAAATGCCTCAATAGCTTTTAAAATCAATAAAATATAAAATTATTATATAATTTTATGATTATAAATATAATTTATTATTGGATAAACCCAAATAGAATCTTTTTAAAGGTCTTTTAAGTAAATATCACGGCCAGGCCCCCAAATGTAAGGTTTGACTATGAAACAATAAGTAAAAAATTACTAATTTATTACTTATTGTACTCTGAATGTCCTTATAATTAAAGTAAATAAGATTAAAATAATAATAATAATAATAAAGAAATATTATTATTATGGCGTAAAAATATTATATTATTAAATAAATATAATAATATAAATTAATATTATATGAAATTATAATATTATAAATAATATATTAATATAAAATAATTAATATATTATAAAGCTCTTTATTATTGTTACCAACAAATAATAAAGGCGTAAAAAACTGTTTTTTATAAATAAAAAACAATTAATAACAATAATATTACTAATATTAAAGTTATATATTAATATAAATACTATTTATATTAATTAAGAATTATTAAGAGTAATAATAAGAGAGAAATTATTATAATAAGATGAAATAACCTACTTTTAACACTTAAAATAATAATTTTGAGATATTTTACGCCAAAAGAATATAATACAACTTTTTCAAATTGTATTTACAATAAAAAATAAAGAAAATTACTAAATTTCTTGATTTTACGTGGAAATGAATTTTTAGAGAGATTTTTAACAAAAACAATTAAATAAATGATTTAATCACGTCAAAATAGATGATTATAGCAAGGTGGTCTTTGGTCTTTAATAATATAACAGTTTTATATATAAAGAATAAAGAAATTACCTTTGATTTAATTGATTTAATGTTTTTGATGCGTCTGAGGGGAAAATAGAGTAAAAAGAGCTCTATTTATAGTAAATACCTCCCTCCTAGAGTCCAACAGGCTTCTAGTAGACGTGTACTGATCATATCCACTGGAATTGATCAATATTTTAAGGTTTGAGGGTGATTACATCATGATCAAACCATATTACATCATTATTACACCATTATTTAGAGTTATCACTATAACTCTAAGTTTGATGACATCAGAGGCTTGGCAGAACCCCAAATTTCGTGGATTTTATTAGTTTTAATCATAAACTAATAGTATTCACCAATTTTATCACTCTTAAGACTGTTAAACTTAAATTAAGGTTACAGTATGTGATCATAACTGCTCAAATTAAGCTCAAAGTTTGATCCTCAATAACGTTTGAGATTTACACGCTAAAGCAATTCAGAGAGTGAATTCTGATAGCCTGGCATAACCTTATTATTCTGCCAAGAGCTTTTCATTACATCATCAAAACTCTAATTTTGATGATTTTTCTTGTAACCCATCTTTTCTGTCGAAATTCAACATTTTAAACTTCAAACCTTGATTTCAGGGGGTTATACCCTGAATTTAATAATAAAAATTACATCATTCTTCACGAATGAACTAGTAGAATCCAACTGTATACTTTTTTTTTAAGTTTGGAGCACTTTCACAACAAAGTGGTCAACAGCTCTGTTGATTTTTATCAATATTTCATCATAGGTTTTAACCTTGTTTATAACTTGTAAAATAAAGTTCATATCTGTGTTTTTACAGTAATTACGTGGTAACTTTATTTTTGGTTCATCATTCTATCATGTATATTTTAGGAGATATTAGCTATGATCCTTGAATATATGCGTTGACCAAAAAAGTGCATATATTCAGGATAATTCTTTAAGTATTAACTTTGGGGGTTAGCTTATTAATTGTTTTATGTGTGGATTTTCATGGGGAATCCACTGATACAATTTATTTCACATGTTGTTTCATTAGTTCTTGAGATAAATAAGGTTTTATGGTTTTTATAAGGTATTTTACCTTATAATTCCTTAAATATTGACTTTACAGATATGCCATAAAAATGGTATATGTGTATTTTTCCATGGGGAATCCAATGGTATAATTTATTTTACATGTTGATTCATTGGTTTCTGAGTTAAACCAATTTTTGTACCAATTTATGGTATTTTTTGTATATTTAAGTAATTATTTTCAAGGTATAATTATTCTAAGTAATTTTAATATAATTATATTAAAGGTATAATTATTATTAATCTTTTTGTGACCTTATTGGGTATGTGGTCATATCTCAAAGGCTCACAACTTGAACCAAGTCATCTTCATTATGAAGCAAAGGAACCAGAATTAGTGGTGATTCCAAACCATTATTCTCCTTTAAAAATCAAATGAGGATTAATTATTGCAGTTAAAAAAAGGAAGAGATAATAACTTACCTTATCAAGCAAAACATCAAAATCATCATCACCATTGAAGCTGTCTTTTTCTTGTGAATTGTAGCTTGCAATGGGAGTGACATTGAGCTTGTGGCCAAAGAGCACATTCATTTCAGCATAGCAAGGACACATACTTTCAAGATCTTCACTCATTGATTTTATTCCTTTACTCTGATCTTGTTCTGTTATTCCAGCCCCAGTTAAATTTTTGAATCTTTTTGCTTCCATATATTTCTTTTTATATTTTCGCCATTGATCTTGGATGCTGCTTGAACTAAGGTTTAAGTGATTTTGTGAATTTTTGTTTACCTCAATGCCCATAAGCTGAAATCCATTCTGCTTCGACAAAGGAGGTCTTCCTCCAATAGATGTTGAACCACTAATACCAAAACATGACTCAAAATTGGATTTGACTGAAAGCCAATTAATTATGCTTAAATAATCTGTACATATTAAATGACCTGATGGATGTGGCAGGCCAGAGGTGATCTTCATATCTGACTTGATGTGTCTTGCTTTGGAGCAAGGCATTATTATATGGATGAAGAAGTATAAATGGACTGTAAGCTGTTTGGTCAGATTGTCCAAAATGGAGTGTAGAAGAATATGTTGTACAGGTATGAATTGTGAGTACTAATTTGGGTTAGGTTTCAAACTCAAATCCCAGATGCATGGGATTTGGTCAAAATACCAGGGGACTAAGTTAAAATTCAATGTGATTTACACATGAAAAACATGGGATTTGGTGACTTTGACACCCCCTAATATAAAATTCTTAATTTATTAATATTCATGTAAGGTGTGGATATGAAACTTTGATTAAAAATCAAGTACTTTTCCTGTCCTCAAAATTTGTATAAGGTAAAATCAATTAAAAATAGTATGAAATATTATTTTTAAGAGAAAACACGCCAATTTTATTGTTTATAACTTTATTAGTATAAAACAATAATATTATAAAAATTTATTGTTTTACCAACAATAAAGATTTATCCAAAAAATACTCTACAAGAGATATTTTAAGGCTACAAAAGAAATTTCTTCAAGAGCAATTTCAATTGGAATTAATTGAGCAAAGAACTGCAAGCAATTAATTAAAGAACAGAGTCTTTAAAAAGAATATTAAAGAGAAAACACGCCCAAAAGTGACCAGAGTGAATTTGGAAACAAAGTGACAAAGTTAACAGTGATGAAAGATGCTTTAATTCACTTATGGGGTGGTTCAGGGGTAAAAATGATTATAAGAGTTACAAACAATGATTATAATGATTTTTTCACGTGGTTAAAAGGTTCAAAATGATTTAAAAAGGGTGGTTGGAATCTTTTATTGATTGGTTTAACAGTTTTAAACTAATTAATAAAAGGAAAAAGATTCTAACATGAAGAGAAAAGTGGGGCAAAGAAGACATTCTTTTATAGCCATCAATTCTCTTACTCCAAAAGTAAAATTTACTCTTGTCAGTCGTGAAAAACAGTCTGACAACAGAAAAGCCAATTATGGCATCCTTAAACCCTGATTTAGACCAAAAAGGGCTGGTTTAAGCCATTTTTAGCCATTTTTAGCCATTTTAGACCCTTAAATCAGCCATTACTATAGCAATACCAGGCCTAGAGCCTTCAAAACACGTCAGAATGTGTGTCAGAGTCGTAGAAACCAGTTAAAACTGTTTTTACTCTGATGGTTTTATCTTAAGGGTAGTTTTACCCTCTTGGCAACAGCTAAAACTACCCCAGTTGGTATCAAAACCTCATCATCAATTGAGTCCACAGACCCTGTGACTCAATTCCAGGCCAAAAGTGGTGAACTTTTGCGTGAATTTTGACATCCCACGCCTGTCAGCAAGGATTTTGGGGGTCTAGCTCCCCCTTAGAGCTGGAGTTCCTTTTCCCCCCCAAATTTAATCTTTCCAATTTATTTTTCCTTTAATTCCTCATCATGTATTATACTTATAATTTACATATGTAATTCAATTCAATTGTACAGTACAATACAGTAATAATTGACACCTCATATGTAAATCAAAGTTCACTTATGTAATACACGCGCACATTTTGACATTTCAATTGAATTCAATTGAAAATACTTTAATTCCTCATAACTTCTAAACTAAACACAACACCTCAATTTTAACACAAAAATTGATGGTTAACACCACATGTGGTGTGAATTAAATTAAGTTTTTGAGGATTTTCAACTTTTGTATTGAAAATACTAAAAACTTAATTTAAGCTTATTTAGAGTTGAGTTACAAAAATTTCACTCAGAGGTGACCCCACCTGATTTTTTATGAGGAATCCAATGGTGAAATAAAATTTATATGTTTATTTATTGGATAAAAAGTTATAATAAATTTTATTTAACTTTTTTCCAAATTTATTTATTTTTTCACAATTTTGTTAAAATTTCATTTTTACTTAAATTTTTCAAGTATAAATGTAATTTTATATTTACAAAATTTGAAGTAATTTTATTTTTAAATTATAATTAATTTTTTATTTTTAATATAATTTTATATTTATATTTTTTATTTTTATTTTAATAATATAAATAAATTTATTTTATTTATATTAATATGTTATTTTTTATATTTGTGGTCTTTTGGGTATATGAAATTACCTCTAAGGCTCACATTCCCTCCCCCTAAAAAAGAATATTACTTTGTAATATTGGTGTTTCTAGTGTGTCTGAATCTCCTCAGGAGTTTGGTGGCTTCTGGTATATCTTTCTCTTCTAACCATTCATCTTCACAAGTTGGGTCACTGTACCTAACAAGGTATTCCCTTACTTTCTTGGTTCTTAATTTCCTTTCTTTAAGAACTTTGGTTATTTTCTTAGTACCAGATGTCTCAATAGGAGGTATAACTTGGGGAATCTTATTCCTCAAGGGAAATTTCTCAGCATCACTAGATTTGTATGGCTTTATCAAGCTTACTGGAAATGTAGGGTGCTTATTGCTAAGTTCTTCAGATAACTCTACTTCAACAGCATTTTCTCCATGGAGGGCCTTAATCACAAAAGGTCCTGCAAAGGAGTCTTTTAACTTTTTACATCCTTTGATGTTATTGAAGTTAGTGGTGGATACAAGAACTAGGTCCCCCACTTTGAAATCTGGAGTTGCATGAGATTTATCCCATTTGTCTTTAGCATATGCAAAAGAGTCCTCCATGCATCTCACTGCATGCTTTCTAGCTTTGTCTAGCATTCCTTTGAAGCTAGCAGCTGTGGGATGTATTTCAATTAAGTCTTTCCTCAAGGAATCTTGGGGTAACTTGGGGTTCCATCCTTTTTCTAGAATAGCAGGAGTCTGATTGGTACTGGAATGGATTGATGTTTTATATGCTAATTCCAGTGCTGGTAACAGAGTACACCAATCATGGGTAAATCCATCACAATCTTTGAATTCAAGGCCATATGCACAAAATCTTCTCACCATGTCCTCTAAGGTTTGGATCATTCTTTCAGCCAGACCATCAGTTTGTGGGTGGTAGGCTGTAGAGAAAGACAGTTTTGTGCCAAATAATTGGTGAAGATTTGTCCATAGAGCTGAAGTGAATTTGGGATCTCTATCACTGATGATATTTGTAAATATCCCAGTCCATGACACTACTCTATTCCATATCAGAAGAGCTGTATCCATGGCTGTATCATCTTTGTGACATGGTAAAAAGATTGGAGTTTTACTGAATCTGTCCACAATTACTAGGCAAGCATTATAGCTCCTGTCACCTCCTGGTGGTAGGCCAGTTACCCAATCCATATGGACAATTTCCCAAGGTCTGTTTGGTTCTTGGATTTTCATCATATTTCCAAGTCTTTTGCCAGTGGATTTATTTGCCTTTTGGCATCTGTCACAGGTTTTGCAATATTCTGCAACATCTTTTTGCCACATTGGCCACCATATGCAGGTCTTTACTTTCTCTCTTGTTCTGTCCTCAGAAAGATGTCCTGAAAAGGGACTATCATGGCATTCTTTCAGTACAAGATTGATTAATGACCTGTCTACAACTGTCATGACACATGTGTGCTTGGTTCTGTGGTAAATTATACCATCCAGTAGGTGAAATCTCCCTTCATTATAAGATTTTCTCCATACTTCATCCAAGGCATGTATTAGAGAGTTGTCTTTACAGTCTTTGTTAAGTAATTGGCATAAGATGCTACAATTCTTATCTTGAGTGTAACTATTTCTGACTTCTTCAAAGAAGGTGGTGTTCAAGTCTGTAACACTTATTCCTTCTATTGGAATTTGTGGTGAAGCTTCTTCTGGAACATAAGCAGGATTATCAATGTTATTTGGTAATGGCCATCTGCTTAGTCCATCTGCATTCTTATGAATATTCCCATCCTTATGAACAATAGTCATATTGCCTCTGTATTCTTGTATGGCTATTTGCCATCTGAGCATGTGTCTGTTAGGTGTTTTCATGTTCAAAAGTGATTTCACAGCTGTACAATCTGTTATTACTTCAAAAACACATCCCTCTAAGAAATAGTTCAATTTCTCTAAGGCCCAGACAAGGCATAGACATTCCATTTGACTTGCTCCATATCTGGCTTCAGTTGGTTTGATTTGCCTGGATATGAAACATATTGGTCCTTCTACAGGTTTGTCATTTATGATCTGAACTTGGTGAAGTGCAGCACCTAGTCCATCCCCTGATGCATCAATATACAGTTTGAAAGGCAATTTAAAGTCTGACATCAGTAAGAGTGGAGCAGTGGTCAATGCCTCTCTTAGAGACTCAAAAGCTTTGACTCTGTCAACAGTCATCTCAAATACTGTGTCTTTGTCACACAACTTATAAAGTGGTCTTGCTATGGATGCAAAGTCTTTAATGTGTTGCCTGTAATATCCTGCAAAACCTAAGAATGACTGAATTTCCTTCTTATTCTGAGGCATGGGTTTTAACAATACTGCTGCAACTTTGTTTTTATCAATTCCAAGGGACAAACCAGATACAACATGTCCTAGTGCCTTAAGTTTTTTAAATCCAAAATGACATTTCTTCAAGGAGATTTTCATGTTTACTGATTGGATTTTTGTCAAAACTCTTGATAATCTGTACATGTGCTCCTCCCAAGTCTTTGAACAGATAATAATGTCATCAATGTAAATGATTAACCATCCCTCTGAGAGTTCTTCAGGGAAGATTTCATTCATCATTCTTTGGAAGTGTGAAGGTGCATTTTTGATACCAAAGGGCATCCTTAAGTATTCATACACTCCACAATGAACAATAATTCTCAAGTATTTTCTTGCTCTTGGTGTTACTACATTTTGATGGAATCCTTTAAGGGCATCCATAGTGGTTATATACACTGCTTGAGATATTTGAGTAAGGGCAATTTGGATTTTTGGTATTGGGTATCTGTCTGGAACAGTGTAAGTGTTCAGAGCTCTAAAGTCCCCAACCATTCTGGATTTTCCATTATGCCACGCCACTATGACTGGTGTAGTTATTTCTACTTCCTCATTGTGGCCTACTTTTCTTATTACACCAAGGTCTAGAAGTTCTTTGATATGAATTTCTAGAGCTTCTCTTGATTTTGGACTTGCTGGATAAGCAGGTCTTCTTAAGAGTGGTGGATAAGGTCTCTCAATGTTAAGAATGATGTCAACTTCATGACCAATAATTGCTCCCAGGGGTTCTTTGTCTGTAGCAAATGCTCCTCTGTGGTCATACAAAAGGGAAGAAAGTTCATTTTCTTGCTTATCAGTCAGATGAAGGCTTATTTCAGCCTCATTTAACTGTTCAGACTTGAATTTCTCTAACTCTAAGTTGACTGGTGATACTTTGTTTACTGTAATTTGTCTTTTAAAGGGTAAAAAGGCAAATTTCTGGCGCTTATTGTCTCCAATTGTAAAGTATCTGTCTTTTTTATTATGTAAATCTATCCCATACATGATTAAATAGTCATTTCCCAATATAAAATGGGTACTAGAGCAATTTTCCATAACAACAAATTCAACTGTGATCCTTAAATTCCCATTTATGTGTGGGAATATGACATTGGTCTCAAAGATTCCTAATGCTTTCATTGGGTTACTTGCACTGTTGAATTTTATACCATCAATTGGTAACAATTGGTCTTCAAAATTTGGTACACAAGTCTTAAGAAAAGATTTTCCAACACAAGAGCAGAAGGCTCCTGGGTCAAGCAAAAGTTTGGTGGGTTTGTTGTCAATCACCACTTCTGTTATACAGGAGTTACCAGCTGTATAACCTTTTCCTCTGTTTGGTTTTGTCTTCATAAGTTGTGCATCTTGAACTTTTGATAAATCAACTTGACCATTGCTCAATTGTGGTAAGTGGGAATAAGATTCCATGATGTCAAAAGTGGCATTGATATTTTCTATATCTTTTGAAGATTCAGAGAATATGGATGACTTATCATCTGAATTGTCTTCAATTATGTCTTCTTTTTCAACATCTGGTTCTTTTTCAATGTCAATTTCATTGATTTTCCCCCTTTTTGGACATGTATTGGCTAAATGGGTGGTGCTTTGGCAAATATGGCATTTTCTGACTGTATCTGCAGATTTATATTTAATATTACTAGAATTTTCTTTGGGGTTTTTGTCCACAGAATCTTTCCAAGGTGTATTAAACCTTGTTTTAAGATTCACCCTACTAGAACCAATTTTGGTTCTGGTGGTTACTTCTTCTAGTATATTGATAATATCCTCTGCTGAAGATTGTTCAGTAGTCCTGCTTTTGACAGCATGCTCTAAGTCACCTCCACATTGTCTCAGAATTTTTCTATGGATCATAAATTCTGACATGTCAGGATATAATGCTGTTAATCTGTCCTTTTGTTGGCAAAACCATGGTAAAGCTTTGTCTTTATCAGCATTAAATTTGGCAGATTCAAAGGCTGTTTCAACTTTAAACCTCCAAGCATCATTTGCCCATTTGTTGATGATTTGGGTTTTCCACCAAGTCCAACTCTGGTGTCCATGTGCTTGTCTTATTTTGATGTACCATCTGTGAGCTGATCTGGTAAACAAGGTGTTAAACCTGGCTGTTACCAATCTGTCTGGTAATTCAAAATCCTCTTTGATCATGTCAATACCTCTAATGAATTCCATATGGTCATACTCTCCTTCACCACTGAAGTGAGGCCATTCTTTAAGTTTTGGAACTTCTTTCAAGAGTGCTTGGCCCATTGATGGTTCCAAGTTATGAAAAGAAGTGGATAATTCATTTTTTAATTGTGAATTATCAGGATCCAATACTTGTGGATTTGAAATTCTTGTGCCCTCATTTTGATTTAGAGGTGTAGACATTCTTGGTAAGGTGTTCAGTAATTGTTCAATGTCATTCATTTTACTGTTGCTACACCTTTGGGAATTTCTGTATTCATGTTGGAAGCTTTGTATTAAATTTATTACTTCAATTTTATACATGTCTTCTTTATGTGTAAGTTCTTTCCATAACTCTGTCTGTCTTGTATTATCAGCAGTGACTTGATTCAATTTCATTGATAATTTTGATACTTCTTCTTGTGAAGCATCAAAACACTTTTTCAAGGCAATGGTATATGTCTTTACTTCAGTAAATGAATTTGAAATGTCATCAAGGACTTTCTTGTTATCTGTCTTGATAATATTTATGGCTTGTTTAATTCTTGTTTCAATTATGTCATCAATATTGAATTTAGAATATTTATCTGTTAATTCTTTAATAATGGCAGATTGTTCATTTATTTTATTGTTAGAAGAATTATCATTATTGGAATTTTTAATTGTTCTCAAAACTTTTTCAAAACACATAAGTGTTTCATTAATTTGGCACAGAATCAGGTTGTTTGTTTTAATGTTGTTACAAATGGTGTCATTTTTATCAGAAAGATGTTTTTTCACGTCATTTATAGCATTATACAACTCTGGGATGGAATCAAATATGTCAGAAATCATTTCTGGAACCTTAATCTGGCTTCCTCCTTCTTCTGTAATTCCATCATGGTTCTGGCCATCTGAAATACATTTTCCATGGCATCCTGCTGAATCTTTGGGATTCTGTAGCCCTGGCTGTAAGGTTTTGGGGCTGGTGCCTTCCCTTTGCCCTTGTTTGGAGTTTGTGGCTGCTTTTTCACGTTGGAATTGCTGCTGCTGGCCACTGGGGCTGTTTTTGGCACTGGTTTGGCTGGTGGAGGGTTGTTTTTCCTCCATTCTAGTGTCAAAAGCATCATGTTTTTCTTCCCCATCAATGGATGCCATCCATTGAGCAATTTGCAAGTGTTGGGATGGCCCAAGAATTTTCTTACTGTCAGGTAAGAATTCATGCAATTCTTCCACAGGTCTGCAAGGATCTGGTACTCCTTGAATTGGAGTGCATTGTTGTATGCACTGTGGCTGGCTTTGTATATGTCCACAGAGGCTTGTTGTGGCGGTGTCAGCTCTTTTTGAAGGTAAAATGGTATTATCAGCTTCAGAATGACCCATTTTAGTTGTTTGGAAGTCATCAACTGACCCTTTTCCTTCTGTACCTGGTTGGCCTCTGCCATAATCACGTCTATTACCTTTTTGGGAGCTGCTTGAGGGGTTGTAGCTGGCTCCTGACCTGGTTGAAGGCATAATTATGGTTAAAAAAGGCTTAAAATAGTATTTTTACGTCAAAAACTTACTATTGGCCAAATTTTTGGCTTTCTGAAGTGTATTACTTATATCCAAGTTAATTAATTCAGAAGATATTGGTTCAGGTTGATTATTTTGAGTCACAATAACAGTACTATTATGATCAGAATTAACAGTACTATTATGATCAGAATTAACAGTACTGGCAGGGATAATGCTGGTTACTGTTGAGGCTGTTTCAATGTTTTCTTGTCTTACCACGTTGTCAGACACTAAAATTAATGAAAAAGCCAATTAATTAAGTAAAAAAAAAAGGTTATTTCAAAAAAGAAATAAAAATATAAGCCTCACTTATAATATGAAAAAAATTATTTTTTAAGGATTTTTTTTGGATTATAAGTATTTTTTATATGTTTTTAAATTTTTCAATATAAGAAAAAAGATTTAAAAAGAGTAAAAAAAAATATGTCACAGGTAAAATATCACGGCTGGGCCCCCAAATGTAAGGTGTGGATATGAAACTTTGATTAAAAATCAAGTACTTTTCCTGTCCTCAAAATTTGTATAAGGTAAAATCAATTAAAAATAGTATGAAATATTATTTTTAAGAGAAAACACGCCAATTTTATTGTTTATAACTTTATTAGTATAAAACAATAATATTATAAAAATTTATTGTTTTACCAACAATAAAGATTTATCCAAAAAATACTCTACAAGAGATATTTTAAGGCTACAAAAGAAATTTCTTCAAGAGCAATTTCAATTGGAATTAATTGAGCAAAGAACTGCAAGCAATTAATTAAAGAACAGAGTCTTTAAAAAGAATATTAAAGAGAAAACACGCCCAAAAGTGACCAGAGTGAATTTGGAAACAAAGTGACAAAGTTAACAGTGATGAAAGATGCTTTAATTCACTTATGGGGTGGTTCAGGGGTAAAAATGATTATAAGAGTTACAAACAATGATTATAATGATTTTTTCACGTGGTTAAAAGGTTCAAAATGATTTAAAAAGGGTGGTTAGAATCTTTTATTGATTGGTTTAACAGTTTTAAACTAATTAATAAAAGGAAAAAGATTCTAACATGAAGAGAAAAGTGGGGCAAAGAAGACATTCTTTTATAGCCATCAATTCTCTTACTCCAAAAGTAAAATTTACTCTTGTCAGTCGTGAAAAACAGTCTGACAACAGAAAAGCCAATTATGGCATCCTTAAACCCTGATTTAGACCAAAAAGGGCTGGTTTAAGCCATTTTTAGCCATTTTTAGCCATTTTAGACCCTTAAATCAGCCATTACTATAGCAATACCAGGCCTAGAGCCTTCAAAACACGTCAGAATGTGTGTCAGAGTCGTAGAAACCAGTTAAAACTGTTTTTACTCTGATGGTTTTATCTTAAGGGTAGTTTTACCCTCTTGGCAACAGCTAAAACTACCCCAGTTGGTATCAAAACCTCATCATCAATTGAGTCCACAGACCCTGTGACTCAATTCCAGGCCAAAAGTGGTGAACTTTTGCGTGAATTTTGACATCCCACGCCTGTCAGCAAGGATTTTGGGGGTCTAGCTCCCCCTTAGAGCTGGAGTTCCTTTTCCCCCCCAAATTTAATCTTTCCAATTTATTTTTCCTTTAATTCCTCATCATGTATTATACTTATAATTTACATATGTAATTCAATTCAATTGTACAGTACAATACAGTAATAATTGACACCTCATATGTAAATCAAAGTTCACTTATGTAATACACGCGCACATTTTGACATTTCAATTGAATTCAATTGAAAATACTTTAATTCCTCATAACTTCTAAACTAAACACAACACCTCAATTTTAACACAAAAATTGATGGTTAACACCACATGTGGTGTGAATTAAATTAAGTTTTTGAGGATTTTCAACTTTTGTATTGAAAATACTAAAAACTTAATTTAAGCTTATTTAGAGTTGAGTTACAAAAATTTCACTCAGAGGTGACCCCACCTGATTTTTTATGAGGAATCCAATGGTGAAATAAAATTTATATGTTTATTTATTGGATAAAAAGTTATAATAAATTTTATTTAACTTTTTTCCAAATTTATTTATTTTTTCACAATTTTGTTAAAATTTCATTTTTACTTAAATTTTTCAAGTATAAATGTAATTTTATATTTACAAAATTTGAAGTAATTTTATTTTTAAATTATAATTAATTTTTTATTTTTAATATAATTTTATATTTATATTTTTTATTTTTATTTTAATAATATAAATAAATTTATTTTATTTATATTAATATGTTATTTTTTATATTTGTGGTCTTTTGGGTATATGAAATTACCTCTAAGGCTCACAATTCAAATACATATTTTTATTAATTTAAATTTTTATAAATTAGATTCAAAATTATTTAATAATAATTCTTTCAATTCTCTAATTTTTTTTTTTTTTTTTTTTTTTTGAATTATCATAACAAAGAAGAAGAAAAAAAAAAAAAAACCTCTGTTTCATTACTTTTCAAGTTTTTTTTTTAAAAAATTCATTAATTAAATTAATAATGATATAAAAAATAATTCTTTTTTTAAAATTTCTTTTATTTAAAAGAAATTATATTTTTCATATGAATTTTTCTTTATTTTTAGAAATTTTTATTAAATTTATTCCTTTTAGAATTAATTTATCTCAAAATTGAAAAACTTATGATTTTTTTTTTTAAAAAATTAAATTCAATTTAATTATAATATTCTACTTTTTTTTTTTAATTATTATTTCTCTTCCTTTTTTTTTTTACAAATTTTATATATATATTTTTCTCAAATTTTTGATTTTGATCTTAATATAATAACTTGAGTCTAATTCTAGTTTTAAAACATAAATTTATTCATTTCATTTAAATTTCCTAGGATGAATATCTAAAAAAAAAAAAAATTGAGTTTTTTTATCTATTCAGTTTCATTTTATCCATTAAATATTTTTTAAATAATTATAATGTTTGAATAATTTTAAATTAAGATTGAAAAAAAAAAAAGATTTAAATATTTAAAGTTTTCTTTTAACTATTTTCTTTTTCTTAAATTTCTAGATAAGGGTTAGAAATAGTTAAAACAATTATATGTAGGATTTCTAAACAAAGCTCAGTTATTTAAAAAAAAAAAAATAAGTACTATTAAAATATTCATTAAAAGTTCCAATTTATTCCAACAAAGAGTTCAAGCATAGAATAAGAATCAAAAACTTGGGTTTAAACATTCATTCATTTATTCATCATGGGTAGAATTCATCTAAGTCAGACAAACACAAAAAATTGGTTTCATTTTTTTACCCCAAAAGGATAATGCATTATATAAACTTCAAAGTGAGAAAAAAATATAGTGATTGAATCAGACTAACATTTCAGTCAATTGCCTCTTGAATGCATTATGCAATTGTCATAAGGAGCCTGTGAAGGTGCTGGCAGGAAATATCACTCCATGCAACATTGATGGTTCCCTGTATCTTGTCTATCACTTATGGATGAGACTCTTTCATAGCTTATGATGTCATATTCTCCCATGAGTTTCCAATAAGGTTCATCTCTATTGAGTGAGGAGTCCATATGCTTTTACTTATACTATTAAATTTGCATCATTGTTGGATTGCTTGCTCCTAGTTTGTTGGAGCCCCCTCTAAGATCATTCTTTATCATCCACTGATATAAGGTGCCTGCTCCATAAACTCCATAAATGGTCATAAACCAGGCTGATAGATGCTTGGAACAAAGGTTAATATGCATTGTTGTTCTTCACAGGAAACCAGGGGGACTATTGAATCCAATGAAATCTTTCTAGACCAATGGTGGACTGCCAGGGTTTTGAGAAGACATTTCTTGTTTGGACCTCTCCAAACACAACTGCAGTCAGACCTCTTGCTCACTTCAAACAAGGGCTTAGCAGTCCAGATCATTCAAGCCCAGTTGTTAATTAGCCAGTAGTGGTAGCTTTAGGCAAGGGCCAGTTGGTTTCACTTGTCTTGCAGCCATAGTTTGGTTTCTTGAGTGCAATCCTCAACTGCTTGCCCAGCTTGTATTTCATCTTGCCCTGCCTATTTGTCAAGACTGGTACCATGAGATTATTGGCCATTTGTGCGACCATCAAATCACAAGACCATCTTGTAGATAGTAGCTTGCAGAATGTTGGTTTGGTTCAAGCGCAGATCACATGACATGAGGCCCGCCCTTCTTCCAACAATCTGCACTTTGATTTCAATATCCAAATATCTAGGCATACAGAATAGGTTAGCTCCTGAAGCTTTTATGGAATCTTGAAAAAAAGCAAAGACTGACCTGTGTTGTGAAAGTGACGAGTCCAAATAAAGGAAAACCTTCCATTGATGTAAGCAACAGGAAAATAAAAAAACGCGAACATTACGAGGTAAATGAAAAAAATACAGAAAGGCCAGAGAAAAACTTGCGGCAAAGCAAATCAAGTTTGAGGGGCTCGCGCGCGCGGGTGGTACGAATTTGTATGGAAACGTGTTTCCCGACCTTCATCAGGGCACTGCACAAAGGTTGTGGCGCAAGTTTAACCAAAAAAAATCAAATTGTGCTGGTAGAATTTTAAACTTCAATCAAAATTATTTTGAGTTGAAATTAAATTAGATTTAGCATTAGACAGAAATTCAAGCGATTTTCGAAACAATTTAAAAACAAAGCTCAAAACCCGACCATGAACCGGGCCTTCCACATAAAATCTTGACTTAATTTTTGTTTTGTTTTTTAAATTTGATGCAGATCAGACAAGAGTGAAAGTTGACATGTAAAGGGAGGCTGTGCCTAATGATCACTGCTTCTATTTTTCAAAAGATTCAAATCCTATTTTTTCACACATAAAATCAACAAGTTTACTTCTTGAATGCTTAAATAAAAAATAAGCAGAGAATAGTGATCTACGCATGACTTTTTTTGATTGTACTCGAGAAGAGAATAGATGTATAGTATTATACTTTTTCTTGAAGAAACTTACCTTGTCTTGTACTTTTAAAAAAACAACCCTCAAGATGAAGAGAAAATACCTCCTCCTTTCAAAAAAAATGATTTTTTTTGGTTTTGGCTTGATTGCATTGGTATGAAAACATATTTTATGTATTAAATTCGTGAAATAAGTGGAGTTTTATTTTCAAAAAAATAGCCTTTCTTCATATAATACTTCATTGTTGTCCGCGACACTAAGAAAACATTTATTCTTAGATCATTTACGCCTATCACGTCTGGTCGAATTACTATTACCTCTACCAGTCGATTGATGCAAATTACCTTCAACCGCTCCACCTCCCCTGTTTGGGCATCTGTGGTACGCGGAAAATATTTATCCCTAGATCATTTACGCCTACCACGTCTGGTCGAATTACTATTAGCTCTACCAGTCGATTGATGTAAAGTGCCTCCACCAGTTCCACCTCCCCTATTTGGTCCCCATCCAGGGGGGCCATTACTATGAAATCCATCCCTACTTCCACCACTAGCGCCGCTAATTCCTCCACCAGCTGCGGAGCTACGATTCACCCCATTGTTTGTGTAACCGGTTGAACCTAATGCTAAACTTCCAGATGGTATATTGGCATCTACCAAAACTTGTAAAACAGTATGCGTATCCAACCGAGGTCCTAAACGATCCAATTCAATCCACAATCAGCGTTTCGATGGCCCATTAACATTTAGTTTTGATTGAGGCATACCCTCAAAACTAGTGGCAATAGGCAAGATGCCAAGGAAGTAGCGAAGACTTTCAGGAAACCATCCATAAGGATTTTCACGCGCAGAGGCATTTGGTGGGGGGGTATCTCGCCCACGAAGAGGACTACTGTACCGATTTCGTTTTGTTACTTCATGATTTTCACGACCGCGTTTGTTTGGTGGTAAGTTAGCGTCTAACGGCCCGCCGTTGCGACGATCAGGAGATGGTGAATTGCGAGGAGCTCGAGCACGCTTGCCTCGAAATTCAGGTGAGAAGCTACGGTCTCGTTGGCGAGGTCTGGGCTGGGCTGGCCCTAAAGGAACTTGACCTGCGTGAGTTGGATCATGGTTTGCTGTTCGCCTAAAGCCGAAGCCTTCTAAATGTTCCGGAATGGGAGTGGGTGATCGGCGAAGTGGTATGGGTACAATGCTTGTCCCCAACTCTCGGCCTAATACATCACTTAGACCTGAGTAGGTGTGTCTGTCTGACAACCGCTCGGTGACTCCCCCTGGGATTTAAAATGCCGAAAACACTTTAAGTGGTTGGTTTATGTCCCGGCTAGACAAATCAAGCTCACAATCTGGAAAAGTTTCTGCTATTCTCAAATTCAATTTCGCACTCGCCGTTTGGTCTCCGTAGATAAATTCATACGCAGCCCATCTACGCCAAAGTGAACGAGCGGATTCGGGTGGAATTTTGGAGACTGTTTTTTCAAATAAAGCACGAGCGTCTACCAAAAGTTTTTTTGTAAGAAAAGGATTTTGATGAAAATCAGAGTCAAATGAGACCAAAAGAACGTACTGCTATCGTCGTTTAAAGTGATTAAAAAATCAAGATACTGTAAAACATAAGTCACTTCCTCGCTGAATGTTTTCAAGCCTAGATCAAAAACTTTTGTAGCTACGGCAGCCTCTTTATTCCAATGATACTCCATCATAGCTGATGCTTCAAAGACATGCCTGGTAATGTAAGGCGATTTTCTTGCCCGAGTAAATACCGCTCGGGCCGGTTTGATTCCCTAGATACATTTCGAGTGGGTTTTAAAAAATCAAGATAAAAAACACTTGGCTGAGTTCAAGGATAAGACCTGTTCGTACCTCAGTTCGTCGCGCAAACCGCATCTCCGTCACCCAAACGCTGGCTGCTGCCTCACGTAATTCATCAATTTTGGGCTTATAAAGTGCAGTAATATTTGCTCTAAGTTGTTCTTCTTCTTTGACTCGCTGTTTCTCCTCCTCCGTCAGTTCATGACCAACTTCGTTGTCTGCCACTGTGGCATTGGTTTTTGACTCAATAATGGGAATTCCATTAGCAATTTCCTTCTCGATCGTTTTATTAATCTCGTCAATTTCTGAATGGTAGTGCTCCAATAAGGAATTAAAAGCTGCATGGCAAGCAGGGTAGTTTTTCAAGTTTTCTTGAGTTTCGACAATTGCATATGTCAAAACGATGCTGTTAAATGAAAAATAGATGAAAGTTGTTAGGGTTGAAACAAAGAAATATGAAAAAAGAACATTCATACCTAGTAGGGTTGGCAGTGAGCCCCGCTTGCAGGACTGTCAGTGCTTCCTCAAGCTTGCCATTCCTTTCCAAATGATCAGCAGCAAGATACCTAAAACGTAAAAAGCTTCGCATCAGTCCAAAGTTTCACAATGCTCTTGAGGTAGCTGCAAGCTCTGAAAGCCGACAAGCAAAACACTAACCAAATTTCAGGATGAAAACGCATGTGCATAACAGCTTGTCGATAGGCATACTGAATTCGAGTATTAAGAATGTTTTTATCAGAGATCTCGAGCGGATTTTTTTCCTCCCAAGCTAAATAAGCCTTCCATTGTGCAAGATTTTTGTGATCATTTACTCGTTTCCAATTAGGCTTGACTGGCACTTTAGGCTTTAATAATGAATCAGTTAAAATCTTCATCTCTTTTAGCGCTGAACGCGCCATCATGTATTGGGCTGATTTATCAGCCAAAAACTTCTTGGCCTGAAAGCAACGTGGTGGTGGTTGACGCGAAAAATAAAGCAAAACCAATTCCATGACATTAAAAGCAAAAACGATGTTAGTTGAAGCGAAAATAAAATTAAATAATAAAGATATGAAACCCTTGAAGGTTTTTAAAACATATTACTGTGATTTGATGAAATTATTTTTCTTGTGCAGAGAAATCACTAACAGTCATCTTACTCATTTGATGTTCAAAATGGTCATACTCTTTCCAAATTTGCTCAATATTATCGAGTGGAATACAAACAGCTCTCTGATAAAGTTTTCGTAAGGTATCCATCTTTTGTTGCTCCTGCCATGTACCTGAAGCCTAGAAGTATATTGAAAACAATAAAACCAAGTTGAAAATTTAATAATTCGCTTTCAAGTTTTGGAGTTTCCTGATATCAAAATATATTGCCTTACCTCGCCAGCTTTAACGATGTTTATGTAATCCATCCAAATTTGACCTGACTCGTGATCTATGCCAATGTGATTCAAGCTAAAATCATAGGCAGAAATTATAATTGCACGCGAAGCAGCTGCCTTGTCGCCTTCGACGGGGTTTACTCTTCGAATGTAGTTTAAATAGAATGCCCAAAGCTCGACCGAAACGGAAGATCGTAAACAGCGGGAGAAAATCTGTTCAACTTCTGGAAAGTGACCGTGACCTAATTCGAGGTCTGCATATGCTACCCATTGATTGGCCTGAATTTTAAACAGAGAGAAAGTAGGACGAATTCAAGAGATCAAAGATAATTTGTAAGGCACAAAGGTTCAAGAATTCGGTTAGTAGATGTAATGACAGACAATCTAAGTGATTTGATATTTATGGCTTAATCCAAAGAAGGGAGGCGATGCATAAAGAGAAATCCTAAAAAGGATATATAATTTAATTGAAAAGAGTTTGTTTTTTGAATTAATTTGGAAGCTTACAGCATCCGGAAAATTTTGTAGAAAAGACGAGTACACTTCACGCGTCTTTTCTAAGTCTCCTTTTTTTTCTGCGTCAGCAATCAATTCTATCCAAGCTTCACCATCCATTGGATCTTTTTCCACCCTCAATTTCAAACTGGCAAGACGAGAAAGAACTGGTTGGCGGGGCGGCGAGCGAGGTTGAACTTGTTGTGTTGAGGAAGTAGGAGGTGATGGAGCAAACAAAGGCTTGCTGGGATCTACTGCAGGTTTAGCTGGTAAAGGAAACTTCAAAGCAGTTGCAATTTGAGGGGACACATTATCAGGAGCCGAATCACATGGGGCAGACTGGCTGATAGATTGAAATGCGGTTGATGAGCTTGGGTTAGATAGGGTTAAATCAACGATCAATTGCTCAGATGAACCAGGTATTTGGTTCGCCGGAACGGTTTCGACAGATGATGGATCGGGGTTAGAATCAATTGATAAAGACATTTCTCTTGATCGGACCATGTCTTGTTCTCCATTGGCTGGTGGAGGCTCTGAGATACCTGGAGTGGTATTGGGGGGTTGAGATTCCAAAACCATCGGAATGGTTGATTGGTTTAATTTGTCTGAGAAGGTTGAGAGGGCCATAACAGGATCAAGATTAGAGGACGACTCAGGAAGTTGAGGTTGGGTAGTTTCACCAATGGTAATATCCATTGGTTGGTCAATATCTTGAATGGCTTCTTGATTAAGAGTATCATTAGTTGTAAGACCATCTGCAACTTGATCGTTAGGTAAAGGATTGATTTCTTGATTCGCGTCAACCAACTCATCTGTTGAGACGATCAAGGGGATGTTATTATTTAAAGGATTATTATGCGTGATTGGATTATTTGAAGAATCAAGATTTGACAAGTTAGACTGAATTTGATTATTACTTGAGAGATTCGGATCAAGTTGATTGAAGTTTGACGAGTCAATCTCAATCTGATTATTAACGGATAAAGGTAGCTCGAGTTGCTGAGCATTAGATAAATCAATTTGAATTTGATGATCAGATGATAATTCAGATTGAGATTTCTGAGTTTGATTAAGGATATTTGACTCAATGGCCTGAGGAAATGATTGCGATAAAGATTCATTCTGATCGCTGATCGAAGTCTCTTTAATTTCTACAATTAGATTTTGATTGAACTGGGAAGAATTTAAATGAGAGTCATTAACAATTGGATCAGATGGTTGATCAGGTTGTGAGTTTTCCATAGAGATTTGATTAAGATTTGGGAAAGATTGGACGATTATATTTTGATTGATTGATTGAGAATCAAAAACAGATTGGATTGGATTATTTGGGGATTGAGGAACAAGGTCGATTGGATTGGTAGGAATCATAGAGCTAATAGTAAGATTTGACTGATCGAGATCAGATTGAAGGATGTCAGGTATTTGAGCTAGATTGGAGATACCATGAGATGAATTTAGGATAGAAAGATCGTTGGATTGAAGATTAGGATGATAAAGAGATTGAATGTCTTGGTTAAGCTGCGAAAGACAATCCGATGAAGCTAAATTTGAAAGGTTTGATTGTAAGAGGGATAGACGTGGATCACAAAGGGTACTAGCATCAAATTCTGAGTTCGACTGAGCTGCTGAGGACTGAGAAGAAGCTTGATCCATTTTTGTGGATTTTTTGGATTTTAGATTTTAAAATTTAAAACTTTTGGAATTAAAATTTTAAAAATCTAGAATCGTGAGCGCGATCGAACAAATTAAATTGAATTTTTAAGGAAATTTGAAATCGATCGAATGAAAAAAAAAAAAAAAAAAAACAATTTTCGATTTTGAATTTTAATTTTGAATTTTAATTTTAGATTACCTAATCACAATTTTAGCGCCCCATCGAAAGAAAACCTTTTTTTTTGGGCTTTAGCACTAAAATGAGGCCCGATTCAAAAACCGATTTTCAGAAAAAGTTCCGATATGAGTTTAAAGATGATTTTACATAAAAATTAATGGTCAATTTATGCAAAATTCAATTTAAAACTGATTTAAAAATCATTTTAATATGATTTGAAGTCAATTTACTAGCATATTACATCTTATTTGACTATATAAACATTTTATAATTGATCAAGTGGAATTTAACAGGGATTTAATTGAGAATAATCGTTAAATCAAGAAAATTGGCATGTTGGGGAAAGAATATAGCATGGAAAAGAAACAATTAACAATATTATCAGTAAAGATAAAAAAGAAAAGGAATAAAATTTCTCATGAAGCACAGTTTGTTGGGATAGAGGAATTAAAAAAAGAAGTCCTAAGATTCATGTCAAAATTGCACTTGGAATATATTATGGGTAGTAAAAGAAAGATTGGTTTCATTTCATGGGCACATTATAA
The DNA here is from genome assembly GCA_023105745.1 of Austropuccinia psidii. Lineage (NCBI taxonomy): Eukaryota > Fungi > Basidiomycota > Pucciniomycetes > Pucciniales > Sphaerophragmiaceae > Austropuccinia > Austropuccinia psidii. The sequence continues at coordinate 79,884,109 of JALGQZ010000001.1, read as the reverse complement.
GAAAATTTCAATATGATGAATAGAATAGTATTTGACACAATGGTGAAAAAATATAAGTTATTAATGGTAGCTTTCAAAGTATTTCCTATTTATCCTTGAAATGAGCTTCAAATACATTGATCATATTAATGTGGTTACATAATAATAAGTTATATAAAAGATTATTAAAACTTCTTGTTATTCAACTAGAGGATATGGTCTTATTTATTTTGTTTCAAAGTAATCATATGAGCTTGATATGAAGATAACTTTATTAATTTAAAATTAACTCAAATAATTAATCTTTATTTATTTTCTAGGTTTTTGAGTTGTTAAAGGAGATAAATGTTGACAATAGGGTGTCTCAAACCTACCAAATACCACATTCTAAATCCCACATTTAATTTCTTAGTATTTTATAAATCATAAACCTCATCAGTCATAGTATTTAAGGTACAAAAAACATAGGTTTTTAAGCTCATAATCACATTTTTTGACTCTCAAATCACACATTTCTTTTTTGAATTTCTCTATTTAATTTTCTTAAAAAAATGAATTTCATTTGATATATTCTCCAAGTCATAATCTCATTCATCAATTTTTCATCAAATTCAAAAATCACTTGTCAGTACCTTTCCCTTTCTTAATATAATTAATATTCCTAGAAAAATAATAATAAAGAACTATTTGAGGACCTAGTGGCATTATATAACATTAGGGACTTAAAAGATTAGAAAGACTCTGACGTTGAAGATGATATACTTCTTCAAAAATTCAATTTAAGAAAGAAGATCTCTCAGGCCCTGAACTTTCAATCCAGCACCATAAATATATACATCAAATGACTTGAAAAGCTTAAAACCTGATAAACTCAAACAATTATGACGTACCACACACATATATTTGGGGGTATTAACTCAAATAATTCAGGATGATCTAATATTTCACAATGCCTTCAAATTTAAGCAGAATTATATCTAAATTCAGCTAACTATTTCTTTATCAAATCTTGTCTCCAATGATAATAGTGAATTACCTGTAAAAACTGGAATTCTTTCTGGGTTTAGTCAAGAGACTATTATATAATATAGTCATTGTATCATTTCATGCATTATAAATCTCAAAAAGATATTGATAAAGTGGCCAAATGTTAATGAAATATTTGAATCCTCACCTTACATTTAAGAAGAGGGGTTTTCTGTATTAATTGTATTTATAGATGGGATTTCTATAGCCTTCTCACAGAGATAAGCCAAAGATTTTGATGAATATTTTGATTCAAAAAAGGTGTCTTTCACCAATTTCATGAGAAAAGTTGGGATTTACTTCGATATATGTATTGATACATTGAAATAGATATTCAATTTCACTCTAGCTTGTCTTTTTACAAAAAAAACAGTTTGTGGAATTACATGTTAGCTTCACAGTCTCTTTTCATGACTCAAATGCTTACCAGATTATGAAAAAAGAAATCTCACCCCACAATTCTAATTCAAACAATCAATACTTTCTTTCTGATTCTGCTTATACTAGCTCTATACATATTATATAAGCATACAAAGTATCTATGTGTAAGTAATATGACAACCAAAATATTTCCCTTTTACTTTTAATATAAATCTTTCAAATTGAGAATGGAATCGGGATCTTGAAGGGGAAATTGTCTTCCCTTAGGGAAATGTTTAATAAAATGTGTAATTCTTAATAAAATTAGCCTTTGGTCAATTGGGAAATCTCCTGTTTGATTTTGAATAAATTATGTGCACGAATTGATGATCAGTTGGAAGATCTATCTTATGATGAAGATTCACCCAAGTTACAGAATATAAACCAAAGTGGAAATATGGGGCAATCTCAAATATAGAGGAAATGGTAAAGAACTTGAAATCTAAATGGATTAACTCAAAGTAGCTGTAATTATTAACTCAAAAACAAAAAGTGAAGCTAATATTGAATATACTCCAGAAGAATGTGATCAAATATAGATTGGAATTTGGAGAGAAATTTACTGAATTTTCTCAAAGTTATTGTTTTGACAAGTTGAATATTTTTGAGGGTTATGGTAAATAAAAAGAAAAATTAAGGCCAATAAGGTATGATCAGAGGATGCGGGAAAATATTTTTTTTTAATTTCAGAAATTTTTCTTTTAATAAGGGTCCCTTTCCAAATGAATGAGTCAACATATAAAAAATGAAATTTATAAGAAATTTCTGAAAAATTTTATTTCTCTCAAGTCAGTGTAAATGTTTTTGGGTTAAGCTTTATCTATAATATGTTTTTTTTAATTTACTCAGGTGATAAATTGGTACATCTATTACCAAAATAAAATAGCTCCTTATTGATTTGAGACTGAGAAGCCAAATGGGCTATAGAGCTGTGATTAGTTTATGGTTTTGTTAGTTGATTTAATATTAAGGAGGTTTTCCAAATTACTTTCATAGTTCCAGGTTTTTTTTGAGAAGTAAAATTCAATTTTGAATTAAGGAAAGGAAATCCCATGGCAAGACGGTCTCAATGGAGTTGGGATTGGTACATAATTTTCTTTTTTAATAAATAAAAATATTCAATAAGTCCAAGAATTATAATAAGTTTCATCAACATAAACACTATTATGAAATGAATTTTTTTCTAATGATAAAATTTGATCAAGTTTTAAGTTAGTCATTCTCATTCCATCTTGTTTGACTAGAGCTTGGAAAGTTTTCCTCATTAATGGAATCAGAATTTAATTTTCAGGATGATTTGGGGAGAACCTGTATTATGAAATACTCATTGCATCATAAATTGAGCGGTTATAACATTATTTTTTATCCTTCTCAATTTAGCTCATGTGAGCCTTAGAGGTAATTTCATGTACCCAAAAGACCACAAATACAAAATTAACATATAAATATAATTAAAATAAATTTATTTATATTTTCAAAATAAAAATCAAAATATAAATATAAAATTATATTCAAAATAAAAAAATTTAATTACAATTTAAAAACAAAATTACATTAAATTTTGGAATTATAAACTTACATTTATACTTGAAAAAATTAAGTAAAAATGAAATTTTAACAAAATTGTGAAAAAATAAATAAATTTGGAAAAAAGTTAAATAAAAATTATTATAGCTTTTTATCCAATAAATAAACATATAAAAATTATTTCACCATTGGATTCCTCATAAAAAATAAGGTGGGGTCACCTCTGAGTGAAATTCTTGTAACTCAACTCTAAATAAGCTTAAATTAAGTTTTTAGTATTCTAAATACAAAAGTTGAAAATCCTAAAAACTTTAATTTAATTCACACCACATGTGGAGTTAACCATCAATTTTTGTGTTAAAATTGAGGTGTTGTGTTTAGCTTAGAAGTTATGAGGAATTGAAGTATTTTCAATTGAATTCAATTGAAATGTCAAAATGTGCGCGTGTATTACATAAGTGACCTTTGATTTACATATGAGGTATCAATTAAATTGAATTACATAGGTAAATTATAAGTATAATACATGATGAGGAATTAAAGGAAAAATAAATTGGAAAAATTAAATTTGGGGGGGAAAAGGAACTCCAGCTCTAAGGGGGAGCTAGACCCCCAAAATCCTTGCAGACAGGAGTGGGATGTCAAAATTAACACAAAAGTTCATCACTTTTGGCCTGGAATTGAGTTACAGGGTCTGTGGACTCAATTGATGATGAGGTTTTGATACCAACTGGGGTAGTTTTAGCTGTTGCCAAGAGGGTAAAACTACCCTTAAGATAAAAAAATCATAGTAAAAACAGTTTCAACTAGTTTCTACGCCTCTTAAAAACATTCTGACATGTTATGAAGGCTCTAGGCCAGGTATTGCTATAGTAATGGCTGATTTAAGGGTCTAAAATGGCTAAAAACGGCTTAAACCAGCCTTTTTTGGTCTAAACCAGGGTTCAATGATGCCATAATTGGCTTTTCTGTTGTCAGAATGTTTTTCACGACTGACAAGAGTTATTTTACTTTTGGAGTAAGAGAATTGATGGCTATAAAAGAATGTCTTCTTTGCCCCACTTTTCTCTTCATGTTATAATCTTTTCCTTTTATAATTAGTTTAAACATTGTTAAACCAATCAATAAAAGATTCCAACCACCTTTCTTAAATCATTTTAAACCTTATAAACACGTAAGAAAAATCATTATAATCATTGTTTGTGACTCTTATAATCATTTTTACCCCTGAACCACCCCAAAAGTGAATTAAAGCATCTTTCATCACTGTAAACTTTGTCACTTTGTTTCCAAATTCACTCTGGTCACTTTTGGGCATGTTTTCTCTTTAATATTCTTTTTAAAGGCCCTGTTCTTTAATTAATTTCTTGCAGTTCTTTGCTCAATTAATTCCAATTGAAATTGCTCTTGAAGAAATTTCTTTTGTAGCCTTAAATATCTCTTGTAGAGTATTTTTGGATAAATTTTTATTGTTGGTAAAACAATAAATCTTTATAATATTATTTTTTTATACTAATAAAGTTATAAACAATAAAATTGGTGTGTTTTCTCTTAAAAATAATATTTCTTACTATTTTGAATTGAGTTTTACCTTATACAAATTTTGCGGACAGGAAAAGTACTTGATTTTTAATCAAAGTTTCATATCCACACCTTAAAGCTCAAATCTAATACTGAATTTGTTAATTATTTACCTTCCTATTTTCTTGAATCAGATCCTTTCCTCAGACCAATTTACCTCATTATCACAGAACTAGGATTTTTTTGTCAATAATATCTTTTCTATTGATGGCTCATTTATCAAGTGTGATGAAAATATTTTGGATTTTCAAAAATGAAGAATACTAATTATTGAAAGACTCTATTTGATGAATAATAATAGGTAATTTGTAATGAGTGTTTTAATCAGTTATAATGTATGGATTATTATGAGTATTCAATGATGGTAGTCTGAATAAATAATGATGGCACCTTTTTGGTTTTATATTGAAAACTGAATCATTGATGGTTTGCTTATTATATTTGGAAACAATCTTTTTAATTAAATATCTTTTATGATTGATAAATTTTACTTGTTTTATAATGACCAAAGAGGATGGTGAGCTGAAAGATGAATTCTGAATAGAGTAATATTGAAGTCTTTGATGATTAAATAAAATTGGCTTAGTAAGAACTATACCATCATAAGTTGAATAAATGAGATTTAGATGGCTTGTAGAAGGAGAAAACGTTTTTCTATCTATGATAACCTTGAAGTATTCAATGATGTAATAAAATTGGTTTAGTCAGAGCCATTAAATAATCAAAATAATTGAAAGGATTGGAGTTATTTTTGGAAGGAGAACTATAATGAGGCTCAGAATTTTTTGAATTTCATGGAGGCAGGTAAGTAGGTAGACCTTCTTATATTAATTGAAATATCCAAATAAATAATACACAACTACAAAAAAAAAAAAAACAAACAAACACAGTATAGTTAGGTTTTTCAAATTATATATATATATATATATATAGGGGAAAAAGGGATTTATTTTTTTTCAATAATGACTGCTAATTATTTTGAAAATGATTAGAATTGTTTTTAAAAGATTATCTACATTGAATTTCGGGGAGAGGGGCTGGTCGGCGGAGGATGAAGTTGAATCAAAAAACTAATTGAATGTATTTTTGGTGGAGGATAATAATAAGCTATAAAAAATGAAAACAGATATGTGATTGGGAGCTGGGTTAAGGGCTGCAACATGATGGAAGATGGTGATGAAGATAGGCTTCCACTCAATTTACCTAATAAAATAATGTGTGAGCTATGAGAAAAACATAGAAAAAAAATACCTTAATAAAAGTTGAAGCTCATTCAGGTGACCTGAATCCAAAAAATGAAATAAAAAAATCAACTCTGGGTTGAGATTGGTAGGAGTAGAGTGATTTTAAAAAAAAAACAGAAATATTGATGGAAAAAGAAGAGAAGTAATTGTTTAAACAAATTGAAAGATGATTTAGGATTGAACAATTAGAAACAAAAAGTGAATTTTGAGATTAGATTCAGTTTTTTTGATTTTGAAAAAACTTATTCAAAAAACAATAAAATTGAATTTAGGTTTAATATTTGAAAAAAAAAACAAATTGAAAACAGAAGCTCATTTCTTTTTCAAAAACCAAATAAATTAAGAATTTCAAATTGAAAAATATAAATCAGGTATTATTTTTATTCCCAAAGAAAATGTAATCAAAAACAACTAAAATTTTAGTCAAGAAATTTATCATATGAAAGCCCCCCAAAATAATCAGTAAGTGTTTTTATTTTTTTTCAAAAATACGACAAAAGAACAAATGGAATGGGTTTTTTGGCTAGAATCATTCAAAAAAATTTTATTTTGAATAATTGAAAAGAACTACAAAGGAAATTTTTTAATTATTATTTGTTAAAATTTAATTATTCAAAAAAATAAATCATTTTTATTTTTGACAAAAGAACAAAAGAAACAATCAGGTATTTCTCTCATTAAAAAAAGAATTAATGAAAAAAAATCAAAATTTTAGTGTGGAGATTTATCATATAAGCCAAAAAGTGTCAGCCTGTGACTCAAAACCAGAGCACAAGCATGACAGCCAAAATACCATAAACCAATGGTATAGCCAAGATACCACCAAAACATGGAGCTGAGCCAAATTAGCTCAAAAGGTATCAAAAGATAGAGGAAACTAACCTCTTTCTGAAAATATAAGTCCCATCACCATAGGACAAGAAATAACAAAGTTATTCCTGCTCAAAGTTATTGCTGAGCATAAACCTTAATTTTCACCTCTCATCTAAAATCTAGAAGGAGAGGCTTAAACCCATCAAATGGGTATTCAAATTGAAGCTCTAAGCCAGGGCTATCCAATGGTACCAGCCAAACTGAGCCAGCACCAATATTACTGGAGTTATGGTCAATTTCAGGCCAAATAAGGGTGAACAAAAACATTCACCACTCATCTAACTTCTACAGTTTTAGTGTGGGATACCTGAGGTGGGGTATCTTTGGAAAGAGAACAATCAGGGCTATCTGATTGTGCCATCCACTTCTTCATATCTCAACTATAACAGAAGTTATGAGGCAAACAAGCTCAATACAGCTTTTGCCCAAACCACGCCTATGTACAAAAAAACCTTGTACATAGGATAACTTTGCCATATTCAATAATAACCATACCAAATTAGTTACCACTGTGTAGAGCTCATACAGGGCTATCCAATGAACCAACTATGAGCATGATATCTCAAAAACTGACTGAGTTATGGCTGGTTTAAGGTCAAAATCCCACCTGCTGTCATATACAGCCTTACCATGGGATAATATCCCATAATCATGAATATGAGGTGTCAAATAGATGAAGAAGCATGTTTTTACTTCAATACCTCATATGTCAGCCAATACTGGGGTCCCATACAGTTTTTGTACAGCATTCTACGCATCATACACGTCAGAATCAGGCTGTGAGGTCCCCAGATGAAAATTTTCACCCTGTATTGGTGAAAACCGCCCAGATGTGGTTTCAAAACCACATCTGAGCCCAATACAGGGTATACAGGCTGTTTGCAAACCACAAGCCTGTCCTGGAGAGTGAAAAATCTTCACTTCCTCTACGTGGAAAGGTCTAGCAGCCTTTCCACCCCAATTTCAGGATAAAAGGAGGGCTTTTCACAGCCAAAATCATCTCCTCATCCTGCTCTCGAATAACCTACATAGTAAACTGTCAAAAACAGTTTTACTCTTGGTTAATAATCAGGTATAATTATAGATTTAATTATTGTAACCCAACAGATAAAGCTGCACCCAGGGCTTTCAACAGTGCTCACCACCACTATATCAAATATAGTAAAGCCCTTTTTATCTTAAATTAAAATATCTTATAAACCTTATAACTCTTTTTTTTAAACTATTTTACCGTGTCACAAACATAGATAAAGTTGTATTTAGCCTATTTACACCTTCATCATAGTTTCATCCTGACATTTTGGGGGCCTGGGCGTGTTTTAAATCTTTTTTTTGGACCTTATAAGTAAGTCTTTTCTCTTTTTATGACTTATTAACAATTGTTTTATCCTTTTTTTAGGTGTAATTTCTCCATTAAAATATATATTTTATATATTTTTATCCTTTTCTTTATATATAGTCATATTATAAGAGTATTATTCACGTGGTTAATACCCACTGAAAATAACTATTTTTGGCGTGTTTTGCATATAAAAACACATAAGCCATCAATAAGTCCTGTATTCTTGATTGAATAAGGACACCTCTGACTGAAAAACCATCAGTTGAGGCGTGGTTAAGTGTATTGTTAACTCAATTACACCTATACAGAGCCACTTATTCAGATTACACTTGAAAACCACAAGTGTATCTGTGGGATACTGGAACACAAACAGTGTGACAGGGTACCAAAAGCTGTAATTCTGACGTGGAATTGTTGATTCAATTACACTGTCATTATACAGGGCACATTGTAGTAACATACAAGCCCAGAGGCCAATCTTAGACGTGCAAAACCAGCATCCTTGAGAAGTCTTAACTGACATAAGCCCTCTTTTCTCCTGCCTTGATTCAGTGGAAGAAAATTACATCCCACTTGAGACCCAGTCACAGGCCAACACACCAGTGACACCCTCAGAGCCAGAGGGCAGCAAGGGCAAAGGAAAGAGGTACAGTGAAGGTCTCATTACAGCCAAAAAGTGGACACCCATAGCCACTCAGAGGAGTAGAAAACCACGAAACTCTGCATCCATACAAGGTAAACCAACCTTAACCACTTGTACAGGAAAAATTACAATTATTAACCCAGTTGTAACTTCCAAAGGCAAACTGCCCAAGTCAGCAGACAATAAATTTGTACAAGGCACAGTCAAAGGTAAATACCCTAAGAACATAAAGTTTTTGACTGCTTGCAAACACTGATATGTCCCCAGCATACCTCAGAGATCTTGGCTTCCAAAGGAACCAGCCAGAGGACAGAGAAGGATTGTCCAGAACCAGAAGACCAGGAAGAGGACACCTTGGACACAGTGGTGGATGGCAAAACAATGAGGGAGATAATATAAACCTTGCCATTCACACTCCAATTCAACAGAAACCTCAAACCAGAGGACTGGAAGGATATGGATCAAGTTCTTCAGATCCACCAACTCCTCAAAGACTTATTTCAATGGAGCATGGACAACAAGAGGTTCAACCTAGAAACTCACTGGGAAGAACTTGGATCAAGTTGCCAGAAGATCTGTCTCAAAGAGATAGACTTCAAAGACCTTATGGAAATCACCAAAGGTTGGAATCCTACCAGGCAGCACAGACTCCTGGAGGCAAGGGCACAGAGGATAAGGGAGAATCAAGCCACTATCCAAGCTATAGAAGAACAGTTAACCCAGACAGGGCCTACTCAGATTCCTTCAGGTTCACAAGGAGCAGGCCAAATCAGCTCTCCAGTGGCTTCACACCATTCAGAAACCAGCAGATCAGTGGCCAAGAGTCACCATTCTTCACAATTCTAGGAAGTTTCCAGGAGAAGACAAGGGAACAAGGGCAAGAACAAAACCTCCTTCAACCAGAGGAGGAAAGAGTCAGACCCCATGATCCAGAAGCTGTTAGATTTGGTAAAAGAAGTACACAAGAACCAGAAGTAGTTGTAAACCACTCTAGAATCAGTAGTCCTAGCAATAGAAACATTACCCCCACTCAGACTGAAAATAACATTGTCACATCTGAGAGTAACATCAACAGTGATACACTGTGGTTACAAATGTCCCAATATGCTGAACAATCTGCAAAGCAGTTTGCAGAAATTAAAGCTAGCCAAGAGAGGATGAGACAAACTCAAGCCTCCTTGGAACAAATAGTTAAAAATCTTCAAGCAGGATATGCTCAACTGAGAAAAGCCTCTGAAGAAACCAACAAAAGACTGAATATAGTCTTTGAAGAACAACACCACAGCACAAGGGACAGGGAGTGTCTGGATCAAGACATTAACAAATTGTTTAATGCCTATCATAGCTTGAAGCCCCAACCACAAGGCCAAGCTATGGAGAATCCATATCAACCAGATGACATCAAACCAGATGCCATGTTGTTGAATAAGGCAAGATCTCCATCAAAATACCAGGATGGAGGTGGCATGTCTTATTCACAGAAGGAAGCCTTGAAACAGCTTCCTGAGGCCTCAAACTGGCCCAAATTTTCTGGATCAGGAGAATATGATCATATGGAGCTCATAGATTATATTGATGGACTCTTCATTGATGTACCAAGCATACCAGACTACTGGATTACTGCTAGATTAAATACTGCATTTAAAGGTCATGCAAGTATATGGTACACAGAAATGAAAGAAATCCACGGCAGAAGAAACTGGCCATGGTGGAAGAGTCAAATCATCCAAAAGTACAGTAATGGAACTTGGATATGGCAAAAGACCATGTCATTTGAGAATGACAAATACTCTGTGGACAAAGATCCATATGAGTGGTGTCTTAGACAGTCTAAAAGACTTAAAGCCATTGATCCTCAGATGAACATACAAATGAGGAATCACAAACTTCTGAAACAACTGCCAGGAGAGCTAGAACATGCAGTAAAATGCAGATGCAACCAAAATTGCACTCTAGATGACATTGCCAACACCTTACAAGACATAAGGAAAAGGACAAATATAGGGAAATTCACCCCATATAAGAGCAGTGGTTTCAAAGAGAAACAACCTTTCAGGGTAGAGTTTAAAGACAAACCCAAAGAAAGAGTGGCAGAAGTGGCAAAGAAGTGAAATTCTTGTCACAATTGTGGTTCAACATACCACTATGCCAACAACTGTCCAAAGGCAAAGAAGAAAGTCTATGCCATAGAGAAAGTCCCTGAGGAAGAACCTCCAACAGAGGATTCTGATTCAGACTCTATGGGTGATGCCATCAGAGAACCATCTGAGGATGATCAAGACCCAAGAGAGGAATTTCTAGTGGAATACCAAGAAGAAACCCCACTGGAAATCCAGGACATACAGTTGGAAGCAGGCATGCCACAGGACACTGCTAACAAGAACTTGTGCAAACACACACAAGATGCACAAACATTCCTGGTTACACCAACCAAAGGAATGGCATATATACATGGAACAGCCACAGAAATGACTGTTTGTATTTACAATGCTCAGCATCCACTGATCATTGATAGTGGAGCAAACTGCTCCATAGTGGACAGAAACTATCTGGATACCCACTTCCCAAACTGGGAAAAACAGCTCTTGCCCACTAAGGCAAAGAAATTTGAAAGTGCATCAGGGAAGATGACTTCCATTGGGACAATTATCAAAGAGATAATTATACCCCACAGGAAGGGTAATATCAGACTCAATCCAGAGTTTGTAGTGCTTAATGATGCCCACATCCAAGGGTTTTTACTGGGAACAGATTACCAGAGGATGTATGGCATAGACATTTACAACAGTAAAAATAGGCACATCACCATTGGTACTAACAAGGAAAAGAAATTTTCACTTGACATATACCAGATATCTTCTCAAGATCCACTAGAAGAACTTCTGAAGGAATTCAGAGAAGGACAGTTTAGCACTACCCTCACCAGTAAACAAAAACTAAGTTTACTGAAAATGCTGAGAAGGAACAGACCAGCATTTGCCATTGGTGAAGAACCATTAGGAAAGATCAAAGGCCATGATATAGAACTATATCTGGATGTGGAAAGACCTTATCCACCCATGCTGAGGAGACCTCCTTATCCAGCAAGCCTGGAAACCAGGAAAGAAATTGAGAAGCACATCAATGAACTCCTGGATATGGATGTCATCAGGAAGATTGGACATAATGAAATAGTGGAAATCACCACCCCAGTCCTAATCACCTGGCATGATGGCAAGTCTAGATTATGTGGAGATTTCAGAGCCATGAATAACTACACAAAAGCAGACCAGTACCCTATACCAAGGATACCCCATGCCTTAGATAAGCTGGCTAAAGCCAAATACATAACCAAAATGGATTGTATGAAAGGCTTCCACCAAAATGGAGTTAAACCAAACTCCATGAAGTTACTCAGGATAATATGCCATATGGGTATATATGAGTACACCAGGATGCCATTTGGCATTAAGAATGCACCAGCCCACTTCCAAAGGATGATGGACACCATATTTCAAGAAGAAATAATGGAAGGCTGGATGGTAGTATATATTGATGATATCATTATATACTCAGAGACATGGGAAGACCATGTACAATACATAGACAGAGTTCTAAGTAAATGTATACCCATTAATCTGAAAATTTCACTCAAAAAGTGTAATTTTGGCCAACAAGAGCTACTAGCTCTAGGACATAAAGTCTCAGGTCTTAGTCTGGCAATTGACCAGAACAAAGTAGCAGCAGTACTGCAAAAGCCAGTACCAAAGAACATCAAAGAGATGCAATCTTTCCTTGGGTTTGCTAGCTACTATAGAAACCATATCAAAAATTTTGCACACATAACTAGTAGCTTACACAAGTTATGTTCAAAAGATGTAGTTTTTGAAATAACCAAGGAGAGGAGGGATGCATATGAGAGAATCAAATATGAACTCACCAATGCACCAGTGCTCATCTTACCTGACTTTGAACTACCATTCAAGTTATATATAGATGCAGCATGCAGCCAAGGCTTAGGAGCAGCCCTTCACCAAAGACAAATTGTGGATGGTGAACCAAGAGAGGGTGTAATATGTTACATCTCTAGGCAACTGAAAGATTCAGAAGCCAGGTATGGGGCCACCCAGACTGAATGTCTATGTCTAGTCTGGGCTCTAGAAAAACTCCATTATTATCTGGAGGGTGCAGTCTTTGAAGTCTACACAGACTGCACAGCCTTGAAGTCTTTACTAAACATGAAGACAACAAATAGACATATGCTGAGATGGCAAATAGCCATCCAGGAGTATAGAGGGAACATGACAATCATATACAAGGAAGGTAAAAGCCATACCAAAGCAGATGGCCTCAGCAGATGGCCACTGGACAATGTCAAGAGCAATCCAGCTTATGACCCAGAAGCTGCAGCCAAAATCCCTATCCATTTCATGGAAATAGATAGGAGGAGGAACTTCAGATTTTCTGAATGGGCACCAGGAAATGGTACCCTTGACAGTGGAAACACTGATTCAGAAGGAACAGAAACTCCCATACTGGGAATAAGCTCCTCAGAACTGCACAATGAATTCTTCAGTGCAGTAAGAAGTCTTATGCCAAACACAAACAGTGTAGCATACTACCCCAACTCCTTCAACAAAAGTACAGGAGCCCAGAACTGGAAACCCAACTGGAAGAACCCTGGTTGAGGGCCTATAAGGACAATAAGTTTTTTCTTATAGATGGCCTGCTCTACCACAGAGAAAAGCACACAAGTGCACTCACAGTGGTAGACAGAGACCACATCTCATTGATCCTACAAGAATGCCATGACTGCCCCTATATGGGACACATGAGTGAAGACAGGACCAGAGAGAGGGTAGCAAGCACAGCTTGGTGGCCCAAGTGGGAAAAAGAGTTGAGTGAATACATCAACACTTGTGAAAGATGCCAAAAGGAAAATAGGAAGCATGGGATGAAGTATGGGTTACTTCAACACATAGAAGAACCCAAGAATCCATGGGAAACCATCAACATGGACTGGGTTACAGGACTTGTCCCAGGAGGCAAAGAAAACTACAATGCCTGTTTGATCATAGTTGATAGGTTCAGCAAGAGCATGAGGTGTCTACCATGCCATAAAGAAGACACAGCCATGGATACTGCTCTGTTGTTTTGGAATAACATCATATCCACCTGTGGAGTCTCTAAGATCATCATTAGTGATAGGGACCCAAAATTCACATCTGAATTCTGGACTAACTTATATGACATGCTTGGCACCAAACTTGCTTTTTCCACAGCTTACCATCCACAAACAGATGGCCTAGCTGAAAGGATGATCCAAACAATGGAGGACATCCTCAGAAGATTCTGTGCCTATGGCATGGAATACAAGGAACATGAGGGATACACCCATGATTGGGTTACCCTCTTACCAGCAGTCCAACTGGCTTATAATACAAGCCAGCACTCCACCACAGGTAAAACACCTGCACTGGTGGAGAAAGGGTGGAATCCCCTGGTACCTGTGGATCACTTGAAGAAAAATCTTCTGACCATCCACCCCACAGCCAAAGACTTCCATGATATGTGGAAGCAAGCCTGTGACACTGCTGCCAAATGCATAGCTGAGGCCAAAGAGTATAACAAGAAGAGGTGGGACAAATCACATATGGAACCTGACTTTAAGGAAGGGGACCAGGTGTTAGTGTCTACACTGAACTTTAACAATCTCAAGGGACCCAAAAAAATGAGAGACTCATTTGTAGGGCCCTTCACTATCATTAAGTTGATAGGGAAGAATGCAGTGGAGGTCAAGCTCACTGAGGAGTTTTCCAGGAAACACCCAGTCTTTCCAGTGAGTTTGGTCAAACCATACTTCCAGACAGAGGAGGATAAATTCCCCTCCAGGAAAAAGAATCCCACACCACAAGAGATAGTGGAAGTGGAAGACTCCCCTGGACCTGTGAGTAAGATCAGACTCAATGGGAAGGATCAAAGACAATACCTAGTCAGATTCAAGAACCAGACAGCAGATAAAGACAAATGGTTGGCGGAAGATGCCATACCAGATGGGAACCTTCATTTAGGGAGATTCAGAGCCTCTAGGAGGACTGAACAGTCTCATCAATGATGAGCCTTTTTTATAGGGAGGGTATGTCAGCCTGTGACTCAAAACCAGAGCACAAGCATGGCAGCCAAAATACCATAAACCAATGGTATAGCCAAGATACCACCAAAACATGGAGCTGAGCCAAATTAGCTCAAAAGGTATCAAAGGATAGAGGAAACTAACCTCTTTCTGAAAATATAAGTCCCATCACCATAGGACAAGAAATAAAAAAGTTATTCCTGCTCAAAGTTATTGCTGAGCATAAACCTTAATTTTCACCTCTCATCTAAAATCTAGAAGGAGAGGCTTAACCCCATCAAATGGGTATTCAAAATGAAGCTCTAAGCCAGGGCTATCCAATGGTACCAGCCAAACTGAGCCAGAACCAATATTACTGGAGTTATGGTCAATTTCAGGCCAAATAAGGCTGAACAAAAACATTCACCTCTCATCTAACTTCTACAGTTTTAGTGTGGGTGTAAGGTTTGACTATGAAACAATAAGTAAAAATTACTAATTTATTACTTATTGTACTCTGAATGTCCTTATAATTGAAATAAATAAGATTAAAATAATAATAATAATAAAGAAATATTATTATTATGGCGTAAAAATATTATATTATTAAATAAATATAATAATATAATTAATATTATATGAAATTATAATATTATAAATAATATATTAATATAAAATAATTAATATATTATAAAGCTCTTTATTATTGTTACCAACAAATAATAAAGGCGTAAAAAATTGTTTTTATTAATAAAAAACAATTAATAACAATAATATTACTAATATTAAAGTTATGAATTAATATAAATACTATTTATATTAATTAAAGAATTATTAATAGAGTAATAATAGAGAAATTATTATAATAAGAGAGAATAACCTACTTTTAACACTTAATATAATAATTTTGAAGTATTTTACGCCAAAAAATATAAATACAACCTTTTCAAATTGTATTTACAATGAAAATAAAGAAAATTACAAATTATTCAGTATTTTTACGTGGAAATGAGTTTTAGAGAGATTTTTAACAAAAACAATTAAATAAATGATTTAATCACGTCAAAATAGATTATTATAGCAAGGTGGTCTTTGGTCTTTAATAATATAACAGTTTTATATATAAAGAATAAAGAATTTACCTTTGATTTAATTGATTTAATGTTTTTTATGCGTCTGAGGGGAAAACAGAGTAAAAAGAGCTCTATTTATAGTAAATACCTCCCTCCTAGAGTCCAACAGGCTTCTAGTAGACGTGTACTGATCATATCCACTGGAATTGATCAATATTTTAAGGTTTGAGGGTGATTACATCATGATCAAACCATATTACATCATTATTACACCATTATTTAGAGTTATCACTATAACTCTAAGTGTGATGACATCAGAGGCTTGGCAGAACCCCAAATTTCGTGGATTTTATTAGTTTTAATCATAAACTAATAGTATTCACCAATTTTATCACTATTAAGACTGTTAAACTTAATTTAAGGTTACAGTATGTGATCATAACAGCTCAATTTAAGCTCAAACTTTGATCCTCAATAACTTTTAAGGTTTTCACGCTACAGCAATTCAGAGAGTGAATTCTGATAGCCTGACATAACCTTATTATGCTGCCAAGAGCTTTTCATTACATCATCAAAACTCTAATTTTGATGATTTTTCTTGTAACTCATCTTTTCTGTCGAAATTCAATATTTTAAACTTCAAACCTTGATTTCAGGGGGTTATACCCTGAATTTAATAATAAAAATTACATCATTCTTCACGAATGAACTAGTAGAATCCAACTGTGTACTTTTTTTTAAGTTTGGAGCACTTTCACAACAAAGTGGTCAACAGCTCTGTTGATTTTTATCAATATTTCATCATAGGTTTTAACCTTGTTTATAACTTGTAAAATAAAGTTCATATCTGTGCTCTTACAGTAATTACGTGGTAACTTTATTTTTGGTTCATCATTCTATCATGTATATTTTAGAAGATATTAGCTATGATCACTGAATATATGCGTTGACCAAAAAAGTGCATATATTCAGGATAATTCCTTAAGTATTGATTTTGGGAATTAGCTTATTAATTGTTTTATATGTGGATTTTTGTGAGGAATCCACTGGTACAATTTATTTCACATGTTGTTTCATTAGTTTCTGAGATAAATAAGGTTTTATGATTTTTATAAGGTATTATACCTTATAATTCCTTAAATATTGACTTTACAGATATGCCATAAAAGTGGTATATGTGTATTTCTCCATGGGGAATCCAATGGTATAATTTATTTCACATGTTCATTCATTGGTTTTTAAGTTAAACCAATTTTAGTACCAATTTATGGTATTTTTTGTATATTTGAGTAATTATTTTTAGTGTATAATTATTCTAATTAATTTTAATATAATTATATTAAAGGTATAATTATTATTAATCTTTTTTGTGACCTTATTGGATATGTGGTCATATCTCAAAGGCTCACATTCCCTACCACCAAAAAAGATTGTACCACAATCTGATATGTGTGATTAGGGTATCATCCACTGTCCTACCTCTTCAATAGACTTTGTTAGTCTTGAAGCTCAATAATGCTTAACTTTTTATTTTTCAGGTTTTCTTTCATGTCTGAACCTTCTTAGTAATTTATCAGCATTTGTTATATCTTTCTCAAGTAGCCATTCATCTTCTTGAGTTGAATTTCTATACCTCACAAGGTATTCCCTTTCTTTTTTGTTTCTTGTCCTTCTTTCTTTAAGGACTTTTACTATTTTCTTTTCCTCTCCTTCCTCCAAGGGGGGAATTTCAAGTGGGGGTTTATTTCTTAGTGGAAATAACTCCTTGTCACTTGAACTATAAGGTTTTATCAGACTTACAGGGAAAGTTGGGTGTTTGTTCATTAGTTCACCTGTGAGTTCTAATTGCACAGCATTGGGTCCATGAAGTGCTTTTATCATAAATGGTCCTGCAAAGGAATCTTTCAATTTCTTTGGGCCTTTTATGTTATTGAAATTAAGGGTTGATACTAAAACCAAGTCCCCTATTTTGAAGTCAGGTGGTTTATGACTTTCATCCCATCTTTCTTTTGCATATTTAAAAGAATCTTGCATGCATCTGTTTGCATGGTGTCTTGCTTTGTCAAGCATTATCTTGAAACTGCTTGCTGTTGGATGTATATCCACTAAGTCCTTTTTGAGGGTATCATAAGGAAGTCTTGGATTCCAACCTTTCTCTAGCATTGCTGGTGTTTTGCCAGTAGAAGAATGGATTGATGTCTTATATGCCAGTTCAAGTGCTGGTATTAGTGTACACCAATCATGGGTAAAACCATCAGAATCTTTGAATTCTAGCCCATAAGCACAGAATCTTCTGATCATATCCTCTAGGGTTTGTATCATTCTTTCTGCTAGACCATCAGTTTGAGGATGATAAGCTGTTGAGAATGATAATTTTGTCCCAAACAAGTTATGGAGGTTTGTCCATAATGCTGAAGTGAACTTTGGGTCTCTGTCACTTATAATATTTTGGAATAAGCCTGTGTGGCTAATGACTTTATTCCATATCATTATGGCTGTATCCATAGCTGTGTCATCTTTATGACATGGTAAGAACATGGGAGTTTTACTGTACCTGTCAACTAACACTAGACATGCATTATAACTCCTGTCTCCTCCTGGAGGTAAGGCTGTTACCCAATCCATATGAGCTATTTCCCATGGGGATTTTGGTTCTTTGATTTGGATCATCATTCCAAATTTCTTTCCTGTGGCTCTGTTGGCTTTTTGACATCTGTCACAGGTTTGGCAGTACTCTGCAACATCTTTCTTCCAATTTGGCCACCAAGAGCAGGTTTTCACCCTCTCTAGTGTCCTATCTTCTGAGAGATGTCCAGATGCAACACTATCATGACACTCATGTAAAATAGTGTTTATTAGTGTTCTATCTGTTAAGGCCATAACACATGTGTGTTTTGTTCTATGGTAAAGGATTCCATCAAGGAGGTGAAATCTTCCTTCATCATATGCCTTTTTCCATATTTCATCTAGTTTTGATGAAAGTGATGGATCTTTGCAGTCTTTCATTAGAAGTTGGCTTAAGATATGGCAATTTTTGTCTGTCTTATAGCTTTCTTTAACTTGGTTAAAGAATTCTGTGCCAATGTCTGTAACACATATTCCTTCTATATGGTGCTCTTCTTGTGGTACCCATGCTGGATTGTCAGGGGTATTTGCTAGAGCCCATCTGCTAAGACCATCTGCATTTTTATGAATATTTCCAGATTTATGAACAATAGTCATATTTCCTCTATATTCTTGGATAGCAATTTGCCATCTCAGCATATGTCTATTTGGAGTCTTCATATTTAATAGTGATTTCACAGCATTACAGTCTGTGATTACATCAAATACTGTGCCATCCAAATAATAATGCAATTTTTCTAAAGCCCATACTAGGCATAAGCATTCCATTTGGCTTGCTCCATACCTTGCTTCTGTTGGCTTTATCTGCCTTGAAATGAAACAAACTGGTCCTTCCACTGGTTTATCATTGATAATTTGTGTTTGGTGAAGTGCAGCACCTAGTCCTTCTCCACAAGCATCAATGTACAGTTTGAAGGGTAGTTTCCAATCTGGCATCAGAAGAAATGGGGCATTTGTTAAGGAATTTTTCAATTCTTCATATGCCTTGACTCTTTCTTCTGTCATCTCATAGACTGTTTGTTGGTCACATAGCTTATACAAGGATTTAGCAATCTTTGCAAAGTCCTTTATATGCTGTCTATAGTAACCAGCAAATCCTAGAAATGATTGCATTTCTTTTTTGGTTTGAGGCATTGGCTTAAGTAGTACTGCTGCTACTTTATTTTTGTCTATGCCTAGACTAAGGCCAGATACTACATGTCCTAGGGCTTTTAATTCACTATATGCAAAATGACATTTTTTCAATGAAATTTTCATATTTACTTGGACTATTTTCTGTAGTACCCTTTCTAGTCTTGTCAGGTGATTTTCCCAAGTTTCTGAGCAAACTATGATATCATCAATGTAGATTATTAACCATCCTTCTGATAATTCTTCAGGAAATATGGTATTCATCATTCTTTGATAATGGGAAGGTGCATTTTTTATCCCAAATGGCATTCTTAAGTATTCAAAAATTCCACAATGGACTATTATTCTTAGTAGTTTCTTGGCATTGTCTGTTAAGACATTTTGATGAAAACCCTTAAGAGCATCCATAGCTGTGATGAACTTAGCTTGTGACAATTGGGTCAATGTCTCATGGATTCTGGGTATTGGATATCTGTCTGGAATGGTATAGGTATTCAGGGCTCTGAAGTCTCCTACCATCCTTGATTTTCCATTATGCCAAGTTATAATGACAGGTGTAGTAACTTCTACTTGCTCATTATGTCCAACCTTTCTTAATACTCCAAGGTCCATTAATTCTTTAATGTGCACCTCTAAGGCTTCTCTAGCTCTTGGGCTGGCTGGATAAGCAGGTCTTCTTAATAAAGGTGGGTAAGGTTTTTCTACATTAAGAATTATATCCACTTCATGTCCAATTATGGCACCTAGTGGCTCTTTGTCAGTTGCAAAGGCATTTTTATACTTAAATAAGAGGTCAATCAATTTTTCTTTCATTTTTTCTGTTAACTCTTGATTGAATTCTGCCTCTCTGAGTTGTTCAGATATAAAAAGTTCTTTTTCTGGAATTTTTTCCTCATTCTTAATAACTGTGATTTGTTTTTTGTTATTTAAGAATCCAAACTTTTGTCTTTTATTATCTCCTATGGTAAAATATCTATCCTTTTGGTTGGAGATATCTATACCATAGATTGATAAGTAGTCATTTCCAAGTATGAAATGATTACTAGTACAGTTTTCCATTACTACAAACTCTACTTTAATTCTGACACATTGTGAGGGATGAGGGAAAATTAGTGTTAAATCAATTATTCCAAGGGGCTTCATGCTCTCACTTGCACTACTAAATTTGACACCTTGTATTGGCATAAGTTTTTCTTGCCAGTCTGGGACAATGGTTTTTAAATAACTTTTGCCAACACAAGTGCAATATGCTCCTGTATCCAAGTTAACCTTTCCTTCTTGGTTATCAACCATAACAATACTAATACTTGATTTTCCAGCTGTATATCCCATTCCTCTTGCAGGTTTGGTTCTATACATTTTGGCATCTTGTATGTTTGTTAGATTTGTGTCAGATGTTCCAACTTGTGGCAAGTTTGAGTTAACATCCAGTACTTCATAAATTATATCAATATTATTAATTTGTGCATTAACTATATTGATTTCATCACTTTCAGAGCTTTCTGATTCTTCTGTCTCTTTTTCAGAGTCAGATTCTTCTTCTTTGTCATTGTGGTTTTCTGTTTCCACAATTTCATTAATCTTTGCTTTTTTAAGGCAATTATTGGCTAAGTGTCCAATACCTCCACATTTATGGCATTTTCTTTGCTCATTATTGTTGGATGTATTGGGCTTAAAGGATTCTTTTGATTTATCTTTTTTGATAAATGGTTTATTTGGGCTTTTAATGTCCAATTTTTTCCAAGTCCTGCCAATTTTTGTCCTTGTCACTATATCTTCTAGTGCATTTATATACTCTTCTGTGGAGCATGGTTCTATACACCTGCTTCTTAGGGCATGTTCTAGTTCCCCTCCACATTTTTTAAGTATTTTCATATGTACCATCTTCTGTGACATTTCTGGGTACAGTGCATTAAGCCTTTCAACTTGTTTTAAGAACCAAGTTAAGGGTTTATCTTTCTCTGGGTCAAAGAAAGAGTTTTCAAATGCATTTTCTATCTTATACCTCCAGGCATCATTTGCCCACTTGGTGATTATTTCTTGTTTCCACCAAGACCAGGTATTTTTACCATTTGTCTGTCTTATGCCATAATACCATCTTTTTGCAGATTTCTCAAATAATGAATGTAATCTTGCAGTGATTAATTCATCTGGTATGGCATAGTCTTCTTGTAACATGTCAATTGTTTTAATAAATGACATGTGGTCATATTCACCTTCTCCTGTGAATGTTGGCCATTCCTTCAATTGAGGTGCTTCCTTCATTAAGACTTGGTTATTGTCTTGGTGACTCAAGTCTGTTATGAAAGGATTTGACAATTCCTCTTTTGTTTTTATAGGGCTTCTTATATGGGAAAATGGTGTTGATAACTTTGGCATATTTAAATTAGCCTCATTAATTTTATCCATTTTTTCTGTAATAAGCCTTATTTCACTTTGAATATCATCTTTTAGATGCATTCTTGCTTCATCACTTTTTTCCACATGGTCCAAAAGTAATTTTTGGTGTGATGAAGTCTTTTCTTCAAATTTTTCTACAGAAATACTTAATTTATTTAATTTTTCTGTAAGGTTGTCAATACTCACATCATAATTGATTGTCAAAGTCTTGTCTTTGATATCTTTTATGTATTTATACAATTCTTGTTTTCCTTGTATTAATTTTTGAGTATTGTCAATTAAATTCTTTGGTTTATTATTTTCAACAATAAACTTAATGTTGTCAATTTCTTTCTTGTTTTGTACAACAATTTTTGTTAAAGAAGATAAATTGTTATTTATTTCTTGTAGTGATAATAAACTGTCTTTAATTTCTTTTAGAGGTAATATACTATTTTTAATTTCTGTTAAAGTATTTACAACATCTTTGGACAAGGTTATTTCTTTGGGAAATGAGGTTGTCTCATTCTTTGCTCTTCCTTGTCCTTGAATTCCATCAAGGTTCTGGCCATGTTGAAGACATTGTCCATGGCATCCTTTTGGATTCTTGGGATTCTGTAGCTTGGGGAATATGGTTTCCTCCAATGCTTTTTCTTGTTCTTCTTCCCTTCTTGGGGAAGTGGGTTGGCTTGAGGCTTGCTGGTAGAAGCTACTGGGGCTTCTTCCTTGGTTGTCTCCCTCTTTTTGGCATGATAATCCTTGATCTTTTTGATTTGAGGTTTGGATGACAGTGGATTCCATCCATTGGAGTATTTCACTATCTCCTCTTCTTTGAGGAACTTTTTCAGGATGTGCCAGGAGTTCATCACTCCTTGGTGTATTTGAGGCAGCATTTCCCAGTCTTTGTCCTTGTATACTGTGTAATACTGCTTGTACTGGCTCATGTAGATGTCTATTTGAGCCCTCTGAATGTGATTTGTACCTGTTTGAGTTACTCATACTTAGTTCCAATTCAGGCTCAGATATCATGGGCATTTCTGGTACTTGCCTTTGGGATAAGGCACTTCCTTGTGTGGATTCTGTTCCACTGGGGATATTGCCCTTTCTTTTCCCTTTTGAGGGATCAATTCTACTTCTGAGTCCAGCTCCATCTGATTGGATGGAGTATTGGGAACCTCTTCTGGTAGTCATAATTAAAGAATAAGAAAAAAATAAAAGTATTTTAGAATAAAATTCTTTTATGGCAATTTAAAAAGAGGTGCTCACCTTCAGAGTCTTGAATGGTGGGCCCTGGAAAGTCTAATTTCTTAGCTTTCTTTCTTTTGGTGATAACTGGTGTTGGAGAACTTTGACAAGTTTCTTCCACCAATCTCTCAACAGTAGCTTGGTTGTCTTCTGTTGGGTTATCTTCAAACACTAAAAAAGACAAATAAATATAAGTCTTTTTATAAGAAGTGTTATTTTTGGCAAGATATGGCAATTTTCCACGTAGAAATTGCTTTTATATCTTTAAAAAAGTGAAATAAATAAAGAAATGAATAAAAATGAATAAAAATAACTTTTTTTATTGGTTTTTAATATTTTTTAATATTTTTTATGTATATTTTTATTTTTAAAGAATAAAATAAAAAATGAATATGATTCTTATAAAATTAAATTATAATAAAAATTATTTTTAATTTATAAATTATCTTTTTTTAATCACTAGAGTCACTCAAAGAAAGTTCTTGCAAGTCTAAGGATGTGAAAAACCACGTGTAAGACAGTACAATTGCTTTCCAAATGCCTCAATAGCTTTTAAAATCAATAAAATATAAAATTATTATATAATTTTATGATTATAAATATAATTTATTATTGGATAAACCCAAATAGAATCTTTTTAAAGGTCTTTTAAGTAAATATCACGCCCAGGCCCCCAAATGTAAGGTTTGACTATGAAACAATAAGTAAAAATTACTAATTTATTACTTATTGTACTCTGAATGTCCTTATAATTGAAATAAATAAGATTAAAATAATAATAATAATAAAGAAATATTATTATTATGGCGTAAAAATATTATATTATTAAATAAATATAATAATATAATTAATATTATATGAAATTATAATATTATAAATAATATATTAATATAAAATAATTAATATATTATAAAGCTCTTTATTATTGTTACCAACAAATAATAAAGGCATAAAAAATTGTTTTTTATTAAGAAAAAACAATTAATAACAATAATATTACTAATATTAAAGTTATGAATTAATATAAATACTATTTATATTAATTAAAGAATTATTAATAGAGTAATAATAGAGAAATTATTATAATAAGAGAGAATAACCTACTTTTAACACTTAATATAATAATTTTGAAGTATTTTACGCCAAAAAATATAAATACAACCTTTTCAAATTGTATTTACAATGAAAATAAAGAAAATTACAAATTATTCAGTATTTTTACGTGGAAATGAGTTTTAGAGAGATTTTTAACAAAAACAATTAAATAAATGATTTAATCACGTCAAAATAGATTATTATAGCAAGGTGGTCTTTGGTCTTTAATAATATAACAGTTTTATATATAAAGAATAAAGAATTTACCTTTGATTTAATTGATTTAATGTTTTTTATGCGTCTGAGGGGAAAACAGAGTAAAAAGAGCTCTATTTATAGTAAATACCTCCCTCCTAGAGTCCAACAGGCTTCTAGTAGACGTGTACTGATCATATCCACTGGAATTGATCAATATTTTAAGGTTTGAGGGTGATTACATCATGATCAAACCATATTACATCATTATTACACCATTATTTAGAGTTATCACTATAACTCTAAGTGTGATGACATCAGAGGCTTGGCAGAACCCCAAATTTCGTGGATTTTATTAGTTTTAATCATAAACTAATAGTATTCACCAATTTTATCACTATTAAGACTGTTAAACTTAATTTAAGGTTACAGTATGTGATCATAACAGCTCAATTTAAGCTCAAACTTTGATCCTCAATAACTTTTAAGGTTTTCACGCTACAGCAATTCAGAGAGTGAATTCTGATAGCCTGACATAACCTTATTATGCTGCCAAGAGCTTTTCATTACATCATCAAAACTCTAATTTTGATGATTTTTCTTGTAACTCATCTTTTCTGTCGAAATTCAATATTTTAAACTTCAAACCTTGATTTCAGGGGGTTATACCCTGAATTTAATAATAAAAATTACATCATTCTTCACGAATGAACTAGTAGAATCCAACTGTGTACTTTTTTTTAAGTTTGGAGCACTTTCACAACAAAGTGGTCAACAGCTCTGTTGATTTTTATCAATATTTCATCATAGGTTTTAACCTTGTTTATAACTTGTAAAATAAAGTTCATATCTGTGTTCTTACAGTAATTACGTGGTAACTTTATTTTTGGTTCATCATTCTATCATGTATATTTTAGAAGATATTAGCTATGATCACTGAATATATGCGTTGACCAAAAAAGTGCATATATTCAGGATAATTCCTTAAGTATTGATTTTGGGAATTAGCTTATTAATTGTTTTATATGTGGATTTTTGTGAGGAATCCACTGGTACAATTTATTTCACATGTTGTTTCATTAGTTTCTGAGATAAATAAGGTTTTATGATTTTTATAAGGTATTATACCTTATAATTCCTTAAATATTGACTTTACAGATATGCCATAAAAGTGGTATATGTGTATTTCTCCATGGGGAATCCAATGGTATAATTTATTTCACATGTTCATTCATTGGTTTTTAAGTTAAACCAATTTTAGTACCAATTTATGGTATTTTTTGTATATTTGAGTAATTATTTTTAGTGTATAATTATTCTAATTAATTTTAATATAATTATATTAAAGGTATAATTATTATTAATCTTTTTTGTGACCTTATTGGATATGTGGTCATATCTCAAAGGCTCACAGTGGGATACCTGAGGTGGGGTATCTTTGGAAATAGCACAATCAGGGCTATCTGATTGTGCCATCCACTTCTTCATATCTCAACTATAACAGAAGTTATGAGGCAAACAAGCTAAATACAGCTTTTGCCCAAACCATGCCTATGTACAAAAAAACCTTGTACATGGGATAACTTTGTCATATTCAATAATAACCATACCAAATTGGGTACCATTGTGTAGAGCCCATACAGGGCTATCCAATGAACCAGCTTTGAGCATTATATCTCAAAAAATGACTGAGTTATGGCTGGTTTAAGGTCAAAATCCCACCTGCTGTCATATACAGCCTTACCATGGGATAATATCCCATAATCATGAATATGAGGTGTCAAATAGATGAAGAAGCATGTTTTTACTTCAATACCTCATATGTCAGCCAATACTGGGGTCCCATACAGTTTCTGTACAGCATTCTACGCATCATACACGTCAGAATCAGGCTGTGAGGTCCCCAGATGAAAATTTTCACCCTGTATTGGTGAAAACCGCCCAGATGTGGTTTCAAAACCACATCTAAGCCCAATACAGGGTATACAGGCTGTTTGCAAACCACAAGCCTGTCCTGGAGAGTGAAAAATCTTCACTTCCTCTACGTGGAAAGGTCTAGCAGCCTTTCCACCCCAATTTCAGGATAAAAGGAGGGCTTTTCACAGCCAAAATCATCTCCTCATCCTGCTCTCGAATAACCTACATAGTAAAATGTCAAAAACAGTTTTACTCTTGGTTAATAATCAGGTATAATTATAGATTTAATTATTGTAATCTTTTATTATTGTAACCCAAAAGATAAAGCTGCACCCAGGGCTTTCAACAGCACTCACCACCACTATATCAAATATAGTAAAGCCCTTTTTATCTTAAATTAAAATATCTTATAAACCTTATAACTCTTTTTTTCAAACTATTTTACCTTGTCACAAACATAGATAAAGTTGTATTTAGCCTATTTACACCTTCATCATAGTTTCATCCTGACAAAAAGAAACAGTAAGTGTTTTAATTTTTTTTAAATAAGACAAAAAAATAAACATACAGGCTTTTAACTAAAATAATTCACACACAGTCTCAATTTGAATATTAGAAAAAAAAACCAAAAAAATTTAGTAGTAATTACTTGTTAAAATTTATTTTTCTAAGAAAATGATTAATTTTCTTTTTTTAAACAAATAATTTCCATTTTAAAAAGGAAAAAATAGAAAGAAAATAGAATATGAGATGTAATACGAAAGAAACAGTACAAATTTTAATATAAAGGAAGACCCAAAACAAAATTAATTTTCCAATTCAATTTTTCCTAACTTAACAGTAAAAATCCAACATAAAGGCTCATTATTTAGCAAAAAAGAAAGGAATATTTCATGCATTAAATGTTATTTATCCTATGGTATAGTTCAGTCTCCTATTTTTTACCACAAAATTAAAATCTTCTGAGGAATCCAGAAATTGAATTCACATAAATTTCAAAAATACTAGTTTGAAATAACTACAACAGTTATTATAGTGAACACTATTACTTATTAATTAATGAGAAAATTATTTCCATCTATAACTCCTTAATGATAGCAAATCTCTGCATCAAAAATCATGTTTCAACTAAGATTTTCTGCATAAGTTGAATAATGCTTCTAAAACAATAACAATTCCTTTGGTCATTCTTATGAAAAAAGGTCAAGAATAAGAAGATGTTAGGAAAATAAAATTCCAAATTATGAAAATAAAACAAGAAACCTAGAAAAACTAAAGTGAGGAATGTCTTATAAAATAAATTGAAATGTGTGAAAAAAGAAACCGAACATAGAAAAAGTGCTAAAAAAGAGGGGGGGGTCTAAGTTACAAAATAAAACATTGAAAAAAAAGGGATTTGGTTTCAAAATCCCACTTGAAAAGCCTTTGTATTTTGAATTCCACAAATGAAAGTTCTTTAGGTGATCCCCTTAGTAATTCAAAAAAACGCCCCCTGCCATTGAATCTACCTAAACCTAACCCAATAAAGAAATTTTATTTCACCAAATTCAAATAAATTTATGAGCTCACCCTCACTCAATTCAATTATATTTTTTTGATAAATTTTTATTGATTTTCCATTTAATTGAATAATAATTCCCAGAACCAAATCCCATTAATGCAAGGCCACACCAAAATCCCATTAAAACAAGACGGCCACACAAAAATACCATTAAAACAAGACGGCCACACAAAAATACCATTCAAACAGGGCCAAACCAAAATATCATTCTGAACTCCCATACCAATAAAGCCATTTATCTCTCCCAGACTATATCAAAATCATCAATTGGCTTTCAATAAATCAAAAATTGAGGACTGTTTTGGTAGTAGTTGCTAAACATAAATTGGAAAACCACAATAATAAAAACAAAATGGACTTCAAATTATGTATATGGAAGTGAATAAGAATTAAAGACACCAATCAGAGACTAGTGCCACAAGTATCAGGGATAGATGGATCAATTAAAAAAAGATATATAAAATGTCCAAATGGTGTCAGAATGAAACTGGATACGAAATGACCAAAGGGGATTAGAAAAAAGTAATTCATTTAATGGCTGAAAAACTGGAAATGACGTAAACTTTATTTTCCAAAATAGATGGTATATTTTATGATATCTCAAATATTACCTTCACTGACAGCTATTTCTCTCCATATATTGATGGTGCTGATGATTA
Organism: Austropuccinia psidii; assembly: GCA_023105745.1. NCBI lineage: Eukaryota > Fungi > Basidiomycota > Pucciniomycetes > Pucciniales > Sphaerophragmiaceae > Austropuccinia > Austropuccinia psidii. The sequence goes on along the minus strand of JALGQZ010000001.1, from coordinate 79,855,503 downwards.
TAATGAAGTTTGTATATCAGCTGAAGGGGTAAGTACTCATCATTGAGATATGAGGTTTCAAGAGATGTTAATTTCTTGATTCATATTCAGCCAAGGCTCAATAAAATCCAGGTACCAATTGACCTGCAAATAGTCAGGTTTTTTGATGATAAATTGGAATAATTTAAAAAAAATTAAAATGAGTTCTCAAGTGCTTTAAAAATTTGAATAAATTATATCGCATTTTTACGAAAACTTTTCTTATTATTGCGGTTACCACCATATGAGGGGCCATCCACTATCAAGTGAAATATTCATTCAAGCCCAAATTTTGATGAAAAGAGCAGTTATTGGAAAAATGATGTGGATAAATTTTCTCCACCATGTACAAGATTCGTAGATAGTTGAAAATAAGGCTGGAGATTTCCATTGATAAATAATCTTCATCATATTTATTTGAACGTGCTCCAGAAAAAAGAATTAAATGAAAAGGAGAACTTGGAATGGGATTAGCTTCAATCAAATAAAGAAAAAGAAAATCTGATGAGGTTGGATTGAAAATGCAATTGTAATATTAAGAAAAGAAGCACCAAAAGAAATCTAATTTGGAAAAAGAGAAATGGGATGAGAAAATGGTGATAAAAAAAAGTAAAAACATCTATATGAGGCTTTTATGGCATTGAATTCAACCAGAAAAATGTCAGAGCTATAATGCATGATGGCTTTAATTCATAGTAGATGATAGTTGTAAATACTCACAATAATTAAGGCTCATTGTGTGTCTCTTTAATGAATTTAGAATAAGTGAAATGAATATTAAATGTTTCTTTATGCTTCAACATGAAGAATATTTCAGCTAAAGGATCCAATTTTCAAAAATTATTTGGTGTTTAAATGGTATTATTCATGCTGGATAGCCCATTTGGTATGGTAAAGTGTGATTTAACAATATTTTATACAATTATATGGCAGATAAAATCTTGGATATTTAAAATAAATTAAATTTAGTTAATTATATTATAAATAAATTGTGTTCAACATGGAGGCTTTCTAAGAAAAAAACAATCCAATAATTAATTGATTTTGCCTTTATTCTTTGGCTTGAGTAACCTTTCAGGTGAATTCCAACTGAAACAGCCACAAGAATAAAATTGTTTTTTAGGTCTGGAGTTAGTTGGTTGGTTTATTTATTTCTTAAAAGCCTTTTTAGCTTTCCATCATCCTCCCAGACGATACAAATTCAAATTTGATATTTATTGTACTTTTATTTAAGTAATTTTCAATTTTAATTTTTTCTTTTCTATATATAAATGTTCTTTTATCAATGTTTCTTTTTGAAAAAAAACTAATTTGTTTTATTTCATTGATTTAGGATTAAAACTCAAGTGTCCAACTCTAGGCCAATATCCCACCCTCCTCAATCGCACATCATTTCAGAACCTCTTTTTTAAAGGTTATTTTTATTTTTATTTTTTTATCAAAATTATTATATCTTTTTTTTTCAACTAAGACTCACCTCTAGGACTCCACCACTCCCACATCAATTGCGAACACTTGTGGAAAGATTCTGTTTATCAAATTCAATTCATTCTCTTTTGATTATTATATAATCACTCACGTCTCAGCCTCCACAAATACCATATCCATTGAAAATAGTTGCAAATAATTCTTTTTTATTTTTATATAAAAAATTACCTCTAGGCCCCCACCACTCCCACCTCAACCGCGCTTTGGTTTTTGGAATAATTTCCATTTATTTTATTAGTTCCGTTTGTGTTGCAATAATCTAATTAGTTAACTTTAGGCCCCCACCACTCCTACATCAATTTTTATTGCTTAGAATTTTTTTTCAAAGTTTTTTTTGGTCTTGATAATTATATCTTCCATCTAGGCCTCCACCATTCCAGCATTTGAAACAATTAGTTGAAAGTTTTTTTTGTTCAAAATTAAAAAATTTAATTTTTTATCATTCTCCCCTTTCTCATAAGAGAAAAAACTGATCTTTGGTTTTTTTTTCTTGCCTTATGTTTCTCAGCCTTTAAGGGTGAATTTTCTTGTTTCTTGGATTCAAAAGGAGGTTAAATAAGACCTTACCAATAAGTTTAAAATTCAAAGAAAAACATTTTAATGAAGAAATACCAAATTAATTTACTACTAATAAAATGGATAGGACTAATACAAATTAAGCATGTATCAATAATGATCATTAATAAATTAATCAACCACAATTCAAAGAATCATCACTAAAAATTAATAATCAAATAGCTAGGACTAAAGCAAATTCAAACTATCATTTACAAACTTTTTAATAGAATGGCCTCACTAAGGCACAAAGGAAAATGATTCAAAAAAATAAGCCAGTAATTAATCAAACTTGACATTAAGTATAGGGTGTTGGTAAACCCATGTAAGCCCTTACATGTTTTTGCCATCAATTGGTAAAAACACATAATTGTATGGTAAAAAAACATAAGGGGTAGTTTTTAAATGAAATACGGCTATTTATGGCATTTTGAAGGTTATTGATGCCATGAATTGCATTATCAATGTAATAGATGGAATTATTAATACCATAAATGGCATTATCAATGCAAGAAAGGGAATTATTAATACCATAAATGGAATTATCAATTCAATAAAGGGAATTATTGATGCTATAAGTGGCATTGTTGATGCCATTTATGGTATTGTTAAGGCCATTAATGCCATTTTTGAGGCCACAAATGACATTAACAATGCCATTTATGGAATTGTTAAGGCTATAAATGACATCAACAATGCCATTTATGGAATTTTTAATGATATAAATGAAATTAACAATGCCATAAATGGCATTTTTAAGGCCATTAACAATGGAATGGATGAACTTAACTGTAAGGTGTGGATATGAAACTTTGATTAAAAATCAAGTACTTTTCCTGTCCTCAAAATTTGTATAAGGTAAGAAATGATTAAAGATAGTATGAAATGGTATTTTTTGGAGAAAACACACCAAATTTATTTTTTTTAACTTTATAAGTATAAAACAGTAATACTATAAAGATTTATAGTTTTACCAACAATAAGAATTTATCCAAAAATACTCTACAAGAGATATTTAAGGCTACAAAAGAAATTTCTTCAAAATAGATTTATAATTTAACATAAATTATTGGTGATTAAAAAAATATAATCTGAATTCTATGATTTCAATTATTCATTTTCAGCTAATAGAAAATTGAATAGCTGAAGAATTACTTTAATAATATAATATTTCATACAGAATAAAACATTACCTGTTTAAAATGTCTGATTTATTAAATGATGATTTTTATGGACAAAAACAGTGATGTAAAGGCTTCTTTTAATCCTTGAGAGAGACTCTCAGGATCAATGATGGATATATAGGGTGTTCTCAGATTGAAAATTAAAACCATGCTTAAAAATAAGGTTCTTAACTTAAGAAAATTTATTTTCTATTCCAATTGAAAGTCACCAGTGTTATTGTGAGCTCCAAGTAACTTCAATCCACTCTTGGATTAATTAATTTAAGTTTAAATAAAAGATTAATCTTCTTATATCAAATTTAATCACATGAAAAACATAAAAATAAAGTTTCAAGTCAAAATATCTTAAGATGTATTTTTAATTAATTCTTAAATAAATTCAAATTTTCTTTAAAAATAATTAAAGGAGCTAACTTCAAGTCTAATTACCAAGGAACCCTCCTTGCAAAGGGATAGTTGAAATTTAATATATAAACAGGGAACATTGAATTCTAATATGTGTGAAATATTCAAGAAAATACATCAATAATTGTATTTTAAATGAATTTTTGAAGCTATTGCTATTTTCTGCATAAAATAGCAATACACACTAAGCCTTAGCTTTTGATAAGGTTTTGATACTTATATCTTGGAAATTTGACCTTATTTAGGATTTTCTAAACTTAATTCAGCTTTTACAGCTCTGAAAACTTTTATTACAAGTCTGCATATGGGGATTTATCCTTTGGCAGCTTGTAATTCTTGTCCAAATAGACATAAGCCAGTTTAAACTTTAATATGAAATCAAAGTCTAACCTTAAAGCTTAAATAAGGTTGAAAATCCTCCAATACAGGTGGAAAACCTTATTTGGGCTCTTGAAGATCCCAAAAGTTGGGTACTGTGGCACCTTTTTCCAGTTTTCCTTTGTCCTACCTGTTTGCATGGATTGTCCCCTTTTATTCATTTAAAGCCATATAATTGCTTTGAGCCAATTTCAATCCATCTCATGCAGTATTTACAGCCTGTATGGAAAAATCCTTAGCCCATTCAGTAAATATGCAAAACACCTTAATTTTAACTTATGTTTTTTAAGTTTACATAAACCTTATGCAGCTTTAAGTTTAAGCTTAAATTTAACAATTCAAATATTTTTGTAATAATTTTCAATTTGTACACTTGTACTCTGAGATTATTAAATATTCTAATAGCACTAGAAATATTGACTTTTGCTTAAAACATCCCAAGGGCCTACCCTAGGTTATTTTTGATGTAGAATCCAAAAATGACATAATATTTTTAGCTTTTTTTAATGAAAACAAAGTCATACTTATTTTTTGTTATTTTTTTCTTTAAATCAATTTGATAAGTCTTTCCATTGCTAAATAAAATTTATAAGAAGTTATTTGTGGCCTTATGGGTATCTCATACATACCTCACAGGCCTACATTCCCTACCACCAAAAAAATTGTACTATAATCTTTCATTGAGTAGTATAACCCCAATCAAATTGGGAAGGGTATAATCCACTATCAAACCTCTCTAATGGTACCTTTCAAGTACTTAAAGAATACAATTCAGACTTATTGAGGAACTGGTCTTCTCTTATGTCTGAATCTTCTGAGAAACTTTTGAGAATCTTGTATTTTACTTTCTGAAAGCCACTCATCTTTATTTTGTGGGTTTCTGTACCTGACTAAGTATTCTATTTCATTTTTTTCTCATTCTTCTTTCTTTTAAGACTTTCAGCACCTTTTTCTCTTTACTTTGATAAAGTGGTGGTACTTTTAAGGGTGTTTCATTTTTCAAAGGAAATAATTCCTTATCACTTTAATTATAATTATTTACCAGACTAACAGGGAAATTTGGATGTTTATTTTCCACTTCTCCTGTCATTTCTACTTGTACTGCATTTGTCCTAATAAGGGATTAAATAATAAAGGGTCCTGAAAAGGAATATTTCAATTTCTTTGGACCTTCAAGTTTATTAAAGCTCAAGGTTGAAACTAATATTAAGTCCCCTACTTTGAATTCTGGGGTCTGATGAAGTTTTTCTAATTTATTTTTAGCATGTTTGAAAGAATAATTTATTCTTTTACCTGCATGATTACTCACTTTATCAAGCATTAATTCAAAGCTTTATGCAGTTAAACACATATCCACTAATTCTTTCTTCAAAGTCTCAACTGTAAGCCTGGGGTTCCATCCTTTTTCTACCAATGCAGGAGCCTTTCCTGTTGAATCATGTATGGAAGTATTTTAGGCCAATTCCAATTCTTGTATAAGTGTACATTAATTATGGGTAAAGCCATCCAAATCCTCAAACTCCATTCCATAAGCACAAAATCTTCCCATAGTTTACTCAAGGGTCTGAATAATTCATTATGCCAATCCATCAGTTTGTGGATTTTAAGATGTTGAGAATGATCTTTTTGTGCACAAATGCTTATGTAAGTTTGTCCATAAGTCTGGTGGAAATTTTTAATCTCTATCACTAATAACATTTTCAAAGAGACAAGTATGAGATATAACTCTGTTCCAAATCAAAATAGCTTTATCCATAGCTATTCAATCTTGATGAAATGGTAAAAAGATTGGAACTCTTCTGTACCTGTCCACAATAACAGCACATGGATTGTAACATTTCTCACCACTGGGCTGTAAGACAGTAACCCAATCCATATGAGCCACTTCCCATTGGGTACTTGGTTCATGGATATGAATCATCAAACCAAATTATTTGCCAGTATCTTTCTTGGTCTTTTCACACCTATCATAGCTATGACAGTACTCAATGACATCTTTTCTCCAAGATGGTCACCAAGCACATTTCTTAATGCTTTCCATTTTTCTTTCCTCAGAAATATGTTCAAAATCAATTTTGTCATGGTAGTCTAGTAATATTGTGTTAATTAACATCCTACTACATAAGACCATAACACATGTGTGTTTAGACCTGTGATACAAGATACCATCAAATGATTGTAATCTTCCATTATCATAAGATATTTTCCATATATTATCCAAAGCTTTATCTTTTCTATCTCTCTTGAGCAGAGAAGTAAGAATGACAATCCTTATCTTGCTTGTAGCTTTCTCTAACTTCCTGAAAGAATTCTGCTCACACATCTGTGATTTTAGTTCCTTCAATTAAAATTTTGGGTTCTAAACTTGAGGGAAAATAGGAAGTATTGTCAGTTTTATTGGTTAATTCCCATATATCCAATCCATAGACATTCTTCTTCATATTTCCATATTTATGTACTATGGTAATAGTGCCTCTATACTCCTTTATAACAAGATGCCATCTTAACATGTGTCTGTTTTGATTTTTCATTTTAAGAAGTGATCACACATAATTACAATCAGTAATATCCTCAAACACACTATCATCAATATAATAATGAAGTTTTTCTAGAGCTCATACAAGGCAAAGGCTCTTGATTTGGCTTTCTCCATCTCTAGCCTCAGTAGGTTTTATTTGTCTTGAGATAAAACAAACTGGAACTTTATAAGGCTTATCATTGACAATTTGAACTTGATGAAGAGCTGCACCTAAACCCTCAACATATGTATCAATATATAGCTTGAAAATAATCTTCAAGTCTGGCATGAATAATAATGGTGCATTGGTCAAGGAATTCTTTATCTTTTCCTATTACTGAATCCTTTCTTGTTTTATTTACAACACAGTTTGTTGATAACAAATTCTGTACAGTGATCTGGAATGGATTTCAAAATCTTTATGGTGTTGCCTTTAATAACTAGCAAAACCTAGGAAAATAATAGTTTCTTTCTTTTTCTGGGGCATTTGTTTCAGTAATACTGAAGCCACTTTGTTTTTATCAACATCAAGGCTTGGTCCTAAAACTACATTTCCCAGAGGTTTTATCTAATTAAACCCAAAGAATAGATTTCCTAAGGGATATTCTCATGTTCACTTGAAGAATTTTCTTAATTAATATTGGAAGTCTCTCTAAATGCAGCTTTAAGTTTTTGGAACAAATTATAAAGTCATCAATGTAGATTATCAACAATCCCTCTGATAATTAATGTGGGAAAATGGTAGTCATCATTCTTTGATAATGAGAGGTTTCATTTTCAATCTCAAAAGGAATCCTCAAATATTAATAAATTCCACAGAAAGAAATTATCCTCAATAATTTACCACTATGAGGTCTCAAGAAATTTTGATGGAAACCTTTAATTCAATCCATAGAAGTGATGAATCTTTCTTTGAATAATTGATTCAAAGTCTCATGGACTCTAGGAACTGGATACCTGTCTGGTTTGTATAGGTATTCAATGCTCTAAAATCACTAATCATCCTTTATTTATCATTGTTCCAAGTAATGATTACAGGGGTTGTGACTTCCGCTTCCTCCTTATGTCCAACCTTTCTGGGAACTCCCAGTTTCATTGGTTCATTAATTTGAGACTTTAATCCTTCTCTATCTCTAGGTCTAGCTGGATAAGCTGGTCTTTTCAATATTTGGGGATATGGTCTTTCGACTTCATAGCCTTTAATAGCCCCTAGTGGTTCATTATAAGAAGCAGAGGCTTTACTATATTGAAATGAAATATCAATAAGGTCTTTCTTTCTTTATTATGTTAGCTCAGGACTGATTTGTGCTTCAATAATCTTATCATTAACAAATCTTTCTTGTAAACATTTGCAACTTATCTGATGACAGTTATTTCCCTTTTCTCTATAAGAGAGGAAAATTTTATCTTTTATTGTCCCCTATAGTAAGATATCTGTCTTTATGATTACTGATGTCATTACCATATATATTGAGATAATTATTACCAAGTATGAAATTTTTTGAAGTACAATTGTTCATAACAACAAATTCAACTTTCAAGATTATTCTTCTTTCAGGGTGAACAAATATCATTTCTGCTTCAAGAATTCCCAAAGGGTGCATATCCTGGATAGCACTGCTTAATTTTATACCTTCAATTGGCATTAGGTTTTCCTCCCAATTATTTCAAATTTTATCAATATAGCCTTTTGCAACACAAGTACAAAAGGAACCTTCCTCAAGATGTATCTTGGCTTCTTTGTTGTTTATCACAATATAAGTGATACAATATTACCCAGCTGCGTAACCTTTACCTCTTTCAGTTTTGGGTTTTTGCATTTTGGCATCCTGTACATGTATGTGATCCATTCATTCATCACTTTATTTTTGGAAATGGGTATGGACTTCTGTTACTTCAAAGGAAAAATTAATTTTTTCTATACTAAGGCCTTCTTGAAGTTCTTCTTCTTCAGAAGGTTCAAAATAATTTCTTGTACAGTAACTTAATTTGTTTCTTTGTTGTCTTGAAATTTCCCAAGTTCAATCTCATTAATTATTGTCTTTTTAGGACAGCTATTGGCCAAATGAGATTTACTTTCACATTTATGACATTTCAAATAAGCTCTGTCTTGTGGCTTATTGGCTTGGTTCTTTGAAGTTTGTTTTCCATTAGTCTTATTGTCTATTGGAGGCTTATACCAATTTCTAAAGAAAAATCTGGTAGTGATTTCTTCCATGGCAGTGATATAATCTTCTGTAGAGAAAGGCTCATTACATCTGCTTTTTGTAGAATTTTAAAGGTCTCCGTGGCATTTTCTTAATATACTTTTATGTACCATTGTTTCAGACATATCAGGATGGAGGGCAGTTAATCTGTCCTTTTTCTTGAGAAACTGGGAGATGGGCCTGTCCCTCTCAATAGTAAAAATTGCTTTTTAAAATGAATTTTCAATTTTGAATCTCTAAGAGTAATTCTCCTATTTGGAAATAATCTTCTCTTTCCACCAATTCCAAGATTTTTTACCATGGTCTTGTCTCATTTTATAATACCATTTCTAGCTTCTTTAGTAAATAATGAGTGTAATATGGCACTTATGTATTCTTCTGGTGTGCTAAAGTCTTCCTTAATAATATCAATTGTTTTCATTAATTACATATGATTATATTCTCCCTCACTACTGAAGGTAGACCATTCCTCTAATGCTGGAATGCTTTTAAAGTTGAAGGAAGTTTCCACCTCTGCATCAATTTAAATTGCATTATGATATAATTCATGGTTATTGAAGTTAAACACATTTATATCTATAATTAATTCAGACTTTCCTGGTAGCTAATTTCTTAGTGATATATTTTTAATAATTTATTTAATATCTTCTTTCATGACTTGTTTCTCATTGTTCTTGAGAAAAAGATGTGTTATGGCCAGTTGGGCTTTCCAAGTTTTGAACTTGTATTCTTAATTCTTTCAATTTTTTAGTAATAAAATAAATGGAATAGAGATCTGGCTGATCAAGAAAAATCAATTTTGTATCCATTCTTTCAAAAATATGTTTCAAAGGCAAAATATTGTCTTTATTAACATTTTATGGACCCAAAATGGTCATTTGTTATTCTTTGACTTATAAAATTTGCCTACCCAACTTTTTTTGGATACATTCAAAATTGTTGAACTTTGTTGGAATTTCTTGATGAAAAGTTTCAAAGATACAAGCTTTTCAAAATATTTTTCTTTAAGAATTATTTATTCATTCTTTCCTCCTCCTTGTTTTTGAATTCTATAAAGGTCCTTTCCATATTGAACACATTATCCATGGTTGTGCTTTCTTTCTTTTGTATTCTGGAACTCTGAGGGTAAGGTTTGTTCCATTTGGACTTTTGCTTTCTTTTTTCCTTTTTCCTGTCCTTCTGATTCTTCTGTGAGGCTTACTTTACTGTATTTGGTGCTTGTGGAGGCTTTAGGAGCTTCTGCAGGGCTGTTGTCCTTCTTTTTTGGCCAACCCTTTCTTCTGATCCTCTAACAAAATTCTTTTGTTTTTAAACCAATATTTTATCTTTTGGACCTGGCCCTTGAAAGACATCAGTTATTTTGTCTTTTCTAGGCCCAAGAACTTCCTTACTTGAAGTTGGGAGTTCATTTTCCTTATCCACAAGGTGGGAAGAAGTTCCCACTCCTGCTGCATTGCTGACATAAACCAGGTCTTGTACTGATACTGGTATATCTCTACTGCTTCTTCCTGGAAGATTTTCAGATCTTAAAATAGAAATGGCAGAAGTCTCAGATTCTTGACTCTCAAGGAAAGTTTCAAAGGTTATTTATAGCCTTTGGGGACTTTTGGAAGCTCTGGAATCCTCCAGGTGTTCCTCTCCTCTGGGCTGTTACCCTTGTCTTTTGGATTTAAGACCTGAATTTGCATGTCCAAACCCATCTTATTGGATGAAGTAGTTGCTTCAACTTCTAGTATAAGTCATTTAACCTCATCTTAAAGCACATTTTCCCAAGAAATGGGCTAAATTTACCTTCTGGACCTTTGAAGGGTTCCTTTGTAAGTAAAACTCTTGGTCTTGGGCTGGTTTGAATTTTAACACTTGACTCTGAGATGCTAGAGTCAGAATAACTTTTCTGATACATGACACTAAAATCAAAATATAAGTATTTTCATTAAGATAAATAATAATAAAAAGAACCTAATTACTCAATGTATTGAATAAATCTTTTATAAAGTAATTCATGGAAAATTATGTCAAAAATATAGGAAATTTTCTAAAGAGTAAAAAAAACCTTTTAAGTAATTTTTTTTAATTTTATATTTTATTCTTATTAATTTTCTTTCAATAAATAATAATTATTCAATTAATAAGCTTATTAATCAAAACTGTGTTATTATCTACTTTATACTTAAATAACTCAAAGAATGAATTTCAATTCTGTTATTTGTAAAATCCACTAGTTGGAAAATAGAAATTTATTCAAAATTACTCAATACATTTTATACCAAAAAAGAGTAAAATAAGGTCTACAATAGGATTGATGTCCCAAAAATTTGTTAAAATCACAGCCAGGACCCTAAATTTAATATTTTTATATTAAACTCTTAATAATAGTATTCAATATCAAATTTAATATGAATTTCCTCAGTACTAAATATAATATAATTAAATATTATAGCCACAAATTAATCTAATTATTAAGAAATATTATAGATAAAAAATAATTAATTATTATTACATAACTTAATAGTTATAATGAAATATTACTATGGTCACTTGCATCTATAATAAAAATAAATATAAAAGCTCTTAATGAGACACTTATATGTGGAAAATATTAATATTTAACCACTTATGAATTTTAAGAATATTATTTATAAAGGAAATTATCACACACACTGTGCAGAGATAATTTTTAGAGAAAGGTTCTATATAAAAAATCTAATACTAGATAAAAAGGCTATATAAATTCAGAGAAAACTTAAACATAATATTTAATTAATATAATCAATAAAACAAAAATATTTATAGTATTAAACATTTTTGTAAGATAAAATTCACCAAAAATCAATATTTTAAATAATTAAGATTATTTTATATTATAATATAAGATTTATGAGTTTTTAGAGGAATTTTTGGATTTAAAAGATACTTAAAACAATAAATTTAGGGTATTGGTAAAAACACGTAAGCAAATTGGTAAAAACACGTAAGGGGTGCCCTGGGCCCATTTTTAATTAAAAATGAAACACAAAAATGCCTGTATTGGGCCAAAACATGCCCAAAAGAGGTTTTTTCCCCACAAAACCTCTCTAACTCCAAATTGTTTCAGATTTTTATGCCCAGCCCCCCCCCCAAAAAAAAAAAAAAGCCCAAACACCCCAACAATCCACATTATCCCCACCCCAAACCATTTTTTTTTTTTGGAAAAACAGCATTACCAAAGCCATTTTGCAAAGCTTTTCACCCTTTTTTTTCTTTTTTTCCCCCAAAGACTGCATTTTCCACCACAACAACCTGCTTTCAAGCCTCCAAATTTCCAATTTTTTACCTTCCCTCATCCATTAATCCCATATTTAAACCACTTTCTTTCACTCTTAACCCCTTCTGTTCATTTTTCACACCTTTTTTCACCTCTTTTTCACACTTCGAAAGGTTCTTACCCCATTCCAAATCCCCAAATCCCCCCTTTTTTTCACTTTTACACATATTTTTCATTCAAAAATGCTCCAACCCCCCACTGAAGGTGAATTTCAGACCCTTGAGCTTCTTTGGCAACATGTGCATAATGTTGCCAGGGCTCAGGGGTATGCTGTGTCCACCTTGAGGTCCAATATGACCCACAACCAAATTGAAATATGTTGTGATAGGTCTGGCACCCCAAATCCCAACAAAAGCCCCTCCAAAACAGTCACCTCAAGAAAGCTTGACTGTCCTTTTAGACTTTATGCCAGGAAATATGCCAAGAGCACCACTTGGACTCTTAAAGTCAAAAATCCTGAACATAGCCATGATGCCACTGAAAATATCATGGCACATCCTGCTTTCAGGAAATTCAATGAGCAAGAAACATCCCAAATTGCTCAAATGTCTGAATCACTCCTCATGCCAAGGCAAATTCAGGCCCAATTATGCAGCCAGAGGGAGTCTGACAGGCCTGTAATCCTTCAAGACATTTATAACCAAGTCAAGAAAATAAAGAAAGACAAACTGCAAGGCAGAAGGCCCATTGATGCTCTTATTGACACTCTCAAAGAAGAAAATTTTGTTTGGTCCTCTGCAAGAGATTCTGAGGGACACATTACCTCCTTGTTTTTTACTCACCCCCTGGCCATAAAACTTCTTCATGGCTTTCCTCATGTCATTCTTATGGATTGTACTTATAAAACCAATAAGTACAAAATGCCTCTTTTTCATATTGTTGGATTCAGCTCAACAAATAAGACCTTTTATGGGGCTTTTTGTTTGATGAAGAATGAAAATGAAACTTCATATACTTGGGCCTTAAATCAATACATTGAAAAGGTCCTCAACAACACCAATCTTGTCCCCCCCCCAGTTATTGTTATTGACAGGGATCTGGCCTTGAAAAACTCTATTAAGAAGCTCTTCCCAGACTCCAAAGTCATGCTATGCATTTGGCACATCAACAAGGATGTATCTGCTCATTGCATGAAGAAAATTGGTCATGGAACTGATTTTGAAAATTTTATGGGCCTTTGGAATCAAGTAATATACTTCTTCATTTTATTTCATGTTATTTCACTTTTTTTCTTATTATTGTCTTTATTAATGACTTTGGGATTCTTTCCTCAGCTTATGTATTCACCCACTGAAAAGTCTTTCAAAGACAACTGGAAGAAGCTTCAAAAGCAAGTTAAAAATGCTGAGGTCTTGCAGTATTTGGAAAATACTTGGCTTCCTCTAAAGGAGTATTATGTGCCAGCCTGGACAAACCACCATTGCCACCTGGGTGTGGGCTCCACCTCCAGAGTTGAAGGTGCCCATGCCATGGTTAAACTTTGGCTACAAAAGTCCACTGGTACTCTCCTGGAGGTTGTCAGGGCACTCCACATGGCATTCAGAAAACAATTTATTGAAATTATCAACAGAATCTCCAAAGAAATGATTGTCCATGTCAAGAATTTTCCTCCACACATCTGTGCCCTCAATGGCAAGGTGTCTCATTATGCTCTTCAGATTGCCTTTGAAAATTTCAAAACAAAATTTCCTCCAAATGAAAAATGCACCAACAAATACAACAATTATAAAGGCATTCCTTGCAAGCATAAGACCCAAAAGGCATTTGCCAAGCGCCAAAGGCTTGAATTATCAGACTTCCATCCTCAGTGGCATTTGAATTTGCCTGTGAGGGTTTTTTAATTTCTTCTTATTATTTTTTTCTTATTAACTGATTTTACTTGTCATATTCTTCTCAGACTGGTTTTCAAGGTGATGATCAAAGTGTTGAAAAAGAAAGAAAGAATGAATCCAAGAAGATATTTGAAGACATTGGGGAAGACCTGTTTCAAAGACCAATGGCAGAAATCACCCCGATACTCCAACATTTTCAAGATGTTTTGACTGGAAAAGTCCCATTTGATCAAATTCCCAAGAGTCAAGAGGATGATCAATATTATGAAGACCCTCTAGAATGCAAGAATATCCGTGGAAGACCCCAAGGAGCCAAGAATAAAAACAAAAGAGAACCTTCAAGATTTGAAATCATTGAGAGTCAAACCAAGAGAAGAGGAAGACCCCCATCAAAAGTGACCAGCACAACAACTTCCAGATCCCAGTCAAATGTCCCCTCTCCAATTATGGAAGTGGACTCATCTGAAGATTCTGAAGATTCTGAAGATTCTGAGGACTCATTGTCTAAATCCATCAGTTCATCAGATTCACTACCCTCAGCAACTGAATTAAATAAATCAGAAGTAACCCTTAGAAGGTCCAGAAGATTGGCAATTGGAAGCAAAACATCACAAAGAAAATCACACAAGCCTGCCACCAGTTTGAATATCTATGATGCAATTGACTTGACCTGTGAGCATTGTCAAAGCAACTATCACACAAGTGATGAATGCTCCAAGCTGTTTGTGAGTTTTTGATTCTTTTTAATGTAATTTTATGTTGCTTATTTTGATATTTATTCATTTTTTGAACTTATGTTATCAGATAACTGGCTCAGAAGACTTGCCCAAGTTTATATTGAAATACACCTTCAAGGCCATCAATGTCCAGGGTGATGGAAACTGTGGCTACAGAACAGTATCCCACTTCATTTACAAGACTCAAGATCAATGGGCTGATGTGAGAGGTGACTTGGCTGAAGAAATTCAACAAAATCAAGACCTTTATGAAGCCATGAACACCTTAATTCCCTCAGTATCCTCTTATTTGGAAAGAATTGAATGGTATGAAGATGTTGGCCAGGCTCCAAAAAGCAAGTGGATGTCCATGCCTGACATGGGGGATCCAATTGCAAATAAGTATAAAAGACCAGTTTTCTTTTATTCCACAGCCCAATCTTTTTCCTTTTTCCCTTATTTCTGTCCTCCAAATGATAATCCCCCCATTTTCATCTGCTTCTTGAATAGTTGTGCTCATTTTGTTCCTTTGGACATCATCATTTCTAAAGTTTATCCAGTCCCCCCCATTACTGTGAACTGGGAGATTCATGCCCAACCACAAGCCCTGGGGTGGGCTGATAAATTTAAGAAACACAGAATGTTGTATTTGTCCAATCTTCCTCCCCCCTCTCAGAAAAAACCCACTATTTTGGAGGTTGATTCTGATTGAATGATTTTTGTATATACAATTTATGCCAATTATCCCCCTCCTCAGTCATTTTTATTGCTTAAATCCCACCTCAGCCTCCTTTTTTATCAAACATGTGGAACTTTTGTACTTGAAAATAGTCATATTACACACAAGAAAAAAAACAGTTAAAAAAAACACCCATTGCGCCTTCACTTGTGGTCCCACCCAAAAAATTTTCCCAATTCATGAGCTTCTGGTTCTTTATTGTCCAGATTGAACCCTTTAATTTAAAAAAAAAATCAAGGAAATTCATAAGTGGGAAGTTATTAAATTCACTTTTTAAAAATAAGCATATTACAATGACGGGAAAAAACATTTGAAAAAAAAACTCTTTTTGCGCCTTCACTTGTCCCACCCAAAAAAATTCCCAAAATTATGGGATTCTGGTTCTTTATTCTTCACATTGAACCCTTTATTTTAAAAAAAAAATCAAGCAAATTCATAAGTGGGAAGATTTTAAATGAATTTTTGAAAAAAATATGCCATTTTGGCATATTGGCAAAATTTGTGAAATTTGGCAAAAAAATAAATTTTGAAAAAATTTGTGCTTATTGACATGCCAAGTCGGGAAAAATATGGCAAAAAAAAATTAAAAAAAACCTCAAAACTGAGCCTGAGGAATTTTTTTTGAAAATTAAGGTCACTTACGTGTTTTTACCAGAAACTTACGTGTTTTTACCATAAATTGGTAAAAACACGTAAGTTTTTAGTAAAAACACGTAAGGGCTTACGTGTGTTTACCAACACCCTAAATTTATAAGACAAAATCAATTATTGTTAATTAAATAAATATTATTTAGATTCTTTATTTTAAACTAATTAGTAATTATATAACTTGATAATTACTTTAATACCATAGGATTTTATATGGAATAAGATATTACCTGTTCAAAATGTCTCATTGACTGAATGATGATTTTTATGGAAAAAAAAGTAATTTAAAGGCTTATTTTATTCCTTCAAAGAAACTCTCATGACCAGTAATAGATATAAAGTGTGTTCTTAGATCAAAACTCATAAATAAAGCTTAAAAATAATTTTCTTGACTCAAGACAACAATTTTTAATTCTAATTTAATATTACAAATGTTATTATTAACTCCAATTAACCTTAATCCTCTTTTTTGATTGATTAATTTAAGTCTAAAGATAAAATATACTTATTTATATTGAATTTTATCACATGTAAAACTTGAAAATAAATTTTTAAGTTGAAATCTCTTAAACTGGATTTTTGATTAATTTTTAAAGAAATATTAGTTTTTTTTAAGAATAATTAAAAGAGCTAATTTTAAGGCTAATTACCATAGAATCCTGTTTAGAAATAATACCTAAAATTTTCTGTATATAGATGAAACATTTAATTGTAATCTGTGTGAAATTTTTAAGAAAATCCATCAATAATTAGATTTTCAATAAATTTTTGAAGTCATTGCTAATTTTTGATGTAAAATAGAATTACATACCAAAACTTAACTTTTGATAAGTTTTTAACACTTATAAATTTAAGGTTTAATCTAATTTAGGATTTGAAAGTTCTTAAAGTGTGATTAAAAGTCTGCATATGGGGATTTACCCTTTGGCAGCTTGTAATTCCTGTCTAAATAGAGATAAACCAGTTTAAACTTTAATATTTAATCAAAGTCTAATCTTAAAGTTCAAATGAGGTTTAAAATCCTCCAATAAAGGTGGAAAACCATATTTGGGCTCTTGAATATCCCAAAAGTTAGGTACCATGGCACCTTTTGCCAGGTTTCCTTTTTCCCACCTGTTTGCATGTATTTTGGCCTTTTATCTATTTAAAGCCATATAATGGCTTTGAACTGATTTCAATTGAGCTCACACAGGATGTAAATCCTGTATGGAAAATCCTTAGCCAATTAAGTAAATATACACAACACCTTAATTTTAACTAAACTTTCATAATATCACATAAAACTTATGCAAATTTAAATTTAAGCTTAAATTTTACAATTTAAATATTTTAGTAAAAATGTTTAAATTTGACAATTTTACTTTGAGATTATTAAAACTTCTAATAAAACTAGAAATAGTAAATTTTGAGTATAACACCCTATGGGTCTACCCTAGGTTATTTTTGGTTTAGAATCCAAAGATGACATAATATTTATAGCTTTGTTTATTGAAAATAAGTTCATACTTACTTTTTGTTATTTTTTTTTTGAATTCATTTGATAAGTCTGTTTATGACTAAATCAAATGTATAAATATCTATTTGTGTCCTTATGGGTATGTCATACATACCTCACATGCTCATAACCAAGCTGGGGGAGGAGTCTCAGTGGAAGGCACAGGGGAACAAATATTAGTGCATGTTACAGAATTTGGTGTAAGACTTGAATGTGATGGATGTTTTATATTCCCTTGCTTTTTCTTTACATGTTCATTACTCTTATCTTGCTTTAAATGAATTCAATTTCTGGAAATTGACACAAAATTTTCCCTGGTGTAATATGTATGGAAGAAATGCTTTAATCCCGTTTTTTTCCTATATTGGATATTTGAAATATTTTAATAACTTTAATATATTATTACATGAAGCAAACTCTGTCAATAGCCCATCATTATCAATTTATTTCCCTTTTAGATATTCTTACTGTTTGTATTTCAGTTTAACTCCTTAAGCTTATCAGTAGTTTCTCAAATAAATTTTAGAAAGAAATTTCATAAAAGATCTTCTTTTTGTCAATTATTTCTTAAGACCAAATAAGATATAAATTGAAACAATTTTTCTACTTTTTTCAGAAATAAGTTTTTTTAATTACTATAAATATCTATTAATTAATTTTTAATGGTAATTTATAAAGTTGTCCCAAATAAATTTTTAAAAAAAAAGAATAAGGCTGAGAAATTATCAAATAATTTATTTAATCTATTTCAAAAATTTGATTTTCTTAATTTTCTATTAGTCATAAGCTCACAAAATAATTCTTAAATGATATAATTCTTCAAACTGTAGAAAATTGCTATTATATTGATATCTTCAGTAATAGCTCTTCATTGATACAAATGACTACAGGAAAGATTACAGGATAGATGAGAAATTGAGAAAACTAAAAAATCAAAAATCATTCAATATAAATGGAACAGAAAATTAGCTCAATGGACCCCTTTTAATTAATAAAATTATTAATTTGAATCAATTTTAACCACATTCTTGTATTAAAGTTGACCTTCTTCAAATTACACACATACTTGAAGTTCCTTCATACTCACTATGGAATTGTTAGGTATTAGAGATTGTATCCCCCATTTTATGGAAACACCCTCCTAATTTAATTTAAATTTTAATTCAGAAAAGAAACAAGAGCTAACAGAATATTTTTCTTTTTCTCTAATTAGAATTATATACTTTATAAAGATGTTGAGCTCATAATTAATAATCTTTTTAAATGAATAAAGAAATTGAATTATGGATTCATGTCAGAGAAAAAGATTTTAACAGTTTCAAAAAAGAAATTAAAGATATCTTGTAAGTAGCTGAGAATTATCTATTCAATTATTAGGATATATTTTTTTCATCAATCTCATAGTTAATATTAACTTGAACCTTGGTATCTTACAATAGAGACAATTCATAAATTCTCAAATAAAGCCCAAATATTCTTCAGTAAAGTCTTATAGATCTCAACTATAAGTGACCAAAAATACTCCATGGCATTCAATGGGCTCAAAGATCTATAATATTTAATTAAAATATATCTTATTGTTTGTAAACTTCCCTTTATAGTAAAATTGTGTACTTACAATTTAGAGTTTTTCATTTTAAATGTGGAATATTACTGCAAGAATAGGAGAAAAATAAGAGATATCATATCTTTCTTAATACAAATTTTTAGCAGAGAAACCACATTGATGGTAGCTTATTTCTTTGATATTGTGTTAATAGCTAACAGATTCCCAATCAATTTTAATTATTTATGATTAATTAACAATAATTTTGAAAGCAAAAAGGCTTAAATGTTAATATTATCCAGCTATTTATTCCATAGATTATACTAAAGTTCATAGTGAAATTTCAAAACACACCTAAAAAGTTGATTTGTTTTTTAATAAACTAGTTTGAAATAAAAAGGAAACTAAATATTAAATTATCATTAAAATGATTCTTTTGACCCTGTATTGTTAAATTATTGAGGTTTGAAAATAATGACCAAATACTTATATTAAGCCAATTGAATTGAAGGTTTGTGACTTGCATATGTATCTTGAATTTCTATCAAAGCTTATATTTCTTTATTTAATTTATGTTCTATCTCACACCTGAGGTCAATAGATCTCCCATATAAAGTTTCAAATGCAACACCTGCTGATGAGTGTAACCACTTTGCTCAGTGTGATTTGTTTGAATCACTTCATTCTGATAAATAATTCATTTTTTTTCTACATATTAAATTTTATAATGAAAAGAGATCATTAGGATGCATGTGTGGTGGGGAGGTATTGATGAGCACATTTTGTCAAATCAATAGTTTGCCTTTGAATATTTGAGATAGGCCAACAAATTTTCAATCATATGAAAATTTTCAAAATTCTTAGCTTTAATATAAACAAATCTTCATTATATTGTGTATTTCATTTTTCTTTGGCTATTTCAATGTATCTTGATTAAAAATTATTATTTTTTTCTTTAAAAATACTTTTCTTAAGAAATCTCTCCAAGGACAATAATTATAATCATGATTATATAAAGAAACTTCCTCATCTTTATATCAAATATGAGAAATAATTTAATTCACCTTTTTTTTACAAAAAAAAAAAGAAATCTTGATATAAAGTAGAATTTTAATTGAGAAAAACATATGAAATGAATTTAATAACTGAGATAAGTTTTCTATATGATCAGTTATTATATCTAAAATTAGAATAATTTATAGCTTTTCTATTGTTTAAAAGAAGATTAATTTGTTGATTTCAATTGAATTATCTATTATTTTCTAATTAATTACCTTTTTTTAATCTATAACTATATCTGATCCTAATCATCATTCATATTAGTAATTAATCCCAAAATTGATCCTTTTATGAACTTCTATTGTATTCATCTTTACCTACTCTATGGTGAATTTAAAAAGAAATGAAAGAAATTTCTTCAAGATTTCTTATTGAATTTATATTTAATTAACATTTATTAAGGTAAGAAATAGTTATACTTTTAATAAATTAATTCATAAATAAAATCATTCAGGTTTTTTAATTTTTTTTTAAAAAGATCTACTAGAAAATTGATATCATGAAAAGAGAGTTTATAATAGATTCTTTCAATAATTTTTGATTTTTTGGTAATATTATCTTTCTGAAGAATACCTTTATGTTAATGGACAGGATTGTATTTACTCAAGTATTTTTTAAAGAGTCTCATAAATCTATGGAATTGTAAATCATCTTAAGCTTATCAATTTATCTTGATATTCTTGATGATCATGAATCTGAGTTTTGGACAATTTTAGTTGTCTGATTGAGAGACCAAAATGATTTCTTCTTACTCTTGAGAAGAAATTTAATGATAAATTTTGTTAATGAGATACCTTTGATTGGTAAATTTCTGATAATTTCATGAAATGATAACTTTGTTTTATTCTTTAATTCATGAAATTAAAATTTCAAATGGAAAAATTTCGCATCAGATTTTATTTTTATTTTTTTCGTATAGCTCTGAAGAGTCCAAGCTCATCCTTTTCAAGATCTTCTTTATCAACTTTAATATGAAGCTAGAATCAACAAAGGATTTGAAAACTGATCAATTCTCATTGGAACCGGCATTCCTTTGTCCATTTGGATGGCCGACTCAACCGACGTATGCAATCGACCTGGAACCGTCTCATCAGTCTAGCAGCTTACTCCCTAACTCCCTCGCTTGTCCTTCGACGTCGTCTTCTATTTCTACTCAGTTTTCAAGTTTGCTTCACGAATGGAATGATCTTTTCGCAGCTCAATCAGATTTAACAGAACAAGACTTTGTACATTTTGAGCTCAATCAACTCTATCTTGAATGTATTTATCTTCCGGTTTTATTACCAAATAATTCTCGTGTTGGTGCTTTATCTATGATCTTGAAAAACTATCAATTTATGGATGATATGTTTTTTGCCTTTTTTTTTTTTATCTTTTGAAAATTTGCTTTGTTAGTAGTCCCCTTGTGAAAAATTCGCGGCTAAATTACGATCTTATTCAAAAGAATACGATCACAATGAGTTAATCGAAATATTTGAATCATTTTTGATTCCCGAAGATTTATTGGCTCGAAAATGGTCTGAAGAGATCAAAAAATTAGTAGAATGCTTAATGAACGAAACTGAAGAGGACCTCGAGATAGAAAATGATGAAGAAATGTTTCATCAAAATGAGATTGCGGCTATCAGTATTATTCTTAATCATCACCGTTTGGATTCTAATCCTAATCACTCCCAAGTAAATTCGCGTCCTTCCTCAGATAATGAACCTTCTTTGGCTCTCAAGATTGCCGATACATATTCCGCTCGCAAAGTTTCATTTATAAAGGTGGATCATAATGCCGAAAGTCTAGAAAGCTGGTGCAAAAAAGAGTCAGTTGCTTTGACGACAAGCTGAATCTAGTTTATTTTCAAGTTCTAATTCTTGACTTTCTTTTTTTCTGCACGGTTTGCTAATAACTGTCACGTTGTCAAACCAATCCATACTTATAACTTAGAAATCAGCTTCAAATTATCCTTCTACTAGAGATCATCATTCTCACGAATTTATCTCTTGATACCGAATCACAGTTGTTTCACAAAAGGCAACTATCATCACCTCATAAAAATTCTAAAAAAATAACAAGTGAAGACGAAGTTATAGGTCCCAGCGAAGCTATTTCCGACTGGGAGTCACTTCTTGAGGGTTTAATTGATAGATTGGCAATGTGGCAAGTCATTGGTGAACTTGGCAAGGAACTCTCCAACTTGTTTCCAGATCGAAGGGTTCCTCTTGGTAATGAATCACATGAAAATTTAGATGAATATAATTTGGATGATATTCAGAGGTTTTGGACTGATGTAGTTGAAGAACAGTTGAGCAGCGTTTGTTTCTTAATTCATTACTTTGGTTGAATACTTTACCACTCCAACTATTTTGGCCGTATCAAACTGATCATTTGTATTTTTTTTTACTTTGGAAGTTATACTTCTCATTTACCCCTTTTAAATCCTTCCTTTCGACCTAAGCTTTTTCCGACGTCAATTTATGATCCCTCGGCGTCTTCATCACTTTTACCTACTCAATTTGACTCAACTGCGCGGAGTGGGCGCAACGATCTATCATCAGTAAACCGAACTCCAAATCTGAAAAAACTTGAAAAGCGAGCGTTGAAGAGGGCTGAAAAAATGGAGTCCAAAGCAAAAGTAAACCTCAGTCCGACCATGATGAAACTTAAGGGAATCGAACGCTTGCCAATTTCAAGAGCTGGCTCAGTTAGTGAATCCCAGTTGGGTTTGAAGTCCAGAGCGATTAGCTCGAGAGCTTTATTTAATCGGCGGGAGGTCAAGATGTCCAACGTACCTTTGTCGATTAAATCTTCTATTCAGCGTGCTTCGTCTACATCAGCTGTTGGATTTAATCAAATTTCAAAAGGCCCTTGGGGACAAACTGTGGATCGAAAGTCAGGGGAGCCGCAAATAAGCTACAAGCGAAAGCAATCTTCTCCCAAAAGTTGGTTTGATCCATTTTGTTTTGATCCCTTTGGAATGAGGATATTCAAACAAAAATTTATTTGCTTTGGTTAATCATAGAGATAATAGGCCAAGAAGATTATTGTCGAACTGAAGTGCTAGCCACTCCAAGGAAAGCTAGAAAAATCAACGGTAGGTCCTCACATTTTTCACGTATCTCAACTGTAGGTGAATTGTCTCATCTCAACAAGACGTTTTTTTAATAAACTAGGCTTTTTGCACAATGATGCCAACGGTGTCTTGGTCCCAGATACACCGCAAGCCCGTCATCGCTAAAGCTTGCAATGAACCGCCCAGTTCTTGTCACGTAGCACTTAGACATTTGCTCGGTAAATCAGTAAATAGCTGAATTGGTGATACTAGCGAAAAGTCAAGACAGAGCCATACCAACGCGGCAATTTGGTCGCTAAAAGTCTTATTTTCGTGTTCATGTAAGATAATTCTTTTGATGAGGGCATATGCTTTTTTCTCACTGGATTACACCAGAATTGAAAGGATTCATAGACAAAAAACGATGTTCTTATAAGGTTAAACGAGTTGATAATTAAAGGTCAAATGATGGCCTCGAGAGTATACTAAGTATTCAACATGAAGTGCATAGTTCGAAAAGGTTGCTACGATTAAAATTGAATTGAATCGATTTTATTGATCAAAGAATATTTTGACAACAGTTTCATTCTTTTGATAGCAATAAATCATTCAATTCACCCTTTTTTTCCATTGTTAACAAATCATCACAACCGCCAATAAGTTTTGAATGTATAAAAATCTACAAAAAAAACAGTGTTCACTCGCAGTGTTAGTAGCGATCATGAGCAAAAAGAACGCTGTCTTATTTGAACTTAACTTGAGGAACTGTAAATTTTTTAAAATCTCTTTTTTGACTTTTGAGTTTGTTTGTTAAAATTTCCTGCATTAAATTACCATTCTCAACTTCATTTAATTCGAGTACCTGTAGAAAACAAAGGCTAATACTTGAGCCATGTGATTTGTTTAGAAAAAAGATGGCCAGAAGAGATAAAAAGAATGTGATCTTGTTGGTTACCTTCAAGTTCCAATTTAAATTTAAATCTGAAATTTTGTCATTTAAGAAATCTTTTGATCTTTGGCAATACGGACAATAAGATTTGCTAAAAATCATTAAATTGTTATTTGAAATCATCCACTACAAAAACGAAGAAACAACTATTAGTATTTATGAGCAGATATTTTTTTTATACCTAGTAAAATTAAAAATAAACGCAACGTTTATAGATTTTTCAACGTTGGTATAAATTTCATCATTTTGATTTTTGAATTGATCTTGACCTTGATGAAACAATTTTTTATTATTATCAAAATTAATAAAGTTGATAAAATTTCGATTTTGAAAATTATTATTATTATTTTTAAATTTACAAATATTCACTTTTAAATAATAATGTAAATTATTAAAAATAAGTTGTTGTTTTTTATTATTATTATTTTTAATTAAACAATTTAAAAACATTTTTACTTTTTTATTTATTTATTACTTCTCTTTTAAATAATAATAATAATGATAATATGTATATTAGGTAATAACTAAAGATGATGGTGACGAGATAGAGGGAGAGAAAATGTAGCTTGGAATAGTTTAAGAGGGGGGCATTAATTGAGTTGATTAGACCTAGCGCACTTACTACTGTGATTATTATCAATTAAAAAACTCATAAATTTATCATTAATAGAAATCAAAATTTGTCAAATTCAAAATTGAAAAAAAAAAAAATTAAACAAATATATTTTAAAAGAAATTAATCAAAAAATAAGAAAAAAAAAAAAAAAACTTTAGTAATTTTAAAATTTTAAAATTTTAAAGAAAACATAACAAGTTTAAGATAAATTTTTTGTAAATTGTGCAACAAATATAGTATGAATGAATAATAATTTTACTTTAAGACAATTTATCAATTTTTTTAATTTTTTTTTTTTTTTTAAAAAAAAATTATCAATTAAACAAGGGTTTTTTATTTATTTTTTTAAAAAAAACTTTTCTCAAAAATAATTTAATTCACATAAGCAAAATGATAAATACATTTAAGTCCTTATTTTTTATGGGCTAAAATGAGTTCTTTTTTTTTTTTTTTCAACCATCCCCAAAGTAGTTACCAAAAAAAAAAAACTTGTGTTAAGGCATTTTAAATTATTCAATATATCATATTTATTTTTGAATTTTTAATTAATTTTTGTTTTAGTAAATTTAAACCTCTATGTTTTTTTAGTTTAATTAATAACTTAAGGAAAACCAATTTTTTTTTAATTGAAATTTTAATTAATAAAAAATTTATGAAAATTAAAAAAAAAAAAAAACTCTATTTTTATTTTTATTTTTATTTATTTATTTTTTTTTTTTGAAGAAATTTAATCAAAAATGTTTTTCATAATTTAAAGAAATTTAATAATAATAAAAAAAAAAAGGAAATTGAGTAAGGGTTTACCAATTAAAAAATCATTGAGTGAGGATTATATGAAAGCATGTATATATAAAAAAACAAAAATATTAGGAAGTTCCATCAGAGTCATCAATTTCCAAAAAAAATTAAGGGATTTCTAGAGGGTGAATGAAGGTATGATAAATACAGAAAAGAACATTCCTCATACTTATCAACCTACTTCAGAGCTAGTGGTAAGAGATTAACGTCCCAATCAGAAATGACTTTTTAGGATAAAAAAATTTCTTGAATATAATAATATCTTAAAAGATGAAGTTGTGGGAAATATTATTTAATAAGAAATTAAAAATGAGATTATTATTAATTGGAGTACAGAAATGAGGGGAAATGATGAATTTTTGACTGAATGAATAGAAAAAAAAACTGGTATTTCAGATTAATTGGAAGTTAGATCACCCATATTAGGCATGGTCATTCACTTTCTCTTGATGGTTTGGACCAAATCTTCATACCATTCAAGCCTATCAAAATGTTATTTAAGTGAATTGAAGAAAGTATTGATAGAATAATAATTATACTTATTTTTTTAAATTTAATAATAAAGATACCCCCTGAAATATGTCCATCTTCCTTCAATATTATAAATAAAATGGGTTACAGTTCTATAATCACAATTTCCATCGTCTTGAACATTTAAAGCTTTGAGATTATACTGCAAAGTTAGAGATCTTCAGAATTGTACTATAAGAGCATGTAGTTAAGGTTATGAATAGAAGAATAACATAAAAAGAGCTCTTAAAACTCATCACTTTAGTAATGATATTGCTTTGGAACTGCTTACAGATCATTTCAATTGCATCAAAATATTCCAAAATGGTATCTGGTCTGTGTTCAACTCTTGAAGTATTACTTGTGGTGGCTAATCTTTGTGAACTTCTGGGTTTGTAATAGTTCTCCCAGGGTGGATAATGGTCCAAAAAAAATCAGTTTAAAGAAAAATAGTTTCAATTTTCAGAGCTATATTCATTAATATATATGTTTTGGGAAGTAAAATAATGGTTTGATTGTGCTCTTGATGTCTTGGAACTTATATTTTTGAATTTTATTTTTCCTCTCTCTTTAAAAAGATTTTTTACTTCTTTCAAACTTGCATTGATTCATTATCTTCTTATTTTTTTACCTCATAGAGTCCTCCTATCATTTTATTTAATTTCAAGGGCTCTTCATAATAGGGGGTGTCAAAGTCACCAAATCCCACCTTAACATAACGCGGGATTTGGGTTCCAAATCCCATGGTATTTTGACCAAATCCCATGCATCTGGGATTTCAGCTTGACACCTAACCCCAATGAGAACTCACAATTCATACCTGTACAACATATTCTTCTACACTCCATTTTGGACAATCTGACCAAACAGCTTACAGTCCATTTATACTTCTTCATCCATATAATAATTCCTCAATCCAAAGTAAGACAAATCAAGACAGATATGAAGATCACCTCTAGCCTGCCTCATCCATCAGGTCACTTAATACGTACAGATTATTTAACCATAATTAATTGGCTTTCAGTCAAATCCAATTTCAAGTCATGTTTTGGTACTAGTGGCTCAACATCTATTGGAAGATCTCCTTTATGAAAGCAGTATGGATTTCAGCTTATGGCCATTGAGGTCAACAAAAAATCACAAAATCGCCTAAATCTTAGTTCAAGAAGCATCAGAGATTGATGGCGAACATATAAAAAGAAATATATGGCAGCAAAAAAATTTGAAAATCTAACTGGGGCTAGAAAAATGGAAGAAGATGAGAGTAAAGGAATAAAATCAATGAGTGAAAAGCTTGAAAGTATGTGTCCTTGCTATGATGAAATGGATGTGCTTTTTGGCCACAAGCCCAATGTCACTCCCATTGCAAGCTATGATTCACAAGAAAAGGAAAGCTTAAATGGTGATGATGATGTTGATTTTTCTCTTGATAAGGTAAGTTGTTGTCTCTTTCTTTTTAACTGAAATGATTAGACCTCATTTGCTTTTTAAAGGAGAATAATTGCTTGGATTCACCTC
This sequence comes from Austropuccinia psidii, assembly GCA_023105745.1. Lineage (NCBI taxonomy): Eukaryota > Fungi > Basidiomycota > Pucciniomycetes > Pucciniales > Sphaerophragmiaceae > Austropuccinia > Austropuccinia psidii. The sequence continues at coordinate 79,827,979 of JALGQZ010000001.1, read as the reverse complement.
AAAATCTGGATCCTTTGATGAATAATGATGATCACTTGGTTCCAGAGGAAAACCTTCAAGATTAATTGGTAAGTACATTTAAGAGTGATTCTTATGAAATTCATTGCTGATTATTTCTCCTTTGACCAGAAAAGTAAATCCATAATGCATTCAATACAAAAGCGTCATCAAGCATTGATGCCCAACTTGAATGACAAGAGTGGCTCTAGGAAAAGGCCAATGGATATGTTTGCACCAACATATGCAAATTTTCTGGAATCCAGGCAAAAGGGTATGTTTTGGGTTTATGACTACTCAGATCAATCATACTGACAAAATGCATAATTTGTAGCCTGTGAAACCAGTGAAAATGCTAGTTTGGAGTGGGACAGGGAGAGGTGGAATGAAGAGAAAACAAGAAACATGGAAAAGCAATGGTTTGAAGAAGTCAAGTTGCAAAAGCAAATGGAGTTTGAGGAGAAGCAACATATGAAGAAATATGAATTTGAAAAAGAAAAGTGGAATCATGAATTGGAATTGAAGGAAAAGCAATTCCAGATGAATCTCACTATAGCAGAATTGTCATCAAGCAGGCCAATTGGGGAGCTGGAGCGCATTCTGGCATTAATCAATAAAAAATAAAATATTAGGTATACATCATGTGATCAGTTTATATGTGGTTTTTTGTTAAATCAAAGTGATGTTTATGTTTAATTATTGATCTTATGTCATGAAATCTAGCTGCACTTTATTATCAAATTGAAAATTAAATTTTTATGCGTAATTGGGGCACCAACTTGCAATTTCAATTTTGTAAAACATTTATTTGCAATTCAGGAAAAAATTGAAAATTTGGGAAATTGTTGCATCAAGATTTTATGTGAAGTCTGTTCAAAAATAAAAGTTGATGATGTGTTTCTTCCTTTTTAATGAATTGGTATTTAATGTCATTTTATTGTTTAATTTTTTTGTCTTTTTCTATATGTTTTTTTTTTAAATTTTATGATTCAATTTTATCTTTTATTTTGAATTGTTTCCACTTTTAATTATGGAATTTTCCTTGTATTTTTTAATTTTAGATTTTTTTTTTTTATTTTTTATATTTTTTTTTCAATTTTATGGTTCATTTTTATTTTTTATTTTGAATTGTTTCCACTTTTAATTTTGCAATTTTCCTTGTATTTTTGATTTTTGATTTTTTTTTTTGAGCTTCAAATTTTTTTTTAATTTCATTTTTTTTTTTGAGTTTCAATTTTTTTTTTAATTTGATTTTTTTTCTAATTTCAATTCTTAATACTTAATTTATTATTTCTTATTTTTACTTTTCACCCCTCTCACTTCCAAAAAAATCCCCTTTTTTTTAATATCAGGTAAGTGATTTTCTTTTTTTACTTCACCACACTCATTTTTTTCCAAGCTGATTCTTTTTTTTTCTATAGGTAAATTTTTCAAATTTTACCTCCTCCAAAACTCCCTCACCCATCATCATCCACCTCCCAAATGGACCCATTCATCATCATCCACCTCCCAAAACCCCCAATCCATCTCATCACTGCTCCCCATTAGACCTGGAACCTCCCAAAAATGCACCAGGGAGGTTCCTGTTCTAAGGCAGCTCTAATCATTCTGAATCAATTCCAAATTGATTCGGAATGCCTCCCAAATCAATTCGGAATCGATTCCAAGCGTTTTTTTGTTTTTTTGATGCTAATGGCCCCCAGAGGCCATTAGCAAGTGTTTTAAATTTTCTTATTTGTTTTTTTTGCTTTTGAATAATAGATTACTGAATTTTGTTTATCATTTTTTTTAAAATCATCAACTGATTTATGATTTATGATTTTTTTTTTAAATTATCAACTGATTTATGATTTTTTTTTCTTTTTACTGACTTTTTTTTTTACTTTGTTTTTTTAAAATCATACACCGATTGATGATTTGTTTTTTTTTTCAAAAAACATAAACTGATTTATGATTTGTTTTTTCTTTTTTTTTCTTTTATAATCATCATCATAAATCACTCATAATTATTTTTTTTTGACTTTGTTTCTCTTAAATCATTATCTTTTTGAACTGATGATTATTTTTGTGTTTGGATTATGATCATTACTAACCTATGATTTTTTTTTACACTTTTTATTTATTTGTTCTTATAGGGGAGGATTAACTATAAGGTTTTTTTTTGCAATGTCATTCAATTTCCCCCCCCTCCCATCATCCTTAAAATTCAAAAAAGATGCTCCTCCTCTCTCTCATTCTTCAAATAAGCTTGATGATTTAATGGTTAGTACTAAACCAGAATCAGCACATCATCAGAATGTTTTGAAAGATGATGAAGCTATTATTGCTCCTCTTGATTTCATGGTTAGGACTAAACCAAACGTAGAACATCATGGGGATAATAATACCAAATCAAATCATAAAAGAAAGCTCACCCAAAGCCAAAGACAACACATCCATGATTCAAAACACATTATGTCTCACCTTGGCCATTTAAACAAAGAATTTAAAAAATTTTCAACCATTTTGATTGAAAAGAAATATTCCAATGCCTCATGGTTAAAACTACCATCACTCAACACTCTCCCCCATCCTTATATACTCATTGATAAAACAACAAAGCCCTTTTTGACTGTCATCATATATGAAATAACCCCTTTTTATAATTCTTCTGGACACTCTCAAATGCTGCAAAACCTCATCATGACCTTAATGTCCTTATCTAAAAATTGACAAGAAATTAAAACCAATAAGCAACTCCAAGGTGGCATTATGAAAGGTATTGGGTTTCGTTCTGGTTCAGATTCTGGAAGATCTGCAGGTGTGTGATATTTCTGGATTATTATCATAATAATTACTAACTAATTACAAACTAATTAGGTGTTTACTCCAGAAAACCAGGTTTAACTCCTCATCAAATTGAAACAGATAATAATCAATGGACTAAGCTTCATCAATATGACAAATTTGTTTACTCAAGAATTTCCCATTTTTCAAAATCAGCAGCAAATGAAAATCAATCATTAATGGAAGCAGCCAAATTACCCAATTTCAGTCAACTTGAATGGACTTCTACCAATCCCAAGGAAGAATTCAAATCATTTACCAATGTCATTGTCACCCAAGATGGATTTTTCAATAAGCCACACCAAGATTTAAATGATCTCAATGCCTGAGCTTATGGTATATTTTCTTTTGTATCAAAAAAAGATTTCCATCCACTTCCAACTGTCTTCACCCCCTATGGACATGGCTTGCACTTCCCCGAATTGAAAATGGAGATCAATTTTTCAAAAAAACCTGGCATCATGGAAATTCTTTGGAAGAGATCAACAATGGTTCATCATACAACAAAACCTCCTCCAGAAATGATCAATCATGACCAAATAACTCATTTTGGATGTTCTTTTCAAATAAACCATAAATGATTTAATGTAGGTGAAAAATTCTTGAAAATGACACCCACTGCAATTAATTCAAGAGTCAATGGGTACTTTGAAAGAAATATGCAGGATCAAAAAAAAGAAAAAATATTAAATGTAAATAGTTTTATTTTATGAATAACATCTCCACTCCGTTGTATGTCATTAAATTAAGTACATAAATCAATGATCCTGATGAAATTTACAATTGACTATTTTTCCATGCCAAAGTGATTGGTTTAATTTATTCACATATATTTACCACATCTTCCCCAATGTTGTTTTTGGCCAGATTTTCTGCATGTGGTGGATTATCATCTTCATATAAATCAAACCATTCATCACCAATTTGTGCTAACATGTTATGTAAAATCATGCAAGACACGACCCAATTAACAAAATATTCAATTTAATGATTATCCCTCATTTGATTTCACATTTCCCTTAGAGAAAACCACTGCCCCTTCAAAATTCTAATTGCATGCTTGATTCTGACCCTTGATTTTGCTAGACAGTAATTGAAAGAATGGTTGTCTTCACTCTGTGCTACAACTCCCTTATATGCTGGAACAACCCAAGGAGAGCTTGCATATGCCAAATCTGCAAGTGAGTACTGATCCTTTTCATAAAACTCTTGAGGTGTTTGTGCTATTCTCATATGTTGATAGACATTCAAATCATGAAGTGACCCAGTACAACCAACATGTAGAGCAGTGAACTGTTTGTTAATATCGCAAACCAGTTTTATTGACAAAGAATACCTTATATGTAAACCATCAGTAAGATTGAAATAAAGAATAAAGATTCAACCACTTACCTCTTTTTGAAATCAAAATAGGCTTCACCATCCTTAGGAGGACGTTGTGATAATGGTATGAGACTCCCATCAATAAACCCAATGCACCCACAGAAGCCTTCTGCTTGCATTACTTGAGACATCTCTCTTTGTTGTTCTATTGTTGGCCACACAATCACTTTGCACTTCAACTTCATTAATATCTGGATGACTCTTTGAGTGTAAAACACAATAGCCCCATGGCTAATTCCAAACAACAATCCAATCTTTCCCAAAGCGGCCCCATTGCCATTTGATCCTAGCCTTGATAATGCCACAGCCAATTGGATGGCAGGATTGCATTTTTTGTTTTGTGATGAGTTTTGAAAGGTTTTATCAGCTTGAATTTGTGCAACCAATTTTTCAAATGATTCATGTGTGGTCCTACATAGCTGTCAAAACTTTTCAGATGATAATGTTTGTAAATCATTCATTGTATACATGTAATGTGATGGATATCTTCTACAAGGATTGATGTATCTTTGTGAGGTTATAATATCTAATAAGATTATATATTCCTGGATATCAGAATCACTATCAGAGCTGAGTGCATCAATGAGCTGCAGTGAGTTTAACATCTGAATTAAAGGTAGCCTTTACAATGCTTTGGGAATGGTAAATGAAGAAAAGGCCTGTATTAAATTCAATTTAGAATCAAATACTTTAATAAATGATGAGTGTATTCAGATTTTATGCAAGAGAAGTAAAGTTATATGCAATTTAACATGCCCTTACTGAGTTGTGTGTTTCAAACATGTGCCTTTATGGGAAGCTAAAGGTGGGATTTTAGTATTTAAACATGGGATTTGGTACCAAAAAACCTGGGTTTTTGTACCTTAAAATACCACACCTCTTGAGGTGTGGGATTTTGGCAAAAAAAACTTGGGATTTTGAGTGTGGGTTATGGTAACTTTGACACCCCCTAATATTCATTTCCCAATGTAGGAGTGGGTTATAATTTTTAGGTCATTTTCCAAGTTAAAAATGTCTTTGAAATCATGAAGGTTTGGGTTGATTGTGCCAATGGCTCTTTGGAAAAGGCCCTCTTAAATAATTAAGAAATTTTCTTCAATTTAAATTCTCTTTCAAACTCACCACTGGGATAAATACCTTTATATCCCACCTACAACAAGAAATTACCAATAAAAAATGACCAAAAGAAAAAATGAATACTTACAGGTAAAACCAAGCTTCATTTATGGAGATAATTTTTTGGTTGATTAATTTGGTTTAATGCAAATTTCCTTTTAGTATAGTTCTTGAAAGTTATTCCTTCACCCTTCATTCATTGGTGGGTTCTTTTTTCATGAGGTTGAATTCTGGTATGGTATTTCCAAAAGTCTTGTGAAATTCATAATGAGAAATCCTTTCATAAATAGTTCAAATATAATTCAGATACTTTTCACATATAATATGATTTCTTTTTATATTATATTTATAATATTAATTAAACTATTTCTTAATCCCAAATTTAACACTCACATTATTTCTAGTAGTGTTCCAGGGGATTATTAGAGCCATAGTATAATCATTTAATGGGATCCCTCAACTCTTGAAGTGGTGGATCTACCAAGATGAGGGTACTGGTTTATCCAGGAAGGTCTAAAATTATTACCCAAAGTAATAATAGTACTTTATAAATATATAATTTAATCAGGATTTTTTAATTTAACCTTCAATTTTTTATCAATTACTCCTGAAGTAACTTTCATATTTATCATAAATACATAGCTTTAGTTTAAATGAACACAATTAGTTTTAGAAAAAAAAAATAACAAAAGGAAAAAACATAAATATGAATTTAATCAATTAAAATAAGTTATTAAGTAACTTAATAATTTCTTAAAGCCATTTTTTTTCATTAAGTAATAATAAAGATATTTGTTCATGTTCAAAATGAAAAAATAATAATTCTTTATTTTGGAAATATTAATTAAATAAAATCATTTAAGTCAAAATAATTGTAAATTGAAATAATAGGTGGTGGAGAAATTATTTTCTAAAAAATTAATTGATTTGATTTTTAAAAATTTCAATGATAATTTTTTTAATTTGGTTTTTTTTCATGAGATAAAAGTTACTTGATTAAGTATTATTGGTGGAGGATACAACAAAAAAAATTAAATAAGAGATTTTTTATTGATTAATTTTTGTATATATAATAAATAAAAAAAATATTTATAAAGCCTTTTACGAGGTTATGTTTCAGATTACTAATGAAAAATGAGGAGGTAATTTTATCATACTGTTCTTTTTTATGGGCTAAGGAAAAAAAAAATTCATTATTGTGAATATATAACTGATGTAATAAAGAAGCCTTATAGCTTGAAAACTGTCAATTTGCATTTTTTTACCTTCAGATATATATTTTGGGTGCTTCTAAAATAACATAAGATTTTACTAAGTAAATGTAAGCTCTTAAATGTTTCTAACAATTTATGGCAAAACATGTAATTTTATGGTAAAAAAATTTAAATGACCCAATTTTTTGAAATTTTTTTCCTCAGGATTAGTTTTGAGGAATTTTTTTATTTTTTTCAAAATGGGATGGAAAGATCCTTAAATTTTTTTAATTTTTTTTTCCCAAATTTCTTTCAATTTTCCAATTATTTTGAAAAAATTTATTAAAAAGATTTACAATTATTAATTTCTATAATTTTTTTGAGAATTAAGGGGAGAATATTAAGAATAAAGAACCAGAAGCCCATAGTTCTGCAATTTTTTTTGGGGTGGGATGATTGTAGGCCTAAAGTGTTTTTTTATGTTTTTTTATGTTTTTTTGGTTAATATTTTAAGTAACTTGAAAATTACATTTAGTATATTAATGGAATTAACAATTTCATATATTTGATCAAAAATTTCATTTATGGAATCAAGAATGCCATAATTTAGAAAAAAACATTTTTTTGGGGGTTTTGGCTGGGTTTTTTTTGTATTAATTTTGATTGAAAATGACCCAATGGCACACCTCATGTGTTTTTACCAAAGGCCTATATTTATTATAACCTTACTTTCCTTTATTCCTCCTCTTTATTTAAAAAATTAAGCTTGGAGATTCATGAACATAAGAATGGATGAAGAAATCTTAGAAACTTTGGAATTTTGATTATTATAAAATTCTTTGTATAAGAGATGTGCCATATTTTCCTCATAGGTATCATTATTATGTTCAAAGATTTTGAATTGAGAAGTTCAGAAGCTCTTATTGTAATATTTCATTTTATAAAGTATAAAGGAAAAATTTATACTTATAATCTATGAGATCTAAGAAGTGGGGGTATTAGCGCTGTCACAGACAGTTTAAGCTTGACCATTAGGAATTCTAAACACAAAAGTCACCACATAATAGGAATTTAATCTGGAAACATTATGCAAATTTTTCAAAATCACCATCTTTTCAGAGTGGAAACATCTTTACCTATAAATTAAGGGAGTTAAAATTGTAAAGGAAAGGATTTCTAGGGATATTTTGAAATATTAAAAACATAATAGAGTAGAAAGAGTGGTAATTGAAGGATTTGGATAGTCAAAAGTTTGAATTTGGGTAGTTGTGGGGCTAAAATGTGATAAAAAAATGAAAAAAAGGCAAGTTTGATGGAAATATTTAAGGTAAAATGGGGGATGTAATATTATTATTGAGTTTTTATTATTTAATATCAAGTGGATAAGATTAATTAAGAGATATTAAAATGAAATTAAAAACAAAAAAATTAAGGGGGGTTATTTTTTAGGTAATTCGAGGAGTTTTTAGAATGATTATGGTTCTCTTGAGGGAGGTTGTTATGGGGTTGAATTTTATTTTGCGTGGATAGGAATAGTGTGGGAAAAACAGATATTTCGAGTTTTTAAGGGACGGAGGGATTTTTTAAATGTCTACAATAGCTCATGGTATAAATACTCAAGAGGCTTACTTGCATTTGGAACTTTTCCTCTATGGAGTCATGAGTAAGAATTATTTAGTTCCAATAGCATATTTTAAAATTATTTTAATTTATTAAAATTCATATGGAAATATTCTCTTTAAAATTTGAAATATGTTTTTTTTTTTAAAAAAAAGAGTTTTCATTGAATGAATTAAATAAATAAAAGATAATTGTTTAAATATATAGTATCATTATCTTGCAGTAAGCTTATATTAAGAGTATTTGAATCAATTGTTTCTACTTGAAGAAGTTTATTCAAATAAAAAGAATAGAATATAGATAAATTTTGATACCATTATTAACCAGTAAAAACCTTCAATACCTGAGATTTAGCAGAATATCAATTAATTTTCAAACAATGAAGTAGAGATTAAATTTCGAAATTATTTTTTTAAACTACTAAAAATAGGAAGATAGAAGTAATTAGCTCAGTTAAAATTTATGACTGCTAAGATTTAAAGAATTAATTAATTTAAAAGATATATTTTGTTTCTGATCAAACTAATTAGAAAAGAATTCTTTGATAAAGATGAATTAAAAAGCATTCCTCATATCTGAAATAAATAGTCACTGAAGTAAATGATTTAAGTAGAGATGAAACCTAAAATATTGAGTTTTTATGATTCTTGAAAATAAGTTCTTTCTAAAAGACAATTGTTCTTATTTGAAAAATCTATATTAGAATGATCATTTTTTTTGAATTATATATGTATTAAATTTTTGGGAATAACTCATCTTTATAAGGAAGAAAAAGAAGATAACAAATAAGTTTTCATGATTAAGCTCTCAGAAAAATTAGAAAAAGCTTGTGGAATAATAAAAAAATCAAAAATGATATCTCCGAAATCCCAAATTGGTTTTCAATTTCAAATATAACATTTAAATATAGTGAGTTTTATTATATGATATCTGAAGGCAATTTCTGTCCTTTCAGAACTCAAAAGAATTATTCAAAATTTTAGAATATTAGAAAAGGAACAGGGTGCTATGGAGTATTCAATATTTATTTCATTTCAAGTAAAATTTTTTATACTATGTGGAACTTCGGAATCATATTTTCTCTTATTTGAATTTGAATTGAGTAACTATATATTTTTTAGAATCTCTTTTCTGAATTTTCATATTTTTCTTGAATATTTCTGAATAAAACTACCATTCTAATCTTAATTTACTTTACATATATGTAGAGAATAATTTCTCCTAGCTTAAGAATGTGATTTTCTTGTCAAAGTAAAATATTAAGAGTTTGCTAGTGCTTGCTACCTTCAATTTCTAATTCAAATTTGAATCTAAAATATTGTCATAAACTACATATTCTGATCTTTGAGGATATAAGAAATAATATTTTATAAACATCCTTAAATCTTTATTTGAAATTTTCAACTACCAAGAATAAGAAAAAATATTTAGTATTAATTAACAGATATCTTTTTTGTATAATTATTGAAATTCAAAAAAAAATAGAGAAATGTTTATGGACTTTTATGATTTGTTGAAATATTTCTTATTTTTATTTTTAAGCTGATATTGATTTTTATTGTTTCTTTTTTATTCCTGAAAGAATTAGAATTGATTAAAAATGGGTTTTGAGATTTATGAACTTGAAAACTACAAATAGTAATTTTCAAATAAAAATTTGAACTATTGAAAAATATATTATCATTATTAATATTTTGAGTTGAATAAAAGACTCTTTTATATTTTGAAAAAAGTTAAATGTAGAGAATAATAATTGAACTCGGCTAATTATATCTATATTTGGTATCTTTATTACAAATAATCAACACCAAAATATGAATTATGTAATATTCAAAAATCATGACAACAAGAGATAAAGGTGGCTTAAAATAGCTTAAGAGGAGGGTGTCTATGTGAGCTAGAGAGATGATTGGTAAAATATTGTAGAGCTTTAAGCTACTATAATTGTAAAATTAATTGAAACAGATAAATTAAATAGATTTTCTATGGTCAAAATATGCCTCTTCATCATGTGGTGTTTATTGAGGAAGATGAAAGAAAATTCCACCCATAAATCCTTCTTCTTGAATTACCTATAAAAGATAAAATGTTTTTATGTAATTGGTAATTAAATTGATCTTTAATCAGGATTTTATAAAACATGAGTTATTCTTTGCTTTTATGAGAAAATTTTATTTTTTCTGACCCCAAAAGGAAGAGAAATTTTTCCTAGTACTGCCCAATTTCAATTAGAGATACAATGTGGTAGAGTTTTTCAAAAGGGATCGAAAATAATAATATTTAAATGAGGAAAATATCTAGAAGAGGAAGGAAAGTTATCCTTTAAGATGACTATAGATCTCAATACAAAACTTATATTCAAAAAACAGAAAAAATATTTAAACACAAACTGAGAAATCATAAAGATTTTTCAGAATTTCCTAGTAGCTTTATGAAAAAAATGGTCCCACTAGGGGGGTGTTGAGAAATTAATGAGATTTCCACAAAGGGGAAAAGAGAAAAAAGAGGTATTAAGAAGAGATGGTTTATTGCAGTGAAACTTCAGTAGATGGGGAATCCAGGTGTAATTTTCTATCAAAGAATTCTTCCAATTAAAAGGGTATGTAAAAGATCAATTATGAAAGTGGAAGTCTAAAATTGAAGACACCTACCACCAATCTTCCAGTTGAGGAAAATTCAACACAATTTCAAGAGGAATACTTGGTGAACGATTTTGGTCATTTAGAGAAGATTTTTGATAATGCTTGAACCATTTTATTTTGAAAAAAAGTTGCATAAGTCAGAGAGGTAAAAAGATAGAATGAGAAAAACACAATTCTTTCCACTAATTGAATCAACATCAAATGGGCCTAATAAAAAGAAATACAATCTGAATTTTTCTGGAAGAATTGATATTCCTCCACCCTAAAAAATTCTAATCTCCTTCTGAATATTGGTCAGAAGGTCACCAATTATGATTAAAATAATGAATCTTTTTCTGCTTACAAAGATCAATTGAAGTGACAGCCTCATTTTAAAAATCCTTCAGTGAATGTTTAAATCAATAAACTCGTGTAAAACCTAGGAAAAAAAGAAAGGAATTAACATGGGGGAGAACCCTTTATTACAAAAAGTAAGGGGAAAGTCTTGTTTAAGTGAAAAAAGAATTATCAAATCAAGGATGGGAAATAAGAAGTAGATAGGATATATTCCCTTGACGTTGGGTTTAGTAATTTAATAAGTAGTATTTAAAATCTTGTTTCAACTTCTCTTTCTGAGGTTGATAGGTTGTGGAGGTAATTTGGTAGAAAAATAAACGCTGCTTCCATTCTTTCCAGAGAGAGCTAAAAAAGACGGAACTATGATCAGTCACTGTTCTTTTGATAAAACAATTATTCAAAATGAAATGATCCAGAAAAAACACTTCAAGTTCTGAGATACTCATGGATTCCTGAAAGGGGAGAGAATGGAAATCGTTGGTAAAAAAGTCAGTGATTACCAAGATAGAGTCATACCCTTGTGAAATTGGGAGTTTAAAAATGAAATTAATAATAATTTTTCTCCAATTTTACAATGTTGGAAGATAATTAAATAGGCTTTGAGGGGAAAAATAGGGTAACTTTTTTCATTGGCGAGAATTGAAGAAAGTAATAAAATCCATAAGTTCTGAAGATAGACCCGACCACAAAGATTTCCCAGTGATGGAATCAAGTGTTTGAGCAAAGCCTTTATTCCTTGCAGAATCATCATTATGAAAAGTGTTGAAAATCAAACCCCTATTGTGAAGAGGAACACATATTTGGCGTTCAAACCACAAGAAGCCATAGTTTTCTCTTGAAGGCCCTGATCCCAAATTATATAAAGTATGACATAACTGTTTCAAATCCAGGAGTTTCTAATATTAAGTAAAAGAAAACAAGGTATCTGGGACATAAAATGGTAAACTATCAGTAACCTCAACTATATACAGAGATGGTGTATTTTGAAATTTGCTTCAATGAGGTATGAGCCACTTTTCTATCAGAGCCAGAAGAAAAGTCCTCCTACGAACCAGGGGTGTCTGTATGATTCAATTTACCGGGAGTGAGAATTATTTAAAAGTTAAATTTCAAAAAAAAAGATGCCAAATGGGAGTGGAATTTTTTTTTTGTTATTTAATGAAGAGTTTGAAGTTCTGGTGGTCTGAAAAAGCTGTGGTCGGTTTTTCAGTTCTGATGAATCAAGATCTCCACTCAAAAAATGTTTCCAAAAGGAAGCCCAGATCTTGATCATGCACCTTCCAAGCCTCCTATGCCGGAGTAAGCTTGCGAGAAAAAAAGAAATAATTTAGTTGGTTTTTATCATCAGGCTGGCTTAAAATTTATGCAAAGGAATTTGTAGATGGATCGAACTATATCAAATGGGGGAAGCGTAAATTAAAATGAAGTAATAATGGGAATTTTGAGAAACAGCGCTTCAGGGAGGTGAAAGAATCTAGAGTTGGGAAGATTTCAGGCCTTCCTTCAGGTTGGTCGACTAATTTGTAATATAAGTTAATGGTTTCTAAATATTTGAGTAATTCTTGAGAAATCTCATATAGAAATTAAAAAGCTGTGAAAAAAATGTGAAGAGTGAAAAGTAGTAGGATATGGTCAATATTCAATGGTGTTTATCTGATTGGGGTCCACAAATATGCCATTGGTAAAAATTTGGAAACCTGGCAATATCACTTCCAAATAAGAAAATTTGCATTTATTGAAAAACAGCTGAAACTTAAAAAGTCCAAGTTTTGACAAATTTTTGATATGAGATTTATTATTCTAAGGAGTTTTAGGGAATATCAAAATTTAATAATAATAAAAAAATGAAAAAATAAACAGATTAATGAAAAAAATTTCTGAATTAAAAGTCTGAAAATAACAGGAGCATTAGCCAATCCAAAAGGGATGAAAAAATACGCAAAGAGACCCAAAGAGGTACTGAAAAAAGTTCATGGGATGATAGAAGGTGCAACTCTTGATAGATTTTAAGGAACCTTAAAATATGTTTTTTAAAAAAAACTTTCAGCTTCTCAAAATATCCAGAAATAAGCCAAAATTCAGAATAGAATAGATATTTCAAACAGTTATGGAATTCAATTCTTGTTAGTTGACACAAAGACTATCAGCCTTAAATTTTCTTTTCAAAAATAAGTTAGTGCTGCAGGAGGGGAAGAAAAAAATTAATATAACCTTTTTTAAGTGGATAAGAAACATATTTCTGAAATTTAATCCTCTTGAGGTGAGCTAGTTGATTCAAGCCACAAAAAGGAGGGACGTTGTTAGATTTCAATTTGATAGTACAATCAAAAAACGGAATGCAAGTGAGGAAAATTAATAGCACTAGTTATAGACAAAACATATATTAATGCTTATGGAAAGGAGGATAAAAAATAAAAAGTGCTAAGAACTTGTGTTATTTCAGAATCAGAAAGTTTTGAATTTATAATTCAGAGAAAACTAGGAAATTTTGGCTTCCTTCCCAAAAAAACATCATTGAAAAGGTTGGTACCTGGGAATTTTTGACGTTTTATAATAGTCAAAGCTAATAATTTACCAACCCAAACATTAGAACACCAGATACAAAGAATTCCTGAGATAAAATGGAGCTTATCCAATTTCATTATCTTAGCACAAAAACCACTTTGGTGGATTGAAGAGTTTCCTGCTTGAAGGTTGATGTAACCTAGCCATAGGTGGATGAGAAAACAAATTTGGTTTCTGTCATAGCCTTTTACTGATATTGGTTTAGGACTTTCCATTATCAGAAGTATCAAATTTTAAATGAGAACATCACACTTGTGTTAATTGAAAGAGAGCCTTATTGAACCTCACAATTAAAACTTTAGGATAAGCTGTGTTAGTTCAATGTGTAGTGAGAAAATAGAAGAAATTTGAGGGAAGTTGGATTATGATCAGGTTACATTCTTAAGTATTCCCATAATTCTTTTTAATAAATGTTGGAAATTAATTCTTCAACTTAATTAGGCGCGTTCTATGCAGATAGTAGGTGTTTTGGTTTAGCTTACATAAAATAGTAGCATACTTCAGAAGAAATGGAAGATATTTTGGCTGTATAGTTTCTGATTGGAATAAAGGTTTTACATTCTAATGAATAAAAGCAGCCTTGGAAGCATCAGTGGTAGGAATATCTTTACAATTATGGTTTGGGGATGAGTGATTCTTGTCATAAAACATTTATGTAAAATTGAAACACAGCCCTTTTATTTCAAATATCCAGCGCAAAAACTGAAATTTATTTGGGTTTGATGTAGCAGTTGTGTAAATTTATATTTCAAAATGGAAGTGGTTGAGATCTGGGTGTTAAATGAGGTATCGGCTTATGAGGAGTACCGAGAAATTTAAGATGAGCTATTAAATTCATGGTGTGGTATTAATTACCTTCTTTTTACAGATTAAAGACCACTAAATCCTTGGAAGCTCAAAATCTCCTATGCTAAAGGATTCAAATAGATAATTTCTAAGCTCAAAGCCACTTCAAAATTTGAAATTAGGGAAAAATCTCCAGTGTTTAGCACCAATTATCAAAAAAGAGGCTACCATGTCAAGAAATATATATTACATGGAAATAAAATTCAGAAAAAAAAACATAGAACTACATATACAATCGGTAAATAAACACCAAAATCCACCTTAACTCCACTTAAGATTGAAATTTCAATGAATTCAAGTTCTTGAAGCTAAGGTTTGGTAAGCTTTATATGTATGATATGTACAATTCACAGACCATTATCAAAAACTTCAACTAATTTTAAGCTATAAATTGACTTCATACATGGAAAAACCACTAAGATTTCAATTACTTAGTAAAATAAATTCAAAATACAAAACTACATAAACAGATGATGAAACCAAAAATTCATATAAAGAAACTGAAAGGAATTCTAGCCATATGAGATACCTCAAGCCTCACTGCAAAAATAGCTTCCATTTGATGTAATATTACAAAAAAATGGTGCAATACTTCAACAAAATCACAGCATACTCAAATTTTCTCACCAGTATCTATACCTCAAGGATGTGTAAGATGACTACTAAAGTTTATTAGAGCAATCATCTGACCTTTCTAGTGAAAATAAGCACTCTTAAAAACAGTTCAACCTTAATTTCGACCAAACATATGGTGAAATATCATAATTCAATCACACCATCCACAAAAATACAACCAGAAAAATTACCTCAGATTCGAAAAAACAATTTCTACACGGAGATACCATGGGAGCTTCAAACAACATAAAAAGAGTCCTCTACACCATTCTCCCCACATTAAATTAATTTTATACCAAGAATGAGAACAATTATTTATTCCTTATTAGTAGGTTGTATATATATCATTGTAATATAATATTATAATAATTATCTATTCATAACTAGATGTATTTAACAGTAATACTACCCATTTTATAAGTTCATCTATTAGTAAAATCCTTCATTTTAACAAGCCAAATATCTTACATTTTCTTTTCTCATTAGTAGAAAGTTTATATATTATTATTATTATTATTAAAGTAAACATAAATGGTAGTAGCTTCATAATTATTACTATTAGTAGCCCTTATTATTCATTATAATAATAATTATTGTTATAATAAGTAGTAATATGTAATAAAGTTTCACTATTATTTTCAGATTCTACTGATATATTCATCTATAATTATTATTATTAGTGTCCTTTTTGTTGATTCTTATCTTTTACTGTTGTTGGTATTGATATTTTAGCTAATCTATGATCAATATTACTATTAATGACAAATAGTTATTTATAGAGAAAATTAACATATATTATTTGTACTATCATATATTCTCAAGCTATACTAGTGCTCATTTGAGCTTAATATCAACAAAAAAATACATTCAAATAGCCACTTGATACTCTTATATATATCATTCTTTTACCCAAGTACCTCTTATGATATTAAAGTAAATGAAGTATAATTATACTTGTGGTACCTAAGCCAAAGGGTACCAGCTACAAAATTATCTTTCTAATCATTTTGTCTCTCTCTTATTACTATTTATTATTATTAGTTTGATTTTTGATGAGGTCTGAAAGGGACTGCTAAGAATTCTTACCTCATTTTAAAAGTAACTGCCCTTTTTAAATATTTATTTTGAAAAACTTTAGGGATTATTTTTCATATATCCAGAGGGAAAGTTAATACAAATTAGAACCCTTGGCTATAGAATTATCTCAGAAATTCAAAAATGTTTACCTTTTATTTCCCCCTGAAGGACTTGATTATCCAATACTTAAATAAAAGTTTTTCTACAATAGTTCTTCATTAATCATTTATTCCAATGAAGATGAAAGATCTTTTAATACAGGTAATTACTTAGAGCTTTTCCAATATTCTAATTGAAAAGCTATTTTCAATGTTTTGATGTTAAACCCTAGTCAATCTTTGTCACATTTGGATTTTAAATCTGAGTAAATAGTGTGAAAAAGCTAGCTGGAGTGAGAATTTTACTATCAACTAGTACTTTTTCCTTTTTTATAATTATGAAATTAATTCATGGTATTTTACACTTTAATATTGAAACTGAAGATTAAATTTAATTCTTATATTTTGATTCTCATAGAAAAAAGAAGTGGGTCAATAAAAGGTACAGCATATGGATTTTATGATAGGTGTACTAAGGTTGGAAGATTTTTCCTTCAAATACTTTCTATAAGAACACTCACCCACCCCTTATAATATGAAGAAATTCCTGATTTCCTTCTATCTCTTACCACCTAGTTAATTCTTACTGTTATCTTTGTAATGAATATTTTAAGGATTGAATATCATCATCTCAGAAAAATGATAATGGAACCAACTTATCTGTTTTCTCCAAAGAAAAAGGGGTTAGATGACATGGCATGTTTGGGAATTTTGGAAGAGACAATATTTTCAATATAATTTGTTGGAATGGAGTACTTATTAGTAGAAAATTCCGGTTGTAAATGGCTTGGAGTAGTTTTTAGTTTCATTTCCAATTCCCTAGTTCAATAGAGCTTATCCTCTAATGATATAGTTTTTTATTTAAAAATTTACAGTCTTTTCAATGTATGATGTGATTTGTCTCCCAATAAAATTTAAGGTGGGGCCCAGTGTGTCAGCCTGTGACTCAAAACCAGAGCACAAGCATGAAAGCCAAATACCATAAATCAATGGTATAGCCAAGATACCACCAAAACATGGATCTGAGCCAAATCAGCTCAAAAGGTATCAAAAGAAATAGGAAACACACCCCTTTCCAAATATACAAGTCCCATCACCATAGGACAAAGAATAACAAAGTTATTCCTGCTCAAAGTTGTTTCTGAGCATAAACCTTAATTTTCACCTCTCATCTAAAATACAGAGGAAGAGGCTTAACCCCATCAAATGGGTATTAAAAATGGAGCTCTAAGTCAGGGCTATCTAATGGTACTAGCCAAACTGAGCTATCACCAGTATTACAGAAGCCATGACCAAAATAAGGTCAAATAATGGTGATTAAAATATTCACCTCCCATCTAACTTCTACAGATTTAGTGTGTGATACCTAAAGTGGGGTCTTTTTGGAAATAGAACAATCAGGGCTATCTGATGGTACCATTAATTTTCCCATATCTCATCTAGAGCAAAAGATATGGAGCAAACAATATCCATACAGTTTTTGGATAGATCATAAATGTGTATAAGAAAACTTGTACATGGCATAACTTTTCCATATTTAATGATAAACATACCAAATGAGGTACCATTGTGTAGGAAACATCTAGGGCTACTCAATGAACCACCTTTGAGCTTTATATCTCAAGAACTGACAAAGGTATGGAAGGTTTAAGTTCAAAATCCCACAGATAGACCAATACAGTTTTACTGTGGGATATTCTTGCATAACCATTAATATGAGGTGTCAAATAGATGAAGAAGCATGTTTATACTTCAATACCTCATAGTTCATTCAATATTGGGGTCCTGTACAGGCTCTGTACAGCATTCTACGGGTAATACATGTCAGAATCAGGCTATGTATTCCCCAGATGAAAATTTTCACCCTGTATTGGTGAAAACTGCCCAGATTTAGTTTCAAAACCACATCTCATCCCAATACAGGCTATACAGGCTTTGTTAAAACCAAAAGCCAGTACTTGGGAGTGAAAAATCTTCACTTCCTCTATGTGGAAAGGTCTAGAAACCTTTTCACCCCATTTTAGGATAAAAAGGGGCCTTTTCACAGCCAGAAAAGGTTTTCTCATCCTGCTCTTGAATTCCTACATAGTAAAACTTTCAAAAAAAGCTATACTCTTAGAAAATGAACAGGTTATACTTTGAACTTAAGTATTGTAGCTCTTATCATAGTAATCCAACTGGTAAGACTGCACCCTGGGCTTTCAGCAGCACTCACCACCACTATATTATTATAGTAAAGCCCTTAATATCTTATTTTAAACCATCTATTATAATTATAAGAAACTTTTTATATCATTTTCACTGTGTAACAGTCATAGTTAAAGTTTTTAAATACCATTATACACCTCTATCATGGACTCAGCCTGACATAGTGTACCATAGCTGATATAATATGAAGAATACTATATAGTCTGGGGAAAAGAATTATGGTAAACTGATAGACCTATTATAAGAAATAACCTTAAATTGATCAGAGGAAAATCACCTAAGAAACTATTATATGTGATATATCTATATTCAGAGGAGAAATGGTAGCTTTTATTTCTAAAGCTTGATTCTTTACTGTTATGATATAGTATAAAAAGAATAAAAAATGAAAAAAACAATGGAATCTGATATTTATATAGCTATATAGATATAGTATATATTAAAAAATGATAAAGAAGTTAAAAAGAAAAGTATATCAAAATATCTGTAATGAAATCCTCAAAAAAAGAATAAAACAGAAAAATATTTTTATGAGGAAAAAAAATTAAGAGAAGGGAAAATCCTCTTTTAATATAAATGAATATTGCAACTTCATCCTTATATTTATAAAGCAGAAAAATTATTTTAGTACAAAATAATAACTGATAAATATTCCCTGAAAGATTCTATTATCTTCATAACACAGCTAATTGAGTTTCTGTGGCCCTTTTATACCCATGAAGAATATTGGAGAAGAAATTCTTTTTATTATCGGCCTGTGAACCCCAACAGAGAACCAGAATTACACCCATGTACCTTCAGGGATGTTACTAACCCTTAATCTTGTTTCTGATGAAATAAATATCATAAAGCCACATTATTAGAGATGAAAGTATAGATTCTAAGAATATACCATTCTAATCCAAATTTAATGAAAATTTAGCAAGTTAAAGAAATATTGATCTCCTACTGAGTATCCATCAATCCAAGCCCTTATTTTCACTTTTCATTTAGATTTTGCATCTGTATTGGAAATAAAATTAAATGGGGATCATTATCAAATCTCTTAGTTATAGAATTCCAATTTCTCAAGCCATTTACCTTTAGCACTTCTATATCAGGATTTGGCTATTTCTACCTTTACTTTGAATAAACTTCTTCAAAGGTCAAAAAGGGCTTGTACATACCCCATCAAAACACAAAAAAAGGAATATATGATATCTTCCCTTGATTATATATACAAACAGATTAATTAGCTCAAAACCCTTGCTGAGACATATTTTTTGGAGATTTATGATCCAAAAATAAAGGTTCAACAAAGCTAAAAATCTCAGTAAATTTTCCCCACTTAGTCTAAGGCATAAAATGAGGGCTAAAAAATTGAAAAAATCTTCAAGAGCTTAAATTTAATCTAATTTAAATTTTGATATATTCAAAATCCATCAAGGTCTCTGGGATGAAATATATTGTACCTTTAATACAGAGTATCTTTAATTATAAAAAACTTTCACCCCTTATAGAATTTATATAAGGAGATAAGGGAAGACACACAAAAAAATAACCAAAGATATCATCAAGAAATGAAGATTTGTATTTTTTTTTACTGTATCTGACTGGAAATATCTTCAAGCCATAAATGGGTGTAAAAGATTTGTATCAGTTTATAAATCAAAATTAGCTGAATAAAAATTCCATAATGACTAAAGAGAACCTAATACTACTTATAATCACATCACATACATTATATGTACTAAGACTGACATTTCAGAAACCTCTCAAGACTTCTGATGTGGCCTTTGAAATAGTTTTCACTATTTATATTCCAAACTCTATTTATTTTTGGTTCCAAAGCCGCAAAGAAGAACAATAAAGGCTTTTGATGAGTTTTATAACAGAAACTATCCCCTTTTAAGATAAAAAAATTGACTATTGTGGACATGTAGAGCATTCAGAATATCATCTAGTCACCAGAAGGGATAAAAGGGGGCTTTCTTCCTCGCTAAGGAGGAACCTTATACTCTTACAGTTATTTAATACACTTTATCAATTTATTAATATGCATTAACCTTATAGCTACATCGTGATTTCTAGAATATTTATTTTATTATTACTGAGTATGAACATCCAATTGATAAATATTTCAACCAATCTTCTCAATAGCATTCAAAATCACCAATAGTTCTTGGTAGAGGATTTTATTCTCAATTTCAACTCTTTTTACCTTGTAAAGCTCATATTCATAGTGTCTGTATTAATTTCTCATAGATCCACTATAACATCTGAATATTCAGGAATGACTCTTAAAATTATTCACTATTGGATCTAAGAAATATTTTTGAGCTTATGTGATTATATAATACATATATTTTGTATCATATATACTGTTGGTGTAATATTAAATATACATGACTTCAAATAAAGAATTTAATAACATAACATCATCTTGGCTTTATAGGTTTTTATCAATTGTCATTTATTAATAAATCTATTCAAGTTGAAATTATCTCATTTAGTGTTCATGGGACTTTTAGTGATATTTCTTCATTTTAAATGGAGCTTCTTTAGTAAAACGTCGTATCTCAAATTCAATGTAATTTCACTGTGTTTTGGGGATAAAAATATGCAAGAGGTTTAATAAAGAAATATTTCATTTTCATATGTATAAGAGTCTTGGAGATCGAAGAATGGAATCAATTAAAGGTGCTAAAGAATTTTTGACAAGAAGGAGAAATCTTCCTCATACCTAAGATTATAAAAAAGTCACGGAAAAAAAAAGTGAGACTAAAAGGTTTCAAGCAAAAAGCCATAAAGGGAACTTTCTTCATTTGAGATACGGAATTCAACACATAAAAAAAAGGAAGTCCATCAAAAGAAAAAATTCAGAATTCACAAAAACAACTGTCAACAGCTACTTCATAAAAGTATAATTATCCTGAAATATATAAATCATATTCTGACTCTAGTGTTGAAGTCAAGTTCAGAAAATAAAGCTTCCGAGATTTACCAAGATGATATAAACCTAATAATATTCTCCTGATTTAATCCTGAGACCAAATTGAGAAGGTCATAAATTATTAATAATTCATTGAGACATAATTTGAACCAAATATTGGAAGTTTTGGAGTTGAGATGTGGATATTGTGAAATAAAATATAACTCATCAAATTACTTAATTAAGATGAATTTTATTACTATTCGGAATTAAAACTCTCTTATATATTTTGTATTATTAATAATTTGTCTTTAAATATCCCCCAATATTAGAAAGGAAAGCTTTGCAAGACTTTATTATTCCGTCCCTCAAGGAGCCACTAAATGTGGCTCGGGATGCTCACTGTACCCTCAGAAGTGTGGAATGTTCCATTTATTATACTGAAGATATGTGGAAAAATGTAATCATTTACCTTGAGCAATAAGCTGAGAATAAAAGGTAGTTTAATGAGAAACCTAAAAATATATGGTATGGGGTCGATTAATTTTTGGAAATATTAACTTGCTATTATACTCTAGAAAAAAGAATACATAAATGGGATATGTAGTTTCCAATAGGTATTCAAGGAATGTTTGATTCTACTGAAAGATCCAGTATGCCACATTATTTCCTTATTTCTTCTCCCTCCCTACCTTTTTTTATTATTTTTTTTGTAAAAGTGAGCTTATTAAGTATCTACTAGAGACAATTATTTTTGATTTGAATTTATTAAAGCCAATTGATAAAAAATATTAATATCATTTAAAAATAAACTCATTAAAAAATATTTTGTAATAATAATTTAAAAACAATAATGAAATTTAAAAAATATAATATTAATTGAAAGCTCAATTGTAAGTTATTATTTAATAAAGAAATTAAATGTGTCAAAAAAATTCAGAGATATTTATCAAATAATCAACATAAATCCAAATCAATTTAAAGAAATAATTAGAGAATTTTGAAATTATTTCTTGGACCTTACAGATATATATATATGTATGTATAAATTTAATTAATTAACTGTCAAATAAAATGAGGAATTATTTATGATTATCAAGAAAATATAATCAAAATTCAAATGTTTGATCTTTTCTTTATAAAATACATATGATCAAAAAGATTGATTTTACTTATTCATCAGAAAAAAAAAAGGTTATAGGAATTATTGTATTCCTTAATTGAAACTCTTTGTATTATCAAAAATGCTTTTAATAGGTATGCTATTGATGAAAATTCAAGTAAGAAATTTTTACTCTAAGAATCTTATTAGCTTTAAGCTTCAATTCAAAAATGCTGGTCTTTATTTTACTTTTAGGAATAATATATCCATTTTGTACATAATTATAACAAAATGAAAAGCCAAAAAAAAACCAAAACTCTTCATTTATTATTATTTGAATTAAATTTTAGTTCTATTTAAAATAATCAAATGAATCATTTTCAAATTTAAATAAAAAAAGTTTAATCTTTTTTTTAGCTTATAAAAAAATATAAAATCTATTCACAGTATTTGTAATTGTATTAATTCAATCTATTAAAAAATAGATTTTCTATAAATTTTAAAAGTTATTTATATTTTTCATTCCTTTGAAAAATACGGAAATACACCAAACCTTTATTTTAAACAATTTTTTGATCATTTTAACTTTTATTTCGATATTAAATTATTTTTGAAAGTTTTTAAATCCTTTATTAAAAGTTTTTACATTATATTTTACCCTTTGACAGATTTTGATTCCTGTTGAAATGGAGTACCACCCAGTTTAAACCTGAATATTTAATCAAATTCTGATCTTAAATTTTAAATAAGGTTAAAAATAACCTAATAAAGGATGATAAAGTTACTTTGTCTCTTGAAAAAAGTTGAATTTGGAATATCCTGGAACTTCATCTCATTTTTCCACTTTTCCCCTTTTTTTATGAATTTTACCAATTTATTTATTTAAAACTATACCATTTATTTAAATAAACTTTAATTTGTTCAATATGAAATTTCAATTATTTATTCAAAATTATGAACTATTTCAGTAATTATATAGAACATCTTAACTTTGATGCATTTTTTCAAAACTTGAATATAAAAATGATTTAAGTTTGAGCTTAAGTTAAAATTAGCAATTTAAAAAAAAATCAAAAATTTCTCAAGTTTTATTCAAAATTGTTCAATTTTTTTTAATAAAATTAAAAAAATTAATAAATTTTTGGGGAGAAAAAACTATATTAGATTTACCTTAATGCTAAGTATAACTGCAAAACAAAAATATAAGCTAATATTTATACCTTTATTTAATCAAGAAATTAAAATAAATATTATAATAAGTCTTTATAATCTTTCATTTTTTCCAAAAACAGAAAATAAATAATACAAGTCAATAAATGATTAAAGCAAATCTATTAAGCATTATTATTTGTGAGATCATGGGCTATATGATATATAGCTCATAGGCCAAAAACATCAATTTATCCAGTTTAATGTGCTTGAATAGTAATATTTCTTAATCTTGATAAATATTAATAGTAGGGGGTGTCAAACCTTTCAAAAACACAAATCCCATAGTAAAATCCCTAGTTTTTTAATCCTAAATCTAATGATATTTTGAATGGTTCTCTTTTTATTTTTTTGAAACTTTAAAATTTAGGTTTTCAAAAAAATAAAACTAACTCAATTAAGTTTTCAAGTTTGCTTGACAGGAAATTTTTTATTCCAAAACTTCAAAAAAAGAAGATAATAATCAAACTGTATCATATGAATATTGCAAGTAAAATTCTTTTCTTTTTTTTAAATCAAAGCTTTAGTTTGTCTTTTGGATTAAAATAAACTATAATTTATTTCTCTTTGAAAAAAAGAATACAATTCATCCAAATCACAACATTTAAACCTCAAAAAATTCCCAATTGATTTGACAAATTCAAATAAACTTGCATGATTTGATTTTTTCAAATAAATTTTTTCCAATTTTTCTTTTCATTTTCTTCTTTCTTTCAAGAAAAAAAAGGGATAATGATAATTATTCCCCTTCATTTTGGTTTTTTATATATAAAAATGGTTGTTAACTTTAATTTATCTGATTTAATGGGCCAAACTGGCCTAGCTTCAGTATATTCTGAGGAATTAAAAGGAGAAAATTCGAGTAATAATATTCTTCAATATTCTTAATTACTTCATTAAACTCAAATATAAATAATTCCTTCAATCACCTGAATAAATTGTTTTCTCATTCATCTACAATTATGTTTCTACAACAATCTTGAATATTGATTTTTTTATTGTTTTATAATTCATTGATTAAAGTGGTCTTATCATATTGAAATGAAGTACTTTATTATTGAAAAGATTGAAGTTTGTGAATTCATATATTTAAAATTTCTTTAGCTTTAAATGAAATGAGGTTATCAATGAGAAATTAATATTTGTAAAATTAGGGTTCATATTGATATCATTGATAAATACAAGTGATTTTAAAATCAATATTTCAAAATTTGGGGTTGATAAAAAGAAAATATAATTAAAGATACATTCAAAATTCAGTCCAATTAATATTCATTAGACAGATATTTATTTGAAGAAGATGAGTATAAAAGAAATACCAAACCACTTCAAATAATTACTGTTTCATTGAATGACTTTTATAAAGTTTTGTATTTGAATTTTTTTTCATGTAGATTATCTTGAGTGATCATTCTATAAATTTAGATTTTAAAGAAATGATAATTTAGCTCAAGTTTGTTTAAGCTTTTTGTTGATGAATAAATCTTTTAGCTTAATATATTGCATACCTGTGTGTTCAAAAATTACCAAAATTTCTGTACTTTTAAATATTATGAAAATTCAAAAGGAAACTTATAAACTAATTATAGAAAGAAGTATCACTTTAATTATTTGTGGCTTTAAAATACTTTCTTGCAAGAAAATACTGTATTTGGGGCTATAAGATTCATTGGTTGGTACCAAAAAAAGAGTTTTTTAATTTGAAATACCACACCTCAAAAGGTGTGGTTTTCTACAAAAATTAATAAATTAAA
Organism: Austropuccinia psidii; assembly: GCA_023105745.1. Taxonomy (NCBI): domain Eukaryota; kingdom Fungi; phylum Basidiomycota; class Pucciniomycetes; order Pucciniales; family Sphaerophragmiaceae; genus Austropuccinia; species Austropuccinia psidii. The sequence continues at coordinate 79,802,481 of JALGQZ010000001.1, read as the reverse complement.
TGTGGGATCTTCCCAAGAAAAATTACCATTGGTTAGCTTTAAATCCCCACCATATGGACCCAGTTGTTCTCTTTTTGTTGCTTTTGAAAACCTCATAAAGTTAAAAGAATTGAATTCTTGTTACAAATAAAATGGAATAAAATAAAATAAACTCATTTTTTCTATTGCCCACAAAACGTCTTGTTTTTTTAAGAAAAGTATTTGTAAAGAAATCCTCCTCTATCAAAAGAAATTTTAAATTGAATAAAATTAAAGGAAATCAAAAGGAATGAAATAATAAATGTATATATTTAATCATTAAAATGAAAGTTTTAAGTTTTGAAGTTTTTTTAGTATTCTAAGTTTTTTGAATTTTTTTACAAGTTTTTTGATAACCTTTTAGACCCAGTTTTTAAATAGGTTTTTGGAAAAAATTTAATGTTTTTTTTTGAAAATTCTTTTAATTAAAATCTACTTTTATATATTTATACTTGTATACAAGATAAATTGAAGCCTATTTTTCTTTTTATTTTTGACTTTTATTTTTATATTTATCCATTTTATTTTCTTATATTCAAATCAAAGACTAAATGGCTCACCAGATTTCTGATTCACAATTGTATATGGCTAAAAACAACTCCGTAATAAAACCTCTTTTAGTATTAGATAAGAATCCTTAAAAATAAGGTTGATGATGAATATCTTCTGAGAGATAAATCAAAATTTGATATTTATTTATAAAAATAAAGGGGGGAAGCCACAACAGTCCCTATCTCAGGAAACAAATGAAAGAAAATCTGTGGATATGTTTTTAGAAATAGAAGAAAGATATAACATATTCCCTTGAAAAAGGAAATAAACAGTAAAAAGTAATTTAAAACTGAATATTGACCATTATCAAAACTGGTGAGAAAGTGGCTTTTGATAAAGAAACAATCACAATTAAAATTAAATCCTTCACAGACTGGGATATCCATCAGATATTTTGTCTGTTATAATTCAATTATGAAATGAATTTTAAATTCACAAGGAGCAAATCATGGTTTTTATCTCATGTTCATTATTTTGCAAAAAAAAGCTAAGGGAGGAAAGGTTAATATTACAAGCTCAAAGATTTAACTTTTGATACACTTTATCACTTCTACAAGTAATTGGTAACAATTTTCAAGGTAAGTCTTAAATTTTCTACAGGAATTCAATTTTTACTGAGCTTTTATATTAAATCAAAGTTCATAAAGATATATTGCAAGTCTACTGGGGGAGCTGGTCTAAATACGAAATTTTAACAATATCATATGAGGTTGAATTTTGTTTTTATATTGGTGCTTATTTCTTCTTTCATAGATGAAATGTACTATTATAGGATTACAAAGAATTAGTTTTTAATTGATGATGATTTTGGAGCTCAAGGATTTCTTTGAGTGGAATAAGAGAAATTAAGCGGAGGGAAAATACAAAATATACTTGGGAGTTAATTGAGCAATTTTACACAGTCAGAAAATGAATTATCTCATAGCTCCTTGGACCCCAAACCAACCAAAGGGATTGATAGAATAAAAGATTATGTTGCGAAAAATCCAATTTGGGTCTCAAGTACCATAACAAAATCTTTTAAGTATTCATTTTACCAATAAAATAGATCAAATGTGTAAGGTTTGACCATGAAACAAGAAGTAAAAATTAATAATATTTTACTTATTGTACTATGAATTTCCTTATAAATCAAATAAATAAGATAAAAAATAATTGTAATAATAAAGAATTATTATAATTATGGTGTAAAAATAATTATGTTATTAGATAAATATAATAATATAATAAATAAATACATTAATTTAAGATAATTAATATATTTAAAAGCACTTTATTATTGTTAACAAAAAAATAATGAAGGTGTAAAAGATTTTTTTTTATTAATCAAAATAATATTACTAATATTAAAGTTATAAATTAATATATATAATATTTATATTAATTAAAGAATTATTGAAGTAATAATAGAGAGAAAATTATTATAATAAGAAATAACCTAATTTTAACACTTGATATAATAAGTTTGAATTATTTTACGCCAAATAATATAAATAAAACTTACTTAAAATGTATTTATAATGAAAATTAAGAGAAATTACAAATTATCTTGATTTTACGTGGATTTGAGATTTTTAAGAGACATTTAAACAAAACAGTTAAATAATTGAAGTAATCACATCAATATTGATGATTATAATAGAGATGATCTTTGGTCTTTAATAATATAAGAGTTTTATATTTAAAGAATAAAGAATTTACCTTTTTTGATTTAATTATTTAGTGTTTTGTCAGCATCTGAGGGGAAAATAGAGTAAAAAGAGCTCTATTTATGGTAAATACCTCCCTTCTAGAGTCCAGAAGGCTTTTAGTAGACGTTTACTGATGCTTTCTACTAGTAATGATCAATATTTTAAGGCTTAGTGATGATTACATCATGATCAAACCATCTTATCTCATTATTACGCCATTATTTAGAGCTACCACTATAACTCCAACTTTCATGACATCATAGGCTTGGCAGAAGCCTAAGCTTCGTGGATTTTATTAGTATTAATCATAATTTGATAGTATCCATCAGTTTTATCACTTATATGACTGTTAAGCTTAAAATAAGATTACAGTGAGTGATCATAAATGATCAAATTTAAGCTTAAGCTTTGATCATGAAGACCTTTTGAGTTATACATGCTACAGCTATTATGATAGTGTATTCTGATAGCTTGGCATGTCCTCATTGAACTTCCAAAAACATTTCATTACATCATCAAAACTCTATTTTTGATGTTTTTTCTTGTAACTCATCTTTTCTGTTGAAATTTAATATTTTAAACTTTAAACCATGATTTCAAGGGTTTATACCTTGAATATTATGATAAAAATTACATAATTATTCACAAATGAGCTAGTAGAGTCTGACTGTCTACTTTTCTTTAAGTTTGAACCACTTTCACAACAAAGTGGTCAACAGCTCTATTGATTTTATTCAATAATCCATTACAAGTTTCAACCTTGTTTATAGCCTGTGAAATAAAGCTCATATCTGTATTCCTACTTTGATTAATTGGTGACTTCATTTTTGGTTTATCTCTCTATCTTGTATATTTCAAGAGATATTAGCTAAAAACCATGAATATATGCATTGACCCAAAAAGTGCATATATTCAGCTTAATTCCTTAAGTATTGACTTTAGAGATTGGCTTTATAATTGTTTTATGGGTGGATATTTATGTAAATTCCAATGGTACAATTTATTTCACATGTTTTTTCATTGGTTTTTGAGATAAATGAGGTTTTGTACCTTTTTTAAGATATTATTACTTATACTTCAGTAATTATTGACTTTTCAGATATGCCATAAAAATGACATATGTGTATTTTAACATGCGGAATCTAATGGTTCAATTCATATAAAATGTCTATACATTAGATTCTTAGTTAATTCAGATTTTGTACTTATTTATGGTATTTTACTAATTTTTGAGATAATCATCATAAGTATAATTAGTACAGAAATTTTGTTGTGACCTTTTTGGATATGAGGTCATATCTCAAAGGCTCAAAAAATGTGCTGCAATAAAACATGCAGAATATTTTTTCAATAAAAGCCCACTTATTCAGTGAATGAGCCACAGTGGCTCAGTATATGAATGTGGCTAAAAGCATTATGGCCCCATGGTATTATTCTTTCAAAAATATCAAGAGAAGACTAAGGAGAAGAAATGAATGGGAAGGTAATAGAGGAAGAAAGAAGTGAAAATAATGATCTGGGTGGAAGTGAGCTAATGAATATGATGTTCATGACCATAATTTTCAATATTTATGGGGTCAGCTTTTATCCTTCATTATTCATATCTTTTTATAGATTAATTACTCATTTATAATTATTATCCATAATATTTTTTAAAACATTTATGCAATTGAGTTTTACAAAATTTTACCACAGAATTATTCATGATAAATCACTCATTATTACCTTTTTGATGATTTCTGAAGATTAAATCCCTTCCCATTTGAATCAAATGTATTTTTTATGAGTGTAATAATTTTGAAATTATGTAATTATCCTGACTCTATAACTAAAATAATATTTCATGGAGATTTTCTAATAAGAAGGTCCTAGCCCATTTGGGATTTCCAAAACAATCTACTATCATTGTGAGCCTTGAGTTATATTCTATATACCCAAATAGGTCACAGATAGTTTAAAAAGACCTTTTGGAATATATAGGCCCTAAAAGTCATGTATATATCCAAAATTAAGTATTTTTTGTATAGAAAAATATGAATAATGTTTTTGTGAGTAAGGAAATCCATGGATTCAAGGTTATATTTGGCTTCTTCACAAAGCTTTCCCTAAGGTATATCCATAGAGTTAATAAGCTTAAATAAACTCTATGATGTGGTAATATGGAAAATACTTCAACACCTTATCATTAATACCATGTAAAGGAGCTTTGAAAGTTTTTGTTTTTTGAATTTTCACACCAACATAATGGGATTATCTAAATTCCCATGTTACATATACACTGAGATTGGTGTTATTAATGCTTTTGGAACTTATTACTACTTTATTTATCCATAAATATTTTGGTACATCCATAGTAGATAACAGTATTCAAGCCTGAATTACTATTTTTGACATCAAATTAGCTGAGGGGGATAAAATAAATCAAAGAGAGCCAGGGTACCAGCTTCTGATTTTTCTGAGATTTTACCTCCTCTGATAATTGTATCCATTGCTGATCTTAGCCCAATTGTTATATTGAATCATTTGGGAATGCTTGCTACCAGCTCAAAATCTAATTAGACCATGAGAAAATAGCAAATAAGCTTTTATTTTAATTTGACAAGGAGTTAATGAGCAACTCTGACTCCTTTAGCTATATCCATTCTTAATTATTTTCCATTTCTAATCTCAATGAGGGTAATAAAAACCCTTTTGGGGCTATTATCAATTAAGATACCTTGTGGAAGCCAGTTGTCAATATACCATTTGCTTATGCCACATAGAAAATGTGGTAAAACTTCAAAAATTCATTGAAAATACAATTCTTAAGTTTTTTTTCTTAAACTTTTAGTACCAATGGAGAAAGAAATTATCCACCCAAAAATCAAAAATACTTATTACTTCATAGTTCAAATCAAAAGTTTTACTTACAGTCCATTTTTGATGATTTCACATGAGACACTGAATCTTCAAAAATTCACCAATAATACTACCTGTGATGAAATTTCCAATAGCAGTAATAAATTTTAGAAATAGAAATTTTTCAAAATAAAATAATATTTACAGTAATAAATCTTTCATTTCTTAACCATGAATGGGGTTGGTAGCCACATAAAATGACTTAATTAAGTAATTGTGATACTCTTACATGACAATTAGTCAAGTAGTCAATAATCCAGACAAGCTAACTTATTTCTCAGATTTATCCATGTAATTCCTCTTTTAGGGTTTTTAGATTTAAGAGAAGTCTACTATTTCTTTTTTTCTAGATAGAATATTATTCAGTTAGTTCATTAAATCAGTATTACCACCAAAGCAAGTATTAGTTATTAAATCATTCATATAATTTTTAATATGTTTATATAAAAAATAAAGACATAAATTAATATAATATTACTATTTGAAATAGTATTATAGTCATAATTTGGTATATTATTTCTTTATCCAACTTTTTTTATTTGTTAAATCCACAAATGATCTGTCAAATAACACCACCAATGATTCTCAAGGTATTATTAGATTATTGGTGAGTTATTTACTAAAATCTTAAGGCTTTTTCTGTTGTTTGTATTTTTCTTCAAGAATATATAATAATTGCTCTTGCAAAAGATAATTCCATATTATTTCATTAACAAGTTTTATTGTTTAAATTTCTTGTAATTAATACTAGTAGAAAATTACTTCTTACTGTTGTAATCACTAGTAGTGTTTGAAATTTAAAACAAATTAATAAGAAATTGATAATTTATCTGTGGTTATAATAGATTTATTTAGGATTCTGGTCAAAGAATGTAAGCCCTTACATGTTTTTACCAATTTATGGCAAAAAAAATTGAGTGGCCTAATTTTTTTAAAAGAAAATCCTCAGGCTTAGTTCTCAGTATTTTTTTTCAATTTATTTTTCCATATTTTTTTCAATTTGGGATTTCAAGATCCCCAAATTTTTTCAAATTTGTTTTTTTCCAAATTTCTCCAAATTGGAGAATTTTTGTCAGAAGTCAATTGAAATTCATCCCACTTATGAATTTATGTAATTTCCTTTCCAAAATAAAGGGGAGAATCTTGAGAATCAAAAAGAAAAATCCCATAATTTTGGGAATTTTTTTGGGTGAAACAAGTAAAGGCCCAAAAATCTGTGTTTTTCTCAAAACTTTTTTTCATGTTTTTGAAAAGACTATTGGTGGGCACAAAAGGGTCATATCTTTAATAAAACATTACTTAGGTGCTATTTAAGAAATAAATATGAGTGAGAAGGGGGATAATTGGAATAAATTGTATATACAAAAGAAAATTCAATCTGAATCAACCTCTAAGATAGTGGCTTTTTTCTGAAAGGGGGAGGAAGATTGTAAAAATATAAATTTCTGTGATTATTAAATATAGCTTCCTACCCCAGAGCTTGTGGTTGGAAATTAAATTGAAAATTTACAGCAATTAGGGGGGACAAGGTAAACTTTAGAAATGATTACATCCAAGGGAATAAAATGAGAACAGCTATCAAAAGAACAGGTTAGAATGGGTGTATTGTCATTTGGGGGAAATAATTAAAGGAAATAATAGAATTGTGGGACTTTTGGCTAAAATAAATATGGTCTTTGATACTTCTTTGCAATTAGATTCCCCATATCATGTATGGAAATCCACTTGCTCTTGGGAGCCTGGCCAATATCTTCATACCACTCAATTCTGTCCAAAGAAGAGGATACTGAGGATACCAAAGAATTAATGGCTTCATAAATCTTTTTTTTTGAATTTCTTCAGCAAGGTCACCTATTAAATCAGCCCATTGATCTTGTGTCTTATAAGTTTCATTGACAACTGTTCCATAGCCACAGTTTCCATCACCCTGGTAATTGATGGGCTTTAAGGTGTATTTCAAAAAATGAAAATCTTCTGAGCCAGGTACCTAATAAAATGGGTCAGAAAATCAATAAATATTCAAATAAAAAAACAAATCCTACATTAAAATGAATAAACAACTCACAAATATCTTGGAGAATTTATCACTTGCATTATAATTTCTTCAGAAAGTCTCACAGGTTAATTCAATTAGATAATAAATGCTAAGAGTGGGTTCAGGCTTTTGGGACCTTCTTTGTGAGGTCCTTCTTCTCTTAGATAATCTTTTGGACCTTCTGAGAGTGATTCTGAATGTTCCATATTAATTTAATTCAGTTTCTGAGGTTAGTTAATCTGATGAAGAAATTGATTTTGATAGTGAGGCCTCAGATCATTAAAACTCTTAATATGAATACACTTGCGAATTCTTAGTGGTCAATTTACTGGGATCTTCAAGTTTTTCTGGTTACTTTTTTTTGGGGTCTTCCTCTTCTATTTTATTGACTTTAAATTATTTCAAATCTTGAGTGATCTCTTTTATTTTTATTTTTGGCTCCTTCAGGTCTTCCATGGGTATTTTTTGATTCAAGTGGGTCTTCATAAAATCCTTTATCCTCTTGACTCTTAATACTTTTATCAAAAGGTACCTTTCCAGCCAAAACATCTTTAAAATTCTAAATTATTGGGGTGATTTCTTCCATTGGTCTTTTGACAAGGCTTTCCTAATATTTTCAAATATTTTTTTGGCTTTATTCTTCTTTTGTTTCTCCAAACTTTGATAATCTCATTTTAGAAGGTCTGAGAAGAATATTAAAAAAGAAATCAGCTAATTTGGAAAAAAAATAAGAAATTGAAGATGAAAGATTCTCATTGGTAAGTTCAAATGCCACTGTGAATGGAAGTCTGATAACTGAAGACTTTGGCACTTGGAAAATTACTGTTGGTCTTTTTCTTGAAAGGTATTCCTTAATAATTATTAATTGTTTTTTGCATTTTTCATTGGGGAATAATTTTGTTTTGAAATTTTCAAAGTCCCACTATAGTACATAATGAGACACCTTTTCATAGACAGGAGAGATGTGAGGAGTAAGATTCTTGGATTGGGAAATCATTTCTTTTGAGATTCTGCTGATAATATCAATAAATTATTTCTTTAAAGCCATGTGAATCTCTCTTATAGCTTCCAAGTGTGTACCAGTGAAAGTTTGGAGCAAACATTTAACCATGGATTGGGAAAATTCAAATCTTGATGTGGAACAGATGCCCAGGTGAGAATAGTAGTTGGTCCAGGATGTAATTTAATACTACTTTAGAAAAATCCAGGTCTTTAAAAATGGTGCATAACTTGAGGATTTTTGAATTTATTTTGAAGCTTCTTCCAGTTATATTTGAAAGAATTGCCAGTTTATTAATACATAACCTGAGAAATGAATCCCAAATTCATTAATTAACACAATAATTTGAATAAATTTGAGCATTAAAAGTGAGTTAATTGATTTCAAAGGCCCATATAATTCACCAAATCAGTCTCATGGCCAATTTTCTCCATGCAATAGAAAGACACATTTTAATTTATGTGCCAAGCTCATAATGTGACTTTTTAGTCTGGTAAGAGTTTCTAAAGAGAATTTTTAAGGTCAAATCTCTGTGAATAAAAATAACTGTAGGTGAAAAATCTTGGTGTTTTTGAGGAATTTTGATATGTATTGATTCAATTCCCAAGTATATGAGGGTTTGGTTTCATCCTTAATCAAACAAAAAGCACCAGAAAAGGTCTTATTTTTCAGGTGAATCCAACAATATTAAAAAGGGGAAATTTCAATTAAGGGTTTTATAGTTACAATCCGTAAGCATCACATTATTAAAGCAGTTAATCAGCCTTGTGGCAAGGGGTGAGTGAAAAACACTGAGTTAATCTTTCCCTCTATATCCCTTGCAGAGGACCATACAAAATCTTCTTTGAGGGTGTCAATAAGAGAATAAATGGTCCTTCTGCCTTGAAGTTTTTCTTCATTGAATTTCTTGAATTGGTCATAAATATCATGAATTATAACAGGCCTGTCAGGCTCCCTCTGGCTTCACACTTTAGCCTGAGTTTTCCTCTTAATGAGAAGTGATTGAGACATATGGGCAATCTTATATTTCTCTTGTGCATTGAATTTTCATAAAGAAGAATGTGCCATGATATTTTAAGTGGTATCATTACTGTGTTCAGGATTTTTTACTTTCAGAGTCCAAGTATTACTCTTGGAATATTTTCTTGCATAAATTCTAAATGTACAGTCAAGATTTTTTGAAGTGACTGTTTTGGAGGAGTTTTTGTAGGAATTTGGGGTCCCAGACCTATCACAACCTATTTAAATTCATTTTTGAGTAATATTGGACCTCAAGTCTTACACAGCATACCCCTGTTACCTGTAAAAATTATCCACATGCTTACAAAGAATCTCAGGGGTATGAATATCACCTTCAGTCAGGGGTTGAAGGATTTTTCAGGGAGAAAGTTCTATAAATTTAAAAAAAGGGAAAAGGGGGATTTGTGGATTTGTAATTAGGAAAGGACCTTTCAAATTATGAAAAATAGTGGGGAAAATGTGTGAAAGTGCAAATGAAGTTGTTTAAACTCATTATTAATAGAAGAGGGAATGGAGAAAAATGGAATTTTGGAGGTTTGGAGGAAGGTTTTTTTTGCTGAAAATGCAGTCTTTGGGGGAATGAGTTGAAAATATTTAAAAATTTGGGTTTGTAATGGTGTTTTTGAAAAAAAAATGGGGCAAGAATATGGATTATTTGGTTGTTTGGGGGCGGATTTGAAAAAATGGGTCAGGGGGGTATTTTTGGGAAAAAACTCCCTTTTGGGGAGTCTTCGAAGGCCTTTTTTTGGTTTTTAAATCAAAAATAGGTCCAGAAAACCCCTTCAATGCTTTTACTAAATCCCTTGATTTATTATATTTCATAGGGAAAGTCATAGTACTCTTGATCAATAGTGATATTATCAAGAGTTGCATAGACAAATATTACAATAATTTATGAACCCAGGAGTGCACTCTACACCAATATCCAAAGTCCATCAGTAAGATTAATTAATCAAAACAATTAAGCTCTAGCCAGCTTTTTTTATTTTAATATTACTTACGTTTGTTGTTGTTTTTTTTGAGTTTTGATCGGTATATTAGCCCAATCAATAAATAGCTGCCAAAAAAATTTTAATTTCATTTTATTTTATTCAATTTGATTTTTTTATGGAATTTTTTTAATTATAATATATTTTTAATACCTAAATCAATTTTTCATACTTTTATTATAAAATAAAAAAGGAAAATCCCATCTATTACTGAAATCAATTAATCGTTTTCTTTTTATTTACCTATTTTAAAAACATACCTATTTTTTTCAATTTAAACTATTACTCATTTACTACGTTTCCATATTAACTTGTTCCTCAAACTAAATTTAATTAACTATCTCATTTAAATCCATTTTTATCTTTAAACTTGAAAAATTTATTTATTTCTCAAAATTTCAATTTCAAATTCCAGAAAGTAAGAGTATCATTTTTCAATAATGGGTCATCAATTCTTATTTTTTTGAGTTTATTTAATTTCATTTTTTTTGGAATTTAATGAAGAGTAAAAGAAAAAAAGAATATATATTTAGGATTTATTTTTCAAAATTTTATAAAACAATTTGCTTAACTTAATAATGTTTAATTATTTAATTATTTATCTTATAATACAGAGTTTTTTTGAAAAAGAAAATAGAATCAATGATAATAATAAAAGGAATAATCTCATTCCTCATGAATGTGAATCAAAATATATGAGGGCATTAGTAAAATCATGTAAAATCTTTGGTGGAAATACATAAGGAATGTACTTGGCCCATTTTCAATTGAAAAAAAAACAAACAAAAATAATCTATATTGGGCCCAAATTCTCCCAAAAAAAACCTGAACCATTCTTTTGAATTTCGTTTTGACATCCCAACCCCAAAAAAAACACATAAGTAATCCCAATTATATACCACCCACAAAAAAACTCCATTTTTCAAAACCACCATTACAAACCCAATTTATAAAATCTTTTCAAACCAATTTTCTCAAAAAAAGAACCTGCATCAAAAACGTTTTTGACCTGTTTTTAGCTCATCAATAGCTAAAATTACATTCCTTTCCCTTCCCTCTTCAATTAACTATAGATTTCACCCATTCTTTTTACTTTTCATAGATTTTATCTCCTGTTTTTTATATTTCTAAAGGCTCTTTTCTCATTCCATAAGCCTTGAACTCCCCCTTTTTTGATTTTTTCTTGAATATGTTCTCAAATTTTTCCATGGAAAATTCTTAAACCCCCACTGAAGGTGAATTTCAGACCCTTGAGCTTCTTTGAAAGCATTTTCATAATGTCTCCAGGGAATAGGGGTATGCTGTGTCCACATTGAGGTCTAATATTACCCAAAATTGAATTTAAATAGGTTGTGTTAGGTCTGTGACCCTAAGTTCCTACAAAATCTCCACCAAAACAGTCACTTCAATAAAATTATACTGTCCTTTTAAAACTTATACAATAAAATATTCCAATAGTACCACTTGGACTCCTAAAGTCAAAAGTTCTGAACAAAGTCATGATTCCACTGAGATTATCATGGCTCATTATAGTTTTAGAAAATTCAATGAGCAAGAGACATCCCAAATTTCTCAGATTTTTTAACTACTTCTCATTGCAGCTCAAATTCAGGCCCAGTTATGCATTCAGAGGGAACCTTACAAGCCCATATTACTTTAAGATATTTAGAAAAAAGTAAATAAAATAAAGAAATAAAAACTGAAAGGAAGAATTCCCATTCACTGTAACACAAAAGCAGGAACTTCCAGAAGGTAGGTTAAGTTAATCCCAGCTTCAACCCAGATCCAACTTTCATCAAAACAGTTACTCAACTGTAAGATTTTTTTCATTTAGTACAGGTCATAGTTTTAGTAATTTAGAATTTGGATCAAATAAATTGAAATCTGCTGGAGTTTCAAGGATTAAAAAATCTGATCCTAAATTATTAATATGTATAGCTTATTATTGATTCTTCTTTTTAAATCTCAATTTATCTTTAAAATTCTTAATTGGATCATTTTTTTCATATTTGAAGTTGGGAAAAAAAGTTATTATGTTTCAATATTTAATATCTTTCAAGTTATTAAAAAACATTTAAATAAAATATCACTTTATTTTTTACACAAAATTAAAACCAAATTTTCAAATTTAGAACAAATAGGTACTGAAATTTTTTTCAAAAAAAGTTTAAGAGAAATATCTTTATACAATCCTTCTTGAAAAGAATATTATTTTCTCAATTTTATTTTATTTCTTTATATTTATAAAAATAATCCCAAAAACCATTAATACTTACATAGAAGATTTTAATAAAAGAAATTTTTATATTCATTCACTTTAATATATCAGTTTTCCAAATTCTTCTCAAGTTCCTTCAAATCCTTTGATAGTTTAAATTGTGTTTTTTTTTAGAAAAGAATCCTTTTAAATTGAGATTAAAATTGAAATTTTAAATTTTCTTTTATTCCTAGTATAAGCTGTAAGAAGATTTCCTATAGGTTCAATTTTTTTCAAGTTGGTTCTTTACTAAATGGAGTTTTGAAAGCTAATTTATAAGATAAAATGGTACTATTAATTCTTTCTTCTTGTTAGTTTTAATTATTTCTGAAAAATAAACTTTCAAGAAAGGAAACTGTTTGTTCTTGAATTAATTAATTTTTTCTCTTTCATTTCTTATAAATTTTTATTTTTATATGATTATGGGGAACACTAATTCTAACAAAAATTACAAAAAATGGAAATATAATGAATAAACGATGATTGGAATTTTTCTAGATAAAGCTGAATAATTTTCAATTTGTTTAAACATTTGCTTAAAATTATATTTGTGTAATGGCAGAGGATTTTGAATAACAATTTCATCAACTAGTAACGAAAAGAATTATTCCTAATGAAAATAATTTAGCTTTTCATTGAAAATTCTTTTCCCAATTTTTCTATTCAAATTTCAAAAAATACTTCCTTCTTTTTTTTTCTACAATGAGAAAATCAGTTTTCAAAAAAATACAAAAGAAATCCAGATAACAAAATAAGAGGCTACAAACTATATCATTCAAATCTTTGTTACTCTTTTTAAAATCTCACATGAAGAATTATTTGTCTTTCTGAATTTTTGTGTCCTGTTTTCATAAGAAAAAAATATCAGAATTTTTCAATTTTTCAATTTATATGTAAAATGAACATTTTCTGATACGTTTTTGATTGAAATATTTTTTCATGGAAAAAGGTCAATTCAAATTATTGAATATTATAATTTGAATAAATATTACAATAATATCATATTAGAACAAATTCTATTTGAAATTTACATCTAAATATTCATTATATGGTCTTTCAAACTCTCATTGAAACAATCTAATAATCTTGGATAAAAACATTTCCATATTGTTTTCCCTTCAAGTAAAATTTGACCAGCTAACACATGTGTATCCATTGAAAAAAATAAATAAAATATTTCAATTTATACAGTAGATTGATGAAGTAACTAAAAATAATTTGTTTAAAACAGAAAATGAAAGAAATTTATAATGACAATTTGATTATTAAAAGGTTTAAATTTATAAATGAAATTATTTTTCTATATCTTGGCAAATATTTTGAATTGATAATTTTGATAATTAAGAATAATATTTTTCTCAAAAGAAAATTTAAATTAGAACTTGTTTCAAGAAAAATCTATAAAGTGGATCTTGAATTCAAAATTAAATTGGTAATAAATAAAACAAGATTATGATTTCTAATTTACAAAATTAAATAAAATCTTAATTTTCAAATAATACAAAGATTAAATTCTCAAAATATACAGAGATTCAATATATTTATTACTAAAATACATATTCTTAAAAAGATGAATTTATGATTTATGATTATCTTAGGATTATTTGGATATAGATTAAAAAACTATACCTATATTACAGTAATTAATTTTTTATGAAGGATTATTTATATTTGACTATCAATAAAGTGGGTATATCTTGAGAATTAAGAAATAATTTGTTTAATTCGTCACTTTTAATCATACTTTATGAAAGGAAATTGACTCAGAAATGTTGCATAAAACCTTTTATATTTTATTTACTCATCTTAGAATTGATTTAAAGATCCATAGATGATTGGATTTTATCAACAAGAGTGGGAAATCAAAACTTTGCAGAATAGAGAATGGAAGGATAAAGATTAATTTATTTTTCCCAAAATTTCAAATGAAATTCTTAAGAAAAAAAAACTTTAGATAAAACATCATCCTAATGTCAGTCTTAATTGGCCTTTACCTGACCCTGGGAGAATTCTGGGCACAGTTGAACTTGGATTTCACTTGAGTTTAATTTATGTTATTTTATATCAATTTTTTTTTCTTATAAAAATATTTTTTATGAGTATCTCAATTCTTCTATTGAAATCTTTTTCTTTTTGGTTTTTTTTTTTGGTATTTACTAACACCTGAAATAATCTTATTATGAAGGAAAATTTGCTTCACATACATATGATTTAGTAATAACTATGAAAAATTACTTTTCAAGATCTCTTTTAAGATTTTTTTAATTTTTTTAAAAAACATTGGAAAAGAAATTCCAGATTTCATGGAGTCTATTTATTATTTTATAAAACAATAAAATAGATAAGTCATCTATCATTTAAATAAAATTCTTTATGATTTGAGTTTTCTCTCAAATCTCATGGCAAATTTTATTGAAATTTTTAGGAATAATTTGTATATTAAATAAGTCAACCATTGTAATTGATAAATGGATATGGATTCTAAATATCAGAAAATATTATATTAAATGCAAATAATGAGGAATATTGAAGATGTATTTCCATGTAGAAATTCCTGAAAAAAACAAACCTATTCAGCTAAAAGGTTGAATACCAAATTAATCAACATCTGTGTTGAAATAAAACCAACTAATTAAGCCAATTTAAAATTATTTTTCATCACTTGTGATTCCTTCCCTAATTTCATGGGGAATTATTCAAGTATTAAATATTCATACACAAGCTGGAATGAATATGTTTATTTTTAGCAATTTTTTTCATTTTTTCCAAATATGGTAATATATTTTTATATAACATATTTAATCATATATTATTTTTAAGAGTTAAATCCATTTTTTTAATCTTCAAATATAATGGAGAATAACCAATTAATTAAATCCTAAAATTTCATTTTTAATTGATGTTTTTTTTTATTTCATACCTTTAATCCATTTTCTCTTTATTTAAGATACTTAAGTTTAATTTTGGTTTTTAGACCATTATGTGATTATTTTTCCCTTAACTATGGTTTCATATTTTTCAAAAAAGAAATTTTTTTATCATAAAAATATCATTTCTAAATATATAAGTGACCTGAAAATTTCTTTATAGGTAATTTAATTATTATTCATCAATTACCAAATTTAAATAAGGAAATATAAGTTTTTTCTATAAATATAAACAAAGAAAATGAACAACATGATAATTATTTTTTTATTCAGGTTCTTTTATGCCCTCTTTTAATAAAAAAGCAACCAAAAAGGAAAAAAATATTAATTAAAACCTTAAAATTTCCTTATTATTTTTACTATTATAATAACATAATACTGTTAATTAAAATGATAATATCATAATAATAATGATAATAAAAATTGAAATAATAATGATAATAATCCTATCACTATTTCAATCCATATTATTATTTTTTTGAACAATAATGATGAAAGAGGGCAAAAGTTAAAAAAAAGGATGTAATACATTTAATTCATATGAAAAAACAATTTTTTTTTATCACAGAAAAAACAACAATACTATTAATGATTTTAATTTTTTTTTTTTTTGGTAACTATGATTAAGAAATACCCAAAAATTTTATAGGAAAAAAATAAATAATCTCAACAAATCTTAACCTTTCTATTTTATGTTTTTTTTATATTACAAGTTATTTCAGGCGATTTAAATACCCTGAAATCCCCCAGGGTACCCCTCAAAATGTCTTATTACTCATAAAGAGATTCTAATATGGAACCTCCTGAGTGTTTTACACCCTCTGTAACACCTTTTTTGGGGCAGAAGGAAAAAAAAACTGATTTTTTTATTTTAATTATATTTTTCAATGTTTTGTTTTTATTATATTTTGACCTCATTTTATTAAAAAAATCAATAAAGAAAGGGTATTGGTAAAAACACGTAAGCAAAGTGGTAAAAACACGTAAGAGCTTATGTGTTTTGGTCATAAATTGGTAAAAACACATAAGGGGTTCCCTGGGCCCATTTTTAATTAAAAATGAAACATAACATTCCTGTATTGGGACAAAACATGTCCCAAAACCCTTCTAACTCCCAATTGTCTCAGATCTTTTTTCACTGCCCCCCACCCCAAACAATTGTTTTTGAAAAAAAAGCATTACCAAAGCAATTTTTCAAAACTTTTCACACTTTTCTTTCTTTTTTTCCCCCAAAGACTGCATTTTCCACCATAAAAACCTGCTTCCAAGCCACTAAAATTCCAATTTTTTACCTTACCTCATCTATTAATCCCACATTTAAACAAATTCATTTCAGTTTTACCCACTTCTTTTGATTTTTCACACCTTTTATCACTTCTTTTTCACCTTTAAAAAGGTTCTTACCCCATTCCAAATCCCCAAATTCCCCTTTTTTCAAATTTATACATCTTTTTCACTCAAAAATGCTGCAACCCCCCACTGAAGGTAAATTAAAGACCCTTGGGCTTCTTTGGCAGCATGTGAATAATATTGCCAGGGCTCAGAGGTATGCTGTGTCCACCTTGAGGTCCAATATGATCCACAACCAAATTGAAATAGGTTGTGACAGAGGTGACTTGGCTGAAGAAATTCAACAAAATCAAGACCTTCATGAATCCATGAACACTTTAATTCCTCAGTATCCTCATATTTGGAAAGAATTGAATGGTATGAAGATGTTGGCCAGGCTCCAAAAAGCAAGTGGATGTCCATGCCTGACATGGGGGATCCAATTGCAAATAAGTATCAAAGACCAGTTTTCTTTTATTCCACACTCCAATCTTTTTCTTTTTTCTCTTATTTCTGTCCTCCAAATGATAATCCCCCCATTTTTATCTGCTTCTTGGATAGCTGTTCTCATTTTGTTCCTTTGGATATAATCATTTCTAAAGTTTATCCAGTCCCCCCCATTACTGTGAACTGGGAATTTCATGCCCAACCACAAGCCCTGGGGTGGGCTGATAAATTTAAGAAACACAGGATGTTATATTTGTCCAATCTTCCTCCTCCCCCCTCAGAAAAGACTAACTATTTTGGAGGTTGATTCAGATTGATTGATTTTTGTATATACAATTCATGCCAATCAACCCCCTCCTCAGTCCTATTTTTTGCTTAAATCCCACCTCAGTCCCCTTTTTTATCAAACATGTGGCACTTTTGTACTTAAAAATAGTCATATTACAAACAAGAAAAGAAAACAGTTGAAAAAAAACACTTAGTGTGCCTTCAGTTGTTGTCCCACCAAAAAAAAACCCCCAATTCATGGGCTTCTGGTTCTTTATTTTCCAGATTGAACCCTTTATTTTTTAAAAAAAATGAAGGAAATTCATAAGTGGGAAGTTTTTATATTAATTTTTCAAAAATAGTCATATTACAAAGATAGTGAAAAAACATATGAAAAAAAACACTTTTTGTGCCTTCACTTGTCCCACCAAAACAAATTCCTAAAATTATGGGCTTCTGGTTCTTTATTCTCCAGATTGTCCCCTTCAATTAAAAGAAAAATCAAGGAAACTCATAAGTGGAAAGATTTTAAATAAATTTTTCAAAAAAAATATTCCATTTTGTCAAATTGGCCAAAAAAAAAATATGAAAAAATTTGTGGATATTGACATCCCATGTTGGAAAAAATATGGCAAAAAAAATGAAAAATCCTCAAAACTGAGCCTGAGGAATTTTTTTTGGAAAATGAGGTCACTTACGTGTTTTGGCCATAAATTGGTAAAAACACATAAAGGCTTATGTGTGCTTACCAACACCCTAAAAAAATGAAATAGAATATAAAACATAAAATTAATTATAATTAATTTTCTTTTAAAAAAAAGAAAAAAAAGAAAAATAGAATATTCTTTATTCATTTATTATTATTTTTATAATAATTGACCAAGAATAAAAAAAATCAAAAGTGACTAGTTTAAATGATATTTCAATTTTAATTTTTTTTTAAAAAAAATTAAAACACCATCATTAACTTAGAAGTTTTTTTTAAAAAAAATGAATGAATTAATTAATTAATATGAATTTTTATTATAACTTTAATCTTTTTTTCAATAAGAATATATTATTTTTAAATAAATTTAAAAAAAAGAAAAATTAAATTAAATATAAAATTTATTAAATTTAGTTTTAAAATTATTTATGAAATATTTTGTTAAAATTAAATTTATAGAAACATAAATTATGAAATTTCTTAAAAAAAAAAATAATTTTGGACTTCATTGATTAAAATAGAATCAAAAATAATTTTAATCAAAAGTATTAGAATAATTAGTAATATTATAATCCCAAAATTTTTCATAACATAATTTTGTATTAAATTTTAATTTAGTTTTCTCTAGATTTATGAAATTTTGGTTTGAAATATAATCAAATAATTTTTTCTTTTTTGAGAAAGGTTAAACTATGATTTCAAGCAGGTTTGAAGCAAGTTTCCTATAGGTCTTATCAATATTAAACCTATGGTAAATTCCAGAATGTTATACATTTTTTTCATAGTGATTGATGCTCTTATTTACACCTCCAAAGAAGAAGATTTTGTGTGGTCCTATGCAAGGGATACAAAGGGGAACATTTCCTCATTATTTCTCACTCACCCCATTTTCATAAAACTCATACAAGGCTTTCCTGAGCTGCATTTTATTTATTGTACCTACAAACTTATAAGTAAAAAATGCCACTTTTCATATTTTTGGATTCATATTAGCAAATAAGACTTTTTCTGGGTTTTTTGTTTTATGAATGATGGAATTTAACTAATTTAACTCACTTTTCAATTTTCAATTTGATTAAAATTATTTTTTTTATTAATAACTTTGGAATTAATTCTTAATTTGATTTATTCATAAACTAAAAAAGTTTTTTCAAAGCTAAATTTAAGAAGTTTTAAAAAAGAAATTAAAAAAATCCTGAAGTGTTTCAAGAATTTGGAAACAAAAAAAACCTGACTAATTTTAAAGTAGTTCTACATTACTTCCTGGAAAAACTAAAATTTTAATTGAAATTTGTGTTACAACTAAATATTTAAAGTTTAAAATTCCATTGTTAAACTTTGATCCCAAAATTTTATTGGTACTTTCTGGGAATTTATTAGAACCCTTTAAATTGATCTCAAGAAACAATTTATTTAAATTTTCAAAATAATATCAAAATAAATTATTTTCTATGTCAAGGATTTCTCTATTAACATATTTTTTTTTTCTAAATTTAAAGTTTTTTAATTATAAATTTCAGATTATTTTTTTTTTAAAAATTTTAAAATAATTTTTTTTTTCCCAAATTACAAATGACAAATGACAAAAAAGAAAAAATATAGTAATTCTAAATTTAATAACCTTTTAATAACTAAACCCCCCAAAAATAAATATAAAAAAAGGAATTTTTTTTTTAAAAAGTTTTAAATTCTTAAAACTATTAATTATATATACATATATATATTTAATTTTGAAATTGAAATTTTTAAATTTAACTAAATAATGTAGAAATTTTTAAAAAAATTAATATTTTTTTTTGAACTTCTTTTTTTTTTTTAAGAAGAAAAAAAAAATCAATTGATGATTTTTTTTATTTTTTAAAATATTCTTTTTTTAAAAAAAAAAAAATATTATTATTATTATTATTATTAATTAAATTTTAAATTTTTTTTTTTTTTGAAAAAAAAAAATAACTTTTTATAAATTTAACTTTTTTTTTTTTATCAAATTATAAAAAAAAAAAAAAATTAATAAAATTTTATAAGAATATTATTTTGATAGTAAATTTTAAAATATGATAAAAATCTTTTTAAATCTCAATTAAAAACCTGTTAAAAAAAAATTTTTTTTAAAAAATTTAAAATAATTAAATTATAATAATCCTTTAGTAAGATTTTTCAATAAGCTGAAACTTTTTATGAGAGTAATTTTTAAGTTGATTTTCTAATTAATTAAAGGAATTATGATTAAAAGGTTGGTTTCTGAGAAGTTTATTTTCTATTACTAATTCAGTTTACCTCCTCTACATCAAAAGAGATCACTAATCTCTCCCATCTTTTTTGAATAATCCAATTATTAAACTGAACAATGAACAATACTAGTAAGAGCTCATCATAAATCTCCCCATTATCCTTCCCTGTATTTGTAATCTTGAACAGAAGTGATGAAAGTATATCAAGCATATATAGTTCTTCATTTTTGAAACATTATCAAAACAAGATTAAACAGACTTCAAATGTCAATTTCATCCATTAAGAGAAACACAAAGATATAGTCCAAATCCCTACTCCTGATCAAGAAAAGAAAAACAAATTTGATTTAAAAACAAAATAACAACTTTCTTAAGATAAAAAAAAATCCAAAATGAATTAAAAATGAGACTTAAAAATACTTTTTTCTAAAAAGATGATTATGAAAATCTGTGTAGCTAAATTAAGGAAATAGAAAATTAAAATGATGATGATTTCCAAGTTAAATCTTTTTTTAAAAAAAATTCTGTTTTGTTTTGTTTTTCTATATCTTTTTTTGGATCAAAAATAGAAAAACAAAATTGGAATTTTAAAGAAAACACTTTCCTTCAAGTATTTGAAAAAATTTGCCACTTTCATTAATTTGAATCATAGAAAGGGTACAATTCAGCTGAATGGTCTCAATTTGAAGCAATGTTGGGGAACCTATAAGAAGAAATATTTAGACACTGTGAAATGGCTCAATTCAGCTGGTTCTGGAAATTATATAAATAAGAGAGGGTCCCTACATGATGATCTGGAAAGGCAATATTCAGTCTTTGAGCATATGGATAGAATATTTTCAGATAAACAAAATGTAACAGCATCTCATTTACTATACACAATGATAGAATATTCTTAATTGATTGATCTTTAAGGCAACAATCGTATTGATCCATATTCTGATGTTAAAATTTTTTTATCAAGACCAAAAACAAAACAAATTCCCATTTCAATGAGGATGAGAGATTTTTTAAAGTCTCCATCCAAATCTTG
Source organism: Austropuccinia psidii (assembly GCA_023105745.1). Lineage (NCBI taxonomy): Eukaryota > Fungi > Basidiomycota > Pucciniomycetes > Pucciniales > Sphaerophragmiaceae > Austropuccinia > Austropuccinia psidii. The sequence continues at coordinate 79,781,081 of JALGQZ010000001.1, read as the reverse complement.
AATATTTGGAAAATTACAATTTCAATGAAAAAAAAATGAACCTAATCCATCTCAATTAATATGACTCAGAATAACTTGAAAAATACTCTATCAAATGACTCAAAAATTGAAAAGAAGTTCATTTCAAATCAAATTTGTAATAGGATTGGTCTTAGAAGAGATTATTTACCAAATTTAGAAATTAACAAAAAAATAATAATCTTATTTTTAAATTTGAAAAATCAATTTCTTTAAAAGAATAAAATTAAAATATAAAACTCAATTTTTTAAATTTAACAATAATCAAAACAATTTAAGATCAAGATACAAGAATTGAATGAAATCAAAAAAGTAAAACTAAGAGAATTAAAAGAAACAAAAAAAATTTTAATCTCAAGGAATTAAATGATAATAAAGAATTTTTTAGGGAAATATCTTTCAAAGAAGATAAATTTCACAATTTAGAAATTTCAGAACAAAAAATTCTGAAATATAATTCAAAAAATGAAGCTTCAAGACATTCATATTGTTTAGCTTTGATGACTCACTTACATTCTCAAGGGAAAAATGTTGATGAAATTGAAA